>CM029123.1:11315118-11915118 GCA_016859345.1 Istiophorus platypterus | reverse complement strand
TAAACTTTGGTAAAAGGTCACGTCAATTGGGGGTCAAATAAAAATCAGGAACAGTCCAGTGGCATATTCTAAAACCAGCAAGACTAACAAATTATCAGATAACTTTCCAATTGCACAGGAACATTTATGGTTTAAACCATATTTCAACACTATATTAGTGACAAATCATAAAAGGTGAGCAGAAATGCTTACTGCGATAAAAACAAACACTAATAACTTGTGATTGTATGCACCCAGTTCATATTAATACTTATGAGATATCAAATTTTGGCACTCATTGAGATGTCATAGCTTAACAAAGAAGTAAGGTCACAAAAAAACAATCTTATCTGTGTTCATACATGAGGTCAAAGTTATCGTCCCCTTGGAATCAATTACTGTGGTTATTCTTATCCAACCCCTCCTTCAGTGCACAAGGTCAGACACTATGCATCAGCCTTGCCCTTGATGTTTGTACAGCCTCTGTCTCTTCATGTATTCAATATTAGTCACTACATTTCCCTTTTACATGAAGGGATCTAATGTGGTGAATTACATCACTGCTAATTTAAATGCATATAAATGCCATTTAGTAAATATCAAAAATTTAAGATAAATTGAAATGAGACTGCTACAGCTCAACTACATCCCATATCTAAGGTCTGCCTCACCACTTTGTCTATTTGTCCCAGTTTGTACCCTCCATTTTGCCAGTTGCCCAGAGCTTTTTGAGAAACGCCAATGATGTCTGCCTCCACACGGTGACGGGCGTCTTGTGAAAGAGCTCTGAGGAGGACGTGACGCCACACTGGAAAGTTTTCCACCTCAGAGGGAGGGAAACGCACCACCAGATCCATCTGGAAAACAAACACTATGGATTAATTTAAAAAAAAAAAAAAAAACAAACAACAACAAAAAAACAATATCAAGGTTATGTTCATGTATAGTTCAGTATGGGGTGTTTTTAGTTGCTTTTTTTGTTTTATTAGAGCCAATCAACAAACCCCGTTGAAAAACTAGAAACTACGATTAGACAGGTAGCTTTCTTGAATTGATGGAGATGTTTGACAAGTAAAAAGAGAAACCTCTGTATATGAGCAGAGAAACTAGCAATGCAGCTGATTCTATGCAAGGCCCAAGGTGGGTTAATTTATTTGTTCAACTAGCATAAAAATTATATAAATAATATTTTACAGGCATTGCATTCACCAGATATTCAAAATATACTATTACTTTTGTCACTTCTCTAACTCTTAGATAAAAATAAAATACATGTAATACAAAGCCCATGCTATTTTCATTGTTTAAGCCATTCCCCCAATGTTTTTTTTTTTTATCTTTTATAGTATTTGGACTTTCTGTGTTCAAAAACCTTTTACTAACCTGTCAAATGTGACGGTAGTAACTTGGGTTTTTTAGTGAATTTCAGTACAATGGTCAAAAAAGTAGATGTGAGTTGACACTTTAGAGTAATTCATGGCTTTCATTTCCCAAGGTTTCTAACCTGGTGGTTTGGTGTCAAGAGGAAAACCATGCGTTTCAGCAGCAGGCCCAAGTGGAACAACTGGTAACATTCAGTGGTGCAGGTTTTCACCTAAAGGAGAAGAGACAAGATAAAGGACAATGTGTGTGTGTGTGTCATTGTTAAGGCTCAGGAGGAATAATATAAACCAAGACATCAGGGTAGACCAAAGGTGAAAAACTGAAGCAGCAGGACATGTATGGAAATCAGTGAGATCTAGGTTAATCTGATGATGTTATAACGAAACAGGTTTTTAAAAAAAGATGTCAGTCCCCAAGCTCCAACAACACCAACTGTCACCTCTGTTGGGGCGCCAGAGAAAACAGTGAGGACCCCATAGTAATCCATAAGTTACTTTAGAAAGTATTCAGGAAGAGGTCCAAGGCATGGAGAAACATCCATGACCTTTTGGTATTTGCCCAAGATGGTGAAAGCAGTGATTTCAAAAGTTTGGGAGTGATCCCTTTAAACTGCTCTGTATCAATACATTATAACAAGTGTACAATATGGAGGTCTACTAAGCACCTTTAAGTTTCAATTTCCTGAAAATGGGCTGTAATGTGCCATTTGTTGTTACAAAACTCAACTGTATTGTGTATTTTCTTAGTTTCTACCCACCAGCTGAGCAATGAGGAGGACATGATGTAGACAAAGTTCTGCAGTCCCATACCTGTAAACAGAGAAGACAGTACTGAATTCAAAGTACTACTAAAAAAAAAAAAATTTAAAAAAGATTTTTTTAAAATAAAAGCTTTAAACCAGACACACAATGCCGGAAAGGATGCAGCGATCAAAATATAGCTGCACAGTCAAATTATATATTTGAACATGGTGGTAAATACATTGCTTAAATAAGACCAACCACACTTTTTAACAGGAACATCCAAAACTAGACATGATGAATAGTGAAAACTGCCCTACTCCTCCCTCTCACCGTGCTGTAAAGCACCACACATCTGCTGCCAGTAAGGCTGTCTGCGTATCAGCCTGCAGGACAGCATCAAACAAACAATGTTCCTGAAAAAGTGAGATAAAGGAAGGTGGGGGTGCAGAAACACAGGAAGAGGGGGAGCAGCAGAAGGGAGCAGAGGCCAGAAAAATCAAGTTCTTTTTATCAAGGATTAAGCAAACTTGGTGTTAGTGAAACTGAAAGAACAACTCAGTGTATCCTGATATACATCATCCCATAGTCTGGTTTTGCTATCAGTGTTGATGACTTACAATAAATGACGCATTTCTTGGGAAAAAAATGGATTAGTTATGTGCATGTAGACCTCACCAGCACGGGGAAGTAGACCGGAGGAAGCGCTGCCACATTTGAACAGAGTTGGACACAGATGTGGTGGTGCAGAGTCACCAGAATCTGGGCCTGACCCTTCATCATCACCCCTGGCAATAGCACTGGTACTTCACGCTCAGTATAACAACGACGGAAACTAATAAACAAGGCCTTGTAGAGAGGAAGCCTGGGAACAGAGTGGATGGAGAGTTTTTTTGACATGAAAAGTGAAAGCTGAAGATATAAATCTCCTAACAACTTGTCACTCAGCACCGCAAGCTTAAATAAAATGGATATAAGACTGCTAATATTATACATACACATCTTTACACAATCTTTAATCTGTCAGTTTGTATGAGGCTATTCCTTGTGTGATTTAACTATCATAGGAGTAAAAAAAATATAAAAAGTATAAAAGCATTTATTATGATTAAATTATTAAACAATCTACTATGACTATAATAAAGTAGAACTATTAAATAATGTAGCCAAAATTGATTCACCCTCTGTATACTAGTAAAACTGAAGTTTACACTGTGAATTTAAATAAATTAATAAAAAAATTAAAATAAGCAAGCTAGCAATCCAACATCAATAACCTGTATCCCTGATATTAGCTGGTTGCAGCCTGGCAATCAGTTTGAAAGCCAACTGCTGGGCCCTGTATTAAAGCATTAAATACTTAAAAAACTGCAGTGCATCACAACAACCAATTTTATTTTTTTTTTTTTATTACCTGGGTGTCTCTTCTGAAAACTGGCTGCCAGTATACCAAAGTTGCAGCACCTCCTCTGGTTGAGTAGCCAGCTGACCCAAGACACTCACCAGCAGAAGACACTGAGGAAGCTCATGTTCAGGGCTTAATCCTGCACAGAAACAGGACAAGGGTTAATTTTAGGAGTGTTTGTATGTTTATGACACACAAGCGCGTATCCTGAAGCCCCATCAAGGTGTATAGGGTACGACATGAGATTCATATATATTATATTAGTAATGTTCTAATTCAATGTACTTCACTGATACAAGCGCAGATGTTGATATAACTCAACAGAAGGCACAGGAAAAAATGTATCTGGCATATTCCTACTACAAATGCTTATGAGTTTTCAATCTGTAGTATGCTCACACTGGTGAAATGACTGGATTAATATAAATTATGTCGGCCATAGCTTGATTCAAATCCTCCTCAACAAGACCTCTTTTACAGTAAACAAATATTCCAAAACAGTGTACAACATTTTTACAGTGCATATTATGTATCTCATCGTATTTAATGGAATCAGTACACAGCTAATACCTGAAAAGTTTATGACAATCTCTCTCATGCAAAGGGAAAAAACAAAGCATCATTCAACCCTGCCACTGTATCTTGGGGAAAAATTTCAAGCTGAGGACAAGCCTCAAACTCACTCAGGTCCTGCTGGAGGACAACTTCGGCGAAGGGCCTTGAAGGCAACAGCTGGAGCAGGAGGGCATCCATGGGAACCAGGGCCACTGCATTCAACTCCTCAGACAGAGCCGTGGGCAGAGTTGGAGCACACAAGCTGGGAGGGAACTTACTGCAAGACATCAAGCCCACTAGAACATATGCTCCTGCACTGCTCAGTATTGCAACAAAAGAATAATTGTGGTCTCAATCTGCTTTTTAATACCATAGCAGAACCACACATACCTGATGATCTGGAGGTAGAGTTGGTGAAAGCATCTACAATACTTTGTGAGAAAAAATTTGAATTCCTGTTAAAAGAATAAAAAAATTATAGGATGTAAGTACCATTGTTTTTTTATTGTGAAGGAGTGATTAAATAATATTACACTCATAGAGATGGCACAAAGTTCTTATAGTGCAAACAAGGCTGCAATACGATTAATTATTGGTACCTTTATGTAATGAACCAATGTGTTGGCAAAAAATCTGCACATCTTTGCAGTTTTCTGGAACAACTTGTATTCTGGGCTTTGTGTTGCTTCCTTTAAAAAGACAAAAGACATTAACACAAAAAGATGACAAAGATCAAGTATAACTTTGACCTTACACTAATAAACGCAAGTCACATTTTTTTCTAATTACTAAAGGAAGGAATGGACATGCAATAAATCCTCATTCAATGGTCCTGCAACTGTAAAAACCAATAAAAAGATGATAAAAAAAGCAATTCATTCTAATGTGTTTTATCTTTTTTACTACAAAGTCAGAGCTTTCCTACCAGCAGACCAGCATTTTTTATCTGTTCAGCCAGGTCCACGCAGTTGT
Source organism: Istiophorus platypterus (assembly GCA_016859345.1). Taxonomy (NCBI): domain Eukaryota; kingdom Metazoa; phylum Chordata; class Actinopteri; order Istiophoriformes; family Istiophoridae; genus Istiophorus; species Istiophorus platypterus. Next base: position 11,910,084 of record CM029123.1, on the reverse strand, counting down.
GAAAGGAGGCCAACAAGTTTTCACAAAGGCCGGAACTAATGTCACCATGATGCAGACGTTCCTCCAACAATGACTGGTACTTCAGACTCTGTCTAATTAGAAAAATGACCATTCAAAATAATCACCCAGCAAATTAGCTACTGCATTTATCTAACTTTTATAACAAAGTGATTCATCTAGTATGACAGATAATATAACATTAACAAAAAGGTTTTAACAGGTGTTAATGTGAATGTCTGCTGTACTGACTTGATGAGGAATTTCCATGTGTTTGCATGCAGGGCTATGTCCAGGTTGGAGATAATAGAGCAGATATCCAGCAGGCTGTGAATCACTGTGGAAGATGAAAAATGTTCAGTGAATCAAAGAATGCACTGATGACACACAAGTAAAACAATAGAAAGGTTAGAAGGGAAAAGTAGAAAGGTTAAAAAACTATAGAGCGAGGCAGTGAAACTGAAGGATTTATACACATACAAATATGTGGGCGGGCACGCACACACACACGCGCGCACACACGCACGCACGCACGCACGCACGCACACAAACACACACACCTGTAACAATGTCAGAGATCTCCTCCTCTGAGGCAAAGCTGTCGAGGGAGATCCTGTCCAACAGCTCCAATAGACCCTTTTGAAGGGAATATGCCTCCTTAAAGAGTCCCTGCAGCAGGTCAGCCACTAGGGACAGACGGCCACAGTAAATCACCTCACTCTCCTGTGGACAAAATGTAGAGTCTGCTTAAACGCATTTCTAATTTTCAGTTAATGAGGTTTTCTTGTGCTGCTGATGGTTCAGATAATACTTTTGTTGACAAAAGATGAAATAAACAAGAAAGGGAAAAACTAGGAACTTTGAATTTTTAATCAAACTTTCACAAATTTTTTAATAGTTAGAGTAAAAACTGATAAATTTCCAGATTTTTAATTAATACTGAAAATGAGTATACAAAAATTTTACACCACTTAAGGTTATATCTCAATAATTACCTGTACAATTTTTGTTAGACTTACAGATGATGTTATTAATCACAAAATTGAAACCATTAATTATACTTCTGAAAAAGAAATATTATAGTTTTTTTTGTTATAATGATTAATAATAATGCTCTAAATACCAGCAAAAATATTCAGCGATAATTATACCAATTACTTTACAACGTATTTAAAATGCATAAAATGACTTACAATTAACTCATTATAGCCACTGTTGAACTGAAGAGACTGACCTTGCAGTGTCGAAAGGTTTCCCTCAGGACTTTTAGAATGCAAGTAGGCAACGAGCGGATACCTTCCAGGTCAGGAACGTCCTCGAACGAGCCAACATGACGCACGCACGTGGAGAGGGCATCAATTATCTGCATCATTGCCTGAAGGAGACAGAAGGATCTGGTCAAAATTTTGGTTAAGAGTGAAGTGAGAACAACTTTTTTTAGTACAAGACACACATTTTAAACCTGCAAGGTACTATTTGTACCATTTTGAAATACCTTGCAACCAAATCAGCAACAATAATAACAGCAACAATCTTACCTGAAGAGTGTTCCTTAGTAAGGCACACACTTCGCTGTTTTGACTGGTTAGCCCTCCAACTTGGTCTGAGATTTCTTTTATCATGCCCTCAAACACTGTCCCAGCCTGCAGACATTTGATATTAAGAGAAAGACAGAGACATTAAGAGAGATCAAAACACTTTTAAGGAAAGTAATGCAGATAAGCAGTAATTCACAAGAAAACACATTCTTCCAATAACAATCCTATGATCCCAAGAAAAGGCAAAGATTTCGTGTCACTGTTTGCAGAAAACACACTGTCTTAAAGATATTCAGGATCTCTGCAGGTGTCATTAAAAGAATAAGTTCAAATGTCATCTGCTTCAGATATGAGTGCAATCTGAAGATCCAAAATGTTATATTTGGTATTTAAATTAAGAAACTTCATGCTTTAAGATCTTTAATGACAATGACTTTAGATGACATAAATTTAATTCAAGGACTTGTCAGAAGACCTACTGACACTCATTATTTAACAAATGCTAGTATAGAATAGTCCCTAAAGACAACATGCACTCATCACTGCTGTTTACCTTTGGTAGGATCTTGGAGAAGCAGTCGTCTTCCAGCTCTGACAAATCAATATGCGGAAGGAACATCTCTGTAATTATCTTCAGTAAACCTGCGGGCATGATACGTTTTTAGGAGATTTCAAATTAGTGGCACAAAATACGGAGTTTGTAATTACAAAATGTGCAATTTAGAAACGTACGTATATGATCGTCCCAGTTCTCAGATTTGTGCTGCAAAGAGTTAAAACAGTCAAGGAAAACCACAACATAACAAATTCCTTTCCTTTCAAATGTCAGGTTTGCAATAAAAAAGCAACAAATGATATGCTATCATGAGCAAAACACGGACCATGGCCCAGTCTCACAATACTTAAAAAATTTCCGGTTCTCATTAGGTATTTCAAACTACTAAACTAATCTCAAAATCACATAATCCCCCCCCCCCCGCAATGGGAAATTCTCCTAACACACACGATTTCTGTGATGCGACGAATCATGGTGAAACTGAAAAGATAACATTAGATTTGGTCTGGGAGGATATCGTGAGTTGTGGCAGGACAGATTTGAGTTCCTGGCGGCAGGTTTCCTGACTCCACTGCACCACCTCGTCCAGGAGAGAGCTGTTGGCCTGGGACATGGCGACGGCTGTATGGGAAACGTAGGACAGAGTCCCCGGGTGGGTTAGTCGAAAGCTGGTCGACATTGAAGGCGATGGCTTCACCAGCACCCTCGCATAACCAGTCGCTGTTATTGAGAAGTCGCTTTCGGTTTAGACTAAAGAAAACTTAAAGTTAGCTTGTGTGTTTGCCACGCTGTGGTTTTTCCAAAACACATTTAACGCTAGCAAGGTGGTTTAAGTTGGATAACCTGTACGGGCTCATACCATAAATGCAAAAGACGGTTTCCCCCGTCCAAAGGCACAGGAATCGGTCAGAAATCAGTCTCTCCGCTTCACTTTCTGTTCCTCTTAATGACTAAAACAAGAGAAATGATGTAGAAAAGAGGGAAATTAACTGACTTAGCTGTGGACAAACTTCCCGCGCGCGATCGTTTGAGTCGGATGTGACGTCTGTGACCGACTCTGCTCACCGGCCCCGCTATTGGCTGAACGTCGAGGCGTTTAACCAATAGCGGAACGGGATAAATGCAAAGCGCTGAAAATAACAACAGCCACCATAACGCTGCGGGGATTTTATGGCATGTTAACAGATCTGCTGTATTTATCAGTGAAATATGAATTGATTTATATATATATATATATATATATATATATATATATATATATATATATATATATATATATATATATATATATATATATATATATATATATAATACTATACAGTTGTAAAGAGTATAAATATGTCGTCGCGCATTATTTGCAGACATGTTTAATTTACACGAGAAAAGTGGGAAATTTGTATTGCCCCATGTCCCTTTTAATGAGCTTTAAAGACTGAAACTAATTGAGTGTAAATTTGATAGCCCTCACAAAATGGAGGACAGTGAAATCTGATGATGGAAATACAATTAGATTTCAGGGCAAATTCAAAATATGAAATATTGCTGTCAGAACATTTTTGAACAGTTTGATGCATTCATCAATGATGCGAAATCCTCTTAGAGCTCATAGATCTTTTATGTTAAGCAGCCGAAATCATAATGGCCATGATGTTTTCTCCATACCGCACTTTAGATCCATATTATACCATAAAAACGATATATCAGACCTGGTTATACACACCTGTGATATTTTCTATCTTATTCTGGTCTTCAGAATGCCACACATTCCAAAAAAGAGATGGACCTGCAAATAAAAATCTGATATCAATGCTGACGTGTTTCACAATTAACAAGAGTCTAAAAATATAGATACACTGATATTGTGGCTATACTGTATACTGTTATCCACATAATGATATGTCTTTATAATGAAATAAGAAACTTACATAGCCACCTAAGGCAGGTAGATTGCCTTTAGGATACATAAAGTCCTGCATCTGGAAGGATTTTGGTTTTGTCCCTTTGACAAGCAGTTTCCAGACTCTCAAAGTGAGTAAAACACATACAATTCACATCAACAGGCTTCTTATCAATTATGACCTGGTGACACACTCTGGGTCAAAGTGATAAATTGAAACACCTTAAAATCACAATTACCTAGTTCCATATTTTGTAACTCAATGTTACTAGCCGAAAACAGTACACTTCACTTTTCCAGTTACTTTTAATTCACCTGTCTGAAGCAAACCCAACCTACCAGGATAATGTATGTACCTTACAATAAATAACTGAGATGTTTAGGAATTTTTAGATTGTATTCCAATCAGTCAAGGGAGAGCTGATATTTTCCTTTGGGAGTAAGGAATATTTACTGGCACTGACCAGACCAACTTGATAAAGGCAGTGTCTGGTTAGCTATTGTTTCATTAATATGATCTTGAGAAATGAAATAAAGACTGGCAGAGTTCCTGCAATAGTTTCCCAACAGCCAGAGGTGTTAACCGCTGCTGCTGTAGGAAAGGAGCCCCTTTTTTAGGAAACAGTACTCCATATTGATACTTATCTCTCTTCAAACACTGCGGGGTGCTTAAACTTAGAAGGACATATCAAAATAGTTTCAATGTGACTTTTTCCTCCATACTTATCATACTAGTCTCAATATTAATAAAAAAACAGTTATGGGTAACATTCCTCTAGAATACAGTAGTTTTGGCTGTTACAAGATGATGGAAAGCGTATTTTTAATTTTGTATTGCATCCCAATAAGAATTATTTTCACTTGTCCTGTCTACAAGGACAGCACCTCTACAACTTTTTATTGCATCTTGACCAAATGCGTCTTTAACATATACTTGATGTTGTGATGTAGTGTTTATCTTTTCCAAGTGTACAGTCATTTCCATCATTATAACAGCTATGAATCCATAAATGACTCTCCCATTGCGAGAGAGTATGTTTCTGGTGTAAGACAAATTTTAAAGTAATCTGAGGCTAAAATTAATGAAATCATTTTCCTTAATAAATCAGATGAATTTTCATTTTACAACGGAAGTATTCAATATTTTAGTACTTCATAAAAAATACACACCATGCCATATAAATAGGGCAATTTCAATTTCTAAACAAATTAAAGAAAATCTGTTGGATACAATCTGTGGGAGGTCTCATTACAACACAGACTTATAAAGGTTTGGGCATAGAAAAGTTTCTGTTTCTTGTACATCATTAACCCCTAACTGCAAAACATACATCTTTCCCAAGAAGTGGGCTGAGTCAAGCACAGCTTATGACTTCTCCCTCTAGACCTGACCCGTCCCTGTGAAGATAATGGAAAGGTCATCATTTTACTGGAAAGTTGGCTCCGGCTTTGGAATGGAAGGGATATGACCTTTCTTTTTTAGACGGGTAAAGTCTGATTGGCAAATTGCAGTCAGTTATTGGTGTCTACATTGAGTCTGCTGATGAGGTCAAGGGGTGAGTGGCTCTCATTGGGATAATTTTCCATTGGTGTGGACTGCAGACTTTATTGGCACGCTTCATCTGAAAGATTTCTCTGTAACTTACCAGGTACAAAGTGAGTCACAAGCTAAAAAAAGTAATAGCAAGAATGTGCCCCACTGCCAGAACACAATATGGACATTAAAAGACCTGGTTGGCCTCATGTTGGAAAAACCCAGGGGAAGAGGATGGGGCATTTATGATATAGATAAGGGGACTTCATTGTAAGGAAACCTACATTCCTGGTTGAAATTACTGGCAGTGGCTACCAGCAGACAGGTTCAAGTAGTGTCTAGATGTTTTACTAACATTTAGAGGCTGTCATTGTTGCCAAAGGTTTTGCAACCAAATATTAGTCAAGTCTGCCAATAATTGTATCTTGGCTATACTTTGTATTATTTACTCTTTTGCAAGTTTTTGTTTAATTTTCTTTTGTTTAGTATCCTTGGACATTTCAATAAAATAATTTTATTATACAAAATTGGTTAATTTACATTTATTTCTGAGGATATTTTAAATTCTATACTTAAAATTCAGGGTTGCCAATAATTTCAACTGGGAATGTATAACATGCAGAACTGTGCATAAGTTTTAGGCTCTAAAAGTAAAGTGAAGATGCTCGAAGGATGCTTTGGAATTAGGGCTCTTTGGGGGCCAAAGCCTCTGTTGCAGGACTCTTTGCTCTTCTTGTCTCTGAAGAGGATAGACTGAACGTTAGGGCTCGTTATGCTGTGGAGTAAATTTGGGACCAATTTGATCACTCCCGCATTATACAAGACAGAAAATCACTCTCCCCTTTAAAGTCTTCTGAAGAGTCCAGGTATCCTCACTCACTAACAACACAGATAAGAACACTGGCTTTCTGATTTTTTTTACATCAGAAATAGTGGTGAAACTGTGAAAGATATTAAGAATACTCATCGTGATTTTTTTATCCTCATGGGACTGTCATTTTAAACAGAGATGCTCATTCAGTTCACCTCTTCGGTTCTAGACTGAAATATCTCGACAACTTGTAAAGTATGACATTTTCCACTGACCTCAAATTTAATGGCACCAGGAGGTCCAAGTGTTTCGAACAGACATTTGCGGTTCCCACATGACATTTCTTAATGATTTTTTGGGATTCCCTGACTTTTACTCTTGTGCCTCCATGAGGTTCACATCTGTGGTTTTGTTTGCTATAGGGAATCACCTCACTTCTCTCTGTTAACTTGTTTTTATTATTCTTGTCTTTGATTTTTAGATTCCTGGCTTTTATTTGTTATTGTATTATTGTCTGCAAAGCTCTGTGGGATTTGATATGAAGTTCTGATTACCTGGCATTACACATAAATGAAAACACAAATCCATGTTTGCCAGTCAAAGCCCCTCTGTTGTTTTTTTAAATAAGAAACTTTCCCTCAGGGTAACAGGATACATTAGAGATTTTAAATGGCTTATCCCTTCCTGTATGGACTTTACGCTTGGCATAGGGCCTCCAACTCTGATAAAGCCAGTTAAATACAAAGTAAAAGTAAAAATGAATCATTCTATTTTTAAAGGGATCTAGAATGATCAAAAAGCATTTAAACGAGACTTTGGCAGCTTTTTTTTAAACATTTCTTAGGAGTCAGTATTTTTTCAAGAAACAAAAGCAAAACAGTAAAGGCAGAATGGTGTATTTGAATTAAACAATGTTTTTATAGAAGGGTCAAAACAAGGCTCTGTGGTTTTTGTTTTTGTTTTTTTTGTTGTTATTTTGGAACTGGAAGGAAAAGGAAGACATTTGAAATAGATGTCCGGTTTAGACTCTTATTTTTTGTCGTTGGACCAGGTGATCTCATAGTTGCTGAAGGCACTCTTCAGCTTCTCTGCAGACACAGAATGGTCTGCTTTGCCAAAGGCCTGAAAATGAGTCAGAGAGCATGATTATCGCATTCAAACATTACGTGAGTGGTTGGATATTTAATTCGGCTTTTATTGCTTTTTCAATGAAATGAACTTACAGTTGATTCTCCAAAAACCCTTAGTTTTTTCTCCTGCCTGTTGTGCTCTATCTTCCCTCCTCCAAGGCATTTGCACTCCAACCCCAAGGCCTCCATAGCTGGACTGACCTTCTCAAATATGTGATCTGTAAATCGTTCAAATCAAAAGACACAATCCGGTTTAATTGCAATGAAGTCAAATAATCAAGCAATTAGCAAAGAATTGTGGGGTATCTACGCACTCGGCGTGTTTGGATGGTGCACCAAAAGAAAACTGCAATGGGTAAGATCAGCCAATTCTGCAACGAACTTACTGTGATACTCTGCACTTTTTGTGCCCCGGACTATGTCTTTGTGCACATCGCCAGATTTCACTTTCACTCTGACCAGTATGTACTTGAAGGTTCCCTCTGGATCGATCTCCACCTCGGGGATTTTCGCCAAAGCGTCCGCCATCGCAACCGCAGCTTTAGTCACCGCACCGCAACAAACAACATGGGAAATTCTCACAAACGGTTTTATTTGGACCGGGACGTCCGTGTCCTGTCTTAAAGAAACAGACAACTTGCAGCCTGTATACAGAACTTTGCAATAGACATCTGCGCCCCCATACGGCAACAGAGGACCCAAGAAATCAAGTAGTCGATTGCCTTAATATCAGTGCGTCGCAGTTTATATTTACCAACCTCAGGAAGGAGTTTCCTGGTTTATTATGCCAAATAACACAGTGAACTAATGTTTTGAGCTATGGCGTTCAAAGGTGTTACTTTTAATACTGAAATAATGTCTGCAGTTATTCATTGTAGTTAGAAATAAAGTGCAATCAAAATGAAGTAGCAGATGTTTTAATTTACTAGAGCTGAAACTGAGCTGCTCCCTTTGGAACTTGATTTGCATGAGCCAGTTAGAAAGTTAATGGCATTTTACAGGTTAAAGCGCGGAGGTTTTGAGGTGTAAAGCAAGAGTGCTAGCTGTCCTGTGATTCATTTCCGAAAGGAAGGATATGAACTGTCACTTACAGGAACACAGGCAGAACCCAGGCGCCTTTGCTCCTGCACCGGTTCCTGTCCACCAGCATTCGTAACAAAACGATATTGCTTTTTAAGTGCCATAGCATTGTTTTTGGTTCCTGGTCTCATCCCCTCACAGGATAGGTAAATTCCTTGATTTTCAACGATGAAAGGTACATTCCATTCTATGGATAGGGTGGTGGTGTTTTTTTTTGTTTTTTTTTTACCACATTTTGTACTCCATCTAACCTGCATGACAAAATAAGACGAAAAAATAAGAATATCCTTGGCCTTCTCTCAGACATTCTGCCTTATCAGCACATTTCAAAGAATTAACAACTACAATTTCTGTCTCCCGGTGCCTTTCACTTTATATTATCTTATGTGTTCTTTGTGCCAGCATTCTTTTCCTAGGAAAAACTATCAGTGACTACATTTGTGCTAATGTGCCAAGGTTTTAAATACATTAGTATACTGTCAGTACATTACCACATTTCAGGCATTATAGGTATTTAGATCCTTTGCTTAAGTAAAAGTACCAATGCAACTGAAAATTAAAGTCAAATAATGTAAGAAGCTCAATTTGAAGTAGAAGTTCTGGCCCAAAAATTGTACTTCATGGGAAGTACAAAAATATTAGCAGCAAAATATTTGAAGGTGTCAAAAGTAAAAGTACACATAAGGTAGTACAGCCCCAATAATGTGAAATGTAAGTCTTTAATTATGTTACATTCATGTGAAAACATTTACAGTCGATCGTGTTGGAGTCACACATAATTACTACGTATTGCTGAGTGGATTCATCCAAAACAATAAATCATGTTTTATAGGTTCATCACATGGTTTGGATGAAAAATCTGAAATATATGTAGTACTGTAGCAGTCTAATAAATGTAATATATGTACATAGTAAATACTACTAAATTATACACTATTTCCCTCTGAAATTGTGTATTATTTATAAGTTTAAAACTAACATAAAATGGAAATACAGTTGTATAGTACAGCTTAGCTGTTACTTAAATGCAGTACTCAAGTAAATATACTTACATTCCATCAGTGATAATACTAGTAAATCTCATGATGAAAATATTAATATTAACTTGCAATTCCACCTAATACAAAGGATTTTTGGCTTTATAGTGAGGACATTAAAAAGAGAGGTAAAGTTTCCAAGGCCCCTGTTTGTTGGGATAGGGTAGTAATTGCAGAGGATGTGGGGAATTCCACTGAATATCCCAGCTTTGATGTGAGTTTACAGGAAAACACGTAGCAAGGCTGCTGAGCTATAAAAGTTGGCACCTCAGCACAACAAATTCAAAGTCATCTCTTTCTTAGATGCACTGAGACTTAATAAATACTAAGAGTCTTTTGTAGGTTATTACACATACTGCTTAAAATGGTAAGTATAGAGGTTTTAATTTAAATGCAGTTGTCTTTAGTGCAAATTACTTAATTGTTTGCTTGTGAGCAGTGATGCATCTATGGTATCACTTTGTCTTAATTTATCCTTTTTACATATTTTTTACAGGACATCTGCTTCGGATTACTTCAGACCTGTGGATCTAAGATTTCTTCCTCTCGGATCAGCTTTACCCTTCTTTGCTCAAGTATGTAAATTTAACATAAAGAAAATATTTTGTTATCCACTCTCAAGTTTTTCTCTCAAGATATTTTGTAAATTCACCCTTATTAGCCTGCAATCTAATATATGTCTTGTCCTCCATCCTCAGTGCTGTGCCTGTGGACTAGTGTAGAGTGCTGGTCTTACTTCTACTCTAACACCTCTATGCGCTGGCAGGATGCAAGAAAGTGGTGCAAAGAGAGTTACACAGACATGGTGGCCATCCAGAACCAGGGTGAAATCATGCATCTCGAGAACTGGCTCCCCAAGAAGGACACCTACTACTGGATTGGGATCCGCAAGATCAATAATGTCTGGACCTGGGTAGGCACCAACAAGACTCTGACAGAAGAAGCAAAGAGTTGGGCAGAGGGCGAACCAAACAATGCCAAGAAAGGACGGAACAGATCAGAGAACGAGGATTGTGTGGAGATGTACATTAAAAGGGACACAGAGACGGGCAAGTGGAACGATGAGATGTGCAGTAAGAAGAAATATGCCCTGTGCTACACCGGTGAGCAAACACATTGGGGATTAGAATAGAACAGCTGTTCATTTTTTCTCTCTTAGTTTTGGTATTTTTGTTCAGTATTAGGGAATTAATTGAAATAGCTGTTATCTGATAATTATTTATTGATGTTGTTATGAAGGCTCAGAGGAATAATGTGTTTTACGCAAGATATTTGAAAGTACATTTCTTCCCCCAGCTGCCTGTAAGACTGACTCCTGCCACTATGGACATTGCGTTGAAACCATAGACAGCCACAAATGTTCTTGTTTTGAAGGCATGTATGGAGACAGGTGTGAGGAAGGTAAGAGAATACAATGATGTACTTGTCTCAAGTTTACATTACTTTAAGGACTTGATATCTAAATGTTTTTTTGATTTCTTTGTTGGCAGTTGTGAAGTGTGACAAAGAGGAGGTGACTGTCCCACCTAAAGGAAGTGTAAATTGCACTCATACGTACGGAAACTTCTCTTACAACTCCTCATGCGAGTATTCCTGTGAGAAAGGATACCAGCTGAGTATGTCAAGACCCCTGAGATGCACTGCCACAAAAAAATGGTCAGAGGAGCCTCCTACATGTGAATGTGAGTAGAGGTGTATTGCCAAGCTTCAAAAGATAAATTGTAATATAACTTTGATTTCAAGTAACCTTATTCAGAGAAACAGAATTTAATTTTCACAGTGATAGGACTTTACTGTAGTGTGTTTTTGATGGTCCTTTCATCCTCAGTGGTTAAGTGCCCACCGCTGTCTCGTCCACTGAGAGGATCCATGGAGTGCTCCGATCCTCTGGGCCCCTCCAGCTACCAGTCCACCTGCGTGTTTACCTGTGATGAAGGCTATGTACAAACCGGCTCTTCATCTTATACCCTGCAATGTGAAGGGTCGGGAAATTGGAATGCCTCACAGCCATCTTGTGTTGGTATGCCCACATATTTTATGTGTTTACCCCCCAGGATTTTAAAGTATCTGTTATACCACAGCTGTTTAGAATTTTTTTATTTTGTTGTTACAAGGGAAAAGTTGTACCATGATTTTTTTAGAAGGCTGCTGTTGACCTCTACTGCTGCCCCTCTGTTTTGCAGCTGTTGAGTGCCCCGCTCTTAAGACGCTAGAGAACGGCTTGACCAACTGTGGAGAATTAGATATGAGGTTCACCTATGGGAACACCTGCAGCTTCAGCTGTGCCTCCGGCTATCACCTGGTGGGACCGAAGGAGGTGAATTGCACATCAGCAGCTGTGTGGAGTGAGAAAATGCCTCACTGTGAAGGTGAGGGTGCACTTTAAATGTAATCCAACACCTTTTTTAATCTTAATAAGAGCTTTCTTTTTCTGTGCCTTTGTGACAAACACACTGATTTAAGTTTTTCTAACTTATTTTGCTTTGTTAGCCGTCACTTGCCAGAATCCAGAGGGAGACATTCACCTGATCCCAAAGTGCAGCAAATCTTCTACTGAGCTGCAGCCAGGCTCCACCTGCAGCTTCAGCTGCGAAGCAGGCTTTGAACTGCAGGGAGCGCCCACCGTTCAGTGTTCTGAGGACGGACAGTGGAGTAAAGACATTCCTACCTGCAAAGGTACAGAAGGATATTTTCACATAAATCTGTATTTACAACACTACTTGGCCTTAGCTCTTTCACAGCCTATATGTACTCTGATTTTATGTTTGACATCGCTTTTATCTTTCTTTTGCAGCAATAGGATGTCCTGCTCCCATGATTCCAACAAATGGCCAGATCAACTGCATCCCTTCTCTGTCTTCACCTGTTTCTACCAGAACCCCCCACCCTTTGGGTATGATCTGCACTTTTAGCTGTGATGAAGGCCATGAGCTCCAAGGTGCACTCAGCACGAAGTGTGAACATTCAGGCCAATGGAACTCCATATCACCAACCTGCACAGGTATACATATGTACCTGCACCATTTGCACTGCACTACTTTATTTGCATGCTCAAATGTTTAGAGGTAGTGAGTTAAGGTTAGAAAATTAGATCCCCTTTACTAATGTGTTAAAATCTAAATTCTTTTACTCTATATCAACAGTTGTAAGTTGCCCATTGCTCATGGCCCCTGAAAATGGTCGCATCAACTGCTCAGACAGTGAGGCAGTATACAACTCTCAGTGCTCCTTCACATGCAGTCAAGATCACTCTTTAAATGGGGATGAGCTGCTGACCTGTGATCATCATGGCAACTGGACTGGAGAGACTCCCACCTGCCAAGGTAAAAGAAAGAAAAGAAACAAATGTTATAAGAAAATTTAAACACAATTCAAGATTCAAATACAAGTTTGTCTTTAAAAGGTCTTGTGATTCACATTTGATAATGTTTCCACAGCTTCTCCATCCCAGTTTACTGCCATAGTCTCTGGTGTGGCAACAGGGGGTACTCTGTTATCTGGTCTGTCCCTTGCTATGTGGATCCTGAAACGACTGAAGAAGAAAGCCACCTCATTTGAGCTGAACAGGTAATAGATAATCAGATAATCACTGACCTTCCTCAAATCATACATCTTTCTTAAAAACAAAATTTTTTTTTTAAATTGGAGTGCTCATCTTTTCCTTTTGTTTTTTTTCTTACAGCAACTCCGACATAGAGGCCTCTCCACAGGTCTACAAAAACAGCACTGACAGCCTCATATAGAACAAAGTCAGAATCTTCATAGGCAACTAAGGACAATCGTGTATGTGTCTTTACATAACCTGTGATCAATTTGAATCATTTTAACTAGTATACAGCTTGTTAACAGGAAAGCCCAGTATGTCATAGGTATCAGTGGAAAGAGTAAATATTTTCTTTAGACATTTGCATCTATTGGTTGTATCCTTTTTTTTTTGTTAGATCCTTTATTTACTCTGTAATGTTGTTCAGACATGTATTTCCTCCCCAGGGGAGTTTTATATTGAACATATTGTTCAACAGCTTCACAAACCTGCTGGAAAGGTGGCTCTATTCCTGTTATTGTACATGTTGCAAAGCATTGTGGGTGGATTGCTACTTTATTGTAAAACTGTGAATATTTGCACAATATTGATTTAAGTATTCATATACTATTTATTTAAAGGGGGGCTAATGCATTTGAAATGTTTTTTTTATATTTCTGTATCTTTAAAGAAGTGCTCACCTTTGTTCATAATAAAACGTCAAACCAACATTTGATTTTAGTCGTATTTACGCATCTAGCAGGATCATAAACTATATCTACAGTCAGTTCCAAAAGAAAAAAATCATGTCACTACACACATACAAAGGTTCAGCCATCAGCTCTACACACAACACCAACCTAAAGTGGCATGAAAAAGTCGGGCCACTCCTGGTCATAATCTCTGTTACTGTGAATATTTACGTGAGAAGATTAACTGATCTCCAAAAGGCCTAAAGATGACACATTCTTTTCGACATTTTAAGCAAGATGTTTGTTTTTTTTTGTGTTTTTTTTGACAAGTTTAGAGTGCAAGAGGAAAAGAGCATCATATAAAAGTTTTGGCATCCCAAGTGATTTAAGCTCTCAGGAAATTTTTACCAAGCTCTAAGGCCTTAATTAGCCTGTTAGGACTATAGCTTAGTCACAGTCATCGACAGGAAAGGCCAAGTGATGTAAATTTCAAACCTTATAAATATCGTGACTCCTCAAACCTTGCCCCAAAAAACCAGCAGCCGTGGGCTCCTCTTGCAGCTACCTAGCGCTCTGTAAATTAAAATAACTGATGCCCAAAAATCAGAAAAAGATTATAAGCAGATGGCAAGGTGTTTTCTGGTAGCTGTTTCCTCAGTTCTTAATGTAGTTGAGTAATGACAATTAACAAGAATGGTGGCGGTCAAATTTAGGGCTGGGAGACATTTGACTAAAAGAGACCTTTAAGAAGAATTAAGAGACTCTGGAGGGGTGGTTCTACTGTGCAGGGACACAAACATAACCCTTATGTAGGAGTCATCAGAAGAGAACCTTTCCTACGTCCTTATCACAGAATTCAGGATCAGTAGTTTGTAAAGAACATCTAAATGAGCCTGATGCATTTTGGAAACAAGTCCTGCGGACTGATGAAGTTAAAATAGAACGTTTTAGACACAATGAGAAACATGTATTTTTGGAGAAAAATGGGTGCAGAATTCAATGAAAAGAACAACTCTCCAAGTGTTCAACATGGGGAACACGTGGAACATCTCACTGGTAGAGGGAAGAATGTTTCAATTCAATACCAGAAACTCTAACCCTAACCCTAACCCCACCAAACCATCTCTAAAAAAAAGCTGAAAATGAAAAGAGTATGGCTTCACAACAGGATAATGATCCTAAATACACCTCAAAATCCACATTGGACAATCTCAAGAGGCACAAGCTACAGTTTTTTTTTCAGTCCCTTTGAATAAACATCATGGAAAATCTATTGTTAGACCTCAAATTTCTTCATGCCACTGTATTCCCACACTTTGAGCAGTGACATTTACCCTGACAGTGCAAGCTATCGTGTGTTTTTCAGGGGTCCAGGAAGAACCTTATGTAACTACAACACAGACCTCTTGTCTGTCACGTACTAATAACAGGTGACAGGACAAAGCATGATAGGTGAATAACTGTGTTAAGGAGGAAGAGGTATATTGCTGGGTAATATGTTTTACAGTTCATCACCATTGTTCGCCTCAGCAAATTTAGAATCTTCTATGTCAGCACTTTAGAATGTAAGAATTGATATCTTACATTAGACTGAAGGTCATAGAGTGGCCATTTGGCTCTCTGTATTTTGTTGCTGTTAAAAACTTGAATTGATAAAATGTCAAGATGCAGAGAAGCAGTGTCATAAAAAAAAAAAAAACATCAATAGAGGATACTGAGAGACGCTAATTTTAAGTAAAATGCCTCATTCTGTGGAACTATGTATAGTTAGTGCACCGGCCATTTTGGCCAAATTTTGCCCAAATTTGCCAAGTTTGCCAAGTTTGTGTTAATAGACACAGAAGCCAGACAGCCGCAAATTAATTGTTCGAATCTGCCCCTGATCCCACCTTTACCAAAAGCAGGTCACATTTCCCAACAGGTCTGGTCAAGTCATTAAACCAGTCATTCATCACATGCATTCATTCTGTACAGTAAACATCCAGGTATTTTATGATAATTTTGGACTGAATAGCCTAAGAGAGAGATAAAAGCCTGACACTGTTCCCTTCTTGCAGCAAACTACCATTCACATACTATGCCGCTGTTGTATAATGATTTAATTTTGATGTAAGGATGAAAATTATGATTTAAGTTTATTAGTTTCCGAAACAATTCTTTTTTAAATTGTTGATATATTAAAATACCACCTCTGGGTAAGTAAGTAATTTCTTATTCAGTCATTTTTCATCAAGATATTCATTGATACTTACTAACTTACTACCCTTCTTTTTTTTTTCTTTGGACAGACGACTGTTGATTGTAGATTGATCACTGAAAATGAAGTGGACACTGATACTCCTCCTTTGTGAGTATTAGTTTCAATACTATGGCAAAATGTATAGTTACTGAGTTGACATGACACATAATATAACCACACATGATAGATTTCACATCTCATGGTGATTTATCATTCTTGTATCGTATTAGGTAGCTCCTTGAATGTAACTACTTTGGGCTGGACATATCATCCCTCAAAAAAAACCATGAACTGGACCCTGGCCCGACAGTATTGTCAGACTAATTATACAGACCTGGTGGTCATCCAAAGCCAGAAAGAGAACGACTATCTGGTGTCCCTACTGCCAAACAGAAATTCGAGTCCATATTATTGGATTGGAATCACCAAAAATCACAAGAATGAAACCTGGACCTGGATTGGGAATAACAGCACATGGATGGGTAATGAGTCATGGGCAGAAAACGAGCCCAACAACAACCACAGCACAGAGTTTTGTGTGGAGATCTATACCAACAAAGGAAAAAACCGAGGGAAGTGGAATGACGAGAAATGCTCCAATGAAAAATATGTTGTTTGTTATAAAGGTATGTAAAGCTGAGTGTTTGAAGGTTGCCACAGTTCATCACCATTGTGAAGTTTTAGCATTGCACATTTTGTTGACAGCCCAATGTAATGCAACATCATGTGGCAGAGGAACATGCCAGGAGACCATGGAAAACATAATCTGCCACTGTGAACCAGGCTTCAAGGGAGACAGGTGCCAAACAGGTGAGGACAGAGCTCTCTGAAAACAAGTCACGAATTATTAAGAAAGGTGAAATTCATTTAAAGAACAGGTTAATTTTTTCAAGTCTATCCTAAAACAATACTCACATATGTACAATGAAAACAGTTTTGGTGGCTTTGATTGTTCTTCCATTCCTTACCAGCTGTGAAGAAACTCTTTCCTTTCACAATTCCAACGTGAATTGTCAAGAGAGACAAAAACAACAGCCCTAATTTTGTGCAAAAAAAAACAACAAAAAAAAAAAACCAAAAAGAAAACTTATATGTCTAAATGTTTCAGTGTACACATTAGGATGTAAAAAATTATTTTAAGATAATACTTTAAAAAATGTTCACCTTTTTTCAAAATTGGCTATAATCAATATTTTTATACTGGATGGATCACGTGACTTTTTTTACATGTGAGGGGTCACTGGTAGTGATGAAGCCAGAGAGAAATGACTATTTGCACCTGACTGTTGCTGCACCTGTTAAGCATTCTTTTCTTGCACAGCATGTGCACTTTATGATGGTAATAGTGCCAGATTTACCACCACACAACATATGCTAACCAGTGCTAACATGTTCAAGCCGTACCACCGTGCAACCATGTTTAGTGTTGCTAAGCTATAATTAGGCATTCATTTCTCAGGGGCAGGATATTGCAAACAGTCCATTTCCCCCTCAGCTGTGTTGAGCTTTATAACATATAAAAACTTAGACTGTTACAACAACATTCTGATGTGGCTTTTTTCCCTGCCCCAAAGTGGTCTAAAATGGCATGAGATGTCTCATACTGATCTTCTTCAGGCCATTACATTTTTATTTATTTTTTTGACAGAGCTTTAACATGGTCATCATAAGCCCTACATTTGTTTCCTCTGTTTCCCGAGGCCAGTCTGAGGATCACGTCCAAAATACTGATCATAATACTAACATCAGCATGTATTTGGTCTTAAAAAAACATATATTTTCACAATAGCAAGCTATTATCTGACATTATATAACTGTATCCCTGTTAAACTTTAAACCATTTGTGCCCACAGCTGTGGTATGCCCCCATCTGCCTCAGCCTGATAACGGAGACTTTAGCTGTTCAGGAGGAAACCAGACATTCAACTCAACCTGTCGACTGAAATGCCACTTAGGATTCATGCTGACGGGCTTTCCCGCTGTTACATGTGGGGCCACTGGGGACTGGAGTGGCCCGAGACCTATTTGTACAAGTAATTATTTGGAGTTACATAAAAGTTTAAAATATTTTAAAATAAGACTAAATACATCAAAACCACTGATATTCATAACGCTAGTTTTATTGTTTCTAATATCTCTAATAGATTTTAGCCGCAGCAGAAAGCCGTTTTCAGGGTAATAGCCCTGAAAACTCACTGTACAATGCTTAACCAACCTCAAATGACAGACAAATTAGCAACTAGCTGCTAAACATGGTGGAGCATTGAGAGCTAACAAACCAGATCTGATGATTTCCCTTCAACTTTTGGCAAAGACCAAGTACAGGGCTTTTTTCCCTGCCCCAAAGTGGTCTAAAATGGCATGAGATGTCTCATACTGATCTTCTTCAGGCCATTACATTTTTATTTATTTTTTTGACAGAGCTTTAACATGGTCATCATAAGCCCTACATCTGTTTCCTCTGTTTCCCGAGGCCAATCTGAGGATCACGTCCAAAATACTGATCATAATACTAACATCAGCATGTATTTGGTCCTAAAAAAACATATATTTTCACAATAGCAAGCTATTATCTGGCATTATATAACTGTATCCCTGTTAAACTTTAAACCATTTGTGCCCACAGCTGTGGTATGCCCCCATCTGCCTCAGCCTGATAACGGAGACTTTAGCTGTTCAGGAGGAAACCAGACATTCAACTCAACCTGTCAACTGAAATGCCACTTAGGATTCATGCTGACGGGCTTTCCCGCTGTTACATGTGGGGCCACTGGGGACTGGAGTGGCCCGAGACCTATTTGTACAAGTAATTATTTGGAGTTACATAAAAGTTTAAAATATTTTAAAATAAGACTAAATACATCAAAACCACTGATATTCATAACGCTAGTTTTATTATTTCTAATATCTCTAATAAATTTCTAATGTTATAATGGGGAACAGCACCAATTGTAGTGGCAGTAACTTGTTTAGAAGAAGAAATATCATCATGTCAGGTATTATGTCACTCAGAATAGAAATAACCGTGTTTGATTTTCTCAGGCTATAAACAGGCCCTGTTGGCTGTGGCTGGGTGTGGAGCTTTCTCAGCCTTCTGCTGCATCTGTCTTTGCTGCATGAAGCGCAGAAAAAGTCAGTGTTTCTCAACTACACTTCATAGAAATAACAGATGCAATGCAATATTATTTCGACACCTCAACAATTGTTTGTCCTTCATTTCTCACAGGGAAGAAACTTGCCCAAGAAAGGTCAGTGTTGAAATTTGGCATTCGTCCAAAACGGCTCCACCCATTTCTGGACCATATGTGATCATAAACATTTCATAATGATGATTTAAAAGATGATTTTAAAAAAAATGTTGAGTATAATTGTCAACCGGCTTGTCCATTGTAGGCAGGCTGAAGAAGTGACAGGTCCATCGAGTGAGGTGCATGGATGAAGGACAACTGGAACCTCATTTATGTGTTATTATATGTTATTAAAATAGATCTATTGACCCAAATTCAGTTATCCATATTGATTACAGTACCCTGTTAAATCTGCTGCATAAGATATATGCCAAGATATGTTGGTTATTTAAACTTTTTGTCTAGTACTATATACTAAAATTTAATTTGAATCCTGCATTAAGATCATATGTAATAGTGTATTATCAGATCATGCATATGTAACCTCAAAATCATGCATTTAATAACATTAGAGTTGTATTTTCGTGTTAATTTTGTTTCAGATAAATATTTGTATAAGTATTAGTGAGTGTCTTTAAGTGTGTTTCCAAAGTGTTATGGGTGGTAGAGTGGTGCCCTTCCTGAAAGGAAGTTATGGTAAGTGATATTGCAAAATTAGTCATTGGCTAACTCCCTGAACGACGATTAATACCGTTTCTCCACGGACTGTTAGCAAAGTGGAGTAAATGCACTGACAAGAATGAGTGACTGAAGACAAATCCAATGGTAAGACATGTAAACTCTCAGTTCAAGTGTTATACCTTCATTATATTGTGTATTCACACTCATATGCAATCATGAGGAAAAAAAACTCTTGTTTTATTTCAGATGTCTCAAGAATCAGTTGATATTAGACAATGTCTGCATCACAAGATGCTCATAGCTGCACTGATTGTATTTATTCAAGGTAGGTACACATGACCCTACACCTAACTCTTTGCTTTAGCAGTTCGGTTTTTTTCTCATCATCCATGTAACTAATCTTAGACCTTAGCAGCGGAGGAGGAGCACAGGCATGGACCTACAACTTCAGCAAAAGTCCAAACCGGAGATGGCTTGAGGCCAGACAGTGGTGCCAGCAGCATTTCACAGCAATGGTGGCCATCCATAACCAGGAAGAGTCTGATTTCATCAACAATCTGCTGCCATTTAACTCTAGATACTACTGGATAGGCATTAAAAAAGTGGCTGGAGTGTGGACCTGGGAAGGAACCAATAAGACTGTCCCTGAAGATGCTCAGAACTGGGCAACAGAAGAGCCAGATAACATAGAGGGTCAGGACTGTGTGGAGATTTACATTAAGAGGGAGAAAGACACAGCCAAGTGGAACAATGAGAACTGTCGCACTAGGAAGGGAACTGTCTGCTACTCTGGTAAAACATACTCAATTTCATTTGATGGACACATTCACTGACTCCTGTTGAATTACTATAGAATGTAAGATCCCTTTCTGTATGTATGTAGCCTCTTGTAGACAGGATTCCTGCAGTGCACATGCAGACTGTGTGGAGATTGTAGGGAACTACACCTGCCAGTGCCATCCTGGTTTCTTTGGGCTACGCTGTGAAGAGGGTGAGAAGGGTGACACAAGACTTCTTTCTGTGTTTAGTTAAATAGAATATATATATTTTTTTTCTTCTTTTTTTTCTTTTCAGCAATCTCATGCAAACCTTTGCCGGATCCAGAACAAGGATCTCACTACTGTTTCCATCCCTACGGGTCTAATCGTTTCAACTCTTCATGCCATTTCCACTGTGAGCTTGGCTTTCGCTTGGTTGGTGCCCCCCAGCTTTTTTGCCAAGCCAGTGGATATTGGAACCACCCTATTCCTCTGTGTCAAGGTATGGCCAGTGGATAGCAACAATGCCTATATAATTTTTACATATGTCAAATTTACAAGGAAAACAATTTGCACTGCTTTTGTAGTTGAACAGTGTCCAGTTCTGAACATCAGTGAAGGTAGTATGAACTGCAGCCACCCCATCGCACCCTACAGCTACAACTCCAGCTGTGAGGTCAAGTGTGACGTAGGCTACGAGCTCAGTGGAGAGGGCCAGATATACTGTGACCACACAGGCCAGTGGACAGCCAGTGTCCCAGCATGCACAAGTAAAGTGATTGTCTTTACCTCTGAAAAGTAAAACAAGATCAGTGATGTTTTTAACTTTAGCATTAACTTAACCGGAAAAAATAAAAAAAATCGAATAATTCAATGTTCATAACAGCTCTTATCTTATCTTTGCCTCCCACCTTTTAGTAATACTTAAATAATGTCAGTGTGTAGCCATATCATGTCCAGACTTTGAAGCAGATTAGTAAGGTCACAGGTGTCATCACTTTTTTTCACACTCCTTTATCTGCATTGAGCAAACAATATTATCTTATAATGTGGGTGGACAATTCCTGTTTTCATTGACCATAAATTATGTCAGCATGGTTATTCATACCACTACCTCATGCTCATGCAATGTGTATAAAAGTAGAGTCATAATACAAAGTGGCTCAAACTGATATGTTTCATAAGGATGTTTATTCGCACTTAGTGTGCTTTGTTTAATATCTGTATCCCACCACAGTAAAAAAGTGCTCCCGCATTATCTTTCCTGTTACGGGCAACATGACGTGTGTGGACCCTCTGGAGCCTTTTTCTTTTGGCTCACAGTGCAACTTCACCTGTAAGGAAGGATACTACCTGACCGGAGACAGTACACTCACCTGTTTGGCTTCAGGACAATGGAGCATGCCAACACCTACATGTACAGGTGGGTCATAGAATTTATGTGTGATTTTTATGGTCACAGAACTTTCATTGCTCCCTGAAAGCAACTCAAGTTTTTTGGGAAAAAAAAAAAAAAATGTTCACTGCTCTGATGAATAATCATAATTTTTTTTTCTTCAGTGGTACAGTGCAACAGTCTAGAGGCTTCACCCCATGCCTCTCTGCAATGCCAGCACCCTTTAGGAGTACATAGCTATGGCTCAATATGCACTGCAAAATGTGAGGAAGGATTTGATCTGATTGGCACGAATATGACAACATGTTCTTCACAGGGCAACTGGAGTCACACTCTTCCTGTCTGCCAGGGTATGACCACAGATGACTAATAGTATAAATTAAATAATAGTATAAAAGTATAAATAGGGATGAAGTATATTTAGAATAATCTTTTCCCATTGCTCCTTCAGGAGTAGTGACAGTACACAGTCAGTTCATTGTCTTTTTGATTTACTATTTTGTTTATGTAATGTGCTTGTAATTGAGCTTTCCTTGTCTGTCGTCCTTCAAGCCAAGAGGTGCACTCCCATAAATTCTACCCTTCATGGCTCCCTTTCCTGTTCTGATCCTCACGGAGAGTTCAGTTTTGGTTCTCAGTGCACGTCAACCTGTGATAAGGGTTTTCTCCTGAATGGGACGGCTGACACTGAGTGCACCTCAGTGGGCATATGGAGCTCAGACATCCCCCGTTGCTTGGGTAAAGAAAATGCTAAATGTCTGAATCCTGATTTGTTAATTGTAATCAATTTTTTTTTTTATCAATTTGTAATTTCATGCTTTAAATTGCATTATGGCACCACTTAACCACATTAAACTAAAATATCTTGTTGTACTCTCTATTCCCCTCTCCCCTCTCTTCCCCTCCAGCTAAGAGATGTCCCACACTGAACTCTCCTTCTTATGGCTCCTTATCCTGCTCTGATCCTCATGGAGAGTTCAGTTTTGGTTCTAAGTGCACGCCAACCTGTTACGAGGGTTTTCTCCTGAATGGAACGGCTGACACTGAGTGCACCTCCATGGGCATGTGGAGCAGAGAAATAGCCCACTGCCTGGGTAATAAATCCATATATGAGAGCTGCACTTGGTAGATATTCCCATCTGCTGGGCATACTGTACAATATACTACACTTATGTTTTGGAATGAGGTTTGTTTATTTTAAGGCCAGCATCATACTTTATGTTCAATGTTATCTACAGCACTTCCATGCCCCCTATTGGCCAAAGCTCCACAGCATGGGTGGATGAACTGCAGCCATCCATACTCCCCTTTCAGCTATGACTCCCACTGTGACTTTAAATGTAATGAGGGTTTCTGGCTGAGAGGAACACAAACTATAACATGCAACAACTCAAGCCACTGGAGTGAGGATCTACCCACCTGCCAGCGTGAGTGCCCAGTATTACCTTAAATCTACTAGTTTGGTCTTGCTGTTCTTTTGTGCAAATGTCTGCTCAAATAGCAATTTCTGTCCTTTCCAGCGGTACAGTGTGAGGTGATCCCCACCTTGTCTTCACCCCTGTCTATGGACTGCTCTCATCCTCTGGGGAATTTCAGCTTTGGCTCCCAGTGTCTTTTTACCTGTAGAGATGGATTCTCCCTAAATGGCACAGAGGCACTGCTTTGCTCTTCCACCGGATTTTGGAGTGACAGTGTGCCTGACTGCACAGGTCAATCAAGTTTTGTAGTCACACTTTCTGACTAATCATGAGTGTATGATTCACCTCCGTCATATGAGAATGGTGATGGTTATTTGATAATTGAGGGATCGATAAACCTCTTAAAAAGCACACTCATACAATAATGAAAAGAAATATGCAGTAGGAACAAGACAGAAAGACTTGTATTCAATGGGATTTTTATGTGTTCCTGTAGAGAATATGCCGGTGGGAACTGCCATGCTGATATACAGTGGAGTTGGGGCAGCCTCTATTGTCGTGCCACTTGTCCTAATACTACTGGCTTTGTTGATTCTGAAAAAAAATAAGAACAGCGGTGAGACCTACTGTAATGATACAGTGCAGTTTTACACATACACATAAAGCATATTGTGGCACACAAATTGTTTCCCTCACCCTCTCCCTTGATCTCTGCAGGAAAACCACTAATCTCTGGTGTGCCATCAATTGAAGAAAGAGAGAATCCAGCATTTGAGTTTTGATTTTTCTTTTTGGGCTTTTTTTGGGGGGGACTTTTGATTTCTGCAGACAATTTCAAATACTGCAATTTAATGCTTTCTGTCATTATGATACTACCAGAAGATTACAGATGGATAAGAGTTTCACAATAACTGTGATTTCAATTTCCAACCAGACTGGCCTTAAAATTTAGATAACCAAGCAATTGTTTTACATTTTGCATGAAAAGCGTCTGTTTGTTGTTGTTAATGAACCCATAAACAGGCATGGCAGATGTACAGTAAAGTTTATGTTCAGCTTTTGCTTTGATTCCTGCTTGTACATCCCTCACATCGTCTTGTCACTTCAATCTTCAATAAATCATAACTGTCCTCGCATAATTTATTTATTTATTCTCTTTTTTTTTTTTTTAGCTGAGTCACCCACTCTCTTACATTGAGCATTTGATCAGTGTTGGCTCACTTTCAGCAATGTCAAGTGTGATGTGGTACAGTACCGGCAGACCATGTCTTCTCGATGCCCTCCCTTGAAGCTCTGGTTACCCACATTTGACTCCTCTGTAGAAGCTTACACTGTGGAAGTCTGTGAGGTGGCAGACACCCTCTGGATTTGTCATACTGCAACAAAGTGTCAATTTAGGACATTTAGTGGCCAGAAATCTCCTGCCGCTGTGGTGAGGTGACCTATTATCATTTTCAGCTCACTGTGTCACACTGGGCATTGATCCAACATTCAGGGGCTGTTTACTACCCCCACAGTAATTAAAGAATATTAAACTGTCTTAAATGGAGACCCACACTGCATCATATATTATATGATGGCGAGCATTGCTCTATGGAATCTTTCCTGTGCACTTGTGCCAATAATGCACCAGAAATATGGCCGCACACTTTAAATATGCGCTGCAAAATGACCAACGGAGTATCTTCAGCAAAGCGTGTACATCTGTCTTGGCACTGCAACAGCGTGAAGCCAATTATAGCAGTTAAAAGACAGAGGGTTTGTGGCCTATTGCTGGCATGAAGGGTGCAATAAATAACTGAACTGTTGACAGGAAACTGTTTGGCTACCGTCAGAATAATAATGAGGTTATTGCTACCCGCTGCGACCGTATGATCACGGTTTGATTATTTTTCACATCCCACTCACTGCTGCTGGTAGCCTTATATGATGTGCCAACTGTGCGCAGGCTCTTGCACAAGAAGGGAAAAGGCCCTGCAGGTGACCACGTTGGCTTCCTTCCCTCATGTTTAAGTCTGGCTTTTCTCCCTTCATCTGCCTCTAAAGATACAAGGAAATGCATTGTACTTAAGTCCCAACAACAAAGAGTGTTTCCTCCTTACACAAGAGCATGCACAAATGCACATGCCAGCAGACAGGTACAGCAGATACAGACATAGATACAAAGGCAGACTCACGCACACACACACAAACACACACACACACACACACACACAGTATACACTGCTGCACACTTATTTAGCTGTAGTTGGCAGTAGCATACCACGGTGACAGACAGTTAGATTGTTCCTGACCATTGACTTGCACTCTCTGGTCTGCGAGGTCTGATTTCATAGTGGGAAATATGAGATGGGTCGAGGAGAGGGTTCATGGCTGGGGCAAGGAGGCACTCCATACAGTGGGGCTTCATATCTCTGTGTCACCCTGGGCATTCTCCCCTGACACAGCTTTCAGCCCCTCCTCCGTCTGGAACCCCCTCCCTGGGTTTTCTCAACCTCTTTCCCCAGGAATGGTGCATTCCAGCTGGGCACAGTGCCTGGGTGGTCACCCCCTCCCCCCAACCCATCCGCCTGCCTGCTTTGACTGTAGGAAGGAAGAGGTAGAAAGGTAGAAAAATGCATCAGGGGTCTTTGACCGTGAGGAGCACAATGTGAGCGTTGAAGACGGTGGCGTGGATGTGATGCTTACCCGCCACTGACCCATACTGCTGTCATAGCCCAGCGTTTTACAATCCGATGTTCGACTCAACAGCCAGGAGAGTTGTCTCACTGACCTGTCACCTTGATCGGACCGATAAGCACTGAGGATGGGCTGACCCAACTCTAACCCTCAGTATGATTACTCCATCTCCATCCTAACAGATAAGTCTGTGCTTGATACTTACTGTGCCACCCACTTCATATTGAATATTCACTGTATCGTAACATTATTTATTGATCATTATGGACTCATTCAAGATTAAGAGCATACACACATTGTGAGAATAAATACAAATACACATCCAAACAGCTATTCACATTAGTAGATGCAGTTATAATCTCATAATCTAACATTCACACATAGAGAGGTCCGACAGTATCATGCATACACAGGAGACTTTAAATAGCCTGTTTTGTATGGTGAGATTGCAAAGCATAAGAGGCATGAGAGTTATTATCTTTATATGGAGGTGCACATGGTATATCCACCATCTAATAGCCTGATAACCATTGATTTACAGGATTTGGCATTGTGTCACAATGTGACCACGTCCCCTTAGATGCGTTTTTAAACCCACTTCCCCAAATACCATGTTCTCTGTCTAGAGCGAATAATGATGAAACCAGAGAGCAACACAGAGTGAGGGCGATGGACCATTCCTTACAGAGTCCAATCTTCACCCTCAGGAGGTGAAGTACGAGTCCTGCATGGAGTAGAGACGGTCAATAGGAGTAAGTAGAGGGGAGTCACCCAGGGAGAGGCAGCCGCTGTCAGCCACGTGACAAAGAGGGTCTCTGTCCAAGTCACCATACAGGCCCTTAAGGCCTAAAAAAAATTAGAAGAGAACATTCCCCAATCAATATCTAGTATATTCAAACTCTAATGAGTTTGAAAAATAAACCTGGTGATGTCATCAGAGTTATTTGGATTTGGGCTTTAAACTTACAATTTTTAATAGAAAGTCTACAAACTGGGCAAATTAGGAAGTGGCAGGTGGGGAGGGGACTCTAATCAAAGCTTGAATGAAATGTTGGAACAATTTAACAATTCTGTTTCCCAAAACTTTGGAGAGTTTACTGGTTTACCCTTTAATGTGAAAATACAATTTGGAAAAGTTGTAAAGAACTTTTGAATTAATTTGCACCTAATCCAATACAGAAACCCTGTAAAAAGTACTTTCTTTGTATACATGATATAATGTTCCATTTTAGTTGTAACTGTGTGAGTTTTTTTGTTTTTTGTTTTTTTTTATTTTTTTTATGTTACATTATATTTGAAATGTGATTTTGTACACTCCCAGTAAATGGTTACCTTTAAAATTATTTTGAAAATTAGGAAAATCTTTTGGAAATTGCCTGAGACGTTCATATAAACTGATTTATCTACCAAACCACAAATTATTAAGATGTAAAAAAAGGGTACATTTTTAAGAATTTTTGCTGACCTCAGTCTGAGCAACATTAGGTACATTTTACATATATTTGTGAGCATCAGGTAAGAGTTTACCCTAAAAATCAATAATAATTTACATTTAATCATTTGAGCTTGCCTGATAGGGAAATATCGGATATTCTACAGCAGGAGGACAAAGAGCAGTACAACAGCAAACATTGCTACAGTGCTGAGGCTAACTGGGATCTAAAATTTAAAAAAATAAAACCAGCAGGTCATATTGACAAAAATAATGCCATAAAATCATTTATGTTCCTCTTGGTTTTGCTAATCTCACTTATCACAGAGGCTTGGAGCGATACTGTGACCATGTAACTCTCAATCATGGTAGGACAGCTGCACTAAGGACTTTACCATAGGGATGCATGTGATCCCCTGGCATCTGAGGTGGGGTCAGGCCCTGTCTAAAGGGGTCCATGTCATAGTCCTGCTGCTCCAAGGTGGTGAGCCCCATCTGCTGCTGCTGCTGCTGCAGATGCTGCTGCTGAATGTGGGAAAAGGAGGACCCCAGTTGCTCCATCTCGGAGGTCAAACCACCACGGGGTGGCGCTGTGGGGAACAGGAGAAAAATGGGACATCTTGTTCACTACTGTCTGGATATGACCTTTGGTGAGCTTTTATGCAATGTTAAGAAATCTTCTTGTTGCTTTAACTATGTAACCACTCTATTAATACATTTTTGTGACTTTCAAAAAATATACGCATCTCAGCCTCCAGCAAGAAAAGGCTAATACATCAAAAAAAGCTGATACATCAGAATCTCCTGCCTTTTATAATATTGAATTTGTTACGTTTGTCTGATACTTGAGGGACATCCTTGCTCTTCAACAAAATTATTGTTTAACATCTTGAATCAAAGTTTATTCTACATCTAGTTTACATTTTTCTTAACATATACTGAGAATATCATGAATGATTTGTGGGCATTAAAGTAGTTATTAAAGAATCTTTCAGCAGTATAATACCTGTATGACGTGATACTGGCTCACACTGGTCCTGAGTCTGCTGCAGCTCCTGTTGCTGCTGCTGTCTCCTGGCCAGTTTCTTCATCTAAAAACATGCATCGCCAGACATTACAGCTAACTGTACACACAGGTCTATTGTAAAATCCCCTCTTGCTCCACACTCCCTCTGCCACACAGGCTTAGGCATGGGTTCGCACAATAGCAAAGTACAAATGGTGGGGTAAAGGACATCTTTCAGTGGAGGAGGGAAACCAAACATGAGCCCATTTTGTGAGGAAATAACGGATTTAATCTACAGCGATCTCGCAGCGAGATGTCATCAGTTTCCTGTATAAGAGATAACCGGACTGATTTCCACTCTGGCATACAAATACAGTGCAGAAAGAGTCCTTTTATTAGTAGTGCATATGACTTGTGTGTGTGTGTGTGTGTGTGTGTGTGTGTGTGTGTGTGTGTGTGTGTGTGTGTGTGTGTGTGTGTGTGTGTGTGTGCGTGTGTGTGTGTGTGTGTGTGTGTGTGTGTGTGTGTGTGTGTGTGTGTGTACTTTGTATTACTTTGGCTCTTTGGTTCTGGAACCAGACCTGCACAACTCGGACGCTCAGGCCAGTCTCTGCTGCCAAGGTCTCCCTTACCTGGGATTAAGATTCAGGGGGAAGGAGTAAGAAAGAAAGAAAGAAAGAAAGAAAGAAAGAAAGAAAGAAAGAAAGAAAGAAAGACAGAAATAAAGAAAGAAAGACAGAAAGAAAGAAAGAAAGAAAGAAAGAAAGAAAGAAAGAACGAAAAGAAACAAATGATAAAATATATAAAAGTAGAAAGAGGAAGGTCAGGTGAAGGTTAAGAAAATAACTTCATCGGTCCACCTCACAAAAGGAGGAAGCGATAAAGCATTTATGAAATGCATTGTTTGAAGATGCGCCACTCCTCATGTCTATCCTATATTGCACTGAAAAGTTCTTTCATTTCAGTTTTTTCAGAGAGGCTGAAACATGATACAAGGTTTTTCTGTCCTCATTCTGAAGTAGATGGATGATTAGTGCTGTAGTTGCAAGTAAAATCTGTGGACCTCTTCATTTAATAATATAAAACTACAATTATTTTTGTTTAAAAAATTTTCTAAAGGCAACCCCTTGTAAAGTTTCCAAAATGTTACAGGCTAATTTCTAATAAGACTCTTCTACATTTTACATTAATTAAAATGACATGATTGTCAGAAAGTACTAGGAAGCACAATGCAAATAATTACAGAAAACAACAATACAATTTAATAAACCTTGATGAAAAAATATATTAAAGGGAAATGGAACAGAACCTTGGGAGGACACTGTGCTGGGACTCTTTGTATCCATAGTACTTCCAGACATACAGAGCAGTCATAGAATAAACACACTACCTTTCGGCAAGGCTTGGATGAGACCTCAAAGGAGGCTTTAAAGGTCCGTCTTTGTTGAGTGGTCAAAATAGTGCGAGGTCTTTTGGGACGTTTGCTTTCCAGGTCTTCTGATCTACTTCGTCTGCTGGTTACTCTTCCAGATTCCTCCTCCTCCTCTTCTTCCTCATCATCACTTTTACCTAGTGGGTAGACATGATCGAGGAAGATGTTTATTTGCCTAAAAGTCACTCACATAAAAAAAGAAAATTGTTGAGACATACACAAAGATAAAGTTATGACATCAATATGAGAAGATTAATGCAATGTTTGCCCTTAGTTGTTTTCTGATTCTGGTTCTTTACTTTTTTCAGTTTACCGTCTTTCCTTCAGTTTGCCTAATCTCTGTTTCAGTTTGTAGTTCCCTTAATTTCCCAGAACACCTTTCAATAACCTTGAATCTCATAAAGTCCCTGAACAACTTGTATTCCTAATGAGCAGATAGAAAATCCCATTATGACTAAGTGGCAGGAATAACCCACTCTAAAAATTCCTGGGTGAAACATTGACCCAGTCTGAGTCAATGTAGCACAGATTTAATGCTGGGTAAACTTTATTATTCTATACTATTGTTGGTTTATTTACCAGAGGTAAAATATGGTTACTTTGACCCAGTGTGCTAAAATTTTGCCTTGAAAACATTCGATGTATTGTTTCAACTGTACAATAAGCATATACATTTGCCAAGCTCCAAAGGATACACATTGGTAACAAATAGTGAACACATGCACAAGAAGCCACACTAGCTGTGCACATTCGAAGCTTGTACCTGTGTCAGAAGAGGTTGGGCTGGTTAGACACTGGTGGTAGTCCTCTCTGGCACACAGTAGCTGTCCCTGCCTGAGGACACAGCGGTCCCCAGTCTGCAGGCGGCAGGAACAAACGCTGCAGGTGAAGCAGCGCAGGTGGAACACAGCGGCACCTGCACGCATCACCAGCTCTGCAGGAGAGATGGCCTCCGCGCAGCCCCCACAACGCACTGCAAACAGACTGGAGAGAGGGCGAGGATGGTGGGGGTGTTACAAGGGAGAAAATAGAGAGAAACTGTGAGAGCTCAGTAAATAACAGAGATCAATGCTGACTAGAGCTGGAGTAAAGCTGAGACACTTGAGGGCCCTTTACACCTCAGTAAAGAGGGACTCAATGAGGAAAAAAAAAAAAAAGCTTGGTTGACTTGGGGAATGTTGCTGAGTCGAGCTGTCACTCAAAACAACTGCCAGCCTGACTTCTCCCCTCACCTCCTCCTCCTCCTGCCCCAGCCACTCAGACACATACCCTTAGCATGGCGGGTGTGCATCTTAGCACCTGGCAACCAGGACTGGTGGGCTTCGCCTCATAGACTGTTGCCGTGGCTCCGGCTGCCATGTCCGAGGCTGTGCTCCTGGGGAGGCAGGAGAAAAGCTCTCGGCAGGCCATGGCTCCAGGCAGAGGGGGGGAATCAGATCTCCCAGTGGAGAGGCTGAGCTGCCAGTCCCAGGAATTATCCGCGGAATTATCCCTAAGTCTGCTTAACCAGAGCAGGACAAAGGCAGAGCCAGCCCCCAAGCAGCAGGACCATTGTCCGCTGGCTGGCACCGCCACATTTTAGGTCTGTCACGCAGAGTGATGCGTCATCATTCTGGAGCTGGCGTTTGTCTCCAAACCTGACTGGGTCACCAGACCAGTCAGCACAGAGGCATGAGAAAGTGACAGCTTTTTTTTCCACGTTTTTGTTTCCACATAAAAAATTTTGAGTTCGGCCCATAGGGAGAGTCTTATATGACTGATTTTCTTGCTATTGTGAATCGGAAAAAAACTTGGAGAATAAGAGGTTAGTGTAAGTGTATATATAACGTGGATGATGTGAATTTTTCTTTAATACTGATCCATGCAAAACACTAAATACCAGAGTAATATTGGCCTGTTACTATTTAACTATGTGGTCAACTTCAGATATGATGAGCCATAGCCATAATGGAAAGAACCTGCAGCCAGACTATATTTTTATAGTCATTATTTATATCAGTACTTTAATGTTGTCTCTGTCTAAACTTGCTTCTAACCCACTTCTCAGACAGTTATATTTTTTATTGAGAAGTCGCTTTGTTGTCTAAAATGACACATCAAAAGTTTTTTCTGTTTTTTTTTTTAAGAAAGGTCAAATAAAAGATTAACTTTGGGATAACAGTGGACATAAACACAAACATTAGCAAAAAAAGATTTAACTTTCAAATAAAACAAATGTTTCATTTAACTTTTGAGCACGTTTAAAATGGAAATTTCGCAAGAAAACCAAACCCAAGACCAAACATAAAGCAAACACTCAGGTTGAGATGTCCCTGTCAAAAGCTCTGAGGCGACTACATCCCAAAGCCAAACATTGCTGGGACCTCTTACTGTTGCCGTGGGGTCGCTAGGGAAACGGTAAAGCACATTCCCAGAAGCTCAGGAGGGTCAGTTGGGCTTGACCCATCCGAGCCGTCTGCCCCACGGCCTCAGTGGTATGCACTTTAATATGGCCAACATACCGTCTGTGGCATGTGCATTCCTGTGGCAACAGAAGATGCAATGAAATATTTTCAGAGGAAGTGTGGCAGAGGAAACATCAGGAATGTCTCTCGGTTTCTATGATACAGCAAAGTACTTGATTTAATGTCTCAGTGTGATGCTCATGCTGGATGTCAGAGAAGAGGAACCTACGGGCATAATATGAGATCATTCATGTTTCGAGAATCGCTTTTCCATTATACGCCTTGTCCAATTCGTCTTATTACCTCCAGTACTCTTAAGCGTTGTTAATGCAAAGGTAAGAGTACCTCCAATACTTATGGAGCAGCTCAAGGTGTTTAATATTTCAGAGTTTCCGCTGACATGATTGGCCCAAAGGCCCTGCCAGGAGAGCGGGAACACTCAGTCACGCTGGATTTAGACACAGCTATTAGTGACAAGATCATTACAGAGAAACAAGTCAGCAAAAGCCTGTGCTCCTCCACACAGACACAGCCCGGTAAGTCGCTCACAACGTAGATGCACTGCATGATGAGTGTTTAGCACAAACAAGCACACACAAACACACATTCACACACACACACACACACACACACACTTACTCAAAGCCCTCCTCTCTCATTGCTCCTGCCTCACTTCAGCGCTAAAGATTGGCAGTCAGGCAAACAGACTGCTGGTCTGCTGGACAAGCAGAGACATAGATCCTGTTTCTGGATCAGGTTAACCTGGTTCCTTTGCCGAAAACACACACAGACACGGCAGAGGCTGTGTATCAGGTACGGTTCTGCGGGTCAAGTGCACCTCCGGTAACGCTGCTGATCTAACGACCGATCTGCTGTCCAGTGCACCCGTCTGCTGAACCCTTCAGCCAGTCTAAATCTATGGACAGTCTAATCCACCTAAACAAGACACTGTCAGACAGGAATCTGCATGCTGCTTCATTAAATTACAGTACTGTCTGATGTATGTAGTGTGGACTGCTACATATCAGACTGACAAACAAAGCAAGAATAAATGATATGTACAATTGAATCCTGACAGGGGAAAGAAAATTGCAAGCTTTTAATTACACTAATCATGTAATCAAAAATCCAGGGGCCATTCTTATAAATTTGGATTCATAAAAGAAATATCACAAGAAAAATAAAAGAAATAAAGGAATTCATACCAATCCCATGGATATTGCCAGTGATTTTAATGAGATTTTGTAAATGTTAGTTACTAAAATTTCAAAGTAAAAAAAAGAAAACTTCCACCAAACAACATTGTTTATTCAATTATTGAACTTATAAAACTTATAAACTTATAACTTATAAAATTATATTTTTCCTTTTTTCCTCCTTCTAAAGTTTTTTTTTAAGTTATCCTGGCTCAGTAAGTGATAGAATATACTTAATTTTTTCAAACTACTGTCAAATGTCCTGAAAAAAGAATTGCACTTATATTGCTTATGTGCATTAATACACATGTATTGGATAGCAACATTATTTTATCTTGTAATGATTATGCTTTTCAGGTATGGTAAGAAACGCCCTCATATCCAAAAACCATGCATCCAATACAGACTACATGTCTAAAAAAATTAAGACTACTTCACAACGGACTTCCATTTTCATTTCTGTAATTTAATTGGTTTGGTTTTCCAATTAATGTGATTATTTCCTTTTTTTCATTTTTGGACCTGATGTTTTCTTTCTTTTTAAATTGGCTTTATATTTGATGGTGTTATTTGAAATTGTTTTTTATTATACTTGATCAAATCAGAATTTCTTGAATACTGGGAAGATTGTGGTTTAGTTTCTTTCCTGCTCCTGCTGCATCCTTATCTCCTTTTTTCATAGGAACCCTCTGCATGCTCTGGCAGAAATGTACATATTAATCATAAGATATAATAGAAATTATTGCACTATAATAATTCAGCATTCTGATACTAGTTTGAGTGACGAGGCCAAACCTGGTTGTCTGGCCGGCACTGATGTACCATATAAGCAAAAAGGAAAACAGGGCAAGTTTGGGAAGATACATTGTGGTGTTAAGAAACAAATTCTGTCACAGTATGGAGCTAGAAACGCGCTCAGTCCACCAAATTCATTAGTTTTTGCATAACCCTGTTGACAAATAAACAAACAAACATTCAACATGATAATCATCACTTTTTGGATGAGCAGTTTATAAGGCAATAAAAATCACTGTCAAGGTTTTAAGACTCTCATTGTGAACAAAACTGGTGCACATGTGTGGTTAGGTGCCCTAACCCCCAACAGGGATGTTGGAGGCAGGAGCTGGAGATGTGAGACCTCAGAGGTGGAGCTTTGGCACCAGGCCTCCCGCTAATTGGTCAGGTCAGATATCTCACGGTCGGCTGGGCGTCATCCCATTGCTCGACACAGGGGCTGCTGTGAGCAGAGCTTTCCAGATGCCACGGCACATAATGCCAGGGCCCGTGGAGCTCACCGTCCCCCAAAATAAGTTCACACCATCCTCGCCGCCTCTCTTGTAGGGATGCACGAGACCCTCTGGCATATGGCTATACTCTCCTAATTACCTCTCAGTCCTGCTTTTCTCTCAGTGCTATTATTTCCACTGATCATGCTATAAGCACTTTGAATTCTATGGACTCACAAGAATCATCTCTGATTCCCATTTATCCAATGAAATAGCAATTAAAATGTTCAAATAGGGCTTGGACACCATTTAGAAATGACAAATAAATGTTCTGCTGATAAATACTGTAGCTGCAAAGGTACATGGGGCTCCAACACCACTGCGGTGTAATTTTAATTGACTGGGAACATGATGGTGGGGAGCTGAGTGCACTGTAACATTTCTTGTTTCCCTGCTGGCTTGGCAGAACGACCACCACTAAATTGTTCAGAAATAATGTGAGCTGCTGCCTTACACTTCTTGTCTTGGCTCTAGTTTAGGCGAGAGCATGGTTTGGAAGAAGAATGAGGGGATGAGATGATGGGAAGATATGAAGGAGTCAGGAGGTGGATAATGCTGGGATTTTTTTCTTCTGTGGGGTGTGGGGGGGGGGGGGCTACCTCTTCAACAAGACCATATGTTGTCCCCAGCTTGCAGTTGCCACGCCAGTGGGTCTCAAAATTTTAACACATTTTGACAATGTGTCAGTTGAGCTCTACCCCTGATTGTGTGCTGTATGTGTGTGTGATGCTTGTGTGTGTGAAGGTGTGACCGTGTTCTTTTGTGGATGTATGTGTCTGCACGTGTGTGTGTGTGTGTGTGTGTGTGTGTGTGTGTGTGTGTGTGTGTGTGTGTGTGTGTGTGTGTCTACATGCATGTGTGTGTATGGATGTACAGTATGTAACAGTGTTCTCACATTCCAGCTCCCTTGCCACCCCTTCCTCCTACACTCACCTTGTTCTTAGTACCCTGTGCCAAGTTCCCTGGAAGTCAGCTTACACCACACACACACACACACACATTCAGAGCTACACAGACACACATAGGTAATAGTGTTCTTTTTAACTACAAAAACTACCAGTATGTATAGTATGCAACACTAGGCAGGAAGAGATACCTTTAAGTTACTATAAAGAAAAATCACTTGTTTCCTAACTCTCTAT
Organism: Istiophorus platypterus; assembly: GCA_016859345.1. Classification (NCBI taxonomy): domain Eukaryota; kingdom Metazoa; phylum Chordata; class Actinopteri; order Istiophoriformes; family Istiophoridae; genus Istiophorus; species Istiophorus platypterus. Next base: position 11,874,052 of record CM029123.1, on the reverse strand, counting down.
GTCGTGCTCTCTCTTTCTAAAATACAAACACACACACACACACACACACACACACACACACATATACACATTCTTAGTCAAGGTCAGACATGGACAAGGGTTCTGTTGTGAAAACTGCCTTAATATCAACAATAACTTTTAGACAGGAGGCCAAAAAATTAAAACTAAATGAATAGTATGAAACTAAATAAATTAAATGACCTGTACATCACTATTGACATTAGATGTCTTTTTCCATATAACATGGAGTATATAAATCATTATAGTCCTTGTTGTAGGAAAAAAAACATCCAATGGCACCATGTGCTGGTAGCATATTTTAAAACATATGACCCAAAGCTTTAACTGCATGGTAACAGGACCAGAAAAAAAAACTTAATTATATAAGGAGGGCAGCTAAACTGTGATTATTTTAGCATATTGAATATATCAATATATTTAATCTAAAATTGTAATGAAAATAAAATATATATGTTACTGTTTATCAAGTTTCAATTCATTGAATTAAAAATTTCTATATGACGCCCATATAAAATACTTCTTCACATATGTTTCACCTAAACTAAATTGTATTTCTTGATGCAGAACCTCTAAGTGGAATAATGACATTACAATGTAAATGTAGCTTAAAATGACAGCCTCGTGCCAGGCTCCAAAAGTAGTATGCGCACGCCGAGTTTTATGATTTGATCTGTAACATCATGAGAATCCAAACAATGACAGAGACTTGAGGATCACTCACTCAGCATAGTCCCGCTTGCAGTAAAGTTTGCGGTCCCGCAGAAAGCAGGAGTTGTGGAGCGCGTCCCCGCACGCCGCGCACCGCACACACCCCTCGTGCCAGAGGCCGTCAGTGACTCTGAGCAGGAATCTGTCTGTGATCCGCCGGTGGCATCCGGCACACACTGCGCTCTGATCCATATCTGCAAAGATGGGCAATCCTTTCATGAGAACACTTTTCCAATCAGGAGGACGCGGCTGAAACTTTGCCTCATTTGGGCTGAAGGGACATTGCAAAGTTTGGTGAAGGGTCATCAAAAAGCGACTTTAAACGTTAGGAAAGGAGCAAATAAATTGGCTTTTTTTTAAATTAAAATATATATTTATATATGTATGTGTGTGTGTTTGTGTGTGCGTGTGTTAAATATTGAGACTTCAATTGTTTTAATTCTTTTGACCAAAGATTAAGTTCGTTTATGAACTGTGTGCATAAAATATTGCTAAATTAGAAAAAAAAAACATCTCAGTGAGATTAATAGTCAGAAAATAATATTTTTAAAACTAAGTCTTACAAACCAAAGGTGCTTGTTATAATTATTACATCAAATATTACCCTCCTAAGGATAAAGCCAGTCTCTCCACCACTGCAGTCCAATGAAGGAACATTGCGATTATGACCAAAGTTACCTGAAGTGAAATAAATATTTGTGGGATGAAATAAAAAGCTGCGTCCGGGAAGAAACCCCCTACCTGTAAAATTGGCGCTTGCTGACGGAGCCAAACTGTTTGAGGTCGTAACTCCCGGTTCCTCTCGGAGCATCTCCGGCGCTCAAAGTCCTGCTGCAACTTGCTGCTCCCGGACTCAGCGCAGCGCATCAAAGTTTCTCCTCGGAGCCTCCGAAGATCCAGCGCAGCCCAGAGTTATTGACTATTTAGGCAGTCTATCAATTATCCTATCGGGAGTGAACGGGAAGGAGGGAGAGAGAGAGAGAGAGAGAGAGAGAGAGAGAGAGAGAGAGAGAGAGAGACTTCCTCCATGTGCAGGTGCAGGTTACCTCTCTCTCCCCCCTCCCTCTGTCACTCTCCTTGTGTCTGTCTTTGTCTCTCTCTCACTCTCTCTCCTCCCAAGGCTGAATGCCGGAGTTACCAGGAACGCACATGAAAGGATTTTTTTCTTTCCATTAGAAACGGAGGAGGAGTGCAGGTTAAAAGGCCATACTTTTATACACATTCATTTATTAGACAGACAGACAGACAGATAGATAGACAGATAGATAGATAGACAGATAGATAGATAGACAGATAGATAGATAGACAGACAGATAGATAGATAGATAGACGGATAGATAGATAGATAGATAGATAGATAGATAGATAGATAGATAGATAGATAGATAGATAGATAGATAGATAGATAGATAGATAGACGGATAGATGGATAGACAGACAGATAGATAGATAGATAGATAGATAGATAGATAGATAGATAGATAGATAGATAGATAGATAGATAGATAGATAGATAGATAGATAGATAGATAGATAGATAGATAGATGATCAACCTTTCTGTTTCATAGTGAGCCTCTGTTCCTGTAATGAATCAAGACTTTTTTTTAAAAACTCAGATGTGCATTTCCATCGTCCTCTGCAGAAAAATTCATTCTCTGTAGGGGCCATCTCTTACTGGATTTTTGAGGCCTATACACCATTGATAGTTATGTGACAACGATCAGACGATTTTTGGATTATCCATAACAATAATAAGAATTTTTTTGGCAACTCTGTTCCATTATATATTTGAAACATCTCCATGACATTCCATATTTTATTTTGTTCCTTTTCCATTTTTCACTGACATCACCTCCACCAGTCTTTATGATATCACAGGTCTTTGTAACAAGGTAGACACACAGATTCTGAAACCCGCAGACAGTCTTAACTTTGATAGTCTGGAATATATTTGTGTGTGTGTGTGAGACAGAGAGAGAGATCATATTTACACTCCATATTTGTTTGTATCTGTATACAGTATATGTATATAAATATATATATATTTTTAATTTTTAAAATTTATTTATTTTTTTTAATAAATATATCAACACTGTATACTTAATTTTCTCTTAAAACCTGCTCTTCCTAAACCCTTAATCCCCTGTAATTTTAATGATCCTGTGTAGTTTAAAAATGTATTATACATAACAAGTCAAAATTCAACCACACAAACACAAATTTTAGATACATTTTTAAATAACTTTATTCTGTAAGAATTCTCAAATGTGTTTTAACAAAATGCAAGGATGGTTTCTTTTCTTATTCAATTCCACTTTGAATAAAATATTATTCTTTTTCAAATTGCATTGGGTTGCTTTTAAACTGGACACCTGAAGTAATCTATTTACAAAAGAAATCTGTTAACAGATGTATTAGAATTCATTTTGACAGTGTACTCACTCCTCCTTCTCACCCTCCCCACAACCTCAAAATACTTTTTTAAAAATTTTAATTACAATGTTTTGCTTGGTACAAAATATGCTGCTTTACAATTTAAATCAAGTCTTTTTTTTTTAAATTCCATCTTCATATCGCTGACAATGTGGGAGTATATACAGGGGGAAGGGGGGGGACTGCTGTCATGTGATCTGATGCGGTGCCTCCAGCATCTCCATCAGGAAAGTGTCGATAGGCGTGTCCCCGATCAGCTTGAAGAAGAACAGGTGCTCCAGGCATTTGAGGCCAATGGAGCGCAGGGCAGGCAGGCGGAGCAGCAGTTTGGCAAACCTGGGAAAGGGGGAAATAGTCCCAAGTACTGAGGCTTCAGCTTAAGCAATCATCATTGCAAGTCATGCTTTAAATTAATTTCCAAATTTGCCGGGAAGTAATTACTGATATGATTATAGTTATCATCCTAAATATAACCTTTAGCTTAAATTAATTGGTGGTGTTTTCCCAGTACCTGTTGCTCTTATTCAGGTCCCAATAGTAAAATCAAAATAATCAATTGAAACCATCACCACTTTGTCATTTCATAGTGACTTAGTTATGTAAGAGTAGTGCAGTAATGCAATGTTATCTGCGATCTTCACTGCGATCTTCACTGCGTTGTACAGCTAAAGAGTAGCAATTAAACAATGGTGTTTAATAGTCCTGTGATGTAGTGCATTTCCTACCTGCCAGGCTGGTCTGGGTATTTCTGTTTTGTATATGACTCCAGTGAAGCATAGACTTTTTCCCTCAGCCCTTCAACCTCTGGTGGGTTTGAAAGACCTTTTGCATCTGCAAAAAACACACACTCACAGTCACACACAGCCACAACCACATCCCTTCTCCCCCACTTAACATCCACCTACATTTAAATCTATTTGAGGCCACAAAACAAACACTAATGCTATGATATCATGAGGCCACTGTGTTGTTCATGTAGCAAAAACTACATGGGGGCACAGGGAAAGTCATTAAACCACATTATGATGCCCAACATTATGTCTGACCATTGCATAAATCATTACATGGAATAACAAAGTAAGCAGTGGAATATTACATCTATTCTAACATACAACTACAGTAATTCAAAATGAGAGACGTTTCTCATTTGAGATGCACTGCTAATGTTGCTTCCTAGCATATCATGTAAAGCCATCAAGAGGCCAAACTGACCTGGGTTGAAGAGGACGATGGCTCGCAGGCAGCCGAGCTCTGTCTTATCCATCTGCATATCTTTCATTTTAGAAACCAGCTCTGTCAGGACTCTGCAGGAGATCAAGAGAGTAACAGGAGAGAGTTTCAAAATGGACTGTGAATCAGTCCATAACCAAATATGCTGTATATACTTTGCTTGTCATCTCTTATTAAATATTTTCCGTTTCTCCAAAAGTAAGCATTCAACTTAACTTCAGTGTCACCGTAAAAATTAGCGAATAGAGGAAAGAGTAAACTAAAGCGCTGGCAAGAGTTTTCCTATCTAAGACCATAAAATGACTGAAAAACATTTGCAGTGATTTGACAGGGCTGATGGCTAAAGCCATTGACTCAACATTTACTTCATCAACCTATGTGGAGGTGCAATACAATTACACCTCCACCTTCTAGATAATAGCTGTCTGCACTGCTCGCATTATAAGACTTTTTGAATATTTATTCCAATAAGCATTGTTGTCAAGCCAGTCATGGGTTAAGCCATAACAGCTGATGTTTGCCTTTCCAGATGTTGCCTTATCTGCGACCTACCTGTCAAAGATGGAGCCTACGCCAGCACTGTGGGCGCTGCTTCTGTGGACATGGAGGCCCGTTGCCAACAGGATGCCATCTTTTACTGTGACTGAGCGATGCGAGAATGATGCAATCAGCAGCTCGTTCCAGCCTGGATAAAACGAGAAAAAAACGGTGACCTCTCCATCCTCCAGTCCATCCATCGCTGCGTCCTGCTAGAGTTTCTATGATCTGTCCGCTTTCCTCGTTTTTCTCTCAAAGCTAAAAGAATTCTTATCAGGTCTGCTGTGACATCTTTACTTCCTCATTCGGGCTTGTGTGTGTAATCTTTCACCAGCAGAGGTCAGCACTGGCAGAGCTGCGAACCGCACTGCTGGGACTTGGCAAATAGTCCAGTTATATTTGGTTTCACTGCTCCATTAAACTACATGGCAAAAATGTGTTGAGCAAATGCAGATGACTTAAATAGACTGTCTGCCTAGGGATGAATAACTATTGGGTTGCAGAAAGGCTTGTTTACTGTTAGGAAAGATATCTTTGTGTGTCTTTACATGCCCATTTAGGTATGTTTGTATATGTTTGCAAAATGTTGGGGTTTGCGTGTGCCCCTACCTGCTCGAAGTAGGATGACCTGATCATCGAGGGGGAGTTCAGAGAAGTGTGGGATCCTTTTGGCCCACTCCACCAAGGTGAAGAGCTGTTTGTCTGCTGCTTGACATATATTGGTGACGGGGTCATTGGTCTGGAGAGACACAGGGAGGAAAAATGCCAAACAAGTACAGTCAATAGCTGTGCTGGCATCTAAACTTGTGTAACCGCAGTTAGAGCAGGTGCAGCTGTGACTATTTTTGGATGCTCTGTAAACCAAAAAATTTCCCCCAAGACATGTGAAGGTTTTTTTAAGACAGTCTTAAAAAGTGATCACAGAATTGAGTTATCACTGGTATAGTATCACCAGAGTTCAACATTATGAGCTTTGGGCGGTGGGATGAATTGTAGGGCTGCATGAGATTGTACAGGTGTACTCAATAATTTGGCAAGTCAGTGCCTACTTCACCGGTAATTGACTGATATCTCCAGTAAATGCTTCAGATCTCAAAAAGTTTGACACGATTCTCGAGTAAAATTGCGACTGAATGGTCCTGAATAAAAACAGACTTCAGAGCAGCCTTCAGCAGCAGCCGACTCTGGCTTGTCTGAACAATGGCAATACAGTGGAGTCTGGATTCAGTCCCATAAACCGCTCATCTTGTGTTATTCATATTTGATTTGTGTACTAATCAAAACAACATTTTTTGAATATATTTTCAATTGGACTTATCACACTCCATTATTTCAGTTTCAGAATCTCAAATAACCACTTGGCTTTGCTTAGGTGCATATGCTTTTTGACCACCACCAACAAGGAGCAACATCATAAAGAATTTTTTTTAGCACCCAGTTGGCCCCCTTGTCTGTTACGTACCAACCTCGGCCTCATAATAAAAACAGTGATAAACAGTTCATGGGTTCGGCCAATTGCAGCACAGTGTCTGTGATTCTTACAGAGTTTCCAGGGCTGCCATCACTGTACGTCTCTGTTTTGGGCTCCACAGCCAGTTCAGCACCCAGGATCTTGTCCACAGGCATGTCTTCATTGAAACTGCTGGTAGATTCCACCTCATTCTCCCCTCGCTCCTTCCCACGCTGCCTCTCTTCCTGCACCGCTGCACGCACACACAACCACACACACAAACACACACACACACCTAAAATTTAAGGTGAAACCAACTACTTGATCTTCTGGAATAGATAATATAGGCACCATGATATCACCGATACAACAGTAACTTTTCAGTCTACAACATTAAACCAAACTCTCGACTGTGCAATCTGACAATAATATTAATATCATATATTACTAATATAATAATAACAACAACAACAACAACAATAATAATATACAATATATGCTAAACTGTAAGAAGTTGGTTTGCTTATTTACATCACATATATTATGTATTAGCTTATTGTAGAACTTCACAGAAGCTACTGTGTACTGCATTTACTGTACACTAAATCAAATATTCAAATAAAAAAAAATACATTGTCAAGGCCAAACCAATTTGAACCAAATAAACAATATATTAAGGATGGGCTATTCATACTGTTGTTGACATTTCCATGTATTTAAGCCATCACGTTTGCATTTGTGCAATGACATTTTCTCTGGGTTCGAACAGAATAAAGAACACACAGCTTTAAAACAAACCTATCCCTATTCATGAACAAGTATCTCATACATGCACACGCACACACACACACACACACATACACACACACACACACACACACACACACACACACACACACACACACACACACACACACCTTCTCTCTTCATGCCCATGGCCAGGCACTTCTGGTAGCGACAGTACTGGCAGCGGTTTCGCTGGCGCTTGTCAATCAGGCACTCCTTGTTGTCTCGACATGTGTACGTGAGATCTTTACGGACAGTCCTCTTGAAGAAGCCTTTGCATCCCTCACAGCTGTATACACCGTAGTGTTTTCCTGTGGAAACAAAGCCCACAACATCAGTATTGCTTTGAGCTGGCAATAAACCTTACGGTAAATATGGTTCACAGTGTGGTCTATAAACCTCTTTTTTGAACATGTCTGGAATCAGGATTGAAAGCATGTTGCTATCTACTGCAAACTGAAAAATCCATTTGTAAAAACAGTGACAACAGTACAATGCAGGCCTTGGCAACAGGAAAAACACACAGATAAGCCTGCCAAAATGCCTGACAAGTCACCTTGAAATCAATCTACTCTGTTATCCTTCTCCCAGTCATCTGGGTGGCAATGTTTGAAGGGGAGTGGCAGTGTAAATTTCTGCCTTCCATCCTCTCCCTCTAAAATTACCTGAGGAGCGGTCCCCGCAAATAGCGCAGATGTGCTTTGACATTCCCCCAGGGCTCGTACACTGGTAGTTGATGTTCCCCAGGCTCTGTAGGCCCGGTGGAGGCTTGATGTCTTCTGAGCTGCTGACACTGTTCATAGAGTTCATCTGAGGATGACAGGAAGACAGACGAGAGAACACAGACAAAGAGTTGAAGCCGGGGTGGCCAGAACTGAACGCAGCAGATGAGGAAGCAGAGGGGAAGTAAGAGTGAAAAGTGTTAGGCAGTCTCATGACATTCTCTCCCTTCCTCTATTATCTCAGTTTGTCTTCCGCTCACCCATATTATTATATTCTTCCCACCCACACGCTTTATTGTGAAAGTGTCTCAGGGTGCGATCACATGCTCGGGTTGTGGGAGGAGCCAAGTCTTTTCTGTGAGGCTTGTCATACAGGTTTTTTAATGTTTGCTGACAGGGAGAGGCATAGGAGTCACGTGTGCAGAAAGTGCAGTTCTGAAAAACAAACAGCAGAGGGGGCTCCTGTGTAAGGGCTTTGAATATCTGAGAAAGGAGGAACATCATAAGATGAAGTGTGAAGAATTTGACAATTCTAATCTTATGTAGATTTTTTTTTATCAGGCTATTATTTCTTTTTCTGGAGAATAATATGGTCCTTATAATGCCGCCCCATGTAATTCAACAAAAATCCACACCTTACTTAATGAGACCATCGACTCTGACTACAGGATGTGGTCTTGAGGGAGACCTGAGGGAGCCCCATGAGACAACAAGGTGTGAACATCCAATGAGGTTAAGGTACGTGAGACTCCACCACTCAGCAAAGGTAGTGAAGCCTCTTAAATTAGCGGCAAAACATGTTCAAGGCCAGGCGACAAATCGGGATTCCTTGGACTTTTACATATCTCTCTCCCTCTCTTTTATCACCTCCATGCCCTTTGACCCTCTCCTGCTGATGCAAGCCAGTTAGAATACATGCATGTGCTGCACATACATGTTTGTTTAGTTGTTTATGTGCAAACATCTGCAGTCCAACTGAAAACAACAAGGTTGACCTACATATGCCCTCCTGTCCTATATATTTCATGCAGAGTGACATATAGGACAGCTTTCTCACAGTCACCTCAGGCTCTTCCTATCACTTATTTACGAAATGCACTTCCCTCTGAATATCTTCTAATGGCAAACTGAACTGAGGACTCTACGGCTGTGACCTTACAGCAAAGGAGAGTATGCAAGAGATTTTTTTCCTCGTCTTTCAGTTTTCCCTGACATACCAGCTCTCTATCGCCACTACCCTCTTTGACTGCAGATGCCCCAAAGGCAGACAGTCACACTTAAATGAGCATCCAGCCCCCTGTGTATCCGTTCATCGGTGAGTCAGTGTTTCACAGTTATTCCTCTTCAGCGCATTCTTCAACGCAGTTTTCACAAATAATTAATTTTACACACGTATGGTTTGAAAAAATAAGTCTTGTGGTGCATTCGAACAGTTGTTCAGACACACATGCTGTTTCAGACAGACAACATATTGGTGCACAAAAAGGGCTACAAGCACTATATATGGATTATTGATGCATCATACATTCTTTATACAACACATGGTATGAAGAACATACTCCATCATACATGTAAGGTTTAGTCAGGCCTTTAATGGACCAGACATTCATAAACACTTTATAGTAAAGGAGGTTGTGGTAACCTAAGAAAACACAATTTATTTGCAATTGACAACGATACAGTTTTGAGATTCATTCTGAGTTTAAAATTACAATCAGGGTTACAAGTGCTAATAGAGATGAAACAATCAGTCAGTTAATCGATTGGTTGTATCAGTACAGGAATAACCTGCAACTTTTCTTATAACTGATTAATCATCTAAGTTATTGCTTAAGCCTGTTCCAGTAAATAAACTTTGAATATTTTTTGGTTTCCTTAGTCTTTAATAATAATAAACTAAGTATCTCTTGGTTATAGATAGCTAGTTAGAAAAACAGGCAGATAGCATATGTCTGTTTGGGCTATGGGAAAATGTAATTGGCATTTTTTAAAAACACTTTTTTGGACATTTCACAAATAAATTAATAATTCATTAATTAATTGAGGGAATATGTATGTACAAGCATAATATTGAATATGCTTGCAGTCAATGCTGTCAGCCCAGGACTCCTCATGAACTCTAATTCCCCCATGGAAACAATATGAGATGTAATGTGACACAATGACCTGATGGTGGCTTGGTCACTGGCTGTTGGCGAGCGATGAAAAGATGGTTACACCACACAATCGTATTAACCCTGACTGTCCCTAAAGGGACAGATCCATGTAGAGATTGAAGCGATGTACAGTGTATTACTGTCTGTTGCGCCCTGCAGCACTGGCCTCAATCCAGACTCTGAAGCACAATGTGTGTGTTCGTGCCTTGTGGGGTTTGTAGTTCATTCAATGGACCACTTAGAGAAAGCATCTCCATTAGCTCTCTGTCTCCCTTGCAGACCGTTGTGCCAGAGAGTAAAAAGAACAGTCTTGTGGGTGTTGTTCTTTTTTTTTTTTTTTTATGAGATCTGGAAAGATGCAGCACAAGAAATAAGTTGTGTTTGGATCATATAAGACACTGGTATAATAACAAAAACTAAACTTTAAAAGGAGACTAAAGCAAGGAGAGACAAGTAAAAAAACATAGTAGAAAATGTCAGGAGAGCAAAAGAAAACCAGGAAAAATGGAGGCTGCTCTTTTTCTCTGTCTTTCCCCTTTCTCCCTGTAATCCATTAAAGGGCTAATAGTCAGACTGTGTCTTAAGACCCTTCGCATGACAGCAGCAACACAGAACTCAGCAATGACCTTTAGGGTGAGACGTTTAAAGGTCAGTAGCAGGGTAGGGGAGAGAGAGAAAAGCCAAGGTATGCCAGCCAAACACATTGGATATGGCTAACCTTCAACCTCCTGTCTGCTGTTGGAGATTCCAAGAGTGAAAGGCACATGATGGACCTTGCCAAAGTAGTAATTTGAAAGAATATGAACCTCTGTTGATGAGAGGGCACTGATAAATAGAAGGCCTTGTCTGTTTTGAAAAAAAGTCAATTCAGTAAACCAAGAGGATGAATTATGATATTACATTTGGAATGTACCAAACATCATAAATTAATCATAAACATCTCTAATTTTAAGTAGAAAAGTTTATATTTAGATTTAGGAAAAGAAGGTTTTCAAAAGTTAATTTTAGCCCCTCTGTCCATTGTTATCCAAATACCCTCAAAACACCCACACATTTTCTCACCTGTGGACTGTTGAGTGGTCCAAAGTTCATGTTGGGTGTGGACGGCAGCGATACAGAGGGTGAGCCCAGAGAGGATGTAATGACAGGGTAGGGTGAGGCCAGGCCGTTCATTGGTGAGCCCAAGGTGGACATGGGGGACGGCAGGGGCCTGGAGGTGCTGATGACGGATGGGTGGCCCACCATGCCACCCATGTGGGGTGGGTGGGTGTGGGCTGTGCTCATTGGCCCTGTAGAGTCTGGAGGAGAAGGAAAGGTGTGGTAGAGAACAAAGCTCAGAAGATTTATATGGAACTGTTGGTTTTTGTGTTGCAAAGGTGCATTCAAAGGCAATCCCATTCAATGAATCCTGTATTTATGAAGCATATAATGTACAGATTTTGTTTACACTGTGTCAGAGAGGACATTTTAGGCTGTGTTGTGTTGGATTGCACCATGTTAAAAAAAAAAACTCACCCTATAGAAAACACCCTATAGAGCTCTCAGGGAAACTGTAGACTCTGGTGATAATTCTCAGAGGGTTTGTTACTACAAGCAGCACCTTGCACATTACAAACAGTCATTTGATCTATTACTGATATAAAAATATTGAGTACAGTAGCTTTAAGATCCTACAAGAGTAAAGACACCTGATAATCACACTTCTCACTTCCACAAGTGGAGCAACAGATGAAAACATTTTTGCGTATTAATCTCTGAAATCTGATTACAAACGTAAAACACACTGGATATTGGAAATAGCAGTATAGTAAATAACCACATTTGCAGTTAGAGTTGTGAAAATATGGCTGCTCAGAGTAAAGTCCGTCTGATTTTGGTCACAGGGTGCTGACTTTCTCTATATCCACTGATGTAAACTGACAGGCTGGCATTTACATAGATGACCCACTTAGAAAAGCTGTCAGTCAACTGGGTAACAGGGTGCGGTGTGTAATTTCATGCATGTGCTGCATTTATGAGGACATTCATTCATCATCAAAGCAAATTACAAAAAAAATAAAGACATGCTCATACAGTATGTACATGCACCAAAATCTATTGTACAAACAATTGATACATACATACAATCGATTCATTCAGACTGTCATGGCATGGGTTTACTTTTGTTTTATTCTTTTTTTGGACAGTGTTGTTGATGAAGAGTGACCCACCACCACACACACACGTGAACGTTTGGATTAGTCTGAACGGCCAGAAAATGCAGAGGCTTTGCCTCGGTGCACCATCCCCCACCCACCTTTACACACAGACATACGCAGTGTGATACTGGGCCCTGTGCCACTGTTCTTAGTTAAATGTCACATTCCTGCGTTTATATATGTGTGTGTGTGTAAAGTGGGATGGTGGCATGATACCCTGACCTGCAATGAACAGCAAATAAAGACATTTTTCTTCGTTTCCCCCTTAAAGCTCAACAGGGTGCCAGAAATCACTGTTTTCCGGGGGCTGATTTTTTTCCTGTTGCACCCCAGCTAATAGGCAACATCACAGGAGTCACAACTTTAGAAATCAATTAAAACATAAATTCTAAAGATGACATTTAATTTGTCAGGAAAAACATTTTCCTATTAGACAATAATGCAATCCCTTGTCTCTTGAAAATATATTTAATATTAGCAAACAGTCACTTCTGCCTGTCACGGCCAGAATGAGTTAAGTTGCAGTTTGACCTCCATGTTTGTGCTTCAAAATCTAAATGTGAAAGAGAGATGCTCCAGATTTGTATGGCAGCTAAATTCTGCACCTGAGGAACCTGCACAGAAATGCAACAATTATTCAATTAATCATGTTGTCATCGATGAGTAGTAATCAGTTGTCATTCCTTTACTCTATAACTTTTATTCATTTTGTAACTGACATAAATTACACAATTTTAGATATAAACAAAACACTACATTTTCTCATTTCATCCAAGGGAAAAGCTAAATGCTGACACTGTGAGAAAAATGTCACTGAAAAATTCAAAAGTCATGCTCGTTCTTAAGCAGTAACTGTCAGCTCCGGTGTACACAGATATGTGTTTTCCTTTTTTGCCTACCTCTGAGAAATTATTGCTGATGTTCAAAAACAGTGTTTGGACTGCTTCTGTCTGTTTGCTAAAGTCACTTCAGTTTACAGTCTTTTTGAAAGTCAACAAAATTACTTTCACTTTGCAATACTTTTGAAATTTCGCTGTGATACTTAACCTCTGGCAGTGATTAAGCGCAAATTAGTTTGTTCTGCAACTGGCTATGACAAGGGTAAACTCTATCTAAAAGAAATTGAAATCTTGAGTAATGCAAGACGGTTGCGTTCAGATGTCCAGGATTTCGGAAATAGAGAGGAATGTCACATCGTCTGTAGCACTTTTTGCATGGAGACACACTCTAAAACACGCAGCTGGCCATTCAGATCCTCTCTGTTTGCCAAGGAACAGATGTTGTGCAACTTCCTGTTTAGCAGTGAGACTATAGCCTCCACCCCCTTTCCAACTCGCCCACTTTCTCCAGCCCTCCATGAGTGATCCCTTGAAGGCAAATATGTATTGGGGCCTCCCTCTCTCTCTCCCACAGAGTTGACTGGATACAAGAGATCTGTTGCAGTCCAGTGGATGTTTAAAGTAGCCAACGATTTATACTGCATGCGTTGGCCTGTATTACAACAAAATGTGCTACCTAGATTTAAATTTTACAGTGGCAGGCGTGCATTCCCAACTTTTTGGAGTGCATTTTCATCTAATCAACAAGCTTACGTAAGGGATGAGCACAGGATGAGTACGGCATGTACTGTCTCAGTTTGTGCACTGACCCCTCTCTTTATGTGCATGGCAAATTCCCTTCGTGGCTCATAAAGTTCTATTCTATTCTAGAAGTGCTGAGCAGGAGATATAATAACGGGGTTATCGTCACTCCAGCTGGCAATGTGCCAACATGTTCTTAAAGACATCGGAACAAGTATCCAGATGTAAAAGATGACAAGATAATGGGTTGTTATATGGACCCAGACTGGATGTGGTAGACACACAGCAACTTGAAGGAAATTTTCACATTATCAATAAAATGCCGAATGTTTGGACCTAAAACAAACAAACCTGTTAGCATCAGAAAAAAAAAAATTTGCAACTAATGCTGAGATGATCGATCAACTAGTAACTGTTAAAGTCATTCATGAAGCAAAAACGATATTCTTGAATGAACATTCTCTGGCTCCAGCTACTCAAATGTGACGACTTGTTTCTGCTTTGTTACTGTAGATTGAATATATTTAGGTTTTAGCACAAAACGAGCAACTTGAAAACATCACCTTGAGCTGAGAGAATTTTGACACAGCGGCGGAGTGTGTGTTTGTGTTTGTGTGTGTGTGTATGCGTGTGAATGTGTGTGGAAGGAGGCCAACATGTTCAGCGGAGGAAGCATAAATCGGCCCAGAGCGGCTCAAAGGGGCCTATCCTTGAATGACCCAACTCTACCGGCTGTTCCATCTCTATTCTATGTAAATCACCTCTACACAAAGAAGCTTCTGGAACGTACATCCCTATCGCATGTTACACAGCAGAGAACAGTAAACTTCTGGGGGGCTGCTCATCGACATCCTTAAAAAAAGACTCATCATAAGAAACTCACTGAACTCACACAGATTTAGCTCCAGTGCTTCCTGTCAGTCTTTGTTTAAGAGCATCTGTTTGAGAACAAACAAACAGACAGAGCAGTGAAGGGCACCTTTGACCGCTGGCGTCGCATATCAAAGGTCGCCTGTTGCCAAACTCCTGAACCAAGTTTAAAAGAGTTGCTATCTGCAGCAGCCAACAGTTACACCAATCATTCCCAGAAATTACTGCAGAAGGGACATAAAACATTCAAAATTACCCAACAGTGGATAACATTATGCCATTATAACAGTAGACCATTAAGGTTGGATCTGAATTAGAACTGGACATTTTGATCTTTTTCTGTCATGATAAACTCTTAATTCAATAACGATAAATGTGATAAGTACTATTTTTTAAAAACATATGTTCTATTCTTTCTTCGACGCAGAGGTAGAGTAAGCCATTCTATAACCTAATGCTGACTGACAAAAAAAGACAAAAAGAGTTATTTATTAATGATAAATGATTTTAAAAACTAAAATTAATCTTTAGATTGTGAACTCTTTTTGGACAAAACAAGAAAACTGAAAGCGTCATTTTGGGCTTTGGGAAATCATGATGGGCATTTTTTACTACTTCTTGGCATTTCATGGACTAAAGAATTAGTCTGATTAATCGACAATGAAAAGAAGGCCCTATTATCAAAGTATGCAAAATATATAATTCTTTATATAAATTTAATATTTTTTTTTACTGTGTAAACTCATAAGTCCCTTCATTTAATATGATTGCCTCAGGTTAAAACATGATGCTGAAGTAGATATGTTATATATATCACAATGTAACTAGCCCAATGTAAACAGGTAATTAGAAAGAGAACTTTAGCGTAAACTATTTAAAATTTCCTGCATGCAGAGAACCAAGACCACATCATCATCATCATCATCATCATCATCATCATCATCATCATCATCATCACCAATCAAGCCAAAACCCCTGTGGCAGAATACAGCCATAGCCACAAATATAGCCACAAATGTATCACACTGATCTGATAATCAGCAGGTTTAAAGAAATATCACAGAGCAGAAACCTTCTAAATCTCTCACTGTTAATTACTGGTTGTGGCTGGATGCAGCACTCCACTGTGAGGTAATTCAATAAGCCCATGGCCCACTAACTAATAATATCTCCTGTCTGAAGAGCAGACCAGCACTTTGAGTGTATAGTGTGTGTGTGTGTGTGTGTGTGTGGGGGGGGGTACGTGATGGGGGTGGGAGCAGCATATCCATTCCTGAACAACAACACAAGCCTCAGTGTGTACAATATTAGCCACCACAAAAAAAGGATCCTCAGCCTTTGCCTTTTCAGCAATGTTTTTAATGCCTTTTTTGTTAGTCTACATATGTCTTGTTTGTGTACGTACCGCGTGGCTGTGTGATCATATTTGTGGCTGACAGTGCTTTGACCAAATGACAGACAGCAAAACGCACCCTAAAGTAATCAGATGGACAGCCTGCGGACCTCATTAGATACAGTGCACATGTAATTAAGAAATCTCCCCACTGCCAATCCAGCTCTCCAGAGCTGGCAGTGAACCCTGATAAACACACATAAACACACACACACACACAAACACACAAACAAACACAAACACACATAAACACACATAAACACACACACACACACCGAACACACAAACACACACACACTCTTTGTATGCACATACACTTGTTGTCCTTCACATTAAAAGAGAAAAAGTGCACAAATTTTCCATGTGTACTCGTGCAAAATCACCACCCTTTAAACATTCATTTCATTGCTAAATGAGGTTGATGTCTGATCAATTGTGTCAGTAAATCCTCTTATCCCTGGGTAAGTATTTGCAGCTCAGCAGGCCAGCTGTCAAGAAGGTGGGAGGCCGAGGAGGAGGGGACAGAGCCAGATTGGAAAGAAGGGAGCAAGGGATGGATAGACGGATGGATGGGAGGATGGATGGGGGTAGGGCACTGTAGTGCTGGCAGGATGCCGCTTGCCTCCCCAGTGCTCACATGATCCCACATCACACACGCCTAATCTCTCCGCCTGGCTGAGAACATCAGATCATCAATTGTGAAAAACCCCTGTTTTTCTGCACAAATGTGATTTAAGAAATAGAAATCGTTACTTTGAATGGAAAATATTCTATCTATACTATAATAGGTATTTTATCTACCCTATCCAAAGCTGCTTCAAGGACACCTGTTCAACATTCTGACTGCCTCTTTGGATCTAAATGGCTGAAATAAATGTGTAAAGATAATAACATCATTGCCACAGGAACAGCACATCTGTATCATTCCTTTTCTTGTTGGACTCTTAAGGAAATGGAAATGTGCTTTTCCGATAAAGCCATACGGCTGTGACAACACAGGCACTCCAGCCAGTCAAGTTCTCTGACCCTAAATTCTGCCCGGTAGTGAACTCCCAAGTGAACTCACTATCCTTCAAAAAAGGAGAAAAATTGATTATGTTTCCTTTCTTTCTATTCCACTCACTCTGCAGTTTCCCTGTAGCATAGCTTTAAACAAACAAAAGAAACTGCCAGTAAAGCTAATTAACATACATAATGTACTATATTTCGCATATGTAGGCCATATCTGCCATGTTGTTACATCTACAAACTTGTCAGTGTAATTCTTTTTACATAGAGGCAGAGAGGATCGATGAGGGGGCCAGGGCTGAGACAGGGACAAGATAAAGACTGTTTTGCAAGTGATAAAAAAAAAAAAAGTTTGGAACTTAAACAAGAAGAGCTAACACAAGTCTGCTTGCACAGACAGAACAGGCTGACCAAGCAGTCCTGGAAAACAAACAAACAGGTGGACTGACAGGCCCAGTGCAAAACCAAGTATCCACCCTTGTGGCTCCGTCTAATGAGGTAACACAGATTAATTCCTGGAAGTAGTCTCTCGCTGTCACAGAGGGCTATGGTGAGATGAGCATGTGTTGTCTATACACACACACACACACACACACACACACACACACGCACAAACACACAGTGACCCACTCATCTCATGCTGTGACCCAGTGAGTGTATCCAGGACGACCTGACCTCTGGACCTATGACCAGATCCTAGAAAGACAGCCAGACTGCACAACCAGCTTAGCAGAAGCAGTTAATTTGAATTGAGACTTGAGGTAAAGTCACATTTCAAAGAAAAATCTGTGAAAGAAAGTATATTCTACATAGACAAAGCTAGGAAAAACTTTTTAAAAAATACCAAATAAGAGATGAGAAGAGAGGGACTAAGAGACCATGACTTTGGTAGTAATGGGACTAAGAGTCTGCAGCCATGCTGGGAGCCCTGTGAGGCTGCACTTAAGCTAAATGTTAAATTCAGAGTGCTAGCACCCCAAACTTATTACAATTCATCCTGAAAAGCTTATGAACATCTTTAATAAACCCCATTTTGATCCATCCAATAGATGTTTAGGTGTTTAAGCGGTGGAACAACCAAAAAACTGAAATGCTAGCATGGTTACAAAGGTCTTAACAGTTGATTTTGCAGGTTTTAACCCTTTTAACTTTAAAAGGTATATACTGAATTTATGTTCTTGCTTAAAGTATATATTAGTTTTATTTTTTATTGTTTCGCATTTATTACCTTCTGGATGTGAAAGTCATTTGACAGAGAGGCAAACTTTGATTGAAACAGACCAATAATTGCATTATTTGCTTGTGGTTTGTATTCCCAGTCCACTTTCTGGTTAAAAAAAAAAAAAAAAAAACACTTATCTGAAATGTAACGTATCTGCAAAAATCTGCAAAGTTGATTTTTACACCATACTGAAAAAAAAAAATCATTATCAGAATATCAACTATTGAATGTCTGGAACATAGAACATTGAAAATAATTAAAATGTATGGTCTGCTTTGAAAATGGGGAGGTTTGTGGTAGATGGTGCCCAATTTGTATTTAATGGCTGAGAAGATGTAAAATCCAGTGCTGTATGCTCATATAAGATGCATTAAACCATAGAAGCTTTGTTTTTATTTTTCTGACATACTTGTAATATTAATAGAGGTTAAAAAGTACATTTTGAATTCCACTAATAATTAGCGCAGATCAAATTTTATGGATTTAATTAAGGCTGTTTCCTGCAGTTCGTAGTGGATGATTCAGAACAGAAGGCTAAGATTTCCTATAGTGGACATAGGTGTGGATTAGTATTTAAGTTTCGTATTCTGGGATCTAAACTGGAAAATGCGTTGTGAAGTTTGTGCACTATTCCCAGTCCTTACTTAAACTCAGGCCTGGAGAGTGAATGACCATCTTCATGGTTTTCAGTGAAGAGGAACTTCAGCTGTAAACAGGAGTGTCACATGCTTCTCTCAAGGACAATAGAGAAAAGAATCAGTGCTCTACTATCTACACATTACCCATTCACACACACACACAAACACACATACACATGGTGAGGCCAGTTAATAGGCTAACTACAGCATGTGTGTATGTGAGCTCACATCAACACCTCCCACACCCCTTCTAACACAGGAAGGAGGAGAAGAAAAATAACTCATCAGAGCCTGCATTGATGGAAGGATGCAGGGTGACAGACAGCAGACACAAACAGAGTGAAAGCAGAGGGGAGAAGGCTAATAGGAAGGGACAAGTGTTGGGAGATGAACAGATAGTGAAGGACAAGGCAATGAGAGCTGGAAGCGTCCTTTTAAGTTGAGTGGCATCCCAGCTGACCACATCTGAAACCTCAAGTGAGTCACAATCTCTCGACTCTAATGTATAGCAGCAAGGCTTTGCACTTTACACAACTGGTTAAAATTATCCAATTATTTTGAAGGCAGCAACTGAGCTATCGGGGGCTAATAAGATCATGGAATCTAGACTTACAGATAGAGTTCCTAGCAAAATTAATTCCTCCAAGGCCCCTAAGAAATTTAACACAGTATAGATCATATATAATTCATCTGAAAAACTGTAAATGCAAATAGTGTCCACGGACGAATTTGCCCTGCTAGTTGCATGTTTATCCCGCTGGGAAAACAAATTCAAAACAACTTGTTCAAAGAGTGCCGAGGGATCAGGGGATTGGAGGCATTACCGTAATGCATCTGTGCAGTGTTAACTTTTAGGGCTCAAGCTTCACTCACGTGGAAAAAAATCACAGAGCAACAGTGGTGTAGACGGATAACATGGTCCACCAGTAACAATCCCTGGAGTGATTCTGATCAGTGCATTTTCCAACGACGGACACACACACAGGAAGGAAAAAAAAACCAGCTACTCACAGTGACCGTAACCTATTTCCCTCCCAGGGCTCCCTCCACTTGTAGGTGATGCCACGGGGTGCCACATGCCTTCAGGTACAAGTGTTGCACTGGCAGGACACCAGTCAAGGAGAACCACGACTCAAACTCGTGTGTTGGCTCCGTGACAAACTAAAAAAATGACATGCATACTGCCGACGTCAAACACTTTTCTGGACAGAACAGAAACTGAAGGGTCGCCGTGGAGAAGGAGGGTGTGTGGGTGGGTGTATGTGCGTGAGTGTGTGTGTGTGTGTGTGTGTGTGTGTGGGGGGGGGTTTCAGTGAAGAGCAAAAGAGGCGGAGTCTACCAGCGCCGGTTATAGGATTACCCAGATTATCCTTCCCTAGAGATCAATCCCACAGGCACTGTTTGCTGCCTGACTGCTGCACAAATCAGCTCTTCTGCCACCCACTCATTTTGTCTCTCTCTCTCTCTGTTGGTAAAACTATCTGTACAGAGACACCTGTTGTAGTGGCAGAACAGGGTGACTGGCATGGGGAGGGAGTTGGAGGGAGGGATTGTGGTTACGGTGGAGGGGGCTGCATTTGAGAGTAGAGAATAACCAGAAGTTTCCAATTACTCCCTCTTAAAAGGGATCAAGACCGGAGGACACGGGGAGACAGCATGACACTGATGTTGCTTTCATATACAGTGGTTGCTATGTGTCAGAGACATTTCTTCATTTTGCTCGCTTTTTTTCTGAATATTAGTCACAGGCTCTCTGTCTAATAACTTGTGTAGGTGGTACAAAGGGGACACACTTGTACTGTTTTGGCATGTGGAGTAGCCTGTGTGCATATTGTTAGTATGTTTGTGTGTTTAACAAGTGTTATAGCATTCCAGGAAGTCGGGAAAGGTCTTTTTTCAGTGCTCTAGGATGGTCGAGCAAACACACAGCAAAGTGAACACCCATATGCAAACACAGGCCAAAAACAGGCCAAAAATATACCTTAAAGCCAGCGAGGAACAATACATGACAAACCCTAAGGCAATCTAAATAAACTGCAGAGGCATGCAGGGACTGATTCAATCTTTAATCTGATCCCTTTTACAAGACTGCAGCAATCAGAGCATGCTTTCAAAAATCGTGACAAAATGGTTTTAGTGAAACAAACCACTAAAAGGAGCCTGCAAACAGTGAGAGTGACGTTTGTTCAACAATAACTGAAGCAGCATGTATTCTTGGCCATGGAATCATATCATATCATTATCACCAGAAAAAAGCCTCAGCCAATAAATGTGAAACTGGCACTGATTTAAGTCTGCAGCTGCTCCTCTCCATTTATCCAACCTCCATATCAAATGTTCACCCTGTCTTGTTTTAAAACATATTCATTGAAAGAAAGCATTAAAATCCTTTGAAGCCTTCCCCCAGCATGTGTGCATCTATTTTACTTACATGACTTGACAGAGTTTGTTTGTGCAGTGCACCTGCATGTGGCTGGATCGAATGCCTATAGAGTGCTTGAAGGATAGCCACTAGTAACCAGATCCCCTCAATGACAGTAACATGGCAAGAAACTCAGACTTGGCTGGACACAAGCAGAGGAAAAGACAGCCAAGGAGAAGAGACACTTGCCTCTCTTTCAGACTTAACAAAACCCAAAGGGAGAAGCCAAAAGTGGCCCACATAATAACCATCAAATTAACCCAGAGAGCCATAATTAGCATTCACAGATGTATCATAGACTGTGAAGGTGTGGGAGGAGAATATTTGGTATTTAGGGTACACTCTTAAGTCTTTAATCTGAACTTTTAAAAACCTTATTGCCATTTTGTCCTCAGGGTCATGTATACTCGTGTCTACAATTTGTTTATAGGCATTACGGAGAACCACAAAAGTGATAAATCCACCATCGTTAGCCCTATTAAACTGATCTCAGGAGGAGACAGTTTTCTTTTTATGTCCTCCACTCCCTACTCGTAGTGATTTTTTTCACAGCAGGAAGGACATATACTAACATATTTGGCTGGGTGGAAATTTGCAGGAGAAGGCAGAACACAACAAATAGGTAAAAAAAAAAGGCAGAAGAGAGCAGATTTTTTTTTCTCAAAAAGCAATGCGTGCATGGGTATTGTGTTAATGGGTTCAGGCTGGCATCTGTGGGTGAGAGAAAGAACTAGCACACTGAAATGGCACTCAGAGCACTCAAAATAGTTGAGCGAGGTTTACAGCATGTTCTTTATGTCTCTCGATAGGGAGGTTTAATGAGATGTAATGTACTGTGCCATGAAAGACACTTTGCCAGCCTGGTCAGTCAAACCAACTTCTACTGAGCCATAATTCTCTCCTCATCAATCCCATTCCTATTAATGATATTAATGAGTTCCACAGTTTTTAAACTTTCTAAGCACACACTTGCTTTGTGACTGATTATAGGGTATAGGGCTGCAACAAACCAATGTTTTCCTTGTTGTTGAATCCCCTGATTAATTTCATGAAGAAGCAAATAATGGTTTAGTGTATCAAATGTCAGGAAATAGTGCAAAATACTGGTAACGTCTTCTAATTGCCTTTCTTTACCAGCCAACAGTCCAAAAACAACAGATACTCAATTTATAATGATATAAACCTGAGAGAAGCAGAAAACCATTACATTCGAAGAGCTGCAACCAGAGAATATTTAGGTTTTTTTTCTTCATATATGAAACAATTACTCTGGAATCATAATTTCTGATCTGTCCAACAACTAACTGATTAACCAAGTAATCATTTCAGCTGGTATATTACAGGACACTGTTTAATTATACACCTTGGTTGAAAGTAACTACATACATTTACTGAATTACTGTACTGTTTTTTTTCTGTTACTTTAAACCTCAACACTACATTTCAGAGGCAAATATTGTTCTTTTTGCTCCACATCATTTATTTGATAGCTGTATTTACTTATTTTTCACATTAGGATTTTTGAGTACCAAATCAATGATCAGTTTTATATAAATGTGTATATATATATATATATATATATATATATATATATATATATATATATATATATTAAACTACTATCAGTATGTGTGGTAATTAAAATTGGCTCTATCTTTACAATATTAAAGTGCTGCTTTCAAGTTAATGCAGCAATAATTACCATCCAATGAATGAATTTTTAGCAGTGGTGACTACATATAATTTTGGTTCAGCAGCCGTTGCACCATGTGTATGTGCAGGTGCAAATTGAAGCGTTTTCTTGGATTGCACTCAGATACGCTGTTTAGCAGGATATTGCAACTTATTCAGCATGTGATGTAAAATGTAGCAGTCTTTAGCTCTTATCCCGAATAAATTGCATTTGCTCGATTAATTAAAAGCAGAAGAGATTAGGTGCACGTTTCAGTGCAAGGAAAATGAGAGTTAATCAGTGTCCATGTCGAACAGGTATAGTTTTGTTGCATGATTAGTAAATAAATAGCTTAATACATCGCATAACCGAACATGGCTGCAGCCCGTAGGCCTATCAAGGTTCTCTGCCTGATTAAAGCTGGAATTATATCAAGGCTTTGACCTTCTTCACTGATGACTAATTAATGGCAATTAGCCCAGAGAATGGCCTCCTTACACCCCTTCTTTTCCCTCATCCTGTTCTCACAATTAGAAAACACTCACACACAATCAAGACAAGCAGTCTTTTACACTGGCACATAAACACAGACACACTTAATCAAAAGTACCCTGGAAAAACCCATGGTGTGTGTATTGTGTGCTAATGCATGTGACAGCATTGAAGGATTGCAGCTCTCAAGCTACAGAATCCTTGAGCAAATACCTGCAGGGAGCCCCACCCTCCCTACCTGTGTGGTTCATTTAACTTTGCAGGAGGGGGTGAGGAATGCTTTGCGCAGGGATCGACCATTAGAGAGCAGGTTTTAATACTGCTGGGACTTCGCGGTCAAATTTTACCACCCACATTCTTTGAGTCACATGATACCATGGTCACATTTTACTGTACACTAAGCAATGTATATAGTAAATCTGCATGTTTGCAGCTGTGTAAATTTAGGCATGAACATGTGACTAGGGTGTGTGTGTGTCTCTTTCCCTGACCAGTGTGTGTATGTGCTGGGAGGTGAATCATTGACCTCCAGCAAGTGATGAGAGTTCGCATCAACTAGGGTGACCTCTTTCTCCACCTTCCCCAACCCCCCACCCCCCTCTACCCTACACTTCCCCTTTATTTTTCTCCCTTCACTCTCCCATCCCGTTCTTTCTGCCATGACTTCCCTGCTCTGTGAGCTAAATAAGTTCTCACTGTAAAAACTTGCAAGTGGGTGCTCGTCAGGGTGTCTAGAATCACTTCCACTGATGGGAAATGAAAAACCCTGAGAGAGAAAAATGCTGACTTTACTTAATGCCTGGGGCAGGCCTGCATCAAACCTGCTGAAACTTAACATGTCTGAGAAAAGCTGGGTGGATCATGAAACAATTCCCACATAATCACCAGACTGTTTTTTTGACTTTGCACTTCTTTGCCTTCGCCTCACACTCATGGCAGATTCCAGAGGGTGATCATCTCCTACTTGAGAGCTGAGTACTGTTTATTGCTCTGTTTTCTCATATTCGTTTTGGTGTGTGTACTGTTTATGCTAAAATACCTCATATATCAACACACAGATAAGGAAAATTGTGAATGATCTATCAGTGGGCTTTCACTTAAAAACACAACAGTAATTGGAAATATTTAACCTGTATTGTGAGCCTCTCTGGGGCGGGAAAAGCTGCAACAGCATTCCTGTAGGCCCATAATGGGATAACTAAACTGTAGAAATGCATCAATCGCAACCAAAGTTAATAATTTTTTTTACAAGAAAAATGCCATAATATTTCATTTCACTCCCAAATCTCCTAGGTTCTAAGACAGATATATGTGGCCATAGCCAGGAAAAAATCTTGGGTTTAACGGCAACGGAAAACAGACCTCAGCACTATCTGACTTAATAAAAGATAAATAGCAGACAAAAATATCTACAGAAAACTATACTGGTGTGATAGCGTTCTAATCTGCATAAATCTTGGGATGCCTCTACTGCCTGATCAGAGTGAAGTCTTTAGAGACAGAGAAGAGAGATTGTGTAGCCCAAGGGGACTGCTCTGTTACTTCTGTACACTGTGGGCTTCCCTCTACATGCTCTCCCATCCAGATGCCTCTCTTTCCCCTGAGAGCAACATTTATTATGGAAACAATTTTCAGCCCCTCCAAACAGTGCCGAGATATCTGTGATAACATAAAGGGGCTGCACAGATAGGACCGATTTTGTTTGTTTCTTAGTAATGCCAAGAAAAAAAAGACAGGTTTAGGGGCACATGCCATATTTCTACTGCAGTGGACTGACAGTGATTGTAAAAAAACAACAACAACAAAAAAAAACCCTCATATGATAAATGATGCATATAGTGTGTGACTCAGGGAAGATCAAAAAGCCTCAGAGTCTCTCTCTCTCTCCACATAGAGTCTCATTTAAAAAGGTTTAGCCGACGAGAACGCAGGCTTCACACTCATCTGGCACTAAAAGCAGGCACCGTACAGTATGTACTCCACATGTTGTAAACTCCACAGTGGGAACAGAGCCCGTCCCATTTCCCTGTCTCTATGGATTCTAGACTGTCACGAAGAAGAAGAAAAAAAATAATAATCCTGATAATGGAGAAAGAAGCCACCAGCTGGTTCAAGGGCAAAGTCACCGAGTCAGACCACAGTTGAACTCTACAGAGCAAAATCGCATCGTGCCGTCAATCCGCTGGATATGGCCACGGCGCTGGCCAGGGCGCGTCTTACTCTACGCTCCTGTTCGCCACGAAGTGGCTGTAAGTTTGTTTATCAGCAGGGATCCACCATTCCTCGAGGCTGTTACATGCATCTCCCCTCTGGATCCGACGGAACATCCCAGACCAATAAATTGTGTTTCCGTCTCAAACAGTTTAGTAAGAGACGCGCGACAAGCGCCATAAATTACATAAGCGCAATTAAAGTGCCAACCTCTGACCTTGCCTGACCGGGCGCAACCGCGATCACCTGACTTTCGCTTCGGCCGCAGGTTTCGCGTTAGTTGGCACACTCGTAAAATTGATTATCAACGAAGAGAGAGAGAGGCATAAACGGCCGGATTCATGGACGGGAGCGGGTCGTCCGGTCGGACGCTTTCGCGCACGGCACGCAGGCTGGAAAAAAAAAAAAAAAAAAAGACGCCATGAAACAAACGCACCCTGCTCCAAGTCAAAACAAAAACCAAAAACGCGGCGGGTCGGGGGCCGAGGATCGCCGCGGCTCAGCCCGGGCTCCGAGAGGATCGTCGGGGGTTGTACTTACTGAGGTGTAAATACGGATCATTGCTGTCCATACTGTGCGAGTCGCTGCGTCGATTTCCTCACAGTCGGTGCCGCTCCGCATCCCAGCGCATTCCTCTCCCAGCCCGACTGAACTCCGGCGAGGCGGCTCTACGGCGGGGGCCCAGCGAGGGGGAGGGGGGGCGGCCGAACAGGGCTTTCTCCCAATGACGGCGGTGGTCGGTATCCGGCTCCGACGCGACGGTGGTGACGAAATCATCGCTCCTGTCGGTGACACTTGCGTTGCAGGGTTTTCCACAGCGAAATGTCACCGTCGCCACCGAAAGAATAAACGAGCCTTTTTAATACATCCTGCCCCCCCCCCAATAGCTTTTTCCCTACATAATCTGGGGAAACTCCCTCAATAATGGGGAAAAAATGCAGCCACCGAGTCTAATAAGGAAATTCCAGATGATGATAGCATATGGATTCCAATTTAGATAGGATTAAAGGCCATAATTCATCATTTGATTTGATTTTTCTGGTTATGTTGAGCGAGGCTATACGGTTTGCAGGCACATTTGCCACATTGAATTTCTTACAGTTTAACCTGGAAAAAAAAAATGCATTACAGCTCCCAAACCGTCCATGTTTAAAGTACATTGTTAGTAATGCTTTGAACTCCAATTAAAGATCTAACCCAGTCGGGTTCATCAGGTCTAACCGTGTGCTTCTGAGGTTTCAAACGCGGTGCAATGTTTTTATTCCCCCTGCCTCGTCCCTCCGAGCGGATCTCTCCAGTGTTTACCTATTGCTAGTGTGGGTCCTCGTCTGGGTACCCCCCGGAGTCCCCCCACACCCCTGTTCAGAGTGCGGGGTCATGTAAGGGTGAAGCTCCCGGTACCTCTGGAGGTTATTCAGGAGTCAAGCCGCACCGCGTTCATTCAAAGTCTGGAAGCGCGGAGCGGCCAGACGCTCCGTCAACCTCCGGCCCGCTGACCGCTCAGCGAGCCTCCCGGGGCCGCCCCGCTAATGGGCAGGGCACCCCCCCCCCCCGGCCCCCGGCCCCGGCCCCGGCCCCGGCCCCGCAGTCCTTGTAACAGCGACCCAATAAAAGAGCACAGGAGGATGCTAACCAAGATGAATGGCGTTTTTTTTTTTTCTCGGCTCATTCTACACTAATCAGAGCTTTTCATTTGTTATGGCCCCGCGCCAGCCCCCCCCCACCCCACCCCTCCACCGCAGCCTCCATTAGGGGCCAGATAACGTATAAATTCATTAAAGTCAAAGAGGGACATTAAAATGGTCATTTGTCAACTCTGTCTTTGTGTGTCCCTAATGGTGGCACATGGTTCAAGGCATTGAGATGATTTTGGTAGGACCCTTTTCCTTTTCTCTCCAGAGCATTAGTAGAGGAACGTGGGAACTGGGAGAAAACGTATGTTTTTCTGTTTAATGAATGTTTGCAGTTTGAAATTTTCTAAATTCAACTTTTAGCAGTTTGTTGGTTTGTTTTTTGAAATGCTTTCTTAAAATAGAGGCGGGGCATCAGGGCATCGGGGATCCCTGCAGCCCACTTCTATTTTGTACTTCTTTTGAATTATTTCAAATTGAGTTGTTTTTTTTTCATGTAATTGTTCATTTCCTTTGCCTAATCACAGCAAATGTTTTATTCTGGTGACAATCCAATGAATCCATCAACTTCAGATTCCCAGCCCCCAACACACACACACACACACACACACACAAACATGCACTCACAGTCAATGAAGCAACTCTTTGCACTAATCCCTTTGTATTCACAGCACCATTCCCACCAAACAATGTCCTGAAGCCTAATCCTAAACCAAGCTTAACAAACCTGGGCCACCTGCTAGCAAGTCACAGTGCAGCTAAAAGACCAACACAAACCCAAGCGACAGACCATCTGTTTTACGTCACCACCTCACTTCAAATGTATGGCATAATATATGAAGAACCAAACCATAATGCATTGATTAAAACACTCATGTTCCCAAACACACACAACAAATAAATTTTCACATTTTTCTCTCTTCTCCCTTTTTTTTTTTGGCCCCCTTCCTCTCTTTCTCTCCTTCCCTTTTTGTGTCCGTCCCTCTTTGGCCTCAGGATGGAGGCTCTGGCTGCGTCGTCATGGGAGATGCATCCCTCCATCTGCCTCTGCAGTCATTAGCCCATCTCCATCAGGCTATATCGGAGGGACCCCTTCCCCACCCCAAAACTACCACCACCACCCTGGACCCTCTTCACCATTCTGACAACCCCTGCCCCCTGCTCTATACATAAGCCTGAGATGATAAGTGGTCTCCCTCTTTGTGTCGGCCAGGATAAGACAATGCCACACAGCACTACAGAACATCATCCATCTCATAGGTCATCAATCTGGGACACAAAAGATGAAATGTAGCTCGAACTCCCTTTTGCAAAGGGTTTTTTTTTTTGTTTTCTTCGTCCTAAGCCTCTGTTGCTCCTTTTCACTGCTAGGTTGGTGGTTCACCAACAATTTTGTTTCTCTTGCATGGCCACATGGGAGGAAAATTGCTTGATGCCCATCAGCTATTTTAAGTATCTCTTAATGACATCAATGCATAATTGCTGTTGCACAAAACAAGTTTCCAGGCATTTTGTCAACATCTACAGTGAAAATGAACTCTGTTTTGGTTCCTCTGCAGCAAAAATACATTTTAGACTTGGAAAGCCTGATTGAAATCAGGCCTTGGAACCACAAAAGTGTCTTTACATTTGAATTTATTTGGTTCAAAATATTGATTAAAAGCTCCCTTTCATAAAAATAAAATCACCTACCTTTTGTTTCTCCTCTTCTCTGCCTAGTTGGGCTTACACTGTCTGATCA
This sequence comes from Istiophorus platypterus, assembly GCA_016859345.1. NCBI lineage: Eukaryota > Metazoa > Chordata > Actinopteri > Istiophoriformes > Istiophoridae > Istiophorus > Istiophorus platypterus. The sequence continues at coordinate 11,844,930 of CM029123.1, read as the reverse complement.
GCAGCATGTGGCTTTTTGTCTTCATTGTCTGTGAGGGCATTGTCTTGGTTTGGGCTCTTCGTTTTATTAGGGTACTTTCTTTTGACAACTCATTTATAGTAAGATAACGAACTAAGTATTAACTTTTTTTCCAACGCAGCCAAAAATCCAAACCAAAGACAAGAAGAATCCAATAAATTTTTACCAGAATTGAATGAAATTTAATAATTTGTTAAGTTGTTTACAAAGAAGCGAAAAAGTTTTTCCATCAATCAGTTTAGTGTTTTGATGTGTTTGTTAGTCATTTGTACCGTGTTGAAAAAATTGTAATAAAGTTTTTGCAGACAGTTGCTGCTGTGTATTGTGCAAACTAGTTCCTAAATTGACTTTTTGTTTTTGCAGCAGCCGTAAAGACATGAATTGTTGGATCGAAGGGCCAGGAGTTGTGAGCAGGAGCAGATTTGAGTGTACTAATTGGATTCAAGTGGATGATGGCGCACAGTTTTAACCCCTTTCTCTTTCCTTGACTCTCTAATGTGCAGGTGAGGTTTTATCATCTTTAGCCATCATGACTACAGATAACAAGAGGTAGAAAGCACAGCCACCCCAGGGGTGGTTAATTGCTTAAGTTTGGTTCAAATTGGATGAGCTTACTTTGTTCTAAGTGATCTGTCTCATGTGAATACACTATACACTATATATTGAAAGTGCATGATAATAAACTAGATATTACTTGGAATTTAGTTTTTTGTAACATTGTTGAATAAAACTTGTCCAATGCTTGAACATATTTGCCTGCTTTAATATGACTAAAATAAACACTGGGCACCTCTGATTGCCATCATTTCCATATTATATCAAAGAGTAAAAGCTCCAGTAGTTTAAAACCAGTGTAACAATTTTGAGGTATTACTTTAAAAGTATTGCAATGGTATTAATTGTGTATATTATGTCAAGTCTGCTTCATTATCCAAGGTTTTTTATTTCAGGGAGAGACACTCACAATGGTGTTATTGGTATTGGTATTGGTATTGGTATTGGTATTGGTATCAATGGATGACAAAATTACTGAATAACCTAAATGTTCGGATATTTTGAAATGAACATTAACATTCCAATTAACATGGACATCACATTTCAGACAAAAGCGAAGAGTATTGTGGCAGCTTCAGCAGCAACAGAAATGTGACCAAAGGCCCTAATCCATCTCACAAAATGTCCGGTTAAACCATTCTGCCAACACATCAGGTTAACCTGTTAATCTGCTGTTCATGTCTAGGTCCGAGGGGCTTTTCACATAATCAATATGATGAGCCATGAACTGCTCACAGGCTAAAGACACAGTCCATGCCATTACCACACCAATCCAATCAGACGCGCTTGCATTATCATCACCATCAGGACACATGACTTATATATTTTTCAGATGTGTGGAGAGCGATTGATGCTTTGACTTAGAGGTAAGGTGACCTCAGACTCCAACAAGGGACATAGTCACATCAGGAATAAAGAGAATATAAACACAATTGATTTTTTTTCACGAATAACAGCAATGATTCATGAAATTAGGTTGCTTACATTAGTTGATTAGGTCTTGCGTTACAGGTGACCCGTGGACTTCTAGCAGATGGTTGACCTCTGGTAGTCTTTGCCTCGCCATAATAAGTTCAATCAGGCTGGGGGCTTGTTCTTTCAAAATAGAGCTAAAACCAGTCGAGCAGGGAATCAGCCGGACCACCTCAGGTTAATCTCACAATGACCTGAAATGTCCATGAAGGATTAGGCCCAAAGTACACCTGCTACTAATTTTTAGCACACAATGTCACGTACTACTGTGACCGTGCCATTTCAAAATCACAAGCGGAGTACAACAACATGCCTTGTAAGACCAGGCATATTTTGTTACAGAGCCAAATGTACATAACATGTCTATCTGTTGGGGGCCTGTTTACAGATTAATTAGATAAGAAGCTGCTTTTTGGAATATGTGCAGCAATATGCAGCATATGTATTATGTATGTCATAGCTGTGTTTTCCTTGTGTATGATGTATACTCAGCCTGCAAGTCCATCAGGCACCGCAGTTCATAAAACAATTTGTTTTATGACAGAGGCGCATGGAGAACGAGACCGATTTATAGGTGCACTGACATTTGCATTTTCTTATTCAAAGGAGTCATTTACTGATTCACTCCATCAGGACTGAGTCACCAAACATCAAAAATCTCACTGCAATACAACATAAACTTCAGTTCTTTTTATATGCTGTTTTGATGAGCGTTGTGCGAGACAGATTGAAAAAACCAACAACAGTGGTCAAAATTTAAGCAGCAAAGGCTGAAATATCCTTGCTGTTAGATCCCCAAACCCTGGATCCTACATCCATAATGCAACTCTATAACATCTTTCATTAGACTGTCCTTGAATGGTAAACACTGGTTTATTAAGTAATTTCCTTAGGCTTGACAGAACATATCCAGAGCCACAAAGGGCATTATACAACTGTTTTTACATGCTTGTTCATACTTGTTTTAAATTTAAATAATAATTATAGATTTTTTTAGTTTGTGTCAATGTCTTGCTTAAAATATTCTCCATCCTTCTTTCTCCTCTCCTTCTTTTGTCTCTCGTTGAAAAGCTTTGTAATGATGTCTTTTTAACAATCTGCTTATTTACTCATGGAAGTCACAGAACAGCCTCCACCCCCTAACAGGCTCTATGTACACTTAAATGGGTACGAATCCATATGCCTGCCCTCCGCCACCACTGTCATGTCCTCATAACCAACTGTCCTTTCAGCACGTCAGCTACTGGGGTGAAATGAAAGCAGGCAGTTGAGACTCACTATAAATAATACCAAGTGAGTCATTCTATTAAGTGGAAAATTTAATTTTTAAGAGGCCTACAGTACAAATGTATTTAAGACCTGGTTTCCCAGTAAAACTTTTTAGGCCAATATTTAAACTGACTCATCAAACTGAACGTTTGTTGTACGTTACATAAATTCACAGCATGTGGGCAGCACCAGTGGCAATTTTTTTTTTGGATGGTTGGAAGATGTTCAGGCCAGCCTATGGACAAAACAGCAGTCGGTGAAGGGACTTAACATTTTGCAGGCATTCGGTATCGGTGCCTTCTGAACAGGTAGCCTACATCATTTTGACTATCAGACACTCAATGCCACCTTCCCCGGGGGTTTAATATCAATTCACCCCTTGATTTATGTGACTATGACAACTCTCACATGACTGCCATGAGGCCTTAATGACTCATGTGACATTAGGGTGTGAATGACCCAAAGAGGCTTGAAAGCATGAGGCTCCCAAACAGCCAGCAGAAATAGAGAAGCCCGTTGAGTGTCACTGACTGTGTCACAGTTTTAAAAAAACGTAATTATTCATACAGTAAACCTACACCTACGTGCACTATGTCACCTCTTGTGGAGCCATAACTACCATAATGGCAAAATAAGTCTGACTCAAGGTCCACTCTGTAGTTTAACTTTGAATTTGTCTCAGAAATATGAGGGACTGACAGATATTGTCCCCCACTTTTACTCAGCGCTACAATTTCCTCATTCTTAGTGTGTGTGTGTGTGTGTGTATGTGTGTGCACGTACGTGTCTATCTCTGTCTGTGTGTGTGTGTGTGTGTGTGAGACAGAGAAAGAGAAAGAGAAATAGAGAGAGAGAGAGAGAGAGACTTTGAATAGACATTACTGGCACTGTTCTCTGGAAAGATGAGCTGAAATGAGAGTGAACAAAGCCTCAGTCACAAAGTAAGAGTTTTAATCTTTAAACCTCCATAGTTTTCTTGAGACACTTCACTTCTTCTCTACCCTGAACTCAGCGCCATTACACATACATGAAGCAGAGATCTGCTCTACGGGACATAGCAGCAGCAGCAGCAGCAGCAGCAGCAGCACACTCTCGCACCACGCTGCGGGTCCTGCGGTACCATCCCGCCGCCATGCGGTCCGGATGGGCAGCACCAGCCGCACCGCGAAACAGCTCCCCTCGCCGGTTCGCGCTTAAGTCCCTCGGCGGCACCCGTAGATTTACCGTCAAGTCAGACGTGTATGTTTGCGTCGGACGGAAAGTGTCCTACAGGCAGCCGAGACATGAACAGTCACACGAGCCACCGCTTGGTCGACACTTGTTACAGCGGGATTATTTACTAATGACTTCAAACGAGGATGTCATCCGCCTCAGTGTTAGACTTCGAAAATCAACGAGTGTATCCGGTCATGGATCGTGAGGCAGGCATCGTCTCCATCGACCAGGGAGGAGAGTGGGGTAAGCGTCGCTCGGCTACAGTTTCTAGAAAGATACACGCCAGGAAACGGAGGCAACTGTTATGATATAATGGCTACTCGTTCATTATAAGTAATAAACATGGCAATAGAATACAGCTTGTGACAAGGCTGCGGCTTCATAAACTCTTGAACTCTAGTCTGAGGTAGACGCGATGACAGCGTCGAGTCTTGGCAGCCAGTTAGCGTTAGCTTCAGCGTTAGCGTTAGCCAGCTGCAGGTGATGAGATGTGCTGATGTAACCCGCTGAGCTTGTATGTAATATGTACATTACAACGTTTCAGCAGTAGAGAACATGAAGGCTCTCCACGCCTTTATCACACGATCATACGAGGAAGGTCAGGAAGGGGATCAACAGCAGCAGCAGCAACAACAGCAGCAACAACAACAGCAGCAACAACAGCAGCAACAACAACAATAACAACGTTTAGTTGTTGTTATCCAGCGTCGTGCTTCAACTTGTGTTGTGTCACTAGTTCTGCGAATTATTGTATATATTTGGACAGTATACCCTGTTGAACTAAACTGATAAAACTCCCACAGTACACGCATACACGCTGCATGTAGCTGCGACTAACAATTATTTTCATTACCAATTAATATGTTCGTGTATTTTTTTTTTTAGTTAATCGATTTGTCCATAAAATAACAAAAGGCAGTGAAAAATTTCCATTCAGAATTTTTCACAATCCAGTGTGATGTCGCTTAAGATTTCTTATTATTTTATCATGCTTATTATTTACAGTGAAAAGCAGCAGATATTTATATTCGAGAAGCTGAAACCACCAAATGTTTGTGAATTTTGCTTGTTAAAAGAAATAAGCAAACAATTAATTATCAAAATAGTTGCCGTATATTTTCTGTCGATCAACTAATCGATTAATAAATTGTTTCAGCTTCGAAGACATACAGTAAACAATGCATGCAGTATCACTAAATAGTTACACTAAATTAGTTTATATTAGCCAGTTCATATTTGTTTCATTAGTTTTAGAAATCATTCAATATTCTCTTTTAGTATCCAAAATCATAATTTGTCTCTTGAATTAACAGTTTGACACATTTTGTGGGCTGTCATTACACAGACATCAGCCTGTTCGATGAGCTGGACAACCTTGGAGATGCAGATGAGCTCCTTGAGGCCCTGGAGAATGGGGGCTATGTGAGTGACTCATCCTGTCAGTATGCAAATTGTCAAGTGCTATGTAGCCTAATGTGAAGGGGGGCCAACAGGAAATCTGAAAAGCAGCAGTGCAGAGCTCCTGATGCAGGTGCAACATGGTAGCATACCGTGTTATACGAGAACATGGGATACAATTTACAGATGTCAGGCAGTAACTGTAGGCAATAACAGGAGATTTATTGGTTACTTCTTGAACACTTGGAGTTTACTGCATACTGTATGTGACATATCTGTTTTCTCCCCACTTGGCAGGAATGTATACCTCATGAACTAAAAATAAATAAAGTAATTTTATGCTTGTCGCCTTAACTGTTGACCAGAAACTTTTGTTTCTAATATGCATCCTGATGAGTATTAAAAAAATTTATGTTTGGTTTCTCAGGCCAGTGAGGGTCCAGATCTGGACTTTGATATTGACATACTTCCATGGAATGCAGTGGACACAAGCAGCACCTGCACAGGTAAACACACGTTGACATGTTTGTTAAATGTGGTTATTATGTGTCAGCAGAAATCCAAGCAGACTCGAGAGAGTCTGATGTGCATCTGTTTCATATTGATATGTAACACGTGTCCTTTTGCACAGTGATATGGTTGTGGCAAGTTGATTATCATGACTTTAAGAAGTCAACCAATAGTTTTAATGTTTGCTAATGTAGTGGTAGTTTATTTTAAAGAATTATTTATTATGAGAAAACAACTTGATTAACTTGAATTTGTTTGCATGACAACTTTCTGTATATATATATATATATATATATATATATATATATATATATATATATATATATATATATATATATATATATATATATATATATATATATATATATATATATATATATATATATATATATAAATGATTCATGTGTGAATACATCATATGTGAATACACATTGATAAGTTTACATACAGTTCGTGACACATTTGTCTGTCTTTGTCCTTTGTGTATCCAGATGGTGAGGTGAGCGTGGACTCTCTGTCACCTGCCCACACTCTGAGCTCTGTCCCCTCTCCTACCTCTGTGGAAGCTCTCTCCCCTTACTCCCTACAAGTAAGTCACTGTCTTCAACTCTTTGTCCTTCCTTAGTTTTTGGCATTTGACTTGCATTTCCAATGCAAATTTTACTTTTGTTATTGGTTTTGTATTTACATACAGTATGTGCCCATCTTGGTGCATGGTTAGGACAATTACAGTCTTCATCCAGATGGTGTCCAAACAATGACAGCTGCTCATTATTTGTGGATGGACACACACAAATACACACACACACACACACACACCCACACACACACACACACACACATAATTGCATACATACATACATTCACTTGAGACACTTATTAACAAAAGCCTTAAACACCTTGTCAAACTAATAATTTGCTGTCCATTTGAGCTTTTTCCGCCCCCTCGTTAAGTAAAAGGTGCTGACAACTTCAGCCATATTAGCATAATTTGGCAGGCAGATGTTTTCACAGTGTGTCAAAACAAGGACAAGGGTCATATCTCTGTCTGGCTCCAACACAGTCTGCACACATTTGTCTGCTCACTGAATCACACTGTTTCAATCCAAGGACACATTCGTCTACTTGAGTCTTTAATTACTGACAAGGACACTTGATCCACATTGGATTCTCAGGTGTTACATGGAGTATGAGTGGCTTAATAAGGCAGTGCTTTTAGCATCATAAGTCAATAATATATTAGGATAAATTTAAGGATTAATTGTATTTCAGATACATTTTCATTTGTTGCTATGCTATGATCAGTTGTTCCCTAAAACCTTTGTTTACTGTTGGTATAAAAAAAAAAAAAAAGCGGTGTCCTGTGGATACAGGACCTAAGTCTCCTCTGTCTCCCTATCCAGGATGAGGCCCTGTCACCACAGTCAATGCCCTCTCCCATTTCAGTCTGCTCTGGGTCCAGTGACTTTTCTGAAATCTCTCCTCGAGCCAAAACTGCTTCAAAGAGGACCAGCCAGACAACAAGAGGTGAGGTAGCATCCTCTGCCACACACCTGCTCCTTCAGCCGTCATTTATAGTTATACTCTTCGAGTAATAACCAGGGGAAAGTCTGCACCACAATCAGGGTTTGCAGAATTTTGTTAAAAATATGAGGAGGCTTTTCCTTGTATTTACATAAATCCTGTTTTCTTACATTACTCCTTCTATCCTTGTCCCCTGTCATACACACCAGCCAAACCAGTCCAGCCAATGAAGAGGCCGATACAGATCGGCCCGAAAGTTTCCATCCAGCCCAAACCGCTGATTACAGCTGTGCAGTTGGCTCCTGCAGCAGCCCCCCTGCAGGCCAAGACTATCATCATCCAGCCATTGCAGACCACTGTGTTGCCTATGGTCAAGCCAGCTCCGGTCAATATCCAACCAGCACCTCCTCCAGGTCAGAGCATGCACTGCAACAAATTGAAACACATTACAACACATTGCGTCACATCACATTATATTGCCTCCGATCTGTGCTGTGGACATATTAGCAAGCAGTTTGATGATGTTATTTTTTAATTTATATGATATATTAGTTTTGATGTTTGTTGTTTGTGAGAGGTTGGTGGACATTCCTGCTCAATCATTTATTCTTCTTGTCTTGGCCAACAGAGGGCGCTTTAATCAAAGCTTTTTCTTAGTGATGAGCCTCATAAAATACTATTCTACTTGATGGTCAAATAATAAGTAAATCAGACAATAACTATTTCTAACCAAAATATGTTCAATTTTGGGCTACTAAGAGAAAAATCCTGCTTTGGGAATCGGCATCACAAATATACATCAGGAAATTTTGTTTTATAATCCATATATGAACCACAGACTAATCATATGCCTCTGTGTGTTTCATGCATTAAAGTCATCATTGCTCTTGTTTTGTTGTCCAGCCTGCGTGGTTTACCGATCTCTTCCCCCTGTGTTACATCAACACCACCGAGCCCAATGTAAATACTTATGTCATTGCCTGGAACCAAAGTGGGTGGAGTATCTGACCTCTTTCGACTTGAATTTGAACTTGGCTCTTCTGTCTGCCTGGTAATGGCACTGGTGGAAGATGACTAAGGCCAAGAGATCCAAGTTTAGTACTCCAGATGGAAGTCCTATCAAGTCTGCTCAGTGGAGTCTCATTGTTTTAAGATGCTCTTCTCAATGTTGACAGTAGATGAGTGAGAAAAGTTCATAATGGAGATACAGAAAGAATCTGAGATATTTACTGATGACTTCACATTTCATAGAGTCTGACCTGGGCAGTCTTGTAGTCCCAAAGAACAAACACGCTGACAAGTGTTCCCAAAGCTTTTACTTTCTTTTGACTCTAACCCTCTTGAATTCTTCTTACTGATGGTGAGCTTGGGCACAAGACTGATTGCTGGCACTACACACAGTAATCAGGAGGACTGGCTAACACTTTTGTACTGTTAGCACTGAGCAGTTAGAGGTGAAGGGTTCTGGGTCGGTTGTGAGGAATGGGTCCTGGCACAGTCTTACTGGAAGGGGTGGACTAAATTGTGGTGAGGCTCCTACATAAACAGGACATTTAGGAACAGGGATATTATTGTGTTTTGACGTGTTTGGTAGCTTCTTTCTTTAAGGCCTTAATGCATTTTAAAGGCAGGCCCAAGTTTATGTATATGTCTGTTCATCCACATAAATCTTACACAGCTCTAAGCTCTGGAATGTGGAAGTTAAAGACCACAGGTCAAGATGATAAACATCCTCTCCACCTGTTCTTTATACACATAGAGTCCCCTTAAAGACGAGGAGTTAATGTAGGTCACCAGAGGGGAGAGGGGTAAAGGAGATGCACTGCACCATCTGCAGCAGGAGGCGCTTTAAACAGCAGACTGATATGGTTTAAAGCTTGGATAAAATATTAGCATGAATGTTTTTGCAATAGATAGCAAAAAAAAATTGTTGGATAAGAACATGCACACAAACAACAGCAAAAACTGACAGACACATGTAATCACAGTCAAAATTTTTCGATTTTAATTGTACAGTAAAAATATGATTATAGTATTGCTAATCCCTATAATTTAAGAGTGTCCTGGTGTTGTGTCTCTCTCAGGTTGTCCTGTAGTGCTGTCGCAGCCAAGCCAGGTGCTACAGATCCAGACACCACAGCCCATCACCAGCAATGTGGTCACCATGCCAACACTGAGCCAGGACAGGCCTGTCCCTGTCTCTGCTCCACCAGTGGTCTCTGTCACACTTCGAACCCCTTCCTCAGATGACGATGTGAGTAACTCGTGCTTTCCCACCTGATAATTGCCACATAGTCGCAGAGCACAGCCATAATAACAGTAAGTGTGTTTCCATCCAGTTATTTTTGTAAGCATAGAAAAGGACCAGCGACAAATCTTTCCATAACAGCAGTGGATGGAAACACACATTAATTTGCTTTTCTTTCTTTTTTTTTTGTTGGTTTTAGTTTTGGTTAAATTTTTCTGCTACCTTTTATACGAAAACCTGACAAAGAATCAGTAGCCGCTATCCATCCCTGTATTTATGAACAATTATCCAGATTGATTGGATGATCTTAACTGGTCAGAACTTGAGGTCAGAACTTGTTTTTAGATACAAGTGACACTACTACTATAGCATTACATCAACCAACGGAGTTAAAAAAAAAAAGAATTAAGAATGTGTTTTGCAAAGGTGCCAAAATGTCATCAGTCCACTCAGTTTGTCTTGATCATTTAAACACTACATGGTCTTCAGTGACCTGTTTTGTTTTTTTGTTTTTTTTCCTGTGGTCTGGGGTCATTTGCTGTGAAATCAAGACAGAAGATTAAATAAAGGTACATGTGTGAAGTTAAGTGGAGTCACAGACATCTGATTGCCAGTGTTTGACAAAGATATCAAACTTTTTGCTTGTGTGTTTTAGGAGAACATCTGACTGTAATTAACACCACAGTGATTGGTCTCCTCTAAGGGGAAGAGTATTTGTCTCTTTCCAATCTGTGGGATTTTTGGCTCATAAGCTCTTCTGAAGGTCAAACTCTTTAATTTGCAGCTTAACTAAGAATGTGCCTAAGCGATTTATTAGACAAAACATCTTCACAGGAGCAAAAAGCCCCTTAAGCATTTATGTTTGTTTTTGTGGACATGCAAGGACCTGCCAGTGTGCACTTGAATGCAGCTGCATGCTTACAAATAGCAACATGGGCGTGCATGTACATGCCCACTATGTAACTATGATGTTATGGTTGCCATGTTTACATTTGGGCCAGTGGGATCTTTTCCAACATAAACTCTCTCATCTTACCCTATTTTTACTATTTATTTTTATTTCACAAGCCATTAACTCTAATTTCTGGCTTCAGTATGAAGATAAAATATTGAAGGAAAAAGTTAATGTTTTTTTTCCTATTTATGTTGGTGAACATATTTTTCCACACTGAAGGAAAAGTCTTCACAACATATGCAACATGCCACTCTGTAACTGAAAGCTAGTTCCTCAGAATTTAGAATAGTAATGTAATTCCAGGTTTTGCAAATTATGTTTTTTGTAAACTGATGGAACTCTGTTTTTATTTGTTATGATGAACTCCTAGGAAAAAAAAACGACCTCCAATCAAACAGGTCTTTTTTTAAATGATTACGATGGTTATCAGAGTGTATCGTGAACCTCTAACAGTGTCATCATGGCCACAAAAAATTGACGGATGATAATTATTGGTCTTTGCATGTGTTGTAGCTGCAGGGTTTTATTGGAAAGATAGATGTGTTATGTAATTTCAGCTCAGACAATGTGAACAGTGACACAGAAGGACATTACTCTCTGTGGATGACAGAGCTCCTTTCGTGTGTTGCATTCAGGGGTGATATCAGGACAGCTGCAGTGGACCACACACACACAAACCAGCAGAGTGAATACACACAAATAGTCTGATCAGCAGTATTTATCCTCTGCACACACTCATTTCTCAAAAGTCTGTATAATGACTGCACACGACAGTACAGAGATTTCAGTGAGTCTTGTAGGTACTATTATCTGCAACAGGGACCAGCCCAGAGATCTGAAAGTTAATAAAAGAAAACTCAGTTATAGTATGTTTTGTTTGTGGTGTAAACTTGTGGTCTCTTAATAAAAGTTCCCTATCTTTTGTGCATGCTGGACTTGTTTTGGGTGGGAGAGTCTGTCATATTCTTTTAAAAGCCTGAAGCTGGTTTGTTTTTCTGATTTTCTTCTCTTTGTTGTTTGAACAAACTGCAAATGCCTCTTCCTCTAGTCCGAAGTGTCGGCCTCCATTATGTGGCCATGGAGATGTCGTGACATTCAGCAACTTCAGTGTTGTTTCAGGCTCAAATCCCCAGCAAAACAGTTCCTGATGGATTTCTCTTGTCTGACCTTTGAGAGAGTTGAGAAACACATTCTCACGCCGTCTTCTTTTTTTTGTTTTTTTTTGTGAGCAAGATTTCTACATTTGCATTCTTCCCGTTTGCAGTCAGGCTATGGCTGGTGAGGCAGCAGTGTTGCAAAATTGCATCATTTGATGTACGAGTAGCTTTTTTAATTACTTATCACATTTGGGGAATGCCACCTAAATCATCTGCAGTGATTTCTGTAGTTAAACTGGGACGACTGTAGAAAATGGTTCCAGTTTTCAGCAATTACCATCTTACAGGAACAATCATTGTGTGGCCCTGATTCATTACCCACCAACGCAAAAAACTTTAGTCATGACCCAATGTCAGAAAGCTCTGTTTTACCGGTCTCTTTAATTTATCTTGACATCAACAATGTTTTCCATCAGGCTTTTTTAATGATTAACCTCAAAATTTCACAAGTGTTTTTTTATGAATGGTAACAGTTGACCTTTGGCTGTAAAAACAGTTGTCCCCTAAGAAGGGCAGAGGGGAACAATTAATATTGGCATAATGGAGTCTGGAGGAGCACTTTTTGAACCAGATCTCTAGAGCAATGTAAAGGAATTCCAAACCCCAGAAGCCAAAACAGATATGCCTCTCAGCAATTTGTAAAGCTAACCAAGTCTATAAAGTTTACAATAGGTAATCAAAGGCTGTACACATTAATTGAGAGGGGGAGAAATAAGACTGGAATTTAGGGCTTATACCCCAACTTACTTCTCAATAAAGAGCGCTTTAAAGTTTAAAAAAAGGACAATATTGTCACTGAACAGCATTTCAGCATTTGCAAGGGCAAAAAAAGCATTATTTTAAAGATCTTAATATAAAGGAATGATAAATATATTTAAAATGCAGAGAATATCAGCTTTGCAATGTTTATTACATAGACCTTTTGATGTTTCAGTGGCTAACCGACATGCTCTTGAACTGTGTCACGTTGTGTAACTGTACGCTAGTGCTCGGACTCGCTGCAGCTGTGTTCACTTTTTAACCCTACTGTGGATTAGCTGCAGCACACTGGTGGACTTGGTGGGCTGGGTGTGTGTAACATGCCTGTTAAAGATGGCATACCAGTGCCAGGTGGCGCTGCATGTTGTTTTGTGTGTGTGTGCGTGTGCGTTTGTGTGTGTGTGTGTGTGTGTGTGTGTGTGTGTGTGTGTGTGAGAGAGAGCGAGAGAGAGATACACTGTTCATGTTGTTTACAGTACTGTATTTTGACCTATAGTCAGCCCATATAAGCCTGGGTGATAAATGGCTGCTAACTATTACATGCCTCAGACAGGTGTACAGAGCAAAGCTTTTTGGGACAGCTGTAAACAGCCATCAGGGATTGGGTCACTGTAATGTAATGGGCTCCTGCACATTTAGGGATTTAGGTCTGGACTGAAAAAACAGTCCAGCCTGGAATTGCAGGCGTCAGAAAATCCTCCCATTAGTCAGATGGGAGGATTTACAGGAGGGGGACCCAAGGAAAGCATGCTGTGACTCTGGAATGAAAGGGGTCCCCTACATCTAGCCTAGAGGTTGATGCTTTTATGTTTTTAATTTTCTTTTACCTCAGAATGTTTTTCAGATCGAAGTGATTAGTCACAGAGGAAAAAAATCTCTTTATTTCCTGGACAACTACAAGAGAGGTTGGTTAAAAACATCACAGCTTTCTAAAAAAAAAAGCTTTCTAAAAGGTTACATCATATTGTTCAGGATTCTTCCAGGACTCACTATTTTGCCTTGTTATTCAACACTCACATAGAAAGAAACTTATCATAGATGTTAGGGGTGTAACACTGTTGTATCTTGTTGTTCCTCACCCACCCAGTGATTTGAACCAGTAACCATACAATGTTTTGAAAATCTGTTGAAGATTTTAGCTCTGGATTTTTAGCTCATTTTTTTGTTGCCACATCTATCTGCTCATCTTATGATGTGTGAGTCTTGCTTTTGTGTAGTATTATGCAACAATAAAGTTTAGTGTTTATTGATGATGCAAAGCAGGTAGACACTATTTTTACTGTATCTTTTACACTGCAAAAAAAATACTAACAGCCACCTAAATACCAAAATGTAAACAAAAAGCCACCCCCCCAAATGATTAAGCCTCAGCAATTGTAGTAATTTCACTTAGGCTCTCTTTGGATTTTAAAATGAATAAATTGTATGAAATAGAATACCTAAAAAGTGAATTGCAACAAGAAAACGTCTCTTAGAAAGAACTGAAAATAACAGATTGACAGATATTTCAACTGTGGAGCACATGCCACAGTTATAGGTGTTTTATGACCTACAGTAAAATCAAGTGACACCTTCACCTCAATTTGTTTAATGAAGCCCCTCCCATCTGGATGGGTTAATGGTTCACCACACACTTCCTCCTGGTGTAACCCTTGGATGCTGAATTGAAGAGATGCAAAGAGTAGACCCTCAACAGCAGTATGACAGTGAGGCATGTGGGATATGTTACTGTTTTCTTGGTAACTCTTGCTTTTTTTCTATTGCCTTCTCCCTTGAGAGTCTATTGAGGTGGAATTCTTCCTTTCAGCAACAGCCTGCAGCATAATCATCCAATGACACACATTTACAACCAGGACTGATAAGTATACCAACAGCTTTCAGCTGGCCACTGTGCAGTTCTACACTAACGGTTAGGGGTATTTGCCCTGCCTTTTGGCACCTATGGGCAGTTTGTTTTTTTTTTTGTTTTTGTTTTTGTTTTTTTTTTCCCATCACTTTTCCAATGACACTTGAATAGTTTGAGTCAGAACCAGAGTTATTGTTAGCCTTCCACCCATTTATGTGAGTTTCATTAAGAAATGCCACTCTGCCAATTTCTGCAAACTGCCCCATATATCCCTTCTCAGCCCCATTGTGGTGCCGATGTGAAGTTCCCCTTGCTCTCCACTCCCTGGTAACTGCTTACTTGCTGTGTTCCCAGGCTCAGGCTAGTGGCACAACTCCCAGATCTGGGCTGGGAGACAGAGGGGTTTCTCAGGAGACAGAACACAAATACAGGGATCCAAATAACTTAATCACCAGCGGGGCTATTAGGCCCAGGATCTTAGAGGCTTACCGCAGGGAGGGTGTTTGTGTTTGGAGAAGGGCAGTAGAGGGGTAGCTGGAGACTGGATGAACAATGAAGGTGTTTGGTCACAGCCATGGGTTGTGTTAATTTGTGATAGGTCATGTCAAGATATGTGCTATTTGGGTTATCATGCAGGACTGTGATTTTAGTTCTCTGTTCACTTTCCTCTGGTGAAAATAAATCCCACTGCTCATGGTTACTGGAAACAAACTTTAAACTGCTCGTATTTATTTAGTCATTATTTTGTTTATTTTTTACATATATTTTTTCCATTTTTGTTTTTTCTCACCCTTTCAGAGTTTAGATTGTGTTGATTAGAAAGAAAGCCTTGCATAAACAAATATAGGGAATCTAAGCAGAAAAATGCAGAATATCATCTAATTTTTTTGCAGATTAACTCAAGCATGTAAAACGATAATTACATCAGTTAAGACTTACTATGGTTGGACTTGTTTTTTTTTACATCCAGACCTATAGTCTACATAGTGCCCCAGTGTTTACGTGTCTCCAATGTGAACCCATTTCTCAAAGAGTGACACACTTTGTAAACGCATCCTTCTTCTCGTATGGAACAGTGGCATTGCAAGAGACCTCTTGACCTCTAAGAGGATGTTGGTGAAAATATTTTCAAGCAGAAGCTTGAACGCATGCACTTAAGGGTTCTTTAGAACGATGTTAAAGCCATGATTTGTTGCAGAGGTGCCATTAACCTCGCAACACATCTTGAATATATTTATTTATTATTCTGTCACCGCAGCAAATTGGAGCATCAGAAGCCAGGGAGTTCCCTAGTGAGAATAACTACACCAATCCAAGCTTTTATGACAGTTTCTTTGTTTTTTCCATTGACTTTCTTACTGTGTCATCTGTCTTTTCTTCTAGTTTCTCTCAAGCTAGAGCTAGAACTCAAATATATAACATAACTTAAATATATAACATACTTATCTATGACTGACTGTACATTGTTGATTCACATGCCTAAATTTAAGTATGTTGGGTTTTTTCCCACCTATCCTCTGGACATATGTTTGGTTGGCTCATACAGTATGAATGAAGAGCCTTTTTTTTTTTTTTTTTTTTTTTAAACCAAATACCCTTGAGAGCATTGATAGACATGATGTCACTCTAGTGAGAGGAAGCTGTAATCCACAGCCCAACAGGTGGCTCAGGCCTTTCACTGCATTCTCACAATAACTGCCCCCTTTCCTGTTTGGATAGGTGTCGAGTGGATGAAGGATAAATTAGATGACTTGACATGAGTAATAACCTATGTCAAATGTTATTCTTGTGTCTTTGTTTCTCTCTCTCTCACTTCAGTCAAAGTTGTCCCAGAGGCAACAGCGCATGATTAAGAACCGCGAGTCAGCATCCCTTTCTCGGAAAAAGAAGAAAGAGTATCTGCTCTCGCTGGAAGCTCGCCTGAAGGTGGCATTGTCTGAGAATGAGGCTCTCAAGTGTGAGAATGGCAACCTCAAGAAACAGCTGGAAGGCCTGCTGAGTGAGGTGAGAGGCTAGACACTGCAGCTTTGCCAATTCTCCCACACAGCTGACGCTTCTGCATAGATAAGGATGCCTATGCACAGTGGAAATGCTTCAAGACTGAAATGTAACTCAGCAAAACGTTGAGGGAGTTAAGAAAGAGAGAGAAACTGTGCAATCATCTATGATTTTTGTCTGTGATTTGTTGTTTGAGATATGATGTGGTTCCCTCCTTTTCCCTGCAGAACACAGTGCTAAAGTCAACAGCGCCCAAGAGGAGAGCTGTGTGTCTCATGGTGGTTTTGGTGTTCCTCGTGCTTAATGTTGGACCAACGAGGTGAGCATGTGAGAGCAAATGTGAACAAATGGGAAGCCTTGTGACTCATTGTGGGAATCAAGCCTCTCACGTGAGACACTTTTTTCAATAAAGTTTATTGAAAAAAGTGCAGAACATTTCCCAATTAGGCAATATGTTGTTTTGTTTTTTTTAATCCTCTGAACCTAATTCAACAATTTCAGAGGTGAAAAAGTTATTATCACATTGTCCTAAAACTAAAAGTTAACAAATAACTTTTTCCCACCAACTTTCAAAGTTAGTATTTAAGAGGATTTGATGCAAACTCTGTTTCCTTAATGTACAATCCATAGTAAAGTAGGCTTGTAATGCACATACTGTACAGGTCCAGTCTTATTGGTGGCTGGTAAAGCAACTGATGATTAATAGTTCATCCATGCTGTATTGCTCTTGCGTGTACGCTCCAGTCTTCTGATGTTGTTGTCAGAGTTTTTAGGACTTCATGGCTAATGGGCGAATAAGCCTTGAAACAACCTGCTGAGTTGTGGGGGTGGGGTCAATTTTTACCACTTAGAAACATTAAAAAAAAAACATTTCAGGCTACAGAAGGAGTATAAAACATTTGTATGTGGCACTTAAGTCTTATCTGTGACACGTTAAAGATGACTTATATAAAACTGCACTGGGGAAATAGAGTCCACCCAGCTAGAACATGGAGGGCTTATGTAATTCCTCAAACTCAAGCTCACAGTTCAACTCCAACTAAATGATGTATTCTCTGTTCTCATGTTCTAAAAATGTTTGTTTTCTCATGGGAATAACTTTCTTCAGAAGGATGCAAGCATCCACTTGTTGGATTTGGTGGTTTGGATAATCTGTGTGTGCTCTGTGCTGGGAATGTGTTCTTTCAGTTGTTCTTCAGAACTTAAACATGATAAAATTTCTTGGGACCCCTGAATGAGTTTGCTTTTCTGACTTGAACAGTATTCACAGTAGCTTAACTCTGTGCGTCTTCACATGTGCTTGTATCTGTGTGTTTTGTGTTCGGGCTCTCCTTTGGAATGTAAAATATGCCCGCTTTTGAGGTCAGATCCCTTTGAAATGAAAATGCCACCCAGTGTCGGAATACTGCTGAAAGAGACCGTGTGTATTTTCGCTTGTGTGTGTGCCCCAGCGTGCTTTGCGTTATGCAGTCTAGATCAGAGTTCAGATTCTGTTGCTTGGCTAAAAACAAAATAACCCTCCTGTGCACAGGATGTGGGCCACATGGAATTCAGTGGTCATTTCAGTCCAGTACCTAGGTCCTCTTTTCAGTTTGTTCCCTCTGTCGCACGTGTCCTGATTTTACCTAACCAGTCTCATTTCCTCACCTCACCTGTCATGTGTTTCATCAGTTTGTTTCAGGGTGGCCCAGGCTCCAAGCTTGAAATTGTGTCCATGCAGCACAGCGGCAGACACCTGCTGGGTTTCTCCCCAGAGGCAGAAACTGAGGTCGCGATGGGCCCCGAGCCCCTCGGGAGCGGCCCCTCTGAGATTGCCGACAGGTAATGAGCTCAACCCCCACAACACCTTTTCACAAAACTGTATTTAACCACCATGTCAGCAGACCAGGATGCACCTGTGCCTGGGTTCAGTCTGAACTGTTACAGCTCATTGCAGCACATGTAAGCACATGCACCAACTGATTACCAACTCTGTCCAAATGTCTGCCTTTTGAAATGCCTCCAGGCCCCTGGCTAGTTGGCTAGTGGGTGTGCTTTGGGAAATTGGGGTCAGGCCTTGTTTGACATTCAACTTTATATAGCTAGTAACAGTTTATTTTTCTAAAGGGTTATATATTTTCCTTTCTTTTTAAATGCACTAGAGGCCCAGCAGACTCATTTGTAAATTGCATAAATAACATTCTTGTTTGGTACATTACCTGCACCCCCATGTCCTGAAAATGTTTTGCTAGGTGTTGAGAACGTCTGAATTATACATGGCATCTAGCCTGTGTTGTGTCAGATCTCTGCATAGGCTATGTCACATGTTAATGCAAACCATTCATCTGTAGTATCAGATTTCCCGGCAGCATTAAACCAGTGCAGGCAGGAAGGAACACATTAGCTTTTACAAAAGGGATGACAGCCCCAAATGCAGCAGAGAGGAGGATGACAGGGGAGATATGCAACTTAATCTTGGGGTTCGACTGAGCAGGAAGGTCAATATAGGCCCCTCAGTCAGAATTATGATCAGGTCTCTGTGGTGTTACATTTTGTCTCATGGAACCATTTACAGAACATTTAGAGATGGGACCATAAGGTGTAGTCAAGCTTTGGCTCAGAATAGGGAGGCCCAGGGGAGGGGCTTTTGTTGGTGGCACACGTTGTTCTTAACAAGCCCCCTGCAGGTGAGTGTTGCCTGTGAACAGTCTACATCAGAACCTCAAGCAACATAGTAATTCACTCACAGAGGTTTAACACTTCTGATTGAAGTCAGAGTAAAATCTGAGGAGGAATGTCATGCAATGTGCTACTACCTCATTGTGTATGTAAACCCACCTATGGTAATAACCAAGGCTTTTGGACTGTCATTGTCCTTAATCAGACTGGGTGTGACTTATTGGGTGGCATTGCTCAAGTCCCTGTACCATGTTTATCATGATTCTGAGCAGGACTTAGAGCAGCATGTGACATATCATGTCAGAGCGTTGTAGTCAGCGTTTTCATGTGTACAATCAGAGCTTGAAGCTCTGCAGGCTCTGCACATGTCTAGTAAAAAGAAAACTCATTAGTAACCAACAAAATTCACTAGAGATATAATTGCCACCACATTGAAGACATTGCATATTCCCATCATGTGGAAAATTTTTTACCAGATTGTTATTTAAAATTATTCTTACAATGATTTCAGAGCATCTGAACATCCTTGTAAACTCATCAGCTTTCCCCTCATTTAACAGCCTCTTTCTGCTTTTAATTTTATATTTCAGCTCTGAGGATAAGGCCCTGATGGTGGTAAAGGATCCCATCTTTCTTAGACCTCCACCCCCCTGCCAGCCTCCTGTTAACAGGACCAAGTGCATAGAGTAGGTTATGAGCCCTTTAATGTATTTCCTATTTTTTTTTTTTTTTTTTTTCATTTTTCACACAAGACCCCAAAATCAACCAAGACTCAAGTCTTACCTAATATGCAAGAAATATGCCCTGCGTTAATTTGACTGGCAGGTTGGCCCATGAGTTGAGGGGCTGGGTCCACCGTCATGAAGTGCAGCAGACCAAATCCAGGCGCATGAGTAACAGCAATCACAAACCCACCAGGACCCTCCTGGTAAGTCACAGCAGTTTGAATTGGAAAATGGGAAAACATATATAATGGCCCCTGCAAGAACGTACACAGTGTTCAGTGTTGGCATTAAAGCTTACAAATCAAACTTCAGTTGTATTTTAGGCCATTACTTTCAGTCTAAATGGGGATTTTTTTTGGCAAACCGAAACCTCTTTCACCACTGATTTACCTCTCCTCACACCTTCCCTCTTTCTGCCTCTCATTTCTCTTATTGGACTGAGTTTAATCCGGCAGCCCTGAGAAAGTAAACACAACACTTAGAGGGGAGCTGTAGGATTAGTGCCCCCTGCTCCTTTTTTCCATCATTTTTTTCAAATTCTGTCACACTAAGTCCAATCCACTAAGAACTGCCCAGAGAGTATATATCCATTCTTCATTTAACTATAAACAGAAATGTAGATTGTTTACTTTTCACCTGTATTGAGCATTTTTTTTAGCACTGCACACACCTAAAACCTCATAGTTTTAACATAAGAAACTCTACAATACAAGTCATATAAATAACAAATTACTTTGAAATTGTATATCTTTGAAAGATTCTAAATGCCCCTGTTCGTAGGGCACTGTTTGGCAAGTTTTGATAGCTGTTATAGCTACAATGTAAACAGGAAAAGCTTGACACTCAAAATTTCTAAACTACATGTGATTAATTCGGAGAAAACCTCGGCACTGGAACGTGTGTGCTGATGTCAGGATGCTTTGATATGACAGTCTCAGTGTTGCCAACAGTTTATCTTGCTCTCTCTAAAGGTTACTTGATATGATTATAAAGTGATTCGAGTTAACTCTCTCTTTTTTCTAAACAGAAAACAGAGAATAAAGAGGCTGCACAGATTTTGACAGTCCACTACACAGAAACCACTGAAGAAAAGTAAGTAAAGGCCTGTTATAGTACATTTTATGTCAATTTCAGTTCCTTTTGTTACATACAACCCTGTTTTGTTTTTAAAGCTGCATCAAGTATGTTTTGACAGCTAAAGGGTGGAACATACCGTAGATATCAGAACAAATTGACAGTAACTACTTCTCGTGTGGTAAACCAACACAGTGAGTTGAAACCCTTTTAGAGTCACAGACTGGAGTGTTTATCGTCAACAGGATCCACAGCCGTAGACGACTGCAAATCCATCACATAAAGAATCAGTAGACATAACAAACTGTTATGTTTCATTGTTTAAGAGTTGTATTTGAGTAAAGTGGTTCTGTAAATGACACATTTCTGCAACTATTTCAACGCTTTTGGAGTTTGTCCACTTTTCGGTTTACAATGTGACCAATTTATGATACTGATTTTTTTTTTTTTTTTTTTAACATTTGACTTTTGTACACTGCTTTGAGATTTGGTAATGGGTTAGAACATTCTCTGCTGGACTAAACTGTTTGGTTTAGATCAGACAGATTGAACCCATAGTTCTTTGGCCACCCATAGTTTTTTTTCCTAGCTGTAATTCTGTCTGTAAAACATCCAATTCTACAGGACAAAACAGGGAAAATTCCCTTCAACAATTGACCTCTGGTTGGCCATAAAGAAAGTAACAAAATACACAGAAAGTTCCAACCACCAAGCATGACACAAATGTTTTATTTGATTTTCATCCTTATGTCTGTGACCTTTCACTACATACATCATGTTTAGAACCATTCATACAGACCAAACAGTAGCAGTGGAATCGGCCTCTAGTCTGTGTAGAAAGCATTGTTGTATTATGGTTAAACAGATAAATATTTCAAATAATACAATTTTATTTTAAATCAAATCTGTAAATCAAACTGTTAAATAATTTAATCTGGCTGACGTTTGCTAAATATAATACAGAGATCTAGCACAAAACAATGATTACTGGCTCTACATCAGACATACTGTACATTTCAGTGTCAATAACACACATAGCAATTGGACTCCAGTGTCTGTCAGTCTTGTTCTGTCTCCCCATTCCTGAATATTTTTTTCAGTGTTTTTAAATGAACTTCATTTTTACCTGTGATCCTTTACTTCTTCATCTGCTATCAGGAGTCCTGGCAGTGAGCTGCAGGTATACTACGCACCTCATCACACCTACAGTGACTTCTTCGATGAGATCAACCGTCGTGGTGACACTTTCTACGTGGTGTCTTTCCGTAGGGTAAGATTCAACTGGCCTAGGGCATGACACTGATGTGAGAGGAGAAACAGACGCTTGGTCTCTGAACAGAATCTGGCACAGCGGTTAATTGATAACATCAAGGAAAGTTAGAGGGGATTTCAAGGGAAGTTTTCACAGCTCAACACTAATCAAGTTTCATTCCATTTCTGTTAGTCATGAGATTTCCTTTTCCTAAAGTGACTTTAAGAATAAACTATAGAAAGAATAACTTTTGAATCATAAATTATATGTAGTAGATCTTTTCCACAACAGAGGCAGTTGATTTGAGAGGAGGGTGGGGAAAGGTTGAAATGCACATGCCCATGAGTGTAACTACCCCTTTCCATTCAAGTTTCATTGGTCCATTTGCAATCATCAAGATCATGTTTTAGATTTTTAGGCATGAGCATGTGTCACTGTTAATCTTTTTGGTCTTTAATAATTTGAACATTTTTCCACATTTGAAACTCTAAATCTGTTTTTAATTTTCTTTCTTGATATGATTAATTCTTGGATTCCATATTCAGAAGGAGTTCTTAGATTAGTTTTTTTTCCCTCTAAATACTGTCCTTTCTTCCCAAAAAGAGAGAGCTTATTCTTTTATCCATCAAAATACTAGCTTCATAGTTACAACAGCTTGCTGCTCCACCTTCTCTCACTGAACTGTGCCCAAAAATACACATTTACTTCCAAAGGTGTCCAAAATATAATGGCAAACAAACAACCTTGTGAACCTGCATCACCTATTACTGATAACCCATAAAAAATGTTTCTTGTATAAACACATTTGTTTCACTTTGAGCTCGATCAGTATTTTATATCAAGTTTAGAACATCTATATACTCTGGCCAATGTTGAGCTTTTAAAACCTCAGGATTACTCAGCAGGGTGAGAGTTTTGAAGCTTGTGGTCAAAGATCAAGACCCCTCATCACCAAGCAAGTGACAAAGGTCTTGGTCTGAGTTGCCATGGTGACAGCAGAGATAATGGTAGCAATGGTGTATCCGATCTGAGGGCCTCTACAGATCAAGTAGCTGTCTTTACGTTTCTGGCAGCTTTGTGTTGTGGAGCTGCAGTGAGGGTGGTATAGTATTTTATAATAAAGCTAACATAAAACTTTGCACATTACAATCAAAAAATAAAGATTACAGGAAAAAAAACTTTTTGACACTTAAACTTTTAATCATTCCAGTTTAACAAAAGGATAAACTGTAGTTCCTGAGGTTTGATTCTTACCGATTCTTACTCATTTTTACGTAAAAGCCTTGATTACTTTGATATGATGAGGTAGAGCTGCAATTAGTGATTATTTTCATTACTTCTCAATTATTTCCTCAATTAATTGATAAAACATTTGGTCTTTAAATTTCAAAATGCCAAAGCCAAAGTATTCAAACTGCATATTTTGTTTGACTAACAGACAAAAACCAAAAGATATTTAGTATACAATTACATTAGATACCGCGATGCAGAAAATCTCAACAACTAAAAGCCGGAACTGCTGAATGTTTGGCTTTTTCTGCCTGAAAAAAATTACATACGATGAATCAGTTAATAGTTGGTGATTAGTGGTCTTTCGAGGATTAATCAATAAATCGTTTTTACTCTATGAGGATATATTAATTGTTTTGACTTTCTTTAATTATCTACCTTCCATTTTATGCATTTCCTGCTTGTCCTATCTCCTTTACTACACACCTGCTCTTTTTGGATATAACTTGTATAGTAATTTAATACTGAAGTGAACTCATCCTGGTTTTAGTAAGCAGGAAAGGCATTACTGAGTATTACAAAAGCACAGTAAAATGCACAGTCCATGTAAACAATGTAGATTACAGACCTGTTATTCAATGTGACCATTTTAATTCTTACCGACATTTATTAACTTTCCTCACTCACTTTATTTTCCTTTATTTTGTTTCCTGGGTTTCAGGGTGTGTGTGTGTGTGTGTGTGTGTGTGTGTGTGTGTTTGTGTGTGTGTGTATATGTCTACAAAAGTTGGGTGTGCTTTTGTTTTTTTGTTACAGTCAGCTTGATGTTTTTACAAGACCGCCAAAGCTCTGGATCCAATCTCAAATCTGTCTAGATTTTAAAGCCAATCACTACCAATTTCGACCCTTGTCCATCTATGCAAAAATTTTTCATAGCAATCATCATGGCCTGTTCTTGCCCTCGCCAGCAGTTGAGGTCATCCTCTGCAGTATGTTGCACGCTCAGACATGGGCACACTTAGGTCAAGGTTACTTTAAGTCCTCAACAGATACATAATAAACCGTGGCTTTGTTTAAGTGTGAAATGAGGTGAGGTGATGGAAAACATAACTTGACAGGGCCAAACTGTGGAACTGCTCTTACTTTACCATCGTTTTGCAGTCTTGCTTCACTTCCCGTGCTGTTTTAGCACCTGGGGTTTTATGTAAGTGTGCATTCAGGTGTGGTGGTGGAAACACTGGTTGCTTTCACTGTGGACCATGTCCAATAAGGATCGAGGAAAAGTCACCTGTTGTCATGGCAGCTACAACTGTTGTGTCAGTTTGACAAGCTTGTCACTATCCTGATGATGAGCAGAAATGTTGTTGGTGTTTTCTTACCTCCTACCACTCTCCAGACACCGTTGAGGCACTCTCTCATTCATTTTTATTATTATGATACCCCCTTTGGTGACTTACAGCTAGTGCCTAATGCCTTACAATGCCAGGAGCTTGTCTGAAACTCCTTACTCAGGAAAAGCAATTTTCATTTGCGCAAGTCTTAGAGATATTGGTAACCCTGTATCCCAAACCTTCCACATTGCTCAATTCTGTCTTCTCATCCTAATCTCTTTCTTAACTTCGGACCATACTCCCATCTCAGCAACTTAACACCCCTCATTTTTCATACATGAGAGGCATGTATACAGGCCAAGGGTGATAGTTAACCAGTTGTAGTTGGTAGTTGGAAAGCCACTAAAAGTTCCATTCTTGCAGGTGATGAACACCTAACCACAGAAGATATCCATCTTAATTATCTTCAAACTTCACTCAAAAGTGTTTTTCGTTCAAAATAGCAGAAATTCTTTTGGTTGTGATCATTTTTATGTCTCGGCAAAAAATTCCCCTCAAACTGAGAGAAAAGCATCTTCTGATGTCATATTTCATTTTTCAATTCCCTTAAGTAGTCTGGATTTAGTCAGTTTATACTTAACTCCTTCAGTTATTTCTAGCAGAAAGCGCCTCATGCTGGTGTCAGATACTGCAGGGTTTCATGCACCAATACACCAATAGCGTCATACTTTTTGAATCCGTTATTCACGTAACAGATCAATGCTGCCCTGAGTTTGAGTCACATGTCTTTGCACATTAGCACTCCTCTCCATGACAAGTCTTTCTCAGAGGATGTGGCCAGAGTAAAATCTTTTCTCCTAATGTCTAATCACACAAAAGCGACTTTTAATAGTGCCAGTCACTGAAGTACTGTTGTTTTCATTTTGATTTCAGACCCAAGGTAAGGATATTGGAATTAGTTATTTTAATTGTTTAGGTGATGGGGATGAGACATGAAAAAAAGTACTCAATTTGAAGAGGTTTTTATGGAAATTATTGCCTTATGCCTTCTCAGATTATCCTTGCATCCCTGGTAAACTGTACTTGTTTTTACAAGTTATAACTTCAGATCCAAATCTATATCAACAACCGGCAAATGCATGCAGCTAATCATTTTAATTTCTTCTATTGTATTTTTCTCTTGATGACCCTCTGTTCTTTGTTCTCAGGATCATCTTCTACTTCCTGCCACCAACCACAACAAAGGTAGTCGTCCAAAGATGTCTGTGGTGTTGCCAGCCATGAACCTGAATGGTAAGTATGGCAACAAAGGCAAAACAGTTGGGGAGTTTGCTTGGTCAACACGAAGCAATTGATGAAAAGGAAGCTGGGAGTAGATTCAGAAAAACGTTTCCTTACAAGAATGCATTACTGATGGCCTAAGACACTTGTAAGGAGAAACCTCTAGAACCAAAATAGAGCACTTGTGGTATTTAAGCCTATTAAGGTGATGCTGATCCTTTTTCTTCTTTTAAGGATTTTTTGTTTATCAAACTATACTTTCCTGGAACTAGATTATATGTTGCCTGTTTCGATTAAGTCAAATTTTCTTTGTAGATTTTTTTTTTCCCCCCAAAAAAGTTTCTTTGACATCTGGTGTTTTGTTAGCGGATGAACTTTGCTCCTTCCCTGCCATGGAGCTCTTTGTGGTTTATGTTAAATTCTTCATCCTCTTACTATACTCTGCTGCATTTAAAAATGCTATGAAGTGTCTGTATAGCCAGTGACTGAATCACACACAGACACAAACATAAAAATGTGGACCATATTTGAAAAACGATGCCTGGACAGAATCTTGTATTTCATTAGATTTACCACTATGACATGTTAGAAATACCATTATATAAAAAATAAAATATTGTTCAGAAAAACATTCATAAAATGCTCTTATGCTGGTCTAATAGCTATCACCTGAACAACAGTTCTTATTAACAAGGAAAACAAAGAGTAAGAAGCATCCAATAAAAGATCAATGTCATCCAGACCTGTGGTTCCACTCCAAACTATGCCTCCTATAGGCTGGGTGGGTAGTTTGTGCAGCTTTGACACATCTGCTGCCCAAGAGCAAATGTTGGATTACCTTCAAGTAAACACAAGACCCCTTCAAATTGTAGAGCAGGGATATAGCACATCCAGGCATCTTCAGTTCCTCTTAAAGAGAACAATTGTTGTCCAGCGCTTGTCCAGGTGGGTGGCACTCCAAGTGCACTTGGTTGTAGTTTTGGGGGTGGTTTAGACAAACTGATTTGAGAAGCCATCACCATTTTTTTTGTCATTTGTCTGCCTGCCCTAAAAAACAAACACAAACATTTTAAACCTGGTATACATAGAGTGCACATAAATACCTAAAATTATACCAGCAAAAACTTTTGACTACCATTGGCACATTTTTTTGCAAATTTTTTTTAAAAAATCATTTAAGCACACACCAGTTCTTGATTTAAAAGATCTTATCATAACTTTTCTCCAATGCTGTCAGATCTGTGGTATTATCAATGCAGCCTCTCAAAATCAAGTCACCAGAGGTTTTGGTGGAAATGAATCTTATATTTCCAAATAGTTAAAAAAAAAATAGAGTTAGCTATCAGTTGTCTAATTTCAAGAGTGCTAGCAGGACAGTGAATTGAAATGAGACCTATCCAAGAGTTTATGTAGGGTGTGAGCAATTAGAAAGACAGCCTGTTATCTTTGGCCATTTAACTAGCATTTTTTTCAGGAAACCTCTGAGGCAAAGCAACAGATTTGAATAATGTTTCAACAAGCTCTGAGAGGAGTGAGTCAGAGGAATACGAGCCTCTTACTCAGCATGGAAGACATGGCCATTGGGTATTAACCTTTTTTTTTTTTTCTGGGAGGGGGTTGTTAGAGATGAAGATTGATGAAGGTAAACATTGTTCTTGGTTGGTCCTGCCAGGGAGGAATGTTAAGGTCTGTGCTGGTCAGATGGCCCATTGAAATAGCACCAAATAGTGAAATCCAAGACCTGAAAGCTGAAAGGGTTCAGCTAATTATTGAAATGGCCAAACAAAGATTGCATTCAGGGAGAGAGATACCAAGTCTGGAAAGATTCTCAAGAAGGAGATCTGAAATTTGCACAATGTTTTCTGTCAGCGGCAAATTTGAAAAAATTTCTTCTGTGCTTGTACCTTAAATCTTTACCTGCGGATTACAGGCGTTAGTGTGTTTGCATCTAATGTGTTGGTGGGATCATGTGGTATCTTTTAGAGAGAGAAAAAAACATCAGTTTTACATTAGCATTGATGCATGTTCAGTAGTTTTAGTTTCAGATGCCATAACTTCTCCTCTGGGTAGATCCTCATTGACCTGACAGGAAGGACTGCAGATGAAAACCAAGCCAACAGAGGCTGACAAAGCAAAGGATGACATTAATACACTACTAATATAAAACCTGCATGTTTTTGCCCAGTTACATATGAAACCCCATGTGTCATGCAGATGATAGCCATCACTTATCATTTTAGATTCATGGTGATTCATGGTCGTAGTTTTAAACTCTGAAGGGATTAATTCAGATAGGGGAGACCCTTCAAAAAGCAGAAACACTGTCCTCTTTCTGGAGCATGATTACTCGACAGAGAGGATAATTCTTTCCAGCTCCCCGTTGCTGCACTCCTTTAGGAATGCCTTCTTACTCCAGTCACTAAATGTTTTTCATCTGGAACAACTGGACAGACTCGGCTAATGTGGGGTGATCGTTTGGTCTGTCTTGGTCAATAACTGATCATCGAAGGAAGAGACTTTGATGTAAGCCGTCGTCTGTTTTTGTCAAGTTGCGTGTCCACGGTTCAGAGGGTCTGTTAAAGTTACTTGACCTTGACCTCCTTGATTCTCTCTGAAAACGCAAGTGGCTGAGCAGTGGCTCCTTATAAGGACTGAAGGGTGTGTTTATTTAATGATACTCTGAGTTTGAAAGTCGCTCAATCAAGTGGAAGCGACATGTTTGGAGGGGAGGAATGTTTCGGAGATGACATCATTTACAGGTGGATGGACCGTGGGACTGCAGTCTATTTTTACTGCTCTGAAACTGTACATGTGAACTGTAGCTAACAGGCAGCTTTCACATGGGGTCCAAGATAGAGCTCCACGCCACTGAAGGAACTGGGGATCAGATTTTCCTACTAGTCTAATGCGCATCCCCACAGGTCCTCTGAAATAGGGTGCAATCTCACCAATAAAAAGTTTAACCCTAGCCATCATTAAATAACCAAAATAAAATTCCTAATTGTACAAGGGATTATTTGCCTCAGTCAGTTAATACTTAATATTTAAAGCTTGTCATTAGCTGTGCTACCTGCATGGCACTATTAACAGAAATGGTCAGTCATCAGTCCGCCAATTCGAATTGTAGTAACTTTGGTGATCTATCAACTTTTCCTCTAGTGTCCAATTTCTCCTGTTCTTACTAGATACCTGTTATCATGTTGACATTTGCATTTAGCTTAAAGCACTGCTATGCCTAAGCACAGCCTCACAGTGACACTGTGGCTATAGACTCTTTTTGTCTGGTTATTGCCTGTGAGATTCCTCACTACTTTTCTAATGGTAAAAAAAATCACTTTATTTTTCCCCTGTGGCTTGTGCATTATATCTTAGAACATCCCACTCATACAAAACTCTCCTTATCTTGTAAACAAAGATGAGCATTTTTGTGGAATTTTTTTTGAACAAACTTTTTCTAAAAGTTGGTTGGATTAGTAGGTTATCCGATGTTTAAGTTGCCCAATTGACATCCTATTAGACCCTCATTTATTTTTATTGAATTAAGTTACGTCTTGTAATTTTGTGATATTTGATGATGAATGTCTTCCTTTGCTCATGTTTAAAAAAAAAAAAGCTTTCCTCATGAGTGTATCCTCAGAGTCTGTGCCAGTCTGGCAGCCACCATCCTCCTAAGATGCACTCTCAGGTTTCCTCAGATGCATCGTTGCCAGACATCGGGCCTTTATCAGCACGCACGAGCTCACTGTGTCACTGTAACTCTCTGGAGCATCTCCAGATGGCGCGACTAAAAGAAGGAAGGAGAACATGCAGAGCAGGACGGTGCATTTGGCAGTATTTTCAAAGAGCTGCTGTTTGAAGTTGGGCCTCGTGACTGTGTGTTTGTGTACTTCCTTTTCCACTATTCAAGCCTCTCAAGCAGTTGGCTGAATACAAGTTACACAGTTTGGTAATTTATTGCAGGGGATTAAATTTGAGTCCTGGATAAATTTGTTAAATTATGGCCCAAGATTAACAGTGTGCTTATTTTGTAACTGTTGTGCACTTAAAACATAATTATGGGGTACTGCAGTCTCATTAAGGGATAACAGAACTTCGCGTCTCAGAATAGAGTTAGCAAATTCTTAATGAGCTGTAAACACAGCATCATCACTTTGTAAAGTTGATTCAGGGCATGTGCCTGGGTACATGTCCAGCAGACATGGTGCAACATTAACAGTCATTTGAAGTCATATTTCTTTTTTTCTGATGAATCCAGTGAAGTCCACTATTAACTTTCTTTTTATTTCTGATTTGCACTCTGACAACTCCTGAGGGAAATATGTATGGCTCATGAGCTGTGAAATGTTCCACTATGTTCGCCAGCCGGTCAAACTCTGGGCATAACAAGATGACCACCTATCAGTTATTGGGTACATAAACTTTAGAATGTGGGGCAAATTATCACATGGTAAAAATTTAATCCACCAATCCATCCAAAAATTGTAAAAGAATCCAGTGGGATAATTCCAGAATTTTTTGGGATGGGTTGGTATATTTACATATGTAGCAGACCACCTTTGTATGCTCTTTATGAGCCGAGCACAAAATATGTTGGTGGTAATATGAAGCACTGTCTATTCTCTTCTCATTCCCCATCTTTGTCCAAATGCATGCAAAATAGATTAAAGCTGACTTTGAAGGGACTGGCAAACTCCAGTGGTTACAAACCTACAGGGTGCTATCACTAGCAAATACTGTTGCCTCCTGCCGCAGTTCTATTATTCCAAAATTCTTTTTAAATATTTGGAAAAATAGTAGCATAGTAATAAAGCTTTTTCCATGCTTGCATTTTTAAAAATCTCATGATTTTTTTACCTCCATTTTATTTGCATTATATTAATCTGCACAAGACACTTCACAGATTTGCACTATCTGTGTTTCGGACATATATTTATTATTCAATTTAAATTTGCTAAGCGGTGGTAATCTCAGAGCAGTTTTTTTTTTTTTTTTAAAGTGAAGAGAATCAGTAAAGACTTCACTGTGCAGTATTAACAGCACCTGGAGCTGAGGAAGAAGAAAATCAGTTATGATCCCATCAAGCTATATGGAGATACACAGAGAATACCTTTCCAAGCCCTACTTCAGACAGGAGCCTTAATTGACATAGACATAGCGTGACGAAGAGTTGAATCCCAACCCAGAGGGTGATTTCCAGAGAAGCCTGTTTGGACAACTGAAGCCATCTGAAAAGTTCCAGTTTCACTGCAGGTGCAAAGTGGTAGATGAAGTCATAGTCAGGATTACGCCTTCTAACCATCTAATGATATGAACATCCATGGAATCTTCCAGCTGCAGAAGGAGCCATTATATACTCTTTGTACAATCTGATAAACTCTCTCTGTCTCCGAAGTATACGTCTATGGAAAAACTGCAGAAAGGCAGAAGAAGCTGATGTCTTGCACAGGTGTCTCTGGAAAAAGGCTGCAGCTTTTAAACAGCTTGCAGTACTCAGCCATTTTAAAGACGCCTACGGCACCATTTATGGGTCATATAAGGGTACACTTAAACTGACTGTGTGTTTGGCTTGTGTGTGCCACATGGGGAACATTGTTACCATCTCTAGCTTCCAAAAGAAGCTGCAAGTTTTAAAGCAGACTGTTGTAATGTAAATACACAAGGGATCCATTAGCATGTTGTTAATAGCTTTTTCTAGCGAGGAGTTTTACAAGTGTCCGCTTTAAAGGATATTCTTCCCCCTAGCTGAGTAAAGTTTGGCTGTGGGAGACAACAAACCTTGAACCATATTGTTTTCTCAAGACCAATATCTTTTTCCAAACTTGAATTTCCCAAGATATAGCCAGATTATAGTAACTGCTTGTGTTTTCGGTCAAACCTTGAAAATGAAAATGTATTTAACCTGTGATAAGCTTTGAGTTTGTCATCGTACTGTACACCATCTGCAGTCTCTGAGGTTTCTTTCACACACAATAGCCTGACTCATCAGCATCGACCAGCATCATGTTTCTTCTTTACCTCTTTGAACACTAGAAGAAACCTCAAGGATCCTGACTCATCATCAGTGGTGATGCCTTGTTTCTCTCCCACGTTCTCACCAGACGTTCCTCCCTCAAATGAGCATGTCCCTCTCTTGTTTAGGGCTGTTTTGTTTATCTCTATGAAGGAGAAATCCAGCATGTGACTCACCTCTGGACTCCATCTGTAACCAAGCCTTCCCCCTCTTTACTCACTGCAGTTCTCATCCCCCCCAACTGCCTCAAACAATATGTCTTTATACTCCCCAAAATACTATTATCATGTCTCTCTACAGCAAGCATGACAAAAAACCTTGCCAGTAATAATGATCATGTGGAATCATTTTAAGCAAGCACTGTCTTTCACTTGTGTTCAGTCTTTACCCATGATACAAATCCACAGTTGTTTTAGCATTTACACAAACTAAACTGGAATAAGTTATTTATTTATGAGCGGTTTGATGCATGAAAACGTAACAACCCTTTTCTCCCCTCCATGCTATTGCAGACAGCATCATCAGGGACAAAGAGTTTGAGGTGATGATGCAGATCGACTGTGAAGTAACAGACACCAGGATCCTCCACATCAGGTCTTCCACCATCCCACCTTTGCTCCGGGTCAACCGCACAGACACATTTTACCAGCACTCCCCGACCGACAACCAGGCCACGCCTCCCGTCGGTGTGCTAATGGGGTCTGCCTAAGACCACCATCAGCACCTGCATCATTTATAACTCCTTGACAAAACTTATAAAGATGAACACACGATAAAAACCACTGTTGACACTTGTTGAATCATATTTTAAAGCTGGTGTGCTCCCACTCACTCTCACACTCAGTAAATTACCAGTCAGCCACATTCTCTAACAGGACTGATATCTGGGGGTTGTCTGTAACAGGGTCGGGACAGACGCTAGCTCCTTGTGTGGCAAAACCGACTTCTCCCCTTGACCCCAGACGCCCCACATAAGGGTAATTGCTTAGCGGCAGGGGGCAGAGCATTGAACCCTGAGTCACCCCGCCATAACACAAATACTTTTACCCCATAGCAGCTCTCCCCGAGTTTGCTCTTGTCTTTTGTTTTAGGACGGAGCTTAGAAAACAAATTGATATGAAGCTAAGATTTACCTACTCCACACCTTTAATTAAGGCAGAAAAATACATTTGTAATATCAGTGTTGAGAAGCACAACAAATTATTTTTGTCTTAGCTAGAAAATGGAGTGCTGTAATTGTCTCTCTTACTCCGGTTTAGTCTTTTTGACTTTCTAAATAAAGCAAATTTTATTAGTGAAAGTTTATTAGTGAGATGCCAGATTAGTTACACATGGCACCAGAGGCATTCAGTAAACTCAGGAAGTCAGGTGATCTATAAATGCTACCAGGCTAACCACTTTCTCGATGGTTGGTCTCCATTAGGTGCTCTGTTTTGGCATTGTATCGATGAGGAATTTCAGTTTGTAATTTTTGGATCTTTGCACTGTGCTTCTTTTATATTAATGTACAGATTCAGATACTGTGCATTTTTATTTCTATTATCATGTAACAGTAACGTTAATTTCTATGGTGTGACGCAGTTTGTTTATTTCCACTGTTAAAAATGTTTTCTATCAGGATTCATTGATTTTTATTTTATTCATCTGTCTTGTTACAAAACTTTGTGGGCACTTTTTATTCTGATCCACAAAAAAAGAAAACATAAGTGCAAATTTAGAAACTGGGAGACTTCACTGGGTGGACATGCAGAAATTTTATCATGGAAAAATTTACTGTCATCAAATTTGAAATCCCCACTAAAAAAAAGCTGATGTTTGTTATAAATAACAACTGGTGAAAAGTATAGTTTGAATCCAGACTTTTCCGTCCATGGGTTAAATTGCATATTCATTTAGTGCATTTAAGCCTAAATTGAAATTACAACCTACTGGAAATTCTTAATTTTAAAAACCGTGTGGAGTTATGATAGATTTTAGTACTGATTTGTTTGAAACAATTGCACTATAAATGCAGAACCTGGGAAGTTGAGTTCTGGCTTTAAATGCCTTATTTTGACTTGTCAGTAACCTTAAATTGATTACCAGTAATCTGGGGTTAAAAGTGAGATTCCATAAGAACTTATACATCCACAGAATTGGCAACCTTTTTTCTTATTCCTGGCAAGTTTTTGTATATGTTGATAAAGCGACAGACAATACTTCTGTAACTGATAGTGCATTTCTTTGGCCACATCGTGGTACAGATATTTTAGCTCAACAGACACCCATAAAAAAATTTTCAGGGGAAAAGAAAAACATGCCTTTTAATTGTGTGTTGTTTTAAGCTGGGACTTTTGTGTGTAATTTCTTTCCCCCTCTTGATTTGAAAAATATATTCTTATTTTCCACATTGATTCCACTGCAGTTAGGGGC
Source organism: Istiophorus platypterus (assembly GCA_016859345.1). Lineage (NCBI taxonomy): Eukaryota > Metazoa > Chordata > Actinopteri > Istiophoriformes > Istiophoridae > Istiophorus > Istiophorus platypterus. Next base: position 11,810,533 of record CM029123.1, on the reverse strand, counting down.
AAAAGTACATTTAAAAACTTGTGAGTTTTTGTTTTTGTGTTCTATTAAGTGTATAAACCAAAATAAACACTGGATTTTGTCTAACCAGAACTGTGTGTGCATCCTTTGAGCTGATAGGAGATATCCTATTACTGCATTATTTTATTTTTTGTTAAAAAAAATAAATAAGTACAAAACATTGACTGTTCCTGTGTATTTTTTCCCTCTATAACTCTAGTGTAAGAGTAAATTACAGGCTTGAACAGTTGTCTTTGTCCATATTAATGTTTTGGTTTTTTTTTTCCAACCTGGCTGTCTTGAGTCTATCTTCACAGCCCATCAGTTGGATTAACACTCACAATTTATGACTGAGGCCACTTTAACATCAACTGTGGTTAGCCAAACAAAGAAGACATTTTCCATTAGTATTTCTAGACTTTATTGCAGTCTCCTCAAAGCAGTCGGATATGGAGGAAGTATGTGCTTTCACAAGGCAATGGCAAAGGACCTGATGCTTATGAAGCAAAGAAAAATGTCATAAAATAATGTGTATAAAACAGAAAAAATGGAATTTGACCCCAATAATGGGAGTTTGTTCATAGAGCAAGCATTAATGAATCTTTTTTTTTTTTTTTTTGTGAATCTCTGACCCAAGCTGTTGACTCATTCACAGTTTTCCACATTCATTTATATCATAGGGCTTTTTTTTTTTTTTTTTACAGCATTGAAATATATACAGTACAACTTGTGTTGACTGAGGAATCAGGCTCACTTTTTCATTTATTTCAGGTAAAACAAAACATTCTTGATAAGAAAAAAGCAATTCAATCACAATAAACTGAAGTATATATGTACATTTTGCCTCCATTTGTCTCCATACTGGAGGTCATGTGGACTGATCTACAATCCATTCAAACCATAGAATTACCTTTTAAAATAACTACTGTCTGACCCTTACTAAGGGTCTACATAAGCAAACTTAATGTTGTATGTGACCTGGTGTCCATTGTCCCACGCATACAACACACCCTCTTTGGGATTGTAGTCAATCTGCGTAGTGTAGGTGTAGTTGTTGGTGAAGGGCATTCTGGGAATCATCTGAGTGTTTGTGTGCGTGTCGAAGGCGTATTCCAGGTTCGCATCCCTTTGGTTGTTGCTGTCAACAGCGTAAAGGACGCCGCACACAATGAAGCAATTCCCATAGTGGTTTCTCCTGAGCCCAGTCCTCCAGGTGGTCTCCCTCTGCATGCTGAGGTCAGAGGGGTCCAATCGACTCAGAACGATCACTTCGTGTAAGATGCCTTCATCATCCAGTGAAGGGTAGATAATCCACAGGCCACTCTCATCCAAGGCAAAGTCGATGTGTGAGTTACTGCGCCACTCCCACGGTGACGACGACTCTTCGAACAGGGCGTCATGCAGCATGGTCCAAGAGGCCACATAACGCTGACGCAAGTCGTACTTGATGATGTCCCGGGAAAAGGCACGGTTGTAATAGAAGGCTCCATTGTAGACCACATGGCCTGTGCCGATCCAGTTGTAAGGAAGCTTGTAGGAGTTAGTATAACGGCCTAGAGAGGTTAAAGAAGGACGAGAAGCATGATACTCATCAGAAACAAAAGGAAAACAAAAACAATTGAGCAAAAGCTCTGAATAATGGTTCTTACCTTTTTTGAAAACCTCCAGGCTCTGAAACTCCAGGAGGTTGTTTCCATAATAGAAGTTTGTGACATAAATTTTGTCATTATCCGACTTTGGATCCTTCATCCATGCTCCTTCATTCCTGCCATAGGTGTTGTGAGTTACTGGCTCTGAGATTGTTGCCAAAGTGTCCTTACACTCCCCTGTAAAAAAAGACCCAGTTCTATGAGTGAGGATTTAAGAGCAGTTCAACATCACCCAGACCTACGTTAGAGAGACTGAAAATAATTAGATTATATTTGTTTTAAACAGCTTGAGTCATGGAAAGGTTGAGGTTGTTCCTAGACGCTAGAGCACCAAATACAAAGTTATGAAATTCACAGAACAATTTATTTAATATTTTTCTAGTGACATATTTAACAACACATCTTGAAGGCGTGATGTCAGTCCTTTCCATTTTGTAATTAGAACTGATTACAGTCCATCACAGGTTCCTTTTGGCAATACATCTTTGGTGCTTTTCTTCCCATCATGCATCATGGGGTAAAGTTTTAAATTATCCATTAGCATGCTAACAATAAATGAAGATGGTGATTATAATGAGCATTTCATCTGCTTTTCATCAACATGTTAGCATGGTCATTGTGATCATGTTACCATGCTAATGGTAGTATTTAGCTCTAAACATCACTGTGTCTAGTAAATACAGCCTCAGAGCTGCTAGCACTGCCATAACATGTTTTTATATTGGAGATTTTGCAAGTGGTGCTGCTTCTTGATGTATTCAGTGAAGGGTGGCAAATTTACAGGCACCAATAAATTTGGTATCATTAGCAAAATAGACATTTTGACATCTCACTATCTAAACTGAGCAACATAATGTTGTCAATTTCCCCTCATTTGACACAAAAACTGAACTTATTTACCAGGTTTTCCTGAAGTAGATTCCTCCTGTCTTTGCATTGGCTCATCTAAATTCAGGTGTCCTTCTTCCCCTTTCTCCTCTTCCCAGCTGATTCTGTATTTCCGTTTGACTTGAGCAGCAGTTGTAGTGGTCGCAGTAGTGGTAGTGGTAGTGGTTGTAGAGGAGGTAGTCACAGTTGTGGTGAAAGGCAACGAAGTGTGTAAAGGAGAGGTGGTCGGTCTCTCTGTGGTAGGAGGAGAAGATGAACCTGAAAGGTATGTGGATTCAGTTTCATCCTCTGGCGTTGTGGTAGTAGCCTTTGCGGAGGCTGTCGTGGGGCGTGCTGCTGCCGAGGTCAGGGGAGCATTGGTTGTGAGGGGCAAGGTGGAAGTTGGGCTGGTAGTTGAAGCCTCCGTGGTTAGATCTGGTGCAGGTGTGCTTGGAGTAGCTACAGTGCTGCTAGGTATGGTTGGCATTTGCTCTTTCAGCTTCAGGGTAGACGTTTCCACCATGGTGGCTGGTATATTTCTTGCTGTGAAGGATGGTAAGATTTCCTTTGTGGCTGTGACCTCAGAGGGACGGGTTGGGTTCACTGCAGTTTTGGTTGTTTCCTTGGAAGTGACACTTGGGAGAGTCGATTCTTCCATCGAGGGGACTGGCCACTCAGTGATTCCAACAGTGACTCTGCGATTGGTCTGAGGTTCAGTGTCTGTGGTCCTTGTATTTTGTGTGGGAGTGGGTCCAAACGTGACAATACTGCTCATGGATGTGTCATTCTGTGCATCTGTAGACACTTCAACTGATGTGGTTTCAGTTGCAACCATGGACACCTGATGAATTTCTGAGGGGGGCTCCGTTTCTTTTGATTCAGTTGATTGGCTGACCCTCTTGGAACTTTGCAAAGGAGCTGTTGCCTTTGGGCGAAATGATCTGGGTCCTGCCCTCATCCTTGGGCGTGGTTCTCTGTGCTGCAGGAGATTCTCCTGAATGAGGTCGATTGGGCCATCGCCACTGAATCCATGATACTCAAAAACTGACGAAAGAAGGGAAAATGTTTTGTGGCGTAATCCGAATTCTATTGGCTATTGTGAAATGATGAGTTTTTTAAAATTACGCAGTAACATAACATTTGTAAAATAAGTAATCTCCATGCAGATTACAGGGAAAAATGTATAATAGCAGCTCAGAGATCATCCTGGCAGGCAGCCAAGCTCAGTATTTATTTATGTATTTATAAATCCCCCATTAAAAAGCTTATCCTGTTTTATATTTAAAAGATTGTGGACAAGACATAAAAAATATCCAGGGTATAGTTTTTAACCATAGCTTTTAATCACATAGTGTTTAAGTATTGTGCCAGTGTCACAGCAGGTATATCTACCTGAGTGGTCAGTTGATTGATCTATAAAGAAACGCTGCACCTTGTTGAGCCGGTGCCTGTACTTACAGTTCTCCCCAGGCTCCCCGTCATCTGCCACCATCGGATCTGGCTCAGATTTATAAAATGTCATTCCTCTGATGATCATGCCGCTGGGTCCAGCCTTCGATACCTGAGAAGCCTCCTTGTTAGCCTCATTTTTGGGAGTCACCCGAGGTCTGACCTCAATAATCTGAGCAGAACCATCTGTCTGCAGTAATGATGGATTTTCCCCAGCAAGCTTCTCCTCATACTTTCCCTGTTAGTGGACAGACAGACACACAAAACTTCTAGGGGGGAAAAACGTAAACCATGCAATGTTAAGATGACACCAAAACATCTGTCTCATTACAGACTGATTATCATGTGTATAGGACAGTGGCTAGAACAGTAAGTCAAAGTTGAAACCGGAAAACAATTTGCAAACCATTATTAAAGTTACAGTGGACACTGTGGGTTATACTTTTACCAATCACCTTTTTGTATTACTCCAATAGGTTTGGTTAAAACAAGTAAGATCGTCTGACTGTCTGACTTCTTTCCGACCATGTAGTCGTATTCACAGAAAAAACAAAGTGCGACCCAAGCTATAATAAACAGAAATGATCCTTTAACAAAAAGCCAACCTTTAATTAAAAACAAACAAAAAAACCCCTGTTCATTTAAATCTAATTTTTTTATTAATACCCCTGTTTTATGCTTCTTATAAGTTCTCTTATGAAACATATGAACCCTAGTGAATCACTTGCATGCAAAGCCCAGGTCCACCCAACACTGCTGGACATGCTCACAAGTTTATATTGAAGTTGTCATGGATCGGGGCTTAGTGGTACAATCACTGGTCTGAGTCATGCTATTGTCCACTGGAACTGTCAAAACCTCCAAATATCTCAATAATTCTTCCACACACTCCTTAATCACTGAGTTGATGATTTTATGAAGGAATATGTGGCAAGAACACACAACTCTTCCTTTTGTTTTGAAGGAACAAAAGATTCAACAATGCTTTACCCGCCAAAGAAGCAACATGTGAATCCAATCACTTCATTTATAGTTGTTTCTCTATGCTAAATTATATTATTTTAGTCACAGCCTTCACACCTGCTTTTAATATAAAAGATATCAGGAAATGCCTCACAATCTGGCAAAATCAGTGGATGTAGCACTGGATAGAATCCTGAAATCTTACCACAATTAAGTTTATCAACCTCTTTAAGCTACTATTAATTCATTCAAGAATTATATTATATTATATGCTGGTGTAATTTATTGTGTATGAAACTGTGCAACTGACAAAAAAACCAGATGATAGCACTCCAATTTAAATCATATAGTTTACTAAGTACTTACTAGATAATTTGTGTAATTATTGCTTTACATAAGTAATTACCTCAAGAGTTCCAGGAAAAATTGCGGTTCAGGTACATTATCATCTAGTATCTATTAGTTGAATACACAGTAATAGCTAGAAAAAGGTTTATACATTCTGTGAATTCCTGGAATTAATCTCCTAACCAGCCACAGTGTGACAGTGAACCTGTTAACACTTTATTTTTAGGGGTTAACTACCTACCTCTACAATTAAAGCATAAATAACTAGTGAATACTTACTAAGAGTATGTTGGCATCTCTTGGCAGTTAAAGGTTGTCGGCCTTTTGCAGCAATAATCACCAGGTAAACACAAAGCGATGTTAAATTATCACACCTATGTTTAATGTCGTTTTCAACTACAGGCAAACAGTACAGTAAAATAAAGAACTACCAATATCACGGACCGGTGCAGAAACCTTATCGCGTTACAACTGTTATGAAGTCAAACTTACCTCTGGGTTCTGATATGCTGCTGCCCGGTTGACCTCACTGAGTCTCTTCTTGTCCTGATGCCGGTGGGGAGGGCTGGTGGACGGGCCTTCAGTAATGTCTGCCTGAATTGGGGGGCTCTCCTGGGGCTTCACCTCATTCGTGGTGTTGCTCAGAGACACCACCTTCACGCAGCCGTGGACAATTCAAGACATTGACAGAAGCGTTGTTTATGTGTTATTGGACGATAGGCTGTAATCGTTAGCAGTTTTTAATCACTAACAGCAAGAAAAGAAATCCAGTGGAGCCCCTGCTATCTTGAGTCCCTAATGGGCCTTTTCCCTGTAGACCTTCTGACTTGTCAGAGTAGGAAAATAACAGGTGTAACTATAACAACCACTTTGTTCGATTCAAGTGTCTCAGTGAGCCGTGACAGTGAGCCAGCAGGCACATTTCATTATTTACACCTGAGCTTTTCCTACCGTGACCTGTTGAAGTGTCCTCTGTTAAAAGGTCTTGTGCCGAAACCGAATGACGCTCATCTCCCTTACATCCCCCAAAATGCACCTTGAGACGCAGCCAGCATCTTTGCTCACTATGCTCACTAACTGTCTCTGCACTTTAACCTCTCTGCAGCTGACAAGCCAGGACACACGCAGCTGAAAGCAATTAAATTAACAATGGATACACTTCATTTACCCATTAATGGTTTTAACTGCAGCTCCATGTCATGACAAGTCTGTGAAGAGGGTCATTTCAGAAGCAAATGCCCTGCACTGACAGTTTATGTGTCGCAACTTCCCTAACGTCAGGCAGGTACATTATGTTGTACGTGCCACTGTCATCAGGTGTTTTGAACGTGGCCACAGGTCACTGTAACTTATCACATTAACATTGACTCGAACAGTAACCACATCAGTGTTTAAGATCCAACAGAAATCCAAACATTTTTTTCAGACAGTTACAAATACGATTTGGACGACAGGATTGGTTGGACCAAGTTTTAGGGAGGCAGTTGCTGTTCATGATCAGGAAATAAAACACTAAGTGTGATATCTAAGGATTTTAATCTTCAGTCTTCAAATCAAGTCATCCCCAGATGTTCCAATCCCACAATCCAACAATCCAGTCCACGGTACATCCACAAAGGCGTTTTCAGTTCATTTAGACGATCGGACACTTTTCTAAGCTTTAAGCCTTTTCATTAAAACCGTTGGTACAACTTTTAATTTACTAATGTAGCTATGTGAAAAACAACAGAGAAGGTTATTTCTTGGTCCATCACAAGGGGCCAGTCAGCTATTTTTTTAAGGAGGCAGATAATCTTACACATGTGGATGGAAAGCGTGGACACTCCTTGGTCCAGCCCCTATCAAATCTGAAAACTGGTTCCTTTCAGATTTTTTTACTGGACCCAAATGAAACCAGAGGCCACCGATATGAACATAACTAGTACCACCAGTTTGTGCATATGTTATACCAACGTATTTGGATTATTCCTACACTGTTACTGTACCTTTTCAATGTGTTCCACACGATCCAGGAGCTTATGGGTGATGGAGTGCAGCTTCAGTAGATCCAAGCCGTAGAAGGAGCCCTCCAGCAGCTCAAGGATGGTGGACAGCTAAAATGATCAAGTGGATTCCGTCAAAAGGGGTTTACCAAGACAAACCGTGCGTAAAATACGCCAATCCAGACTCTGGGTCTATGGTTATGAATAAAATGACGGCCTATCCTTCACTGAATCAGAGAAAACGGGATATCCATCCCTCCAGTGATCCAAGCCTCACTAGAAACCACCAGACGTGGAAGGGAGCAGCCTACTGGCTGTGGAGCACATTGACCTCGTGTATTGGGAGGCTCTGGTTTGCAAGGAAAACGTAGAGGATGACACTTCACCTTGACGTTCTCTTCTCCAGCTTCCCTAAGTTTTTTCAGCCTGAACTCTCCCTCGCAGGGGTTGACCGCCGACGGAGGAGCGATGCAGGCGCACTTGCACTCTGGTCCAGATGTGATAGTCTCCACAGTGTAGAAGTCCTGCAGAGTGGCGATCCCTTCTTCTATCCGCCGACAGGCGCTCCTGCTCAGGGGTCTGACAACACATTTACACCGACAGTCAGAGCCTTCCGAGAGGGCTTTCACTTTGTCATAATCACCCAGCAGCTACAAAGAGAAGAGGACGGATGTATTTTCCACCACGCTCAATCAGAACAGCTTCAAATTGATGGCACAAAATGATGAAAAAAAAACAAACTCCATAAAAGTATTGCTGTAAAGAAATAAAGAAAAGGGATAGTGCCCCTACCTGAGAGAGGATGCTCTCCTGACCATCTATCTCCTCCCGCAGCCTGTCATTTTGCTCTGCATTACTCTCAAGCTGCGACCTGGGGTCTGCACCCAGGGTCTTCGGCGCCGCAGAGCCCCGCGGACAAAACGCACAGCACATCGCGATGACGATGCCTAACTTATACATGTTGTGAAGCCCCACCGGGAAATAATGCCGCAAAAATTGCTAAGCAGGCGCAGCCTGTCACCGATTAATTCAGCTCCCAGGAAAAATTCATAGCCTGCGCCTGGCTCCGGAATCAGAGACGCGCATCCAAGAGGTCATCAGGTGGAGGGGTTACGCGCTACGGCGCCATGTCGTCCTTTTCGCGGCGGCGGTGAATGTGGGCCGAGGAGTCCGGAGGAACCGAGCACTGCGTGAGGGGGCAGCAACCGGCATCTGCCGCTGGAGCAGGGCTGACAGGAGGCGGACCCGACGCGACCGGCGAGGAGGAGCCGACCGGCTTCAAAAAGGACCCTCGGCACGACGCGCAGCTCGTCAGCGGCGGCGGTGGCTGAGACGCGCGTCCAGAGCTCGGCCGCGCTCTTCAGCTTTCCGTCAGACTAACTCGCGGTTCATCGGACCGAGGCATCTTCCCCGGTCGGACGCGGTCGCAGCCTGTTGCTCTCCGGCTTGATGCCCTTCGGCAGCCCGGTGTCAGCCGTGGTTTTGCTGCCCTCTATCCGCAACAGCGCAGAACGAGAAGTGAAACAAAACGTTTGAACTTGCGTGTTTATTTGACGCGTAAGGCACATTTCACGGCGCACTTGTTTCCTTTCATCAAACTTATAGAAAATGATAAGTTCAGTCAAGGCGACTGGAACCGGTTTGATAATCACACAAAAAAAAAAAAATTGTAAGGAAAAAGCATAAACCCAGTGTTGGATACCAAAAGACTAGTTCTGTCATGTAGCTTTTTGATTATTACCCACAGGAGAACAATAGTCTTACATTAAATGACTTTTCAAATTTACACATTACACAGTAGTTAACATCAGAATTGCACATGTATTGTAAAATCGACACAACCCCACAACTGAATCACTTTTCATTTTGCATCTTATCTACAATTCCCTTTGATCAAAGAAAAGAAAGAATAAAGTGCCACAGCCTTTCTGTTAAGCATTTTAATGGTGAATGTCCATAGAATTACTATTTATATCCCATAGCATAATTATTATAAGTGTCTTATTTTTACTTGATGCCATTATCTGTTGTTAGCTTCAACATAGTAAGAAACTTTGGGTCTCTAAAACCAGCATGTTAGCCCAAATGATTGGAGTTGCCCACTGAGAGATCAGATTTACTGTTATGTGGTAGTTTAGTACTAAGACTTAAAGTTCAAGCAAGAGCGAATATTTCTGTTCCCTAGCATCCTTTATGTTCTATCCTTTCCTCTGCCGCCACAGGGAGGATGAGGTGAGAGATGCGGCTCCACAGTCCACCGTACTTATCAAGGTCCATCCTGTCAAAAGAAACAGGGTGGCCATGAGAAAGGAATTTCTTCTTTAGGTGGTCGTCCACCATCTCCTCCACAGCTGTCAAAGAAATTTTGTCAGGAATCTCCTCTTCTTCCTCCAACAGCACTGTGAAGATCAGAAAAGTCTTCTTGTAAGCAGCGTTCTCATGGTCGCAGTAGCGATAGAAAATGAGGGTAGAGCCTGGAGGCAGCTCTTCCAGGCGATGAATGACAGCCACGGGTTTATCACCCTCAAAGGCTGCCTTCAGCTGGTGGTCAATGTCCAGCTTCACTTCATCGCTGTCCTGGCGGGCTTTGCTGGCGCCATCGATGTGGAGGACGGAGGCGTTGAGGGCAGAGGAGAAGGCGGAGGCCAGGCCCTGAGCCAGGCAGTGCAGTGTCCTCTCGGTTCTGGGAATACCAGTCAGGATGAGACTCACTGGTGCTGTGGGCTGGGCTGTCTGGAGGTGCTTCTGCAGGTAGATCCTGCTCCTCTTCCAGAGCTCAGCACGCTGGTGAGGGAACTGTATCTTGACTTTTTCCATCTGCCTGAGGAAGATGTCCACATTGGTTTTCTGAGGTGGAGACTCAGTTGGTTGGAGATGATGCACCACAATGGCAACAACCCCCACTATAGCCCCTGCTATCAGGAGTCCTAAAATTCCTATGGAGAGAAGGCACAGCTTTTGTCTTACCCAGTACTGTATAGAGTAATTCATAAATCATTTATGATTAGAATTATTCTGCATCTATTAATACATAAAAAAAATGTTAATGAAAAGTTTAATGGCAATTACTGAGTAAGGCCAGTAATCATCCCAACAATAAAAACAAGAGAAGTTAAAATATAAGGACAAAGTAAAAGAAACAAAACCAATCCAGACAAAAACAACAGATGCCCTTAACTACATATGACATTTCTAAAGGGGTTTAAAAATTTTCAGTGCAACAAGAGTTCAGTTTCTAATCTAAAGGACAAGTTCTCAATTTTTTAAGTCTATCTAAAAACAAGTCACATGACCATGTGTACATTAAAATAGTTGTAGTCACTATAATTGTGCCTCCTGACAAATAAGATTTCAGTGTAAGTAATAGGGTACAAAATCCATTGTTCTTGTTTCTGTAAAAAGTAAATTCTATAGTTCAGCTGAAGCTAAAATAAGGCGTCAGCAGCCTGATTTAGCCAAATACAATGAAGTGATTTTTCTATGAAATTCCTTATTCGTGCTTAATCAGACTGCATTTGCTGCAGTGGAGGGATAGTAAGACTAGGAGAGAATTTCATACTAAAATAAAGGAAATGTCAGTAGTATATTGAGACAGACTTGAAAAAAATGGCTAGAAATACTTGAAACTGAACATACAAAGAATCAGAAATGATGCAGACTAGTTCACTTCTTACACTAAAATCGTTTCAATATATTATTCCCCTCATCAATCTACACTCAACACTCTATTATGACAAAGAGAAAGCAGATTTTTAGAAATGTTTGAAAGAGTCAGGGCACTTATTTTCAGACTGAGTCAAAGGTTCAGTTTCCAACAGATTAATGACTCTACGCAGAATTGGCTTAGAGACAACTTTGTGAAGGTTCCTTAATGGACCAGCCAGAGCCCTGACTTGAACCCAATCATACATCAGGAGAGACTTGAAAATGGCCGTCTACCAACAGTCTACATCCAACCTGACAGAGCAATGTTTTTTGTGTCACAATCAAGAAGACTCAAGGCTGTTATCACTGCCAATGGTGCTTCAACCAATTACCGAGTAAAGGCTCTGAATACTTATGTCAATGTGATATTTCAATTTTTCCTTTTTGGTAAATTCAAAACATTTTAATATTCTGTTTTCTGTTTGTCAATATTGGGCACTGATTGTAGATGGATTACGGGAATACGTTGTTTTTTTTAATATAGCATAAGGCTGAAACATAGCTAAATGTGACAAATCAACCTGGTTTAAGGTCGTAGCAAGCTCTTCCAAAGTGAGTTTATATAAGTGCCCTGACTCTTTCAAAGCTGTGAATAACATCAGAATCACTTGTCATAACACTTTGATAAGAACAGTCACTGGAAATATCACCTTTCATGGTTGGATCCTCTTTTTTTGGCTTCTCTGTGTCGCTAGTAAGACTCTCCTCCTCAACCACTTTGCTGTCCTCATCTTGACCAGATTCTTCTGTAGTAGGCACACACTTCTGTTCAGCTGAAACACAGTTTATAATAAAACCAGATTATCTAGTGTCATCTAAGGTATAGCCTCACTAAACTCACTTCAATTTTAAATATTCAAGAAAAGTTTAGGGTTATTCCGAGAGGAAAACATTCATATGCAGGAGCAGCCACACAGCCACTGAATCATTCAAGAAATTATATTGTATTTCTTTTTGCACAGAAAGGTTTTTTAATAAAGACTATTTGATTGAAATCAAACAACAATATTATGCTATTGCATTTATCATCATCCCCCTTCAGGGTTCCACCATTGTTCGTTCTAGCCTTGTTGTCTGTGGATGCAGATGAAGAAAATAAATGTTGTTAAGTGACACAGAGGCCAAAACTGATTAGTAAAGTAAATGAAAAAACACTTTCAGTAAAGATAAACTGACTGGGTTATGAATATGCTTGAATATTTTACCTTGCTCCTTTTCATCCATATTTGTGGACTGAGTTTTGTCTTTCCTGATATCTGTAACAAAAACAGTTGATAAATTTAAACCACTGCTGCCAATGTTCCTAGTATACTAGTCCGATTCATCACAGTTACTTCATCTGTGTACAGAGTAAAGCCTCTGAATACTTACGCCAATGTGAATTTCAATTTGCCCTTTTAAATAAATTGGAAAAAAAAGAAAAAATGAAAAAAAAGCAAAAGGCTGCAACATAACAAAATGTGACAAATCACACTGCTTTAAGGTCGTAGCAAGCTCTTCCAAAGTGAGTTCATATAAGTGCCCTGACTCTTTCAAAGCTGTGAATAACATCAGAATCAATTGTCATAACGCTTTGATAAGAACAGTCACTAGAATTATCACCTTTCATGGTTGGATCCTCTTTTTTTGGCTTCTCTGTGTCGCTAGTAAGACTCTCCTCCTCAACCACTTTGCTGTCCTCATCTTGACCAGATTCTTCTTTAGTAGGCACACACTTCTGTTCAGCTGAAACACAGTTGATAATAAAACCAGATTATCTAATGTCATCTAAGCTATAGCCTCACTAAACTCACTTCAATTTTAAATATTCAAGAAAAGTTTAGGGTTATTATGGGTGACACATTGCAAGTCATTTACAAGACTGGCAAACTACTTTGGGAGTCCAGCAAAAAGTAAAACAGCTTTGGGTAAAGTACAGAGACAAGACTCCCTCTGTCACATTTACCTGGACAGTAAAACATTCATATGCAGAAGTAGCCACACAGCCACTGAATCATTCAAGAAATTATATTGTATTTCTTTTTGCACAGAAATGTTTTTTATTAAAGACTATTTGATTGAAATCAAACAACAATATTATGCTATTGCATTTATCATCATCCCCCTTCAAGGTTTCACCATTGTTCATTCTAGCCTTGTTGTCTGTGGATGCAGATGAAGAAAATAAATGTTGTTAAGTGACACAGAGGCCAAAACTGATTAGTAAAGTAATGAAAAAACACTGTCAGTAAAGATAAACTGACTGGGTTATGAATATGCTTGGATATTTACCTTGCTCCTTTTCATCCATATTTGTGGACTGAGTTTTGTCTTTCCTGATATCTGTAACAAAAAAAGTTGATAAATTTAAACCACTGCTGTCAATGTTCCTAGTATACTAGTCCGATTCATCACAGTTACTTCATCTGTGTACAGAGTAAAGCCTCTGAATACTTATGCCAATGTGAATTTCAATTTCCCCTTTTAAATAAATTGGAAAAAAAGAAAAAACGAAAAAAAAGCAAAAGGCTGCAACATAACAAAATGTGACAAATCACACTGCTTTAAGGTCGTAGCAAGCTCTTCCAAAGTGAGTTTATATAAGTGCCCTGACTCTTTCAAAGCTGTTAATAACATCAGAATCAACTGTCATAACGCTTTGATAAGAACGGTCACTGGAATTATCACCTTTCATGGTTGGATCCTCTTTTTTTGGCTTCTCTGTGTCGCTAGTAAGACTCTCCTCCTCAACCACTTTGCTGTCCTCATCTTGACCAGATTCTTCTGTAGTAGGCACACACTTCTGTTCAGCTGAAACACAGTTTATAATAAAAACAGATTATCTAATGTCATTTAAACTATAGCCTCACTAAACTCACATCAATTTTAAATATTCAAGAAAAGTTTAGGGTTATTACCGGTGATACATTACAAAATGGTTTACAAGACTGGCAAACTACTTTGGGAGTCCAGCAAAAAGTAAAACAGCTTTGGGTAAAGTACAGAGACAAGACTCCCTGTGTCACATTTACCTGGACGGTAAAACATTCATATGCAGGAGCAGCCACACAGCCACTGAATCATTCAAGAAATTATATTGTATTTCTTTTTGCACAGAAAGGTTTTTTAATAAAGACTATTTGATTGAAATCAAACAACAATATTATGCTATTGTTTTTATCATCATCCCCCTTCAGGGTTTCACCATTGTTTGTTCTAGCCTTGTTGTCTGTGGATGCAGATGAATAAAATAAATGTTGTTAAGTGACACAGAGGCCAAAACTGATTAGTAAAGTAAATGAAAAAACACTGTCAGTAAAGATAAACTGACTGGGTTATGAATATGCTTGGATATTTTACCTTGCTCCTTTTCATCCATATTTGTGGACTGAGTTTTGTCTTTCCTGATATCTGTAACAAAAACAGTTGATAAATTTAAACCACTGCTGTCAATGTACCTAGTGTACTAGTCCGATTCATCATAGTTGCTTCATCTGTGTACAGAGTAAAGCCTCTGAATACTTACGCCAATGTGAATTTCAATTTGCCCTTTTAAATAAATTGGAAAAAAAAGAAAAAACGAAAAAAAAGCAAAAGGCTGCAACATAACAAAATCCGACAAATCAACCTGGTTTAAGGTTGTAGCAAGCTCTTCCAAAGTGAGTTCATATAAGTGCCCTGACTCTTTCAAAGCTGTGAATAACATCAGAATCAATTGTCATAACGCTTTGATAAGAACAGTCACTGGAAATATCACCTTTCATGGTTGAATTCTCATTTTTTGGCTTCTCTGTGTCGCTAGTAAGACTCTCCTCCTCAACCACTTTGCTGTCCTCATCTTGACCAGATTCTTCTTTAGTAGGCACACACTTCTGTTCAGCTAAAACACAGTTGATAATAAAAACAGATTATCTAATGTCATTTAAACTATAGCCTCACTAAACTCACATCAATTTCAAATATTCAAGAAAAGTTTAGGGTTATTACCGGTGATACATTACAAAATGGTTTACAAGACTGGCAAACTACTTTGGGAGTCCAGCAAAAAGTAAAACAGCTTTGGGTAAAGTACAGAGACAAGACTCCCTCTGTCACATTTACCTGGACAGTAAAACATTCATATGCAGGAGCAGCCACACAGCCACTGAATCATTCAAGAAATTATATTGTATTTCTTTTTGCACAGAAAAGTTTTTTAATAAAGACTATTTGATTGAAATCAAACAACGATATTATGCTATTGCATTTATCATCATCCCCCTTCAGGGTTTCACCATTGTTCGTTCTAGCCTTGTTGTCTGTGGATGCAGATGAAGAAAATAAATGTTGTTAAGTGACACAGAGGCCAAAACTGATTAGTAAAGTAAATGAAAAAACACTTTCAGTAAAGATAAACTGACTGGGTTATGAATATGCTTGAATATTTTACCTTGCTCCTTTTCATCCATATTTGTGGACTGAGTTTTGTCTTTCCTGATATCTGTAACAAAAACAGTTGATAAATTTAAACCACTGCTGCCAATGTTCCTAGTATACTAGTCCGATTCAAGTGATACCTGTTCCAGTGCCTGCAGTCTGCTGCTTGTTCACTGGATGGTTCAAGGCTCCATAAACAAATGTTACATTTGACACAACAGCCCGAGTGTTTCTTAGTTTTCACAGATTTGCATGCTGTGACAGTCCAGAGTGATACTGTAGCAGTAAACCTGCTTATCTACCTGTCAACGGGGACGGGCTGAAAAGTCGTTTTCCATTACTCTCTGAAACTGTCTAAACGCTTAAGGTTTTTCAAATAACAATGATCTGAGACAGGTAAACACGCATGGGGGGCAAAATACTGTGAGACAATTAGTGCTCAAAACTGAAACCATTGAATTATCTGTTGCTAAAGAACAATTTGGGGGCTAACTTACAATTGTATTTGGAAAGTAGTTAACTAACATTGGTTTGTGGGAAAACCTTCCCACCGGTAACCAAACTAACAGCAAGAATAACACCTGAACCGTCGGGTTGTCAATCAGGTGGCAGGTTAACTCAACTAGCCAACCTAGCCCCCGGTGCAAGGCGATGACTGTAATCTGTGAGAACAGCCCTCGTTTGACTGAATCAACCTGTCGGTTCGTGGTCACTTTTAATGACCTGTTCCTACCAGATGTGCCCTCGGTCCATTCGCCACGTAAAATGACCCATGTAACGTTTCCTCGTCGCGTCCGCTTTCGTCTGTCACAACAAAACTCAGGCGGAACGTTCGGTCGCGTCCTTGTTTCCTTTCGGGACCATTTCCGGACACTGGCGGCGTGCGGCCGCAAAATGCCTCCCTCAGCAGTCACGGGAAATGCCGTTTCTCCCCGTATTATTTAACTCGTGTTTTCGGTGTCGCTCGATCGAACTGTAGTCGCAAATGGATTCCGAGGTTTCTGAAAATAAGGTCTCTCGTCCCTTGAGACGATCGGCGAGGCATGCAGGCGTTAAAGGTGGGCATATAGACAGTTCTGGCAGTTTGTTAACTTAGCCTTAGCCGTCGGAGGAAGCTGACTTTAGCTCACTCAGTTCAATATGGAATCCCTTGACTTTCTCTTTGCCTAACGTTGGCTGACTTTATCGGCGGTGACCGGGAGGTCTTTGGCATTTTATTTAGCCAACAGTGGTTGGAGACACTCACACACTCATTTCTTCCCTTTCCTTCTATAGTACTGAATATCGAGCCGACTCCCAGGGGTCCTCTGAAGAGGACCAAAAGGAGGACGGTCGACCAAGATGCTGTCACAGCTGTTAATGGATCCAAGGATAAAGAGAAAGACTCGGAGGATGAAGGTTGGGTGCTGCAGTTACAAGTATTTGCCCTAATTACAACGACAGGTAACGTTGACTGTGCTCTGTTCCGGGCGGGGTAAACAACTGCGACTTTTTTATTTCTCCCTACGCAGAATCCCCTTGCAAGAAGAGCCGACTGGAGGCCCAGGGGCCAGAGGACGGCAGCGGTGATGAGAAAGACATGGATGTTCAAGAGTCAGCTGAAGATAGTGAGAACAATCAAGACCAGGAAATGGATATGGAGAGACAGGATTCCTCTCATGACACCCATTCTCCCATAATACGTCAAGGTTTGGGCTATTCATTAGAGATGGAATCATACATCATTATTTGTTTATTTGCTTGATAAAATGTTAAAAATCCTTAGACCTTTATATACTATACAATGAAATAAAATATCCAATTTGAGAGACTGCAATCAGCCAATATTCAGCTTCTTTGCTTGACAAATGAAATATGAAAAGTCACATGTCACACTCAGATTTTCTATATATTTTTAAAGTATTATATTTCTAGAATTGTTCTAGTCCTCACCACTTATTGATTTCATGTACCAGATCACCAAAGTTGTGTTTGAGTGTGTTTTTAATGCATCTGCTAATGCATGAAGATGCTATCAAATAACAAAGATGGCATTTTATTTTCCAGGTGTACTCTGAATTCTGGCCACTTTACGTTTTCATAGTTCGATACTTATTTTTCTGCTTCATTTTCACTGGACTCAACAGCACCAGATCCAGTCACAGGCAGTTTAGCGGTTTATTTAAATTAAGGTTTTTCCTTTGTTTTAAGCAGGCAGACTTCGAGATGAAATCTTATACCCTTGTGTTGTGCTCCATGAACGCTGCCCATCCAGTAATGTTGTAAATAAAGATTTAGACTCGATGAAAACCAAGAGGGGTAGGTAAATGCTGTAAAATCACTCTATAAGGAAATTATTACATTAAGGGAGGATAATACTGTGCTAACCCGGTTTGTTTGGTTTCAGTAAAACCTTCAACCAGAGAACCTGCAGCCCCCACCAAGTCTGCCATTCAAACCAGACCACCACCAAACAAACATGATGTGTCGATCCCCAAGATCCCCAGCATGGCTGATTACAAGAGGACGATGGAGGCCAAAGCCAAGAGCACTGGTATTACAAACATTTTTATTTAGCCAGAATTCAGTCAAGAAAATTATACTGAGCACCTTTTTCAATGGGTTTACATCACTAAAAATGATCAGATTTCTACATTTAGAAATTCTTCCTTATCCTTAGATATACGCAGCATTAACCACCTTGCCCAAAGCACATATCGAGCCCCAGAGAAATACAGAGAGCCATGTTTGAAATACAGTCCAAAACAAAAAGGAACCGTCCAGCCCAAGAAACAAGGTATTGTTCCCTCAACTGAATTTTATTGTCTGGAGAAAACTGCTGTCAACAGACAAGCTCTGGATATTATTGTAGAGAAAAGCTAGTCATATTAATTACATTATCTTTATACCCAAATATATTTGTTGTACATTATTTACTACATTTGAATTGTGTCCTTCCAGGATTCATGTGGTATTTATGGTGTTTGGTTCTCCTGGTGCTGCTCAGTTCTGCCGCATTGCTGGCATACAGGAATATCCCCGTGCTCCAAAGGGTTGCAGATGGTGGAGGCCATTTATCCAGGGCTGGGAAGCCAGAAATCTTTGCAAACCAATTGTCTCTTCTCGAGGCTCAGTTCCCCAGTCAGCAGCCCGAGTTGTGGAGGAGGAGCAAAATACACCTGGAGAGCCACCTCAAAACAGCCCACCCTACAGCACCAGTGAGTCTGATCTTCACTGCTGGCCAAAGTGCTGAGAGGACACTGCACTGCCTGGCTCAGGGCCTGGCCTCTGCTTTCTCTTCTGCCCTCAACGCCTCCGTCCTCCACATCGATGGCGCTAGCAAAGCCAGCCAGGACAGCGATGAAGTGAAGCTGGACATTGACAGCCAGCTGAAGGCAGCCTTTGAAGGTGATAAACCCGTGGCTGTCATTCATCGCCTGGAAGAGCTGCCTCCAGGCTCTACCCTCATTTTCTATCGCTACTGCGACCATGAGAATGCCGCTTACAAGCAGGTTTTCTTGTTGTTTACTGTGCTACTCCCTCAAGATGAGGTCAGCAGGGATCACTGTCTGAAAGATGTGGAGGAGATGGTGCAAGACTATGTTAAGGAGAGGCTGGTGGGCTCCAGCAGCCATACTTCCTTCAATGAAATGGACACTGACAAGTACGGTGGCCTGTGGAGCCGCATCTCCCACCTGATCTTGCCTGTGTTGTCTGAAGAGAGAGTAGAGCAGAAAGGATGCTGATGAAACAAGCTGGCATCCCCAGAGAAGAGGCCAGGATACCATTTTTGAGTAGTCTGATGTAGTCTGAAGTACAGTCTCCGTACTTCTTGGTACTGTGCAGGAGGTATGAAAAAGGAGTAATATAGAAACACAACATCTGTGCTGTGATATTTCATATATTGACTCGATCTGAAAGGTTTGTAAGTGGTATTAATCTCTCTCTGTCAGAGATGAGATTGTATTCAAGCTGCAGTCCAATGTCTGATTAAGTTTGCTTGCAACAAGATGTGCAACACGGTTTTAAATATGTATACATGTAAAGGCAATGGTGTTTTGCTATCATTCCAGTTCCAAAGAAGGGTATTCAATGCATATTCTCATGCAGATTTAACATACAACATATATAAGATAGAGAGCAATCTAAGAGTTTTTTCTGGCGAATGATCAGCATGGTTTACACTGGGTCCTTGTGGGAAACAATGAAAATCCCCAATACAAATCTCAGAGACGATTATTGGCTTGCTTTATTTTTCAGTTTAATGCCTCCATGGAGAATTGCATTTAGTTGTGCACACAATTTGACTGATTTTGCACTAAAAATGTTTGATTGGTTGCTAACGAGCCGTCTTATAAAGAGTACTGGCTTTTTTAACAAAATAAATATTTTATATTCTGAGTATTTTGTGAATATGTATATTTGTGATATGTTGTCTTTTTCCAAGATTGGAGTATTTTTTTTTTTGATAGATGAATACAAAAAGAACATATATATATAATGTACTTGTGTTAATGTGTTGTAAACTTAAAAACACACAGGGTTCATTGAATTTATAAAAATATTTTGACTAAAAAATATCACAAAATGTGCCTTAAATACGCAAATGGAGAAGATTAGGCTGTGTTTGAAAAGCATCGAAATACTCATTGGTCTTTTGATACTGTATCTTGAAAACAATGTCAGAATTCAAATAAGCTTTCTTGCTGATTGATTTTTTTTTTTTAATTTGCGCTTATTTGAATTTATGAATTGCTCTTTTGTGATATCACTCATTCCTCTTATGTTGTTTTAATTCTGAGATCAGCTTTGTGTCATTCATATGAAGACATGGCTATTTTCAATAAAGATTATTTTTATACCCAGAAGAGTTAATTGTCTAACCCACAGTTATCCATAGTCTCTGTTTCTGTATTTAGTTTCTGAAACAGTGGTAGAGGAAAAAAGTAAAAAGTCCTCCACTTGCCAATTGGACTTTATAACACATAATTGAGGTGCACCTGGACTTTACTCTGACATATGCCAACTGTGGTTTTGTTGATGAGTAACGTTAAAGTGACAGTAAAGGAAAAACTCCTACATCTAAAAGGACCAGTATGTAACATTTGGGGATCTATTGGCAGAAATAGGATATATTATTCATAATTATGTTTTCAATAGTTTATGATTACCTGAATCTAAGCAGTAATTTTTTTTTTTCATCTTAGAAAGAGCACCTCATTTTCAGATATGGAGTCGGTCCTCTTCCATCTAGCATTGCCATGTTTCGGCAGTAGCCCAGAACTGACAAATCAAACACTGGCTCTAGAGAGGGAACTTTAGTGTTTTAACAAAGCCTGAGGGCCACTCTAGGATCTGCCTCACGCTTGGGAGGGGAGGGATGAGGGGAAGGTAAATAGTGGGTTGTAATCTGCGGCCTGACTGCTAGATGCCACTAAATCCCCCACCCTAGTACTGTAGAGTACACAGTCTAGAGACAAGGAAGTTATAAAGTTCCAGTTATGAGGTATGAGTCAGTACTAAATTGACTATGAATTAAAATTAGAGAGCAATAGAGTTGGAGGAAGGGAAAATTACATGACTAAGGATTTTGGGCCAAATTAATTTTGTAGTCACAACATATAAATGCTTTTTCTTACCAAGGAAACAATTGTGATTTTCCTGTCATTTACTTTAACACACATAATCTCTCTTGAAAGATTAACATTAATATTCTCAACAAGTGTAAATCATTCTCATGGGTTCACTTGCATATAAAATTTCTCTTTTTGACCTTAGAATGCAGGAGCACAAAAAACAATTATTTTTATTGAGTAAATTTGCAATTACTACAAATGTTGGTAAATCTTTGTTGCCTCCACCTACTGCATTCCAAGACCTTAAAGCGGCATTTTTCAAGATTCCCATTTAAATATATGTCTTTTAAGTCACTGTCTATGGCCAAATCCGGTAACAAAATGGTGATTGAGCGTATGGCAGACTGATGACAGTGTTGCAATACTAATATATTTGCAGTATTAAGAAGTGGGTGTTTGTGGCGATGTTCCTGTAAGAAAATGCTATATTAAGATACTACTGATGCAAACCAAACATTTCCTACTGCTCAGCTTAACATTAAAAACATTTAGGCGAAACACAGGCTGACTTTTATTACGAAGTTATCACTGGAAACCCAGTTAATGACCACAACTCTGTAACATCCCCTCAGCGGTGACTGGAGATACAGAACTAATGTATAACCAAGTGAAACCATCTGCTGATATTTGCAGTTTCACTGATGCGAAGTGATAGGACATAATCACATAAACTTCCTTGGGAAATGAAAAAAAAAAACTATGTCAGTATGTTTAGTCTGACTGGTGTGTTGTGCTTATATGTACGGATATGATGTAATAAATTAGTCAGTCCTCCATTTTCAAATTTGGTGGTTTTACTTTTATTTTGATATCAGGATAAAGGTGCAGTATTTCCAGCTCACGAGTCACCACCCAGGGCAAAACTGTTTCACATTATTAGTATGCATTTTTACAATACAAAATTCTTACAAAAGCTACAGTTTGCATTTAATTGAATTTATACTTATGAACAACTTAAAAAATGTGCGACCATCACTTCCAGAAGCCAAGACTCTGTCATGTTCTGTCCACAGTCCTCAATCTTCAAAACACCAAAGATGAGGGTAACTGTGTGTAAAACAGATTTGGAAATGAAATCAGAGCGATAACCAGGCAATGGCACATGTTGGGAAATGTGTTTATTTACATTCTTAACAAGTGTTAGATTAGAAGAGGTCTTTCTGGTAAATGTACTGGGGAAAATTAGGGCTCAATAAGTCTGGCTCCGTTGAAAGGTCTGCCTAGTAGCATCTCTAATACCAAGTAATTAACATTTTATATCTCATTTGTTTAATCCCTGTAAAAGTTGAAGCGTAAAGTTTCAAATATTAGTTTTACAGGGGTTATGTACTGGGATATTTCTTGGCATTGAGCAGTAACAAATAAGATATACAGCATCAATTAGTGAGTTTTAAAGGTGCTCTAAGGTGTAATTGGTTAACCTCGGACAGAGTCAGGCTAGATGTTTCCATCTGTTTCCAGTCTTTGCTCCAACCTAAGCAAATAAACTCCTCATTTATTTACCTGCCAGACCTGAAAGTGGTATTAATCTTCTCAAATAATTCCAGGCAAGAACGCAAATAAGCACATTTCCCAAAACTTCCCACCGTTGCTTTAAATACATTAAACAGTAAAGTCTTCTCACAAAGCAGAATGCATGCACTGAAATTTAGACTCAGGTGATTTTCCTTGTAGAAATATCATGGATGCAGTATACACTTTGACAGCAAGATCACACAGCGGTGCACAAAGTGTTGATATTGGGGTCAAGTCAAATACACAGGAAAAGATGACAAGTTGAACTTACAGTTCATGACTATGTCCAAATGGCAGAGGGACAATTACCAGCTCTGCAGAGATAAATACCAGCTCTATTAAATGAATTGTAGTACTTGGTTGAGTAGATGAAGTGACATCTACATCCATTTGTTCGCAGAATTGTCAAAAGACTGTACAAATGTGGCTCTGAAACATAAAATGACAATGGCATGCATTAATCCTTTTGCTCTGCTTTGTAGCATAAAGAAAAATTGGAGCGGGTCTTTTTGGTCCTTGATTTATGGAAGTGATTGAAAATGTACAAGTACCTTGAAAGTAACCTGAAAGTGTGGTCTAGCTCTGCTTCCTGTGTTGTCCAGTTTACTTCAACGTAAAAAACAGTTCTACTGATGCACCAGCACAGTTGAGCAGGTCTGACATGATCTGACAAAGAGTGCACTGCATTTTCTAATTGTTTTTGTTATTTTTTTAAAATTATTTTTAACTTTATATGTAATACATTGTTATCTATCAGGTTTTCCGCATTGTTCTTGTCCACAGAAAGATGTCATATGAAAAAAGTTTCTCTTTAACAGATACAAATCTATGAAGATTGTTGGGAATACACGTTAGCTGTTATAGACAACTTGTTTTACAGAAGAACAGAAAAAAATACAGAAAAAAGATAATTACAGTGATAAGTGAAAACTCATTTATGATTCTGATTAAACATCACTAGCATTGTGGGGAAATTAGCTATAGTAGCTCAACTTCCCCCTTGACTAATTTGTATTTTTTTATATGCCAAAAGAAAACACGACTTCCTCTGAAACTTCCAATAAATAACCTTTTTCAACAATCCAAGTCACATCCCATACAAGCTACATGTTATGACAAAGGCTTAACGCACACACACACACAAACACACATACCCATGCAACAATAAACAGCAAAAAAGCATTGAATTTTGAGTGCAGCTTGCTACAAGCTGCAGCATATGAGCCAAGTGGATTTTACCAAATGCATACTAATACATTGATCCATGTGAGATGAGGTTATGCATTCTAACCTGTTGTTCCTCAATTGCACTTTGCTGACTGAACATTCGACGCAGCATTGACTTCAAATGACTCCTAAACTTCACACCAACAAATGCATAAAAGACAGGGTTCAGGCAGCAGTGGGAGAAAGCAATGAGCCGACACACATAAAATGCATAATCAAGCTGGATGCTTGCTTCACAGCCATCGAATGGTGCAACCAAATTATCAGACAATGTCTTCAGAAAGATAACAACGTTATATGGCACCCAACCAATAAAGAACACAGCCACAATACAGAAGACTAACTTAACAGCTCTGTTCTTGGTGTGGGATCTTCTTCTTGTGATTCTAACCAGTATCCGGATGTAGCAAAAACCTATCACCACAAAGGCAACCAGGAAGAAAATATTCTGTTGCAAGACAGCAATGATTCTCCACAGAGGGGTTTCGTATTCACAGCCCACAGAGTGGCTATCCTTGTGGTGGATCGTGATGAGAGCGCTGTGGAGAAGGGTTGGCATGGCTGCTCCAATACTGATTATCCAAATTAGCAAAGACAGAAAAACGCCGGTGCTGAGTTTTTCCGAGCTCAGGTCAGAGAGAGGGTGGACCACGACCAGATACCTGTAAATGGTCATGATGGTCAGGAAGAGGATGCTGCTGTAAAACCCGGTGAAGAAGACAAAAGTCACAATTTTGCAGAGAATCTCTGAAAACAGCCATCCCCAGATGTGGTAAATGGCCCAGAAGGGGAGCCCGGTGGTGAAGAAGAGGTCAGAGATGGCCAGATTCAGGATGAAAATGTTGGTGAGAGATTTAAGGTTTTCGTACAGAGCCAGGATTACAAGGACGAGGATGTTTCCTGTGAGGCTCAGTGTGATCACAACAGAGAAGAAAATAGGTATGACAATGGATCCAAATTGGACCACATTTCCTTTTTCACAGACTTCATCTTCATAATAATCGACATAATAGCTGTCATTCAAAGAGTCATTCATTGCTGTTAAACTTGAAACTGGAAAAGAAACATAGGATTAGTATGTGCATACTGTAGATTATTTTGGTTTTAGATGATTATGAGCAAAGTTAATAATATTGTAAAGCAAAAATGAAAAATTACCTACCTCCTGTTTGATGGGACTCACATGTATAGTGGATGTGTTACTTTCTGTCTACACAAAAGACAGATTACAAAGGGGCAGCTTTAAAACCCTCTGAAAAGTGTTTTTCTGTTCCTAATTCTGTTTTTAGAGGTAGGTGATTGGACCACGCCTCTGGGAAAGGAAGTTTGCCAACCTTCTCACCATACAATCAAACAGGTCCCAATACTAGAATATACGAACATGAGATAAATTGAGGGAAAAACTTTTATAAATAAGTGGAGAAACATAACTAATGCAGATGCTTCCACACAGGTGCACTGTATGTTACAATGGAGCAGTTAATATCCAGTCATGCTCTGTGACATGTATTAAATGCTGCACAGGCACAGTTGATTCTGATTTTGTATCAAGATGGAAAGAGGAAAAGAGCTCAGCAAATTTGACAGAGGGTTTATTGTTGGGGCACAGATGACAGATCTGTCACATGTCTGTATCATTAGATATGGGAGAGGGCCCAGCAAGAGTCACAAGATTTCAGGGCTTGTTCTGCCTTTTAGATTTGACCCTATTTATTCGAAAGCAAGTTCAAGTCAGTTCATCAAATTTAATAAGAAAAAAAAACAGCATTTTTAGCCTCAGGCTTTGTTCCTAGACAAAAAATTCTCAACTCGAGGCCCACTTACTTGATTTCTACTATAAATGTCAGTCACATCATGGATAACAGAATCTTTATGTTTGTTTCCCTGTTATTACTCTACTGAAGGTCCTTACATGCGTTTTGACATATCCTTTTGAGAGATTTCTACTGCCAAGCCAGTAATTTGTTTGTGATGCTCACAGCACTGAAAATTTACCTTTAAAAAAATGAACAGCAACAGTAACTTTCCTGAAACAATATCTCTGTAATTCTGGATATATACACTACATAATATGCAGTGATTAGCTTACATATAGACTACTGTTATATAGAGAACCTAGGCTACTATATAGACTATTTTTTTCAATAAAGGAGAGAATATGTTTTTGTTTTTGTTTTTTTTACTTTGGATAAACCGACACTTAAACATATGAGAGGTTAGAAATGAGAAGTGAGACTTGAGGTAGCAGCAGTGATCCCCAGCTGCTCACTGTTGTACTTTCATAATGTTCAGGCGTATTTTATAAAAACGAAAACAAACAAACAAACAAACAAACAAACAAACAAATCAGATGTGTGAAAACTGATGCACCGGAGGCGGAATTTTAGTCCCTGCTGTGGCTCCAACTCTGGATCCTACGCGTCCCACACCGACACCACCTACATCTTTTCAATGCCCTGTTCGTGCAACAGGCTTTTTTAAATACTTGATCACTGTTGAATTCAGGAAACGTGAAAACGCAGCTAAGTGGGTCACGCATTTACCGATATCACCGATCACGTCACCTCTGTTTACGCTTTAATGCCAACCAAACTACCCACTTCCTAGATCCCGCCTACCAGCCTCGTAACCATTGGTCGGACGGCTAGGCAGCGCTCTGTCAGTGGACGGCGCCATGTCAATCACGACAGTCACAGACGTTTGTGTGCACAAAGAGAGGACCTGGGTTGTTATGGTCTTGAACCATATCTCTAAAAGTATGTTAACTTATTATCCTTTTCTTACTTTTTTTTTTCGCCTCCAACTATTTAGAAACACATAAAATTATCTAAGCTATCGCGTCCTGCTAATGTCACGGTTGTTTTCAAGATGTCTTGTCATGTGATCAGTACCAAACTAAATATTACTCAAGACAGCTGAAGAGGACACAAAGGTCGCCTGTAAAACTTAAACTGACAGATATATGTTCAGCTGTTTTGTCCATGGATGTATGAAAAGTAGTTTTTAGCGCTGTGAGAGCCGATAGTCGGTTTTTGTAAAACTGTTATCGACGTTTTCATAACTCACTGGTTAACAAAATAGGCAAGTTAGCTGTTAGCTTAACAAATCCAACAGCAAACAAATTACAAAACGAGGTTTCGCTTTTAACCACAGTGTGAATGCCCATGTATTAAAATGTAGGGCGCTCATGTATTCCCACAGTATGACAACTTTTTTATGGCATTATATCTAGATGCCATGTACTTATGAAATGCTTTGCTTACTTCTACACAAACAGGAGGGTGCAGGAGGTAACATTAACACCTACACAATAGCGAGGATCCAGTAATATCCGCTTTAAACACTGACTCTGTGAACGATACAGTTTTCCTATTAGTTGACGCTGTGTCAGAGAGGAGTTGAATCTTTGCAGTCATGATTTTGTGGGACGTTATGAGCCTGGGTGCAGAAGCACCTCTCTCCACAGTCTTAAAAACTACTCAACATTAACAGCTTCTTGCGGGTGTGACAAAATGTGACAAAAACAAGGATGTATCATTTGACAGGGGAAAAAAAAGGTTACAACTGAGTAGTAGTCGGTAGTCAGAAAATCAGAATGTGTAGAGTGATATTATTACATTATAGGTTGTAAAGGTCAAATTGGATATGTGCCAAAACTATTGTACCTCTGTCACTGGTATTCAGGCCTATGAGCTGCACTTTCTGCACAGAATTGGGCAATGTACCTATCACAAGAGCTTTGGGAAAACTTTCAATAATGTTTAGCAGAATTGTGTGTATAAGTTTGCCCATGCATGAGAGAGTATGTTAGACTATTCATGTCAGTCTTTTGTTCCTGACTGATTCTGATTCTCTGATTCAGCAGACTGGATGTGACCCTGCGACCTCTGGTTGCCAGGGAGAGAGTGGTGGGGCCATGGCTACTGGGACTACTGTTGGAGAGAGCCAACTCCAGAGGATTATCCGAGATCTGCATGGTACGCCAGCTTTATGTGTGTGTGCGCCCCTGTTCGCGTCCATGTTTGTGTGTGTATAGACTAGCAGCAGGCAGTCGTTGGCTGACATGGTGTGAGTGAAGAGAGGAAAAAAGAAGAGTCAGAGATGGTTGCCATGATGTCATGACCTTGGTCTCTGTGTTGGGTCTGAGTACAATCTTTAAGCCTGGAACTACTTGACCTCCACTGGTCATCAAATCATTTGGGAAAACATAACTCTGACCTCATGTTTGTGTAGTAAGGGCGTGGTGGAAGCCTCTGTCAGCATGCAGCGAGACAGAGAGTGCGTGCTAAGGGTGCACCCCTCACGGGTGTCTTTCCAGTTTTTACGATGGATACGAGGCAAGTTTTTAATGGACAGCCTGATTGTGCTTGAAGAAGGTGGCACTGGAAAACAATGGAAAAGGGTTGGATATTTTGGAACCTGGAAAGTCTGTGTGTGTAACTGGAAATGCACCAAGGAGTGAAGAAACAGTCATTTTAAATTACCTCTCAGTTCTTTTGCTAAGGGACCTTTATAATAAGATACAAATTTTCCTAATTTTTGGGGGGGTTTCTTCACTGCCTCTTGTTTCCCTGCTAACAATATTGTTGTTTAGTGTGTGTGGTCTAATGTACATGCTAGTCTGCATGAACACTAGGCCTAGAAATATTTTTTAATATAAAATTTATTCATAAAACAATTATCTTTTAATCATTTTTTCCCAGGTTAATGTTGGTGTTACTTGTTATTTAAGAAACATTTATACATCCCTGAGCTTGTATCTGTGTTTGTATCTGTGAATTTCAGAGGCTGTAGCAGAGCTTGCAAAGGAGTACAGGGAAAGTGGAGAGCCAATCACAGATGACAGCACCAACTTGCACAAGTTCTCCTACAAGCTGGAGTACCTGCTACAGGTATGAATCCCAGTTATTCATTAAAGGTGTGAAAAAGTAATTTGATTTCTAATGTGTTAACAACCAGTTAGAAATATAAAATGGATAAATGTTAACAAAACACAGATCCTACACTTTTTGACGGATTGTAAATGCATAAAGGTCCATTAAAGGAAGAATTCAGATAATAAATTAAAAAGTGTTTAGCTGGTTGGAAAAAAACTCTTCAAACTATTTCTTTTTATTTTAATATTTTATTGCAAAAAGGTAACACATGGCTTAAAAAACAATCCGCATGTAACAGTTTTACCTCCAACTGTATCTTTCTTCAGTTTGACCAAAAGGAAAAGACTACCTTTCTTGGTGTAAAGAAGGACTATTGGGATTACTTCAATGACTGTCTTGCTAAAATCAAAGGGGCCAACGATGGGATCCGCTTCGTCAAGTCCATCTCTGAGGTATAAAGATTTTTTTGTTTTTGTTATTGTTGTTGACAGTGACACCAATAACGAGCACTGATAATATACTGATCATTAATAATATCAGATTACCCCTAATATAGTGATACAGCATAACTCGATTAAATATTTTATTGTTTGTTTTGTTTGACAAGTTGAGCAGTAAATAATGAAATGAATTGCTATTCACTCTGAATTTTTTTGACACCCTGGAGTGTGAGTATGAAGTAAATACTGTTTCAAGCCATGTGTAAAACAAGGTCTTCTTTTGCTTTGATAGCTGAAGACATCTCTGGGGAAGGGACGAGCATTCATTCGCTACTCCCTCGTACATCAGCGGCTGGCTGACACACTGCAGCAGTGCCTGATGAACCAGAGAGTCACCAGGTAAAATTTTAAAACTTGCAGTTTTTTAAAAATTGTTTTTAATAGTTAAATAGTTCAATTTGTTTTTCAATTACAAGGTTTGTGAAACTTGGATAGGGACAGTGATAGATAGTGAAACACTTTATTTCCCTTTTCTGTGTAATGGGTCTTCTGCTTTAGTAGAAACAATGTTCAGTAGTATTAGAATATAAAGAGCCATTTACTTATTTGTAATTATCAAGTTACCGTTTTCAATGATTTACCAGTAGTCAAATGGTGTGTGGAGTGCTGTGGATACACATGATACCAAATTTAGAAAATACAGAGAAGAATCTTAATCTTAAAGAGGAATATCACTGTTTTGTTTCTATACCCTTTGAAAGATCGAAATATGAGACAAAATATCCTTTTTTTGAGCCACAATAATTGTTTCTAGTTGTTCTGCTCCATATTAATTTCACCTCTCCCTCTTCTACTCTCCCACAGTGACTGGTATTATGCAAGAAGCCCTTTCCTGAAGCCCCACCTTAGTGTTGACATTATCAATCACTTGTATGAACTCAATGAGGTCCAGTTCGATGTTGCTTCGAGAGGACACGATCTTGATGCCTCCTGGCCAACTTTTGCAAGGTAACACACACAAAAAATCTTGAAAACAACATGTAGATCAAAAAAAGAACTATGGAAAAATTGTTGATCAGATATCTAAAAAAGCATGGAGTTTATTTAGGATTTCGGATGTGTGATAACTACCAATGTTCACAGCATTAAATTTCTTTTCTAATCAACAGAAGGACACTGGGAAGTGCAAACTCACCTGGCCACATGTGGAAACCACCTAGTCGCAGTTCCAGCATTAACAGTTTGGCCAGCACCTACTCCCAGGTAACAAAACTATATCTCTAATAACATCCTGTCATTTTATCCTCATCTCAAAATTGTAACAGGATGTTCGACAGTTCTTCTCTTTTTTTCTGGTTTCTCTTACAACGATCTAGCAAGCACCTGAGTTCCCCTCTAGTCCCGACTATGGTCAGGGTCTACTGAATGACCTGAATGAGTCACTGCCCACCTGCACCGAAGATGTCGGCACAGTTGAAAACCTTCGCCTAGAGCTGGACCAGTCAGAGCTGAAGCAGCGGGAACTCCTTGATAAGGTGCGGCAGCTGGGTGAGGAGGCCGCGGAGCTTAGGGGCATAGTCGTGGAGCTTCAGAGGCAGCTGGATGTGTCGCTTGCTGCCCAAGAGGAGCAACGGGGCTTGCAGGGAGAACTCAAGAGTCTGCAGGGGAGAGAGGAGGCCTTTGCCAGAGAGGTGGAAGCACTCAAAACTAGGGAGAAAGCTACGGAGACTGCACGGCGCCTCCTCCAGGAAAAGTTGGCAGCTGCTGAGGGGAAGAACATGGAGCTCATGGCCAAGTTGGATGAGGTTCTGAATGAGAAGGGCCAGCAGGCAGCCAGCTACTTTGATTCAGCACAAAAGATACACGAGTTACTGGACAGATTGAAAGAGGCAGAGAAAGGAAAGATGGAAGCTGTTGCAGAGGTAGAGGAGAAGAGGAGGCAGGCAGAAAGGCTAGAGGAAGATCTTAGAGTCAAGGAGGTAGCTACAAAAGAGGGAGAAACAAAACTTGTAGCTTTAGTTACAGCTGCATCTGAGGAGAGGGCCAGGTTGGATGAGAAAGTGGAAGAACAGTGTAGTGCACTTGATAAGCTGCAAGGGGCCTTGACATTGAGAGAGAAGGAGGCAAGCAACCTACAAAGGCAGCTCCAGGACCTCCAGAGATCTCTAGAGGAGAAAGAGAAAGAGGTGGAGGTGGTGAAGAGGAGGGCACAAGAAGATAAGGATGAAATGCAGAAGAATGTTGGTGGCTTAAAAGAGACTTTAGAAGCAGAAGTCAATGCTCTTAAAGAGCAGGTAAAAAAGAAAGAGGCAAAGCTAACTTCCACCAGTGAGACACTACAACAGCTTGAAGCCAAGAACCAAAGCCTGAACACAGAAAGAGAGATACTAACAAACAGCCTTGCTGAGCTAGATGGTAACGTCAGAGAACAGACTACAAAGATAGAAGACTATAAGACACAGTGCGCCAATTTAATGGAACTGAATGAGAAGTTGTTGATGACAGTGAAGAGAAATGAAGAGTTGAAAAAGGAGATGGCAGACAACAGAGCAGTGCTTGAAGCTGAATTAGCAGCTCTAAGGGCTTCTGAGAAACAGCTCCGAGGCCAGCTGGATGATACCAAGATGACAGTAGATGAAAAAGAAAAGAGGTTGCGTGAGGAGAACCGCAAGTTGGACGAGAGTCTGCAGCGAGCCACCATGGCTGCAAAGCTCTCAGAGACAATGTCCAAGCGTCTCGAACAGGAGAACCAGAGTCTGAGAGAAGAGCAGGACACTGTGAAAGCAGCTCTTAGCCGTATGCAAACAGACCTGAAGAGCGTTCACGGGCAGATTGGAGAGTTGGAGAAGAATTTAGGAGCTTCACGCAAGAATGAAGCAAGTCTTCAAGAACAGCTCCAAACCAAAGAGGCGCAGCTAGAGAGTAAAGAGACGAACCTTGTTGAGCTGCAGTCCAGGTTAAATGCTCTGGAGGCCAGGGAGAAGGAGCTTGAGATCGCCAAGGCTGATGCAGAAGCAACCTGTGCTAGACAGGCTGAAGTGATTGAAAGGGTGACTGGTGAGAGGCAGGCAATGGAAAAATCTCAGCTGGAGAGGAGCACTGTCCAAGCAAAGGAGAACCAGGAAGTGATAGGCAAACTGACTGTGGTTGAGGGCCAGTTGGAGGTGAATATAAAAGAAGTGTCCAGGCTTCAGTCGGAGATCCTGGATCTCAGGGTGCAGGTACAGAGGTCTGAGGAGGAAAAGCTTAAATCTCAAGCACAGCTGGAGGTGATGGAATCCCACAGAGATGAGCTCAAGACTCTGACCGAGCAGCTTAAAGCTCAGACAGAGACACTGAATCAGAAGCATATAACAGAGCTTATGGAGTGCAAAAAGAATGAAGAAGCTCTGATTGAACAGCGTGACAGAGAAGTGGCTGCCCATGCTGAGCAGGCTATCTCTGCAGCTGCTGTTCGAGAAGAGCTGTCCACCCTCAAGGCAGAAAATGGCAGGCTGGTCCTAGACAACAGTGAGACACGTGAGGCTCTGCACCGGGTAAACACAGAGATGGCAGAGCTGGGGATGACTATCTGTAAACTGAGTGCAGAAAAAGAAAAGGCCGAAGAGCACTGGGCAGGCGACGTTGCCAGGATTGAAGAGCTGGAGAAAGAGGTGGAGCGACTAAAGAAGTGCACAACAGAACTACAACTGGAGGCGAACACACTGAGAAAGGAGCTGACACAGAAGGAGACACTTCCAGGGACTATCACAGAGCTTCAGGAGCAGCTGGAAAGGGCCAAAAACCAAGTACAGAGTGTCAAGGAGTCCAGCCGAGAAGAGATGGAGGCTGTCAAGTTCCAGATGAGCTCAGAGAGCATGAATCATCAGACCCAGATGAAGGCAAGTAAATCAAAACCTGTTTATTTTGCCTTGTATTACCCTCATTTGTAATCATTTTTGCCCTTTTTGACTTTTGGCATTACTAGTGACCATTCAGAGCTTCATCCCCGAATGTCCATGACTGACTGAGTGAGTGACAGAGTTGAGTTTATGATGAAGTTAGCCAAGATTTGGAGTTTTCCCATTAGCTGTTACTCTGTCAAAATCACTTCGCCTGAAAAATTCCTATTACATCATCAGGGTACATTTATAGTGCATCCACAGCAGTTTTCAACTACATCTAATGGGCCCTTTTTATGGGTTCTTTCATGATTGCACTTCTCCTTGCGTTGAATGGCAGGAGGGAGAACGCACAGTTAAAGCACCCCAAATGAAATCCGCAGATAGAAAAAGATGGAAGAGCAGCGGAAGTTAAACGATAACTAAAATAGTTCTAATTACAATTCACTATATAGTCACTACCATTGACTAAACCTTTTCCTAATTCCCCACAATTTCACATATTAACCAGACATGATTCGGCCATAAACTAGGTTTTGACATGGTTTGGTTAGCGAAGCTAGTATCATGGCTCTAGGAACAGCAATTTTGGTCTGTGGGTTGGTCCACTATTTCAGTTGGATATTTCTCCAACTGAAATATCTTTACCACTGCTAGAGGGATAACCATGAAGTACGGTACAGATATTTATGGTTAACTCTTTGTCTTTTTTCCATTCTCTTGTGTCACTGTCACATTTCAGAGTGTGAATGAACAGCTGGACCAGGTGAAAGCCCAGCTGCAGGAGGAGCTGAAGAATGTATCCAGCTTGCAGGTGAAAGTGTCAGAACTAGAGGTGCGTGTCTTTCGACCATCAAATAATTCATGGTTACATAATGAGATACATGGTTGTGGTAGAATGTGTTTTGTAATCTTTCGAGACTTGCCTTCACAGAGAAATACTTATATAGAAATATGCTGCCATCAGAAAAAAAATCTCTGGTATACGCTCTTTACCTATTCTGTAAAAAACATGTATGATACAGGAAAGACTGGAGATAGATAGTGGTCAACAGTGCAAGAATATAAACATAGCCTAGAACAGCCACTTTTATCATTTGCGGATTTACAGATGGAGTGGAAAAAAGAAAACTATAACCACACGGCACATAATAACCCTCTGAATTAATACCTGGCATTAACATGCAACTTGGGTGATAGATCAGTACAGATGTTAATGCACTGAAGATGCATTGAGACTCGATTCTGAGGTGGTCTGGCCCTCATATGGCCACATTCTTTTAGCAGTGTGTACATGAATATGTCCAGGGCCACACTGGAGGGCTGCCAACTCAAGTGACATCCTAAACGTAAGTGGATGTATGTAGTCATTTTCAAACAAATACACGTCAAACAAATTGCATATGCAGGCGTTGTTCATTCTGTCTGAAAATTTTAAAGATTTTAAAAAAGAGACATCTTATAAGTGCACTCATGTATTATGAGTGCAGTAAACATGTCTGGTGATTTGGTTTGTCTGCAACAGGCCAAGGAATAGACCCAGTCTGCGTTGTTTTGATTGCTCTTCCTCTTCTAATTTCCAGCAGCCTGGGTACAGGAAGAGCACTGCTGTTTCCTATCAGTAAAAAATAATGCATTTGGTCTTTGCAAATAGAATCAATGTACGTATTTATTTAGAAGAGGAAGAACAACAGAATTGGGAATTGAGATCTGATCACAGGTGGCCACCCATGATGCATGTAAATGTAAGGCCCTTGATTGCTTACACAGCTGTCTTTGAATGTTGAAAGTAGAACAGATGCTTAATCACTGCAGTGAACTGGTCCTTATTGAATTAACAGCTCCATGAAAATGCTTTGAGGTCACAATTTTCACTGATGTTTTTTTGTCTTTATAGATCTATATAATAGGTTTTTATTTAGAGGGATGTTTTTAGATTTAATTGAAGAGGTTGAAATTTCATTGTCAAATCAAGTGTCAAAAATCTTGGTAGTGATGGATATTTTTATGTATTTGTCCTGATTTTCTTACATAAAGGCTGTGAATGAGCAGTACTTGCAGCTAACTAGTGAGAAAGATGCTCACATCACAAAGACAGAAGCAACCATTCGTGAGAATGAGAGTGAGATTCAGCAACTGAGAGATGCAGTAAGCAGGTGCGTTCATGACCACTGATGCCTTTGAATTTTATCTTAGAGATACTTAGAGATACTGACTCATTTTGTACTGTCTTCAGTGCTGAAGAAGCACACTTGGCTATGCAAAAGCTCTGCGAGGAGCTGACACAGAAACTCAACATAATGGATG
The DNA here is from genome assembly GCA_016859345.1 of Istiophorus platypterus. NCBI lineage: Eukaryota > Metazoa > Chordata > Actinopteri > Istiophoriformes > Istiophoridae > Istiophorus > Istiophorus platypterus. Next base: position 11,775,316 of record CM029123.1, on the reverse strand, counting down.
CTGAGAAGCAAAACCAGTACCTGAAGATGACTGCAGAGATAGATGACCTCAACAGAACCAAGGCCACCCTTGAAGAGCGGCTCATTGAGCTTATCCGGTATGACCTGTCTCTGTTACAGCTGTCAGCTATGTTGAGGCTGTCAGTACAACAGGCACAGAGATTCTTAATAAAGAACAGTACTAAAATTCATTTTCTCTTTGTATGTCTACCGCGTTGTTATGTTTGGTTGCTGCCTGTTCTTTGAGAGTCCTGAGGATTGTGTTTTTTGAATTGGCTCTTCCATCACTTTACAGTGATGTGAGAAAATTAAGTCTGAGAGGCTGGGTGGGGGAGAAAGGCTTCTTTGAACGCTGAGATAGTTTATTGAGAAAGCTCTGAAAGAAAAATTTTGACAGAGAAGACAGCGGGATAAGTAATGCTTGCAGTCCAACAGGTGAGGTACAGAGTCACCAAAGCAGAGAAAAACATCTTTTTGTGTATCACTGGATTTAGCAAGCGCTATTTCCTCCCTGGCTCACAAAGGTTTCATACACTGTAACAGATAAAACACAAATACAACGATCTGTCAACTCCCTCGGGGGGTGCCCACATTATTTCATTCTTTTGAAGTCTTGCAATATCCTTGCTTTCATTGTTTTTTCTCCCCATCATTTGGGGAAAGGAGACTACTTCTGAACAACAGTGTGCAGAGTATATAAAATATAATAGTATAAAATCACATCCAGTACATGTACAGTGGCATGCTAAATTTGTTCAGTCTTCAAAGATCCTGAAGTGGGAAATATACCATATAAACTAGAGATAACATCACAAGGTTGGTGCAGTTAATTTACAGTATAGCCAGTTTCCATCTGCCTCCAGATCAGCTGTGGAATATTGAGCATTATTTTGTTTATAACAGTTAACACAATTATTGACAGCAATTAATTCATCCAGGTGAGAAAAAAAATCAAAACTCAGGATTTGATGAGAAGGCATCAAATGACACTAAACTTCCACGCATTTGTTCTTTTCTGTGCATTACATCAGGGACAAAGATGCTCTGTGGCAGAAGTCGGATGCCCTGGAGTTTGAGCAGAAGCTGCGATCAGAGGAGCGCTGGTGGTTGGTTGATAAAGAGGCCACTCACTGCCATGGCTGCCAGGGCCAGTTCACCTGGTGGCTACGCAGACATCACTGCAGGTGGGCTTTCATTTGGCATTGACTGGGACCTAATGTGCTCACTGTCTTATCCGTGCCTACCGTGTTTTGATTTTCAGACTAAATGCAGCATCACTTGTGCACTTCATCAATATGCAAGACACCAAGAATATGTTTTTTAGAAACAAAAATTACAGGTCTTATATGAGCGTTACTTTTTCTAGGCTTTGTGGTCGCATCTTCTGCTACTACTGTAGCAATAACTATGTGATGACCAAGAACAGTGGGAAGAAGGAGCGCTGCTGCAGCGAATGTTACACCCAGCACAGTGCAGTGGTGGAGAGGTTCACAGAAACAGAGCTGAGTCCATCAGATACCCTGCCTCCTCCTCCACCTGGAGTAGGACCTCAACCGCCTCTTGAACGAGTCCCGTATAAACCCACCCCCAGGGTAACAGGTGAGAGGCATACTGGGAAGAACAACACACAACTAACTACTACACGCCAACTTGACAAGGCACACACAAACGTTTATTGCTGTAGTTCTCTGAGCCCTAGTATTTTTTCTAACTGTATCTTACCTGGAAAGCAGAAATGAAAAGATCGGCTTAGTTGTATTGAGGAACAAGGACAGAAACGCACGCTGAAGAATTTTTATTCAGTAGGCGAAAGGACAAGATGGTGACCTTTCTGTTCAGTGATTAAGCTGTTTTGCTTTCATTGTAAAGAAAGGAAAGCTGCATATTTTAGATTTAATTTGTAGTCTTAGTCTCACATATGAATTTCAAAATAGACTTTTTTTTATATGCCTTACATGCATTTGGTTTCCATCACTGTAATTGCCACAATGTAAAATGTGAAAATATGGTGGTGGTATTTTCTGTACCTCATTTCAGTCATATAGTCCATTAAACTTATCGATTCCTCCCAGTTTCTGACCCCAGCAATAGATCTGATGATGGAGCTTTTGACATCATAACAGAAGAGGAAGTGAACGGTGTCTACGACAGTGATACCACGTCCCAGACTACAGGAGGCTCACTGGAGGGCGAACAAGAACAGCGGCCTCCGGGAGCACTGGATATGTGAGTGCAAAGTGTAATTGAGGAGCAGAGGGATGGGGATGAGACCGGGTCCAGCTGGTTGTTTTATGAGTCAATATTTGACTCCAAAATCTGGTCATATTCCTCAGGCAGAGATGTCAAATAGAAAGAACACAAGCAGCACAGCAGCTTAGTGTTGAAATATTGAAATTGTGATAACTACATATACTACAGTCATCAGAATGCTATTGTGAAGAAGTACTGGATTTGTGAAAAGCCGGTTGCCTAAACTGTAACTGTAATCCTTGCATTTATGCAGCAAAGATGTAAAATGTACAAAGATGTAGCTCAACAGTGAGGAAGAAGAGGTAACACTGAAAGATCTTGTGCTGAGAATCAAGATAATGATCAATGTCAATGTTAAGCATAATGTACATGAAATTAAGAAAAAAGGGGTAAAACAGCGACCTATGGGTAAAGTTCATAATCCATCTTTAACACATAGTCATGACTCTGCTGTGTATCAGCGTAACATTTTGAAAGATGTACTATAACTGTGTTGGACACACCTCAATTCTCTGCTTTCATATGCTGCAATGATCTCTGACGTTAAAAATATTTTTTTTTCTGTTTAATTATATCACTACCTCATTGAAGAATTTCACACATTGAAAACATAGGATGTGTCTTGTGTTGGATTTTGCAGAGGAACAGAAGATGTGACCCCTGATGACCCTGAGGAGCATGTCCCCACTGTACAGGATTCAGAGATCAACCTTCTCAAATCAGGAGAAGTCACGTGAGTCTTTACTTTGATATATTTTGTACGTGTACAATTTCCAAAGTCAGCCTGGTATTGGTTGAGTTAATGCAACTTTGATGCAGCTTGGCATTCATTTGTTGTCATTACAGGATGGCTGTTCCTCTCAGCATTGAGGATATTTCCCAGTTCGGTGATGGTTCCAGGGAACTCTTCATCAAGTCCAGCTGTTACAGTGCAATAACTGTGGTTGTGGGTGACTGTGGGCCAACCATCAGCTGGATGTTTTCCTCTGAGCCCAAAAGCATCTCCTTTAGTGTCGTTTATCGGGAATCCACTGAAACTCAGGTGGAACAGTCAAAGGTAGATGTTCTCATTGTGTGTATTTTTATGTTTATGCAAAAAGAAACAATGCTTTTGTGAGATCCAGGGAATCACTGCCAACACTTTTTAACTTTGTGGGACCTTGGAATGCACAGTGTGGAGGCCCAGTTAATGTGTAGATAACCTGATACCATTAACACAGTTATAAGCTTTCAACTGAAGATGACTGCAGAAATACTGCCAATATTTCCTTTGTGTGATTTTTTTTAAATTACTTTTAATTCAAAATGTATTGGAATTTACTATATATTAAAATTATAATGATGATGATGATTTGAAACATGGTGTCCAACATAAATTGTTATGTAAGGTAACAAACATAATAAAAACAAGTCTAGAGTATTGTAGTGAATATGATAGATATATTGGCCTGGCGGAGATTTGTCAGACAGTCTCTCCTATGCTGCGTTTCACTTCCATTCACTGTTTTTGTTCTGCTCTCAGGTTCTGATTCCTCTGACTCGCTGCAATTCCCATAAAGAGACAATTCAGGGGCAGCTAAAAGTCCGTCACCCCGGCCTCTACAGTCTCATCTTTGACAACTCATTCTCACGGTACGAAACTCCAGACATCCAGAGTCCTTCTCCTGATTACTCCCTCAGAGTGGGAAAAGCTTTTGAATGACTGAAATGTTTAAAGACTCAGTGTGATGGTTTTAACTTTATGCCACTGTTGTGTGTTTGTGTTTCTGTCCTGCGTCAGTATCCTATCTCAGTTATTCGGATTGCGCTCCCTTTAATCAGAAACCCTCTTCCTACAGGTTCATCTCGAAGAAAGTCTTCTACCATCTTACCATGGAGAAACCTGTAATCTACGACGGAAGTGACCTTCCCTGAAGCCCGATAACACACATGCTCCTCTAGGAGCATTATCATGATGACACTGAGGCTTCAGGGCTGCTGGAGATTGCAATTGACTGTTTTAATTAATTTGACTTTTACCCAAAGCTTTTACCCAAGTATTATTTGCTTTCAAAAATGTTTCTGTGTTATTTAACTCTGTAGCGTTTATGTTTTGAGGTGTGCTCCTGTTTAAACTGTAGCCTAAGTGAAGTGTGGTCAACGAAATGAATAAGGTTTTTAGGAAGAGAAACAGAAAGACAATTGTTTATCCAACTTTTTTTTTTTTTTTTTAAATATACACCAAGTAATATATGTACTGTTAATTCAGTGTGGTTTGAATTAGTAAGTTGTTTATTTAGAGGTATTTCGTAATTTTGTTATTTCTTTCTGTAATTTTTGTTAGTCTTAGTTTTAGTTCTGCCTCTTTTTTCCCAAATATGTCATAATGTAAGGGAATGCAGTTCACTGCAAGTAACACTAGCAAAATGAAATCTGAAATAAGATTGTTCTCAGACGACAAATGTTTGGCAGCAAAAGTTGTCCATGAAGACCAAGGAAATTTTTTTTTTAATGTTTTTTTTTTTTTAAATCATGGCCAGTTTAGAATGTTTCAATTGTTGTGCAATTTTTAAAATCAATTAACTGAAATAAGCAGAGGAAGTGGAGAAAAAGAGTTTGATTGTGGCTTGTTTATTAATTGAATAGTCTGAACATATTTGCACTTGCACAGGAAACAAAGCAGTAACTAATAACTGGCCTGGAAAACACAGTTTCCGCTTGAAAACAAAGCATATGCACTTTGTGCAAATCTCAGGAGTGAGACATAAAATTGTCCAACAGTGGTAGCATGTCCTTTATGTTTTTGGAAAACTTAAAAAGAGAGAGAGAGAGAGAGAGAGAAGAAAAACTGCCGTCGTACTTTCCCTGTAAGGAGACCTGCACACCAGCTTTCGCCATCCAGTTTAAAAGATCCAGTGAAGCAGGGTGCCTGTACTTACTATGCACAGGAGGTTGACTTTGTGTCATTACAATGACATTCACCTAAAATATATTATTCACTGTTAGCTACTGAACCTCTGTACTTATAAAGTGCCTTATAATTGCCAGGAATTAGTGTTTTTGTGGCTGTTCATTTTCCTCTTTGTTATCCACACAGAACACAGTACTTGGTATGAATTGGCAGTATTGCGCTGACATTTAAATCACAGTATAATATGCACAGTATTATATATTTTAGTTGTATCAGTTGAAATGATTTTTCCGTTTGGTTTTTATTTTAATCTTTTTGTCATATGTTCAGATTACCCCCTGACTTTTCTTGTACCCTCACTGATGAAATGGGTTGAAATATTGTGAGCTGTTTCTTGTTGATTTTTTTCTTTCTAATCACAAAGCAATAAGAAAAAATGAGCTTGATCACTTTTGAACACAACCTTACTCTCCTTAATGCAGCCAGAGCTTATCTCCATGCTGCGTTTGTAGAGATCTCTTTGTGTTTCACAGTCAGATCTCTTTTATTTTTTTGATGGGTGTAAATTGGTGCAATTTGTATGGAAAGCCTTCTATTTTCTCTACAGAGCTGCATTTTGTGATAATTATTTTATACATTGTGACAAAACAATATGAAATCTGTTAAGTTTACATTATCTTTGTCAAAAAATTCACACAAGGAAAGATTTTTTTACTTGCTCTTTTCAAAGGATAATTTTTAGGGGAATAAAGTGTGTGTGAATTATCACTCCAAGCATTCAGTGTATCTAGCAATGGACAAGTCAGGCACCCAGTAAACATGAATAAAATGTGAAAGTGATGATGCCTCTGACACCCACTAGCCTGCGTCTTATTTAGTGTTTGACATTCACTTTTTTACGTTGTCAGCAGCAGTCAGCAGTAGACAACAGCGCAAATATCTCCTTTTTCAGTTCTGTTTGGGTTAAGTGTGACAAAACAACAAAGAAATCTTCACACATCCTCACAGCTGTAGCTCACATCCTCTATATTTGTTGAGGTTTACTACTTCATAATGTACAGCATTAGTGGACATCATACTGGCCTTCCAGTGTAATAGTCAGTACGTTTATTAATATTGCTTATTATTGTGCTTATGTCAGAATCTCATGTTAATAATTAGTTGATTAACTGATTAATCAGTCAACAGAAAATAAATCTGCAGCTGTGTAGAAAATCAACTGTAAAGCCAAAAAAGCCAAATATTTGAAGGTTACATCTTTTCAAATGTTGCAAATTGCTGTTTATTGAATATCTTTGGGTTTTGGGCTGTTATTTGGGGGAAAAAAGAAGCTTTTTATAGATGTTCCCTGATGTTTTATAGAGGCAAGTTTAAAGTGTTAAATTGTGAAGTTAACTACTTTGTTTGTGGGGGTTTTTTTGGGGGGGGGTTGTTTTAGTGTAAGTGATAAAAAAAAATTGCACCATTTGCTTTTTTATTTAAAAAAAATAATATTAAAACTGTTCTCGACTATATGGACAGAATGGATAAATTAAAAAGATGAACAGTTGGAAAACATAGGCTAAAGTCTATGTTTGAAGACAAAATATTGTGTCATAGAGAAAGATACAAGGGGGGAATTACTTTATTTTTCCATTAACTTATTTTTCCAAGTCTGTATTGTCACACCTGAGCATTTCTGAAGTCACCTATAAATCCTGTCTGCGTGTGTATGTGTGTGTGTGTGCGTGTGTGTGTGTGCGTGTGTCTTTGTGTGTGTGTGTGTGTGTGTGTGTGTGTGTGTGTGTGTGTGTGTGTGTGTGTGTGTGTGTGTCTTTGTGTGCGTGTGTGTGTGCGTGTGTCTGCGTGTGTGTGTGTGTGTGTGTGTGTGTGTGTGTGTGTGTGTGTGTGTGTGTGTGTGTGCGTGACGTCCGCTCAGCTGTAAAGCTCGCAGGCTGAACTAGGAGCTAAACTAGGAGCCGACCTTCAAAATAAAGCTACAGCGTGGCTCTTCACAGCCTTGATAATTCGCCTTTTAAGCTCATCATCATAGTCTTTGGTATCTTTTCTGGGCATAGCCATTGATGTGTGCGAGAAAAAAAAAAAATCAGTCCCAACCATTTCTTGCTCACAGCCTCGGGAGCGAGGCTTTTATTCTTAAAAGAGACGCGGGAACTCCTGCGACATGAGCTCGGCACCGGCCCCGATGTCTCGTCTCCTCCCGGGGAGACGGAGGCTCCGCATCCCGTCCCGCCACAGTGCGGTGCGGTGCGGGCTCCTCGACGGACGAGGCGGAGGACGCGGAGCCGTCAACATGGCCTGTGTCCACATCGGAGGGATTCTCCTCACCCTGTGTTTGGCTCCAACTGTGAGTGATTTACTTTTACTTTACCTGTGCGGATTTTTTTAAAAGAGATGGTCCATGGCACATTTAAAACTTCCAGCTCCCCCTTCTTTTCATAGAAATTCGTAGTTTTTTCTTCTGGATAACTGCGAAAGCTATTTCTGAGATATGAACCACCAATAAAAAAAAATCTAAATACAAAAAAAACAAAAAAACAAAAATAACAAAACAACAAAACAAAAAGAAAGAAGAAACACAGACACCACCCCCCCTCCACCGTCCCTGTGTCTGTCTGCAGGCACCTGGTTTGCAGCAGTTTGCTTCTTCACAATGATCAGAAGTAACTGTCTCACTACTAACGTGTTGCATCCTATAAAAGACCCCGGCAGGAAAGTATCAGCAGAACGATCACGCCCCGAGGACGGAGGAGTTTCATTCATGCACTGATCCCCTGTGAGTGAGTCTGTGAGCCGAGTGTACTTTACTTTGAGTGTTCAGCAGTGCAGCCCCGTTCCTGGTAGCCGGGGGATTTGGGGGCAAACGCCTCAGTATATCCAGTTCTCTGTGGGTCTGACATCCCTCACACCACCTCAGAACAAGTATGGAGCAGGTTTATGTTGGATAAAGAGACAGGGTGTGTATGAGTATGTGTAGAGGCTCAAAATGACAAGAAGGTGGGTGTGCGTATCAGTGCCTGTGTGTGCTGTGTATACTGTATAGTATTTGGACATGGGTTGTAAGAATATGTAAATGTCCACGCATGAATATATTGCATGTGGCTAAAATAGCAAAAATCACTGGCTCCAGCTTCCATTCTGGTTCCAAATGGGATTATTTGCTGGTTTCTTTATTATGTCTTCAATGATAATTAAGCGAATCTCTGGGTTCTGGACCACTGTCCTGACACAACTGGGAACTCTCTGAAATATTTTCACAATTTCCAGGATTTTATAGACCAAGTGACCAGCAGATCGATTTATGATAAAGAAAAAAAATAATCAAGCCTAATGTGCTACCACTGTCATTATCTGTGACCTGCTACGTTTTATTATTTTCTTCTACAATCCTACAGTTCATTTTGGAGACGCTTTTGTGCAAAGCGATGTACATCTGAGAGCTGAAACAATACAAGCAAGGATCTAGTCAGGAGAGAACATGAGCAAGGGCTGTAAAGCAAAGTTCATGTTCTGATAGGATGTAGGTGCCTACAGGCAGTGAGAGAGGCGATGCTTAGAGTTTGTAGGATGCATGGCTCTTTTTTCCCAGTCTATTAAGTACAGAGGTGTTCAGTAAAGAGCTGGATCTTTAGTCTTTTCTTGAAGACTGAGAAGGACCCTGCAGATCAAACGGTGTTTGGTAATTCGTTCCACCACTGGGGAACCACAAAGAAGAGTCTAGCTAGTGACCGAGGGCAATATTGTGGTGAATGTAACTTCTTATACTCGGTTATTGACATTTTGGAGATGAGTATGTGTATGTGTATGTATGTGTGCGTGGATGGAAAGGTTTCGCTCTAAGTATGTAAAAGAAAGTGCACTGACATCTAAAGAATGTGTACATTTATTTGATTTGATACCAAGAAAAATGTCCAATCTTTTCTCCTACTTGGCTGCCACACACACACACACACACACACACGCACACACACACACAGGAATATAATATCTTGAATATTCTTAATCAAAATCCGGAAAGTGAAAAACCATTTAGATAAAATGATACTTGTATTACTAGTCAATTTACAGTCTACTTAGTACAGTTTGTTTTGGCTAATCAACTGGGAAGAAGCAAGATACACAACAACCAGTACACATGTATGCACATTCACATGCCAACACTCATGACAGGTTTTTTTACAATATTTTATGTGTTTATCAACAGATTTATATATTATATACTATCACATGGCAACCCTGTTAATCTCCTAACGGAATAGAAATATGAGCAGCAGAGACAGAGAGTGGGAACAGGGCAGGCACTCATCACGGTTTTCCACTTCACTCTATTCTCTCTCACTGCGCAGGACTGCAGAGAATTATAATGAACTACCTGGATCCATAAAACATAGACACACAAATTTCAAAAGAAAACATAATCACTACAAACAAAGCCAGTATAACGTGGCAGGTGTCCAGTCTTTTTAAAAAAAGCAAGAATGGATGATGAAAAGAGGAAAATAATGGTCTTTTTTGCTTCGTAATGTCCAAACACATTTTACTCATATGAAAAAAAATTCACTCTACAAGCAGTGAGCAGATGGACCACTCAGTTGTGCTTTTATACAGTTGTACACTGGTATGTCAGTTATAGTAGTCCATCATTTTGGGAAAGACGCTTCGCTTTCTTTCCAAGAATTCAGCTAGATAACAGAGTTGGTACAAATCTGTATGGTAAAAATGAAACTTTCATCCAATAGCCAATTAGTTTAGCCAAGCATCAAGACCTGGAAACAGGAAAACAGTTAGAAACACGTGAGAACAACATGAGGTAATCTGACACATAACCTGACAAATAACCCCCACCATAAAACCACTATTTATTCTTTTAAAAAAAATTTTATTCCAGAATAAACAAACAAGATATAACATTGCTCTTTTCAAAGTGCTGCCTGCTAACATCTCTAATTCTCATTAATTAACATGTTTTATCTCCGTTACAGGTTGTAGGTTTTTTCAGGGGGGGGTGTTATGTACTAGAATAGTTCTTGGCCTGGAGCAGTTACAAGTGAGATAATTATGTGTTAATTAGTGAGCTTTAGAGTTAGGCAGATTTTGTTAGCTTCAGACAGAGCCAGGCTAGATGTTTGCCCCTGTTTTTGTCCTTATGTTAAGCTAAGCTTCCATCCCCCATATGAAGCTATAGCTTCACATGTAGCACACGGTTGTGGCCGTCCTATTAAACTTCTCTCGTATCTCTCGGCTAGAAAATGAATAAGCGCATATCCCAAAATGTCAAACATTTTCTACAATATCTGAACTTTGGAGACTGTGTTTATGCTCTCTCTCCGATTGACTGAATATCTTTTATATTTTTGTGCTGTGTCAGAGTACCAGGGCTGCAGCGTGAACGTACACTCCATTCGCTGTTGAAAATAGAAGGTAACATCTGCAAAGTGAGCCCAATCCAATGGCCCTGTTTTGGGTAGTTAGTTGATAATGGGCTTCACCTCTCAGAGATCATTTTTACAGCAGACTGCATGCTACCCTGGCAGTATGAAGGGGGTCTTTTGGTTTGCATTTAGTTTCATGGCTCCTATTTTCCAGACATACCCAATGCAGCCACCCCCATCTCGCTATCTGCCTATCTCTCTGTCTGTCTCCTAAATGCAGCATAGTGTCTTGATTTAGCCCATCATGCACCTGAAATGCATGAGCCCGTCATGCACCCTCAGGGCTTGTAACTACCAAATCTTGACTCTCGCTTTATACCTAACCCCCTGCCAGTCAAGGCTTCATCTCAACTGCACGCCTTTCTTCCATAGAATAAACTGTCTTCACGTCATCCCATTTGTATATAAACAGGAAAACCATATGCGATTTAGCTGAAACTTTTGTCTGCTGAGCTTTATGGTAACATGAGAGCATGCATCTTTCTGCTTTGAATGTAAGTGCCATAATTTTCTGGTAATTAATGATCAGTGAATTATCACAACTGACATTTAGCAGACAATCATATACTGCTGTATTTGCATACATGAAGCACACTAACTGTAAAGTTTGGTTGTCTGAGCCTAGTTTCCCTGCAGAAGACAAAGAAAATATTTTCTCGCGCTCCAACAGAAGGGCAATACTTGCTGAGTAAATTGCACAATAATACTTGTCAATAGATTATTAGCATTGCATTAGGAACAAAGAGGACTGGTTTGCTCAAGTTGCTTCCAACACAACCATTCACTGACGGAGGGAGACAGATGGTGCTAAGAGCTTGCATATTTGTTCCTACTTAAAGAAAACGGGAGAATACATTTTTCTGTCCAACAATTGTCAGGAGAATTGTGTGCAATTCTATCTAGTTTTCTGTAAGTGATTTGTCATGGTCAATAAAGTGGTTGGTTATTCTGCACAAACAACAGTGTTTGTTTGTTTTTTCTAAGAATCTCATTATGTGTGTGTTTTATTGTGTGTGTGTGTGTGTGAGAGAGAGAGAGATGGTGAACATGTTGACAAGTAAGACACAAAATGAGGAGAAAGGGCTGAGGTTAGTGATTGCATTAGAGAAACAAAAGAGTTTCAGTTCAAACCAGTTTCAGTATTGCTATTTATTTTCAGATGAATTTCAAGTGACATTATTTATGATGGGCTTACATCCTTCAAACAAGCTGTGTTGTTCGGGGGGGGGGGTTATCTCAAAGGCAGACTCTTTCTTTTTTTATTTAAATGTTAAACACTTAGTGGGTATATTTTTTTTAGTGTGTGTGTGTGTGTGTTTTTTTAAGAAATGCATTTGTTTTAATCTAAACCGTATCTCTCTTTTTATAAAAAGGAAACTTATGAATCCCCTTCATCATTTTCTTTTATTTTACTTTTGCGAACAGAGGTTATCTCTATGCACTGCTTTTTCACTGCTCATTTGGCATTTTACCTCTACTTCCAAAGCAATTTTGAAATTGTTCCTCAGGACTGGTGCAACGACCACAAAAGCTTTGATTTGTTGAATTCCAGTATTTTTTCCAACAACTACCCTCGCTCAGTTAGAATCAGTGCACTGCATTATGATAATACATAGCTGGTTATATTCAAGGCTAAGCTCAGTCATGTAATTTAATGAAATGGCTCTAGATGGGTTTGTTTGAGTTCAGATATTGCTGTTTCCCCTGCACGGAAACTTGTTGATCTTTTTAATGGAAATATTTCAAACACCAGTTCGTCCTCTTGGATGATACTCGGAAAGCTGAAAAGGGGGAAATCAGCATTCTCCAGCGGGCGTCCTAGGTCCCAGAGGAATTTAGCTGAAGATTCATTTCATTAAGATTTTAGTTTCATCTTGTGACAAAGAGACTTGTTTTCCCTCTGGAGCTTGAACAAGGACAAAAGTATTTGCATCATACTAATCAGTAACACAGATGACTTTATTCAGGCTGTGCCTAAAGTCTATTGCGGTGTCCTGTTGTTTTTTGTTTTTTTTTTTGAATGAGCATCTTCTAAAACCAAAGATGCAACTCAGATAAGAGCCTCAAAATTCCTCAGAATTGGAAAAAACTGAATGCAGAACATTCTCAAAAATTTGAGTAATTTTGGAAAAGGAGGGGATGATTACATGCCTGTCAAAGTATCTCCTTTTTCTCCTTTTTTGTACTTTGCTCTTGTTTTTTCCTGCATGTGCACACATGCGCACACACACACACTAACACACTGCTCCTATTCATGCCGACATTACAATGTGACTAACACTTCTTCACCGCTATCAGTAGATAAGGATGTTTTCAAAGCCAATAAATCGGGAAAAGAAACAACTCACGTTTTTTTTCCCATCTGTCATATTTTCTTTAGATATTTTTCTTTTTTATATAGCAAATTCCTCACCAGAATTAAACTGTTACAGTTTGTTTCAAGTCAGTAACAGCATCATTAATGGCTATAGTTATTAACAAGAATGAATATTTTCCAACATGCCACTGCTTGGCTTAAATAGCCTAAACACCTAAGAAGATTTAAAAAAAAAAATGAAGACACCACATGAAAACAGATAATATATGATGTCAAAATGTAAGTATATTGAAAGGATAGATACTCCTAGTTGTAATACCATGTAAGACATTTAACCAGCAAATGAATGTATATACTGTACTTTACACCACGTTGTAAAAGTTAACAAATTAAGAACAAGCCTGCTGCTCTGAGAATCAGACTACATATGTTCACTTGCTGCAAAAAATAAAAAGTAAATGCCACTTGAATATGATCCATAGTGGTGTAGCCCATCCAAACGAGATACTCCACTCACCACCAGCCATCTCAGCAAGTACAGCTACAACCCCTTTTATAAAATATTTATTTAATTAAGTTGAGATTTTAGCAGTAAATTTAAGACAAAAAACACATTTACCCTTAGTTGTTTCATTTATACTTGATCAGCTCACATTTCCCTTTGGCACCTGAAGGCAACATAATATTAATTTGATATCCTGGCCTATTTGAAGCATGAAATATAATATGGACTGTATGAGGTTGACCTTAGAGTCTAACACAACAAAGCAGCAGTCGATGCTTTAAACTCGGTGTTAGCTTGTCTTGCCACCTTGATGCTTTTCTTCAGCATCCCTTTCATCTGGAAACCCGTCACTACAAATGAATATTACCCATTCTGCCAAACAGAAGCGTTCTCTATTCATGTCTATACCGTGATTGAAACCTTAGTAATGAATTCTTCTTTCACACTATGATCAAAACACAACCCTATTTCAAAACTGTCATTTCTCCACAGATCTCATTGACACACAAACTCCGATGTACTAGCTACAATGTTCAGAAACACGTAATTCTAATTAAAACGTGTCTAGCACAATACATGAATGTAAATTTTCATATAAGTATTCACTGGAAAAGTCTGAGTTTACTATCAGAGCGCACTAAACTACACATAAACTCACAAGAGATATGTCCAAAGGGATAATTACCACAGAGTCATGACGCTCTACGGTCCTTTTTGCTGTATTTCATCCATCCACCATCCCCAGATGTTACCACATGTTACATCAACCCTTTTCTTTCTCTGAAACGAGGTGTTCTTATTTGTTTTATTCTGAGATAAATGTCAGGCCAAAGTAAAATACAGATCCAGTTATTCTGTTTTATTTTGAATTAAAATGCAGGGATGAACAGGGCCACGCAAACACAAGAATCACTGTGTGGCACTAAATGGATCGAGTGCAGAGTTGAGACAGTCATCAGTGTCCTTAAGGGCAAACTCTTTTAATGAATTTTCCGAGCATCTGTTCTTGTTCGCTTAATGCCACCAATGGAAATAGGTGCGATTTGCCTGAAGGTTAGTGTTTTAGTGGGAAAGCATTTCCTGCTAAAGACTCACTGTCCTTTATAACTTGACGTTTTTTTTTTTCAAGCAGATGAAATGCCCTTTCATGTAGTTACAGACTAAGTGGCCACCAAATCCTCTGCCTAAATGTCTGTATATATCTAATAGCGCATCCCTTCCTTCTGTTCTTCCTTCCTTCTGTTTTTCTGCCTCTAGGCTTTATCAAGCCTACATCCTGAATGCGAATACATATTTCAGCTGGAGAGAGAGGAGCATCACTGTCTTCAGTACATTGCAGCGCAGGCCAACAGAAGCCATGAAGGTGTTTTTTCCATTTTAAAATCTACTAATATACTAGTAGCAAATGGTCACATTAAGTAAAATAGTCTAAGATGGAGTCGATGCTTCGCAGAGAATCAGAAGTTGACAGGGTAGATTCTAGATGGCGTCTCAACTGCAGAATGAAAACGCACTGAGTGATCTATTACTTTGATGCATCTGTAGAGACCATTAAGGACAGTTACGTAAGGGGTTATGTATCTAATATATCTCAAGAGAAATGTCTTGCTTGGAGAACTACAGCATCCTTCTTGTCTAAGTTTCACATAAACAGATGTTATGACTTTGAAAAATGTTATTAAAAGTATTGGCTATGATGGACCCCATTTACCTGTACTATATGTCTGTGAGTAAATATTTAAACTGTGTGTGTTTTGGGTGGCTGTGTATGACAGCATGTAGAAATTGGATTAAACACCCTGACAGACAAATATTTACTGTTTTTTTAACCTTCTTCCTCCCCCTAAACCTCCTCGATAAAGGTTGTCATCCATCCTGGGATATAGTCATCTGTTGGCCTCATGCAGTTATTGGAGAAACCGTACACAGACGTTGTCCTGCAGTCTTCTCCCTCTTCAAAAACAGCACAGGTGACTAAAGGATCCAATTGTGAAAGTGTAAGGTGAACGCATTCAGTCATTCATTCACCCATTTGTTTTGACAGTAGGCATCAGCGTGTGCCTGGCATTCAGGTTTTTCCATATAATTAAAGTCCGTGTTGGACGTATCAGAGCTTTCAGAAAAGTTTTTTTCCACTCATAATCACAGCTTGGATGATGACGTGAATGCTGTTTACAAGTCAGACGCTCATGGTATTTGTAGAGGGAAAATAAGTAGATCACTGAAGCCATTCAGATACATCATCTGGGAACCATGAATGTCTGTATAAAGGATTTATTGGGATGACACAAGGTCCTCTGGAAACCACGAGTGTTTTTACATGATGTCATGGTGATTCATCCCATAGGTCTTGAGATATTTCTTTCCTAGCTAAAGTGGTAGACTACCATAACCATCCCTAGAGCCATAGCGCTAAAGGCATTTTATGAGAATATTTTTTTCTCTCTATAGTAATTCTAATTTGAATTTGATCTCTTCTAGTCTGAATTAAATTCTTAATCTCTTCACCTTTCACCTCAGGTTCAGTGAGCCGAAACTGCACCAGTGGAGGTTGGTCCCAGCCCTTCCCTGAGTACCACATTGCCTGCAGTGTGGATGTTGATATTCCTGAGGTGAGAGTTTCTGGGCAGAGGCAGTTACAGAGCTCAGACTGGGAAATAAGAGACTCTAGATTGAGAATTCAAATGTCAAGGAGAAAATTAGACTAAGGACACACAGTGGAAAGACAGCAGAAAAAGGGAAATCGCACTGTTTCAGCTTCAGAAATCACAACAAACAAGTTTAATTAGAAAAGAGAAATGTACCACGTTTCAAGGGGTCTGAAGTGAAAATTGCTTGCTTGTATATTGTATATTGCTTGTATACCTGCTTTTTCTTTCTTTCTGGGTAGCTAAGATTCAAATACTCTGCAGCCTTAATGGTTCACTGCCATGCAAGATTAGAAAAGAAAATCTATTCAGGTTTAAATATGCATCAGCTGCAAATACCTTTTGCACTTCACAAAGTGAAACACATGTCATCCATCAGGTAATAGCTGAAATTATCTTGTTTTACAAAGGCAGAATCGTGCTTAATCTTACTGAGCTCTGTTTTTGGAGGATAATTATGTGAAAACTCCATTTGGTGCTAGACAAGGCAGAATTTTAAAAGATTTCTGAAGTCTTCCGGTAGCGAAGTTTGAAAGTTACTAATTACGTGTTCCAATGTCACGATAATGTAGCTTTTTCATTTACTCTTTTGAGATGATTTAGTAGTTCAGTTTAGTTCCGTCATACTGCCATTACACACAGACTCAAAATAGGAAAAAAGCTTGCTTGCAGTAATACTGCAGTGTTTCTCTTCAATACAGCTGAGTATCAAGCAAGTCTGCAATTTGGTCTCATTCTGAGACATTACATTAATTTTGAAGGCTGACAGCCTTTTCATATGCTTTGATATTTGAGTGTAATGCCCTTTCATACAAAAGCTTCTTTCTCATCTTGCCCTCAGACAGAAGAGTCATACTTTGCCACTGTGAAGCTGATATACACCATCGGGTACAGCATTTCTCTAGTGGTGCTGGCTGTTGCTGTGTCGATCCTCTTGATCTTCAGGTAAAAACACATCACGTTAAAATAAGTTCACGTTGTCAAAAGAAAAGACAGACAGTTAGAATTGGAATCCATTTCTCATCAGTAACCAGGGTAAACCTAAGGTATGCTCATTTAATGGCAGCCAAGGAAAAGCAATAAAAGCAATACTGTAATACTGTAAAAACAAAAAAAGGGCTCTTAGTTGAGTGTATAACAGAAAGTTGTTAATAATGGCTGACACTCACCAGTTTTTTTTTTGGAAAAGCTAATGTCAGGGTCCTGGCAGTCACACACCTCATATGGCATGTTTAAAGCTCTGCCACCACAAGTTGTGGTTTTGTGGAGAGTCATGTAAATTAACTAGCTCCTGGCTAGTAGGCTAAACCAGCTGGCTGCTATTATGGTATATTATGGTTACACACATGAGAGTTGTATCAACCTTCTCGTCCAGCTCACTTAAAGAAAGCTGATAAGTATATTTACCAAAATGTGTAACTTTTCCTTTAGGGAGATTTCCTGTTATTTTAGAGCATTTTACCCAAAATACCCCAAATAAAAATGAAACCAAGCTGTCGTGAAAATAGCTGTGATGGTTTTATGAAGCAAAAAAATCATTTTCCCTCTCATAATCCGTCATGCGTTGCTCCTTTCTTTGTCTCATCACTCAGCTTTGACGCTGTCCTTTCTTGGATTTCGCCCTCTTTGACATGAAGTGGACCTAGAAGGTCCTATAGTCCAGTCAAGGGTCTCCTAACACTCACCCACCCAGCTCTTGGTTCACTGGATTAACAGAAGCGTCTAGAAAGACAAAATCTTCTAATTAGTGTTTTCTTTTTTGTCCAGCCAGTGTGTAGTTTTATAAATCGCGTTTGCTTACCATGAAATTGCATTGAATTGACACTACAGCACCATCACTTCTATGTATTTTTCATTCCTTATTTCAATTGCTTATGTTTCTCATATACTGTACATCTTATTTCTTGGTATGTTTTCCCTTTTGCTTTCATGTTGTTTGGCTCAGAACTGAAATTTTTGCTTGTTTTTTCAACAGGAGGCTACGTTGTGCCAGGAACTTCATCCACATCCAGCTCTTTATTACGTTTATCCTGAAAGCTGTGGCGGTGTTCATAAAGGATGCTACTCTGTTCTCAAGTGACAACATCAACCACTGCACCTTTTCCACAGTAAGATAATGACGATGAGGACAAGAGGCTGTATTAAGAAAATCCTCTGCGCAGATTTCCCTTTTCTCATAATTACATATCATCTCATATTGCTTGCATGTCTCTCATACTAATGAGACATTACAATTCAGTCTCTGTCCTTTCCCTCCTGTTTTTTTTCCCTCCAGTTTGCCTGTAAGGCCTCTGTGGTCTTCTCTCACTACTGTGTGATGGCTAATTTTTTCTGGCTCCTGGTGGAGGCGCTCTACCTCAATTCCCTGCTGCTCTCCTTCTATCACAGCCGTCGATGCCTGTGGGGCTTCAGCTTGCTGGGATGGGGTGAGAAAACTTGACTTTCAGTTTCCCCGACATTCATTATGCAGAACTGCATTGCTAAATTTGAAGAGTTCGGTTCCAGTGTGAGATGTCCCACATTTAAAACACAGGATCCTATATTATACTTGCTCCTACAAAAATCTGAGAAATAAAGTAAATCTTTAGCATTAGTAGGTAATAAATGCAAGGATTATGAATTAAGGGGACTTACGAAGAAAAGATCATTTCTATTTTACAGATACTTGTGTTTTCAATCTTTTTAATTAAATATAATGTATATTAGCTCAAGATGAGTTACACTTCCAAATAAGAACAACTTTTTCTGACCATGTGCAACAGCTGTCAATGCATAATGTCAGAAAAGTTTGAGAGTGCAGTCAAGTCATTCTTAGTTTGCCACCGCAGCTTATTCTGTTTAAGTGGTCAGTATATTATATGCATTATGAGTTGCTGCTTTTGCGATTCTAGAAAATATCAATATTCATATAAAGTGATGCTCTCGAGACTGCTATTCTTCGTGGAGTGCACAAATAAATGCACTGTGTCATTTGCAGTCTCCCGTCCATCTAACTCATATGTGGGGTGGTTCTAAAATATTTCCTTTTGAAACAGCCTGCTTTGTGTTGAAGATATCAAGTTTGCTTTGTTGTTTTTAAAAAAAACCCTAAACATAAAACAGTTGTCATGACCCTAATGTTGAGATAAGTATAACCCACTGAATTAAATGAGAATTTTTGTTCATATGTACATATATATGTGTGTGTATATATATATATAAAACAGGTTCGAACACTGTCTAATTATGATTCACCCAACTCAGTGTGTACTGATTTCTTCTCACTGACATTAGTTTTGGTTTTCTGCCTTTCCACAGGTGTACCTGTGCTCTTCATCATCCTGTGGATTGGATCCAGGCTGTATTTTGAGGACACAGAGTTTGTATAAACTTCCTCTACCAGTTCCATCTCCACAAATACAGTGATTTCTTATATACAGTACATTTCAAGGTCACTGCAACAGATTTACAAGTGTCCAAGATTGCAATTCGAAGTAAGGATTGCAACAGTAAAAACCAGTGTAGCACTATAGCACTTTACCAAAATGATTTCATCTTATACAGCACAGGTTTGTGACGTGGAAATATACTTACTTTATGTACTTACGTTTTAAATACATTTATAATTTTCACTCCCTTTGTGCTCAACACTATTTGGTACTTGTTAGGAGATTCTTTTTATTCTATGGTTAGCTGGACTCATTGTCCATCACCCTGGGAGAGAACTTGCACAGACTGTTCAAAGTGAACATTTCAAAATGTCTTTTCACACAGATGTTGGGACATCAACGAGGACTCGCCCTATTGGTGGATCATCAAGGGACCGATTGTTGTGTCTATAGCGGTAAATGCCCCCATTCTGCTGAAAATTACCGACGCTTAATTTATGCACCTAGCAGATTACAAATTGTTATGCAGATGGTTTGTTTACTTTCTTTTTAAAGATCATATCTGAAAAAGAATTTGAAAACAATCTTGCTTTGTGTTCACTGGAACATTATTATTGTGAGCCAAAAACTGCCCTTACGCCAGGCATGACCAATTAGACACCTGGCTGTTCATATTGTCGCCATGACATTCAATAATCACATTGTTCTAACTGAAATTTGGTATAATACCTGTACAGGCTTTAGCCCATTAACGCTGAACATTGTTTAACTTTGAATTATTGCTTTATCTATCAACAGGTCAATTTTATGCTCTTAATGAACATCATCAGAATCCTAATACAGAAGCTCAATCCTCGGCTGATCCAGTTCAACAACTCCTCTCAGTACAGGTAATCCTTTCGCTGCAGACACAAATTTACTTTCATATTTTCCTTAAACAGTCTTGTATTTTCAAAGTTGCATCTGGTGCAAGCTGTGTGGAAACTGTTAATACACCACAGTCGGCAATTCAGTCACCACTGAACCACAAACTTGTCAGTCTGGCCACGTCTACCTATCCAACTCCCAAGAGGCTTACCAGAATTTCTAATTGAAATAGGCTCACTAATTGGCTGAAAGTGTTCAGGCACATCATGCATATCCAAATCTTATAACAGACATACCAAAGATAAGGTAAGTGATGCTTGACTTAATTGCACCAGCTAGATTAATGTTTCCTTACACATACTGAAAACATTACCTCTGAACTCACATTTTAATATCTTCACTTTAAATCATGTACCTGTCACTACCTTTCCGATCACAAACAAAAGCTGCGGTTACACTAACCCACACACTCACAAACACAAGTATGTTCTTGATTGGCATCTGACGATTAGCAGTTCCTTATTCAAGATACTCTCCAGAGCAGTATTCAGATAAGATATGCACTAAATAGCTCCCCCAGGTAGCTTTACCTCCTGCCTCTTCTTTCTTTGCTTCTGTGCAACAGACGCCTGACTAAGTCCACCCTCCTCCTCATCCCTTTGTGTGGTACTCACTACATGTTCTTCAATTTTCTGCCCGACTACTTCAGTGTTAACCTGCGTCTCTGTATCGAGCTCTGCATGGGATCCTTCCAGGTACGCACATGGACTGTACATTATAAACACTCAGTAGTCTGACAGGAATATATTGTACATACTCAAATACCCTGAAAATGCACACACATTGCTGCCAGTACCCAGAATATAATCTCTGTAGAGTAGTGCATAGTCTATATTCTATGAATCCTCGTTGAGCTCTTATCATAAAATATGTGCATCTAATTTAGAAAGATATCCTAGGAAAATAGTCTTTGTCTGGAAGTCAGAAGTTTGTTGAATTTGCTTTGTTTTCTGCACTTTTATACATATTCAATGTATTAAAGAATGTTGCATTTATGGGTGTTAATTAAAAAATATATAAGTTGTTCAATGGAAAGGTATTGAAAACTCAGTTTGAAATTCACTTTATTCTTGACAACTCATGTAAAAAGGCTGCACTAGGGCACAGTGGTGTTTTGATCTAAATCAACATGCTAAAATATTCACATTTCTAACACACTGATGTGAATGGTAGCAAATGTTCATCAGTTTATTTTAGCATGCTAACAGTTGCACATTACCATTAAACACTAAGTCCAACCTGAAGCTAACAGAAATATCAGTAGAGGTAGAGGTAGCTGATAGCTTGGCTAAAACAAATTCAGTACTAAATTCCTATTTGATAAAATGCTTGAAACACAACAGTAGTTATACAGTTTGCTTGAAAAACATTCATGAAGAATGTATTAGTTTATTAATTAGTAGAAAAGGGCTTAGCCATGCTGCCAAGCGAGGGAAGCTCGACACATGTTGATTACATATGCCAGAGACATGGTAAAGGCTTCTGCCACATCTCGACAAACAGGTCTGCTAGTCAGCCTCCACAATTGGATTTTGTCCCTGTATGCTTTCCTGTTGAGAATTCAAATTAAAGCGTTATCTACTAGTTACAGCAGTGGCCATAAAGCTATACCTATAACTAGGCTTTGTTTATAAAAGAGTTAAAACAGCTAAGGCCAGTTTTATTCTGCATGTTTTGGTTTAAAGTTAAAAGGAAGGGCAGCAGAGTTTATATATGACTTACAGAAGTGTATTATTGTGATGCAAATCCAGACCATTATTTCTCCCGCTCTTGTTAGTTGGCTGTGTGAGTGACACATAATAGATTTTCCTGACCTGTTATTAATTCTCTTTCTTTGACTTATCGGCTCTCACTTCACCTTATCACCTTTAAACAATGATCTCTCTTGCAGGGGCTCCTCGTAGCAATTCTCTATTGCTTTCTCAATCAAGAGGTCAGTACAAGCCACCACAATCAAGCATTTACTTGGACACTGAACAAATCACACAGAGAAATTACAGCTCCCCTTAACATAATAAACCTGCTCACCTGGATCATATGCCAGCAAGGGTTGAGTGGGTTAGAGTCGTCAGGGTTGAAATTACAAAAATAATCTTCCACTTTTCTTCCCCTCATTGCATGAGGGAAGGACCCCAAGCACTTATGTGACGGCCGTGAACAATGTGAGGCCGACCCGAGACAGTCTGAGGGTAACACCAGTCTGTGTTTTCAGCTCAGTTATCTTATAGACAAATGAATTAGTTCATTTGGTTTAAATCTATATTCTCTTGCTGATTAAAAAATATATATTTCTAATGCTTCCAAAATGTAACTGAAACTCCAATAATAAACTGAATGATGAAGGTATCATTCGTAAGGTGAAAGGAATAGTTCATCATCTTGGGAATTAAACTCATTTGCCTTCTTGCCGGGATTTAAATGATAGATGATTTAAACTACTACATTGGCATGTGAGTTGTAACAGCTTCATTTTATCAGTTTGTAATTAGCCAAATACTGCATTTTCTGTGTGTGTGTGTGTGTGTGTGTGTGTTTGACAGGTCCAGAAAGAGGTCCACATGCAGTGGCTGAGGTGGCAAGAGAGGAGCTATGGGGTGGTGTCGCCTGCTGCAAAGGGCAGCCAGATGGACACGCCCTTCTAGAGCGTTCTGACACGCCTTCACCTCCTTCCTGTTGATTCTAGCTTTATTTTCACAGAGGACTGCCTCTGTGCATGTCATCATCTCTAATGGGCTGCACATTACACACGATACCAGTAGTTGTGAGCCTTGCACCATTAAATCCTAAAAGAGTCTGTAAGTTGCCATTGACAGAGTGTTTCACTGGCTGCATTCCTTCATCCAGTACAGGAAAACTTTCCAACGGAGAATGACTCTGAAATCCCATAACATACACTTATCTCAAGGCAGCTCCTGCCAACTTCATATGCAGTTTTCCAAAGGGCATGGGGGCAACAAATTCAGAAAGATCAACTTTGGATTTCATTTGAGGCCCCACTGGTCAAATTGAAAAATTTAATTTAACTTTAATGAGCTAGAAGCTAAAAAACTATCAATTAGCAAGTAAAATTACTCATTGGATATTGTTGTTACCAAAACAACTACTACATTACCTGGTCTCCTATATATATATATATATATATATATATATAGGTATATTAGATCAACCTTATCTTATAAAGCAGCATCACTTAGCTGACTCACCGTTGAAATGAATTATGAACGACTTTTATATTATTCATTATATCAGTATATTACATCATTCACATTAAATGATTCCTATCATTTTGGAGTGTGAGAAGCACTGATTGATTGTTGTGACTTGTTCATCACACAGGGAAATGTAGTGGAAGTATGTTTATGCTTTGCTGTGATCTTTGTGCTCTCATTATTGTTTGCATGATATTTATTTATTTGTTTATTAAGTCATTCACAGTAAGGATTGAGGTATTGATAGTAGTGTTGTACAGCTTATTGAATTTATGTCTTTAATGTGTAGATGTTTGTTGTTTTTTTTTTTTTTGGAATGAATACCTGCAATCTGTTGAGCATAGTTAGCACATAGTTGTAAGCTACTCCACTGTATCCTTTAAAGGTTAAAGCTAACACGGCGCATTGTCTTCTGTCATGTCATGTGGTTGACTCTAGTAATAAAAGAGAAATCTCTACATCTCTGCTGCAATCTCAGATTGAGCAAAGGACTGAAAAAAAAAAAACAGAAGGTAGATTATGGGAATACTTTAGTATAGTATATACCTTCTTGTATACTATACATGGCTTTGAACTGTATGGTGATATAAATAATGATCAAAATGGAAACTTTTTTATGTGAGCTAATCAGTTTAGCAATTGTATTTTTTATGTTATAATTTATAACTATTTCATCAAGTTTTACAGTTATACAAAAAATTTAATTACTGCCCAGTTCTAATCTGTTACAGTGACATTTATGTAAATGAAATATTTTTTGCCTCAACCTGAATATTTTAACTCGTTCCTGTCAGACTGTTCTTTAATAGTCACTTTTCTCTCCTGTTGCATTAGGACGTTGCTGCTTTTCTTTTACCTCTCTCGTTTTAAAGCCTCATAAAACAACAGGTTTTACTCAGCTTCATCATGGCTCATGGCTGCAACCACCTTCACCATGGAAGAAAACATCAGCTGGTAGCTACAAACTGTTGAATCAGTGATAAAAGCTGAAGTCATTCAATTCTTTGTGCTTACATGTGGTGCAGACAGTCTTGATACATTATGTGCTGATACTGAAATTCTGTTTATTCATAAAGGAATTTTATGAACATTGTTTTAAGGGGAAAAAAATGTTCATAACTTAATAACAATAAATCTGACTCTTTGAAGCATGGTTGCGAAATTTGCCTTTTTATCATTTTTAAGCAAACATTCTGTCTGATTCATTATAATACACATTTCGGAAAAGTAAAGCTATTTAAAGGGACAGTCTGTATGTGAAACGATATACATTTTCAGTGTGTTTTCCAATGGAAAACCCCCATTTATCCATTCATTATCCCATTGCCTACACAGCATTAGACATTGGTTAAAAAAAAAGTCACAAGCAAGGTTACAGTACAAATATAAACTACCGTTCAAGGACACTGTAAACACGTTCTTCTTTACTCCTGGGAAAAGTTACACCCCGGGGTGAAGGTTTTGATAGATGGTCTACCCACTCTGCTGCCACCGCAATGCTGCCACCCAGATGTTTCTCCCATCTGGCCGGATGTTATGGGCAGGCCCTCCCTGTTGTCTCCAACAAAAATGGAATGGCCCCAAGGTTTTCATTAGGGTCCATCAGAGTGCCCCATGCTTCATACAGCTTGATCAGTCCAAAGCCGAAATTATTGGTACTTGGGTTCAAAATAGCTCTGTTTACTTTGTACATCTCCTACGTTTTCTCCAATCACAAAGCAAAGAGGTAGAAAAATGGGCCTCTGCTATTTCTACATCTTAACAGGTTGGCACTAGAAGAGTCGCACTGCTGAGGGAACAGTAGAATCAAGCTTCAGAGAGTTGTAACCTGCTCCCATGTGCTCGGCAGCTGACAGTGTTTTTGGGATCGGCTTTATGTTCCCTTTTATGAAGTCTCTGGTAAAGTCTCTGCCCCCTCCCGCGCTGTCAGAGCCCGCTCACTCAGTTTTCCACCTCCGTGTCAGGGTTCACAGCAGGGCCGTCGTACAGCCGCCTGCGGGCCTCCCTCGCTGCGGCTCCTCGGCGGTGGTCTGGGATTTGTGGAATGGGAAGTTCGGAGTTCCTGAACAGGATGTGGAGTCACTACTGCAGCTTACAGCAGAACCCCTCACCCCCACCACCACCACCACCACCACCTCAGCCCCCACAAATACTACAGAGCTGGCTCGCCGCTGCGTGAGTCCACATCTGGAGAATATAGGAAGCGGTTTTTTTGACATCTGGAAATCCATTTATCTCTGTCCATCTCCTGGTGAACTGTTACTAAGTGCGAGTATATCTAAACCGGGTAAGTCGGCTAAAACGAGTTTAATCAGCTTCTTTATCGGATCATTACTCTGTAAGTTAGTCTCACAGCAGCAGCAGCAGCAGTTTTTCTGCTTTTTCAGTTTCTTCTCGCAGGCGTTTTCCATGAACGTCGCTTCTAACCTTTCATTTATTACAATAACTTGTCATCAAACAAAATTCAGCTCACTTTATCTAAAACATGTAGCTTTTTTGCAACTGCTCCAGCTGCTGGCAGTTTCTTTTGTTCTGTGCAGACAGCCCAGGGGGTTGATGTTAACTTAATAACAGGGTGCTCCTACCCCTCTGTAGTTTTGCCTGCCTAGACATGCACTGTATGGCTTGTGTTACTGCTGCATACAATTCAGAATTCACTGTCAAATGATTGTCACATTGCTCTCATTTAATGCATTTTTAAAGCCCAGGATCTGTTATTTTTAATTGCTTGATGAAAGCTTAGTAAACAGACCTCCTCCTCTAACTTTCCACACAGTTTCAGGTGATGACTCACCTCTGGAATCTCCTATCAGCCCTGCTGCTGGGTCTGACTGCAGCTGATCTTTCGAGCAGTCCTGAGGAAAATGAGGTGCTGAAACACACAGGGGCTGAGCTGACCAGGGGCCAGGTCAGCAACCAAGGAAACCCTCCACGCTGTTGAAGAGATTCTGATTTTCAGCTTGCAACATTACAAATGTCCTTTATGGGTGTGATGGCTTGAATTAAACTTAGTTTGTTGCTCTCTCCGGTTTACAATCAGGTTATTGAGAATGCAATCGGAAATCTCAGTGAAGCTACACCAAGCTACTCACCCACCACATGTGAGTTATTTATTTATTTTGTATTCATTTATTTTCTTTAAATTTGGCTATTACTGCAATTCCTTTTGACTTGCACTTCAGTTTCTCTTAAAACTGCCATTTTTTTCTTCTACATCAGCAGCTCCCTTGACTACCACAGTTTCTCCGAGCTCCAGTCCTGCCCCTCAGTGTCGGGGAAACCAGGTGATGCTGGAGAGCAGCACCAGATGTGGCTGTCCATCTGGCATGGTGAAGGTTGGTGACAACTGTACCTGCCCCGTGGGCTTTACCTTGAAGGGAGCTGCAGAGTGTGAAGGTGAGAAGGGACAAAATCAGCAACAGAAAACAGTGTGTAAAGGTGCTTTGTGTTGCTTTGGAACATCAATAAAATCATTACTACATTCAATTTGAGAAATTTGTGTAATTACTGTATACGAAAACAAGTTTTTGAAGAATGATTGGCAGCCTCTACTTTGTATTTCAAACAATTTGCAACCATTTGATTTATTTTCTTTGAAATAATATTTACCTAAAGTCCCAATGTTAAATGTGGTTTTAATTTGGAGAAATATCACCTGCCATGAGAAAAAGGCTACCACTGTTTTCATTGCAACAGATATGCATTTCATATTTCAATGCTATCTTAAATATTATCCCTCAGTTTACCACATGCAACAACATGACAGCAGAACATTTTTCATTATGTGTGATCTCAGTTAGACACGGCGTATCATCTTCTCTCTACTCAACAGATGTTGATGAGTGTGAAGGAGAGGGGCAGGGACCATGTGGTCTCCACGCCAGCTGCACCAATACCCCCGGCTCTTACTCATGTAGCTGTCACCGTGGTTACCTGATGGGTGCAGGAGGGTGCCAGGGTTCGTCAGCCTCCGTGTGTGTGTGTGTATGTGTGTGTGTGTTTGAGGCAGTGAGAATGCACCATACGTCTGTGAGAGCGTGTTGGAAGGAGAGTGCCAGAAATTATTATCTGTTGCCTTCAGCCTATGTAGTAGGTCATAATGCATGTGTGTCATGGGTTTCACAGATATAGATGAGTGTACTCTGGCTGCGGTGACAGGCCTGCAGGCCTGTCAGGGTGATGCTGAATGCAAGAACATCCCCGGCTCCTTCACCTGCTCCTGCCCTGTGGGATATGTAATGGCCCTAAATGGACAAAGCTGTGAAGGTGAGGCTGATATAGATGTTTGTTGTGTATGACTATGGAATGTGGATGTACAATGTACGGTATGTGTACCGTTACACCTACACCAAGGTCACACTGAGGAATATATGGGTGTTGTTGGTCTCTCAAACAACATAACTGAGCAAGAATTGGAAAATACAGTAGCAGGCAGATGTCTTGTTCAAATTTAAAAAGAACAAGCACAAAATCTCTATCCCTCCTACCTTAACCTAGATAATTAAACTAACAAGATGTAAAACATCAATATACAAAAAAACTATTTATGACAAAACAAAGATTGAGCCACAAATAACCTTGGAGAGGTCTAGAGGGTGATATAGTAGGTGTACCTCTGTAACTTTGCCACACTGGCGAGCTCTTACTACACCATCTGATGAAAGCTTCTTATATTTTGGTTCCTCTCCACCGCAGATGTGGATGAGTGCAGCTTCGAGGAGCATTGTCGCCGTGAGCTGGGAAACGTGTGTGTGAACACTCCTGGCAGCTTTGTATGCCAGTGCCAGCCAGGCTTCAGAGCAGAGGCCCTCGCCTGTGTTGGTGAGCCTAATACCAGATACAAAAGTATTGTATTTTACTCAAGTGTCCCCAAAGTTAATAACTTGTGCTGACAGGAGGGAAGTCTCTGAAGGAATAGTGGGATGTATTCTGCTGCTTTGCTGCTTGCCTGCTTTGCTCCTCTTTCACCTCTCCTCTACTTTAATAACTAATTTCCTTGATTATCTTCTAAAGTCATCCCAATACCCTATTCACATACTTTTTTACCCTTCCCTTCTGTTCTCTCTGTGACTCTTCTGCACTGCTGGTCTCTGGTCTTCTATAGGTCCTGTATGTCCAGACTACAACGTGTGTCAAGGTATGATGTGCCCTCCATGCTTAAAACATGCTACTTGCCAAATCATAAATTCAAGTTTGGAGCCTTTGGAAAAGGTCCTCTTCATAGGAGTTTTGTTAAATATCCTTATATCTGATCTGTATTTTTCTACTATTTCCATATTACAATTTCTTCAAAAATATCTTTTGGAAACTAATAGAAGTGACAAGTTAGACAGAGGACAAAAAAAATATGGTCTTATATTAATACAGCAGCTTCTCTGAGTGATGTTGGGACTAAATTTTACACCACTTATGTCAAATTAGGACTTGATTGAGTTGTGGGGATATGAGAATGCTTTGGTGACTCTGTTGCCCACAGTCAAATTAGGGGGTTGCATTGCATAGAGGACAGTCGCTTTTTAAACGAGAAAAAAATGTTTGATTGTAAATTATAAGTCGATGACAAAGTCCTATGCTGTATGTACCACTCTCCCTCTCTGTCCTTTATCTCCGCCCCCAGATGTGGATGAATGTACGGAGAGTCCAGCGGTGTGTGATGGTCAGGGTGTGTGTGAGAACACGCTGGGGAGCTACAAATGTGTTTGTCTACTGGGTTACCGGGGAAACGGCACACACTGTGAAGGTAAGCAATTAGTGCTGACGTCGCTCCATGGTACAACTCCGTTTCATTTAGACGGGGTCGGCTTCCCTGTGTCCGTGTGTTTTAATGCTTGCTGTTATGTATTCCATTAAAATTATCCCGAGTGGCAGAAAAAAGTTTATTGAGTATAAATTAAGTGAGTTTCGGATCTGATTTGGAAACATTAAATAAAAATAAAAAGCCTGTGCTCTGTCTTTGCAGATGAAAATGAGTGCGCATCAGGTGGGCACGGGTGTGATATCAACGCTCGGTGTGGCAACATCATTGGCTCATACTTCTGCCAGTGCTACCAGGGCTTCAATGGAGATGGACACTCTTGTTTTGGTGGGTAAGCAGTCTGTGTGTGTGTGCGTGTGCATGTGTGTGTGTGTGTGTGTGTGTGTGTGTGTGCATGTGTGTGTGATTGTGTGTGTGTGTGTGTGTGTGTTACATTAGTGCATGCCAAGAGTGGTGCTCATCATCATTAAATGTCCACCAGTGATACTTGTGTCATGGACACAGTACTTACTGTTTGCCAGCAGCACTTGGGCACACAGCACTTACCAGACACCAGTCCTTTAGGATTGTCCTTGTTTACAGACATTGATGAGTGTGCTGTGAACAACGGCCACTGTGAACACAACTGCACTAATGAGCAAGGAGGTTACAGCTGCCATTGCGCCTCTGGATACCAGCTGGACCAGGATGGACACAACTGCACAGGTAAAACAAGGGTTTAGGGGGTTGACCCACTCAAATCGAGTTGTGGCAGCTGAAAGAAGTTGTGAACACAATACTGACAATATCATCGTCTTTTAAGCTGATCTGCTGAATTTGTTAGCAAACAGATGCTTATTTACACACCCAGTAGATACAGCGCAAGATTATCATTCGCTTGGAGTAATGTTTCTGGCTACATGATGAATGCAAGTCCAATATTCAATCTCTTTTAACTCTGTTGGGCTTTACCAGCTCCAGAGGGAAATATCTGGCTCCTTTGTTGACAGTAGCTATAACTGTGTCTGTCTGCTGTTTGGTGCTAGGGAGGTAGTTTACATTTGGTTTTGAAAGCTTTTTGTCTGCTGCAGCCAATAACAACGCTGTGAGAGTGGTGGGAATGAAGTTGAAGTTATAGAGCAAACAGTTAAACAATGAAAAGCAGATAGGAGCTGCACATTCAGGTGCTAACTCTCTGTAGGTTCATGACTATAAGCAAACCCTTTTACATTGTCCCAAAAATATTGATTATCGACACTTATTTATGAAAAGTGAGAATTAGTGGTGATTAAAGGCCAAGAAATATATTGCTAGCTGATAAAAACATGGATAAAAATAGTGGAAGGTTCAAAAATCAGCTTTGCAAATAATTTATGAGGAAAGATTTGGATACAACAAGTTTGTTAGGTAAGGATACACCAAAAGGGTACCTCCGCAACAAATAAGTTGGTACATGGACATGTGGACAAGAGGAGGCAAGGATCGAAACAACATTCCTGTGATTAGTGGGTGGCTCGAGTACAAGCTGTACCTCCTCAGCCACAGTCGCTCTGGAGGCTGCAGAAGTGTGATTCCATCCACCTGGCCTCTATAAGGGCAGAGTAGTTCAGGAGTTACTGTAAAGCAGAGATTTGAACCAATTGCTGATGCATACTTACAGAGTTCAAAATCACCCAGTGCTGGTCAATGGAGGGAAGTGAAGTGATCGTCTTTCCCTGGACCAGTGCATCATTCTCAGAAGCCAGTGCCACTTTTGGCCGCTTGATCCAAACAAGCTGCCTCTCACCAACTTGTCCTCTGTCACAAACACCACTCCTCTGACCGCTTGTTGATGACAAGTGCTAAAATGAATTGTCAATATTGTTTGGGTATAGTCTTTATAAGCTTTTACATGGAGCCATGTGTGATCTTGACAAAAGAGTTAAATAAATGTCTCTGATCCCCCAGATGTGGGCGAGTGCTTAGCACTAAATGGGACCTGTGATCACATTTGCTTCAACCTCCTTGGATCTTTCCAGTGCTCCTGCAGGCCTGGCTACCAGCTGCACATTGATGGCCACACCTGTGTGGGTCAGTCATTTGTGGACACTCATTCACTTCTCACTGCTATTACGCACCCATTTTCAGTCATTTAAACAGGATGAGCATCAGCAATTTACCAGCATGCAAGATAGACCAAAAATTTGACATGAATATTTTATCTCGCTTTCTCATTTTGTTTGTGGCGGTTTAGACGTATGTGCTTTTTTATTCTGCCCAGACATAATTGGGTCTCGTATGGGCGAATATTGGAGGGTTAGTGAGATGACAAAAAGCCAGACTTAGTTAGGCATTTGTTGCACAGGAGAGATAACAGTGTCCAAAAAGATGTTAACCTTGTGTCTGTGTTTGTGTGTAT
Organism: Istiophorus platypterus; assembly: GCA_016859345.1. Taxonomy (NCBI): domain Eukaryota; kingdom Metazoa; phylum Chordata; class Actinopteri; order Istiophoriformes; family Istiophoridae; genus Istiophorus; species Istiophorus platypterus. The sequence goes on along the minus strand of CM029123.1, from coordinate 11,743,639 downwards.
GTGTGTGTCCGTGCAATCAGACATTGATGAATGTAAACTCCAGAACGGCGGTTGCTCCCATACCTGCACCAACTCTCCAGGAGGACACACCTGCCACTGCCCTCCTCCTCTGCTTTTAGACAGAGACAACCGCACCTGTAGCAGTACGTTATCCCATCAGAGAGCTGACGTTACATTACTTTTAGGTTCAATTCTTTACTAAGAAATGAGAATTGTACCTTTTTAAAATTTGAACACTTCACAGATAGGAAGCCAAGCAGTTTTTCAAAAGTCGCATTCATTTTTGTTTTCTCACTGTAGCCCTGACATCACAGGTAAAAAAGCTGTAGCCAGTAGTTTTAAAAAATTATGCAGTTCAACTGTGTATCTCAAGGAGAACACTTTTTGTTATTTGATTATTATTAGAGTCTGTCATTTTTAAAACTTTTCATATAATTTCACAGTCAGATGGGCTGTAATTAGTCAATTTATCTACCAATTAACTCTTAAGTAAAGAGTCAAGCATTTTGTATATAAATGTCTTGTTTCGTCTGACCAGCAGTCCCAAACCTAAAGATGTTTAGTTTGCTATGAAATAAGACAAATAACAGCAGTTAATTTCAAAATTCAGTTTTTGGCCTTGACAGATTAAACGATTATCAAAATAGTCGCTAATATTTCCTCTATCAATCCACTATTCATCTTTTCAGCTCTGCCTAAAACATTGCTATAATCTGAAAATGTTCAATGTTAAAATAATTTCATTTTCACCTGAACAGATGTTACATCTTGTACGCTGAGAAATGGTGGGTGCGACCACATATGCACTGTGAGGGCTGAAGGCCATGTCCAATGTAGCTGTCGAACAGGCTGGACCCTGGGCAAGGACTTGAGGAGCTGTGTGGGTGAGACTTCATATTCACTCCTCACGCCAGTGACACTGTGGGCTCTGATTGTATATAATGTATTTAGACTTGCAAAGTTGTGTTCCAGAAGTTAAACTGTTTATTTATGCATTTAATTATATTTTTAAAGGTTTCTGGTTCTGGGAACAGCTTATCTTATTTAATATGAGGTTGTGCAGGTTTTGATAGGCTTTTTTAATTTTAAGTATATAGAACGATAAAAAAAAAACCTCAATGAATTTCCTGTAGACTCCACCATCCGTTGAAACAACCATACAAAGACTCTCCAAGCATCAGCTGATCAACATTAAATACCTGTAGTCTTTGGGATAAAAACAGTAAAAAGCTGGAAAGGTTTACAAGGGTCTAATCAACTTCTAATCAGTGATGCACTCGCCAGACTGAAGAAGTTCATAAAAAGAAATTAGGTCCTTTAAGAGATAGTTCCTTTAATGGTAATTCTTATGCTTCACATAAAAACAAAATTGTATTTCACATACAACACGGACATTAAAAATATATCAGTTTGGCAAGATTAATAAAGTAGAAACAGTAAAACAGTAGTTATAAATAGGAGCAACACTAATAAAACAAGTTAAAACTGTAATGCTAAACTAAGAGCTTCTATTTGAAAACTGTTTCAAATAGAAACTGTTCAGAACAGTAATTCATGTTATTCATGTTATTCATTAGTATCTATCACATGTTCTGGTTCAGTAGCCTAATTACTGTGGGAAAAAAAAGCTGTTAAACAGCCAAGTTGTCTTTGTGTGAATGCTCCTATATCTTTTTCCCGACTGCATGAGTGTTAAACAGGTTGTGGGAGGGATGAATGCGATCTTTTGTTATGCTGGTTGCTCTGCGAATGCAGCACTAGCTGTAGATGTCCAGCAGAGATGGTGGCATTGGTGCCTGGCTGCCATCAGATAGCACATCGGTTGGGAAAAAAGGAAGTGCGGAAATTTGATTGGTTGAACAGTTCGGCTGTGGCCAAGTTTTCTTGCATGATAATCTTTGTTGCCTGTGCAAACAGCCAATTGGCTCTGGTCACTCAGTGAAGAGGGAAATTAACGGACTGTCTTATAGATGTTTTCCTGTGTTTAAAAGTCCACCCCCTTGACTGCCTCTCTATCTTTTGTCATGAGATGTGAATGAGTGCGGGGACTTCACCAACGGAGGCTGTGAGCAGCTCTGTGAGAACCATCCTGGTGGGTTTAACTGTAGCTGCAGGGAGGGATATGAAGTTCGAACTGATGACCTCACCAAGTGCCAGCGTGAGTCCAGCAACATGCATCTCATGCAGTGATCGTGATGGATCATGCAGACAAAAGCATTAGGAAAAGGGGCTTCTTTATTCAGTTTTTATGTACAATTCTTTGCTTTTCCAGCTATGTGTGACCCTCCATGTCAGAACTACGGAGTATGTGTGGCCCCAAACAGCTGTGACTGTCCTCCAGGCTATCCCGGTGTGGGCTGCTCAGGTACAAACCCACAATGTTGTACATTAATAGTATTCATATATGGAAAATGGTTATATTCTGGCGGGACAAGTGCTGATTCATTACTTGCACTGGTGGTTTCAGTTGCATGCCCTACCATTAAAATTACTGCAATGACCAAAAAGACGAGGCACTAATCCACGGGTATGTATTTTACTTGTGGTATTCATGTGGTTTGTGAATGCTCTACATAGTATTAGTGTCCTGCAGACAGACTATTGGGTGGAAGAGGTTTGAGGAAAAAGTGGCCTCTAAGTTTTCACTGTATATAATATAAAGCCTGCAGATTAAAATTGTGTCTGTCCATTTCCGTATGTTATTGTGTGCCATATTGAGACTGAGATGGTGATTATAGGACCCTGATTGGAAGACAGTGTGGTGTGAATGCAGAACCTTATATAGCTTTGAGAAATGGATAAATGAAACTGAATGAAATCTGTGTTGTTTTGTGCGTTTCAGCTATGTGCTCACCACCCTGTGCCCATGGAGGTAGCTGTATGCGCTGGAACAAGTGTTTGTGTCCTACAGGCTGGACGGGAGCAGGCTGCCACACAGGTAAATCTCCTCTGACATGAAGGATAATGAAGACTGCCCCGCTTCTTCACAAACAAGAACTGAAGAGACAGTATCTATTAACACAGGGGGATAGGTGTTATATGAAGGAAGTGAAGCAGACTGTGCTAAAAAAAACAAAAAACAACTCTTAGATAAGAAAGTAATATGAGACGGTTACATTTTTTGAAGAGAAAATGCTCAGACTTCTGATTTTCTTCACTCTAATAACCTTATGAATCCTATTTTGTGGTCACCACCTCATCCTTCTATATGACCATGTTGTAAGGCACATGGTCATGTGTTTTACACATTCCTCTTGTGCTCTTCATTTTTCAAATCTAGTTTTAACTTTTTCTGATAATGTGTCACTCTTCTGTTTTTACTGCAAACCTTGTTTGTAACACCACATTTCTCCACGTGGTAATAATTTGATTTTGTTGAATTGCTTTTTATCTTTTACCATTTTTACATACGTTCATCCTGCTTTGACTTTGCCTCCTGTTGTTGTCAGCGGTGTGTGAGTTACCCTGTGCTAATGGCGGCCGATGTGTGGGGCCCGATACATGCCAGTGTCCCTCTGACTACACTGGCCCCCAGTGCCTTTTGCGTGAGTAAAAAAAAACAAAAGAAACCACTGGTAAACTGTAGGTTAACCATGATGGAAAAAACAAACAAAAGAAACTAGAACATCGAGAAACTGCAGACTGGAGAAATATGCTCCCTTCAAGTATAATTTCCCAATAGAGACCTACATCTGTCTCTGTATGTGTGTGTGTGTGTCTTGTAGCCCTTTGCACTCCTGCCTGTCAAAACGGGGGCAGATGTGTGGATGTCAACAAATGCACGTGTGTTGATGGTTGGCAGGGAGCTCGATGCCAGATAGGTGAGATTCCACACACTTGTCAAGACTGCATCCAATCCTGTGTTAATTTACTGAAACATTTTAGTAAGCAAACATTTTATAGAAATGACTGAATTAAACCCATGTTTTAATGTAATAAAACCCATAAAGAAATATAATGAACAATATTATAGACTATCATCAGAGTAAAAGTCATAAGAACTGTTCCCTTCTTGCATTAATTTATGTAAATCAGGAGGCATCATTTTTTAAATAGTTTTTCAAAACATTTAAATAAAATTAAATTCCCTCAAATTAAACAATCTGAGCAGGAAATATCACTCTTCAGTTGAACTGCTCTCAACTACTGTTAGGAAAAGTCACAACTAGAGCTGTAGCACTGAATTGATGCACAGAAAATTAATCTACAATCATTTTGATAATCAATCAGTCATTTAAATAAAAAAATTCCCAAATTTATGTCCTGGTTTGCAAATGATATTCTTCTTAACAATTTACAACGATTTAAGAATTTTTTTTAACTGATAAATCGGTTAATTGACATAGAATTCAATAGATGATAAAGAAAATAATCAATAGTTCAAGCCCAAGTCACATGATGACATAGCTTTATTTTAAATGGTCACAAACTGGATAGAATTGGAACTACTGCCCGGTGTCATGTAGTTCTCCATACAGCCAGTCAGTGGCTCTGTGTATGGCTGTTAGTTTAGCATGAGACTCACTGGTTTGCAGATTTTGGCCTGCAAATAAATAAATAAATAAATAAATAAATAAAATGAAAATAAACAGAGCTTCATCCCCAAGGTCATGTTACCTACAAAAAAACTATCATTCCTAATCACTGTTTGCTTTAATTTTGAGGTCATATGAATGTCCAAATTCAAATGAGATACATTTACTGTTCTCTACTGAAAACTTTACCTCATGTTTTCTTTACAAGGTGAGGGAGAAGACTGTGTTGTAGAGACGAGCTGCGTTGAGCTAGATGACTGCTGATGCATTTCTTTCTTCCTCCTCTGTCTCCCTCAGAGCCCGTTCGGTGTCAGAAACCTTGTAAGAACGCCGGAGTGTGTGTTGGCCTCAACAGGTGCCGCTGTGCCAAAGGATTTACTGGAAACCACTGTGAAACAGGTTAGTATGTATGCATGTGTTGACTGTATGTGAGGGAGAGACCTGTTCCTTCACTTTGCATTGAAAGTCTTGCTGTGTGTGCTGCGTCTGTAGCAGTGACCACACCCTGTGTGCCACCCTGCCAGCACGGAGCCACCTGCAGTCCTCACAACACCTGCACCTGTCCAGAGGGCACTGCAGGCCTGCGCTGCGAGAGACTGTAAGTATGAATGACAACAGCAGCGAGAACAGAGTCAAAAATTCCAACCGTTTCTCTGTGACCTTCACTAAGTGTTAACTGGGCTGCTACTCATCATGCTCTCATCTGAGAACAGATGAAGGTTGCTAAAATACACGGGAGCACATCCATTATTTCCCTTAGTCAAGACCCATAGCTACAGGTAATGGCAGTGTACGATTAGAAATGTGAAGTTCTTTGACTGTTGCTGTTACAAATGGCAAAGCCAAGTTTTTAATATAATGGAAAATATTTTGCTAAAAAGACAAAAGAGCCTTCAAAAGTACTTAGTGTCAAGGTGATTATCATAATGGGAAGTATCACTTATACTGCTTTTTCATTTCTGTTTTTGTCTTGAGAGTGAAACATCCACCAAAGCATTACCGTTGAACAGTTCAAAATGTGTGCACACAATAGGTCTGGGCTCAAGATTAAAAAAAAAAAGTTTCTGTTCTAAAACAACAGTGTGAGAAAAATGGAAATTGAGTAAGACATAATCATTGCAGTCATTTAATAAGTTTTTCAAGCTGCAGATACAGGGTTTTCATGTAATCACACTACCATACCTCACTCATGGATGTCTTTGTGATTTCTGTCCTAGGACGTGCCCTGTGGTCACCACGGTTGTCAGTATGGCCCGAGCGGTGAGAAAGGCATTCAGGGAGAGTTACGTTGACCGCTGTGGACCCCTGGGAGTTCAACTCTGCACTAAATACAGGTTACCTGTTTTCCTATTGCGTCCTGCAACACTGAGTGGTTCATGACTTGGTTGTTCGGTGTCTGTCATAGGAAAATGTGTATTGAAAAGCTATGGCACATAAAAATCTAAAATGAACATTACAGTAACTTTTGTTGACTATGATTATAGTTAATGTGAAAAAGGTGGTGTCTGCTGTGTCGTTATGTTTGCAGGATAAACCAGGCACGTGTGTACCTGCAGGCCTACAGGGTGGGCTACAAAATCCAGTGTCCGGAGAGGAAGGGCAGATGAGCAGTGCTGTCTAAAAGGTCTGTGTCAAGAGGAAACATCCCCCACGAGACAACATTTTAGGCAAGAGATGAGGGGTGAAATGAGACAGTGTGCAACTGTTAAATGAAACGTAACTGGATCAGACCAGGGATGTAGCTTTTCTCAGGGTAGTTCCCGTTAAAATCAAGCCTCTACATTGAAGCGAAAAGGGGAAGCGATTGTCTCATAAAGACTGTTTATTTGATTTGTAATATATGTTGACACTTACCTTTGTCTTAGTTTTGTACACAATCATATGTTGTTTACTTTTTATGAGAAACATTCCTTAGTATGTAAAATGTACATTTGATTCACTCTTTGTTAATGCTTGCATATGGCAGCTTGAAGTTGTTAAATTTTTTTTACATTTTTTGCCCCTTTATGAAATAGTTTCAATATTGTCTGTGAACTCTTGTCAAAGATTGTCTAATATTAATTACTCTCAGTCAAAAGATGTACTTGAAGAGTTCACCTCAGGTAATAATCCCAATAAACTTTCAAACAAACACGCGTCTTTAAGGTTGGACTTCAAATGAGAATTATTGTGTGAATGACAGGACAGGACCATATCTAACAGAGCTCATGTAATCATCTCACTAAACAACTCACAATAGCAGTGCTTTGTTTCTGTTTAAACTGACATAAAACAACAGCAGTGTGTGACTATATCATATCATATATATATATATATATATCATATTGTTATCACTGTGTACCTCTGATATTGACTCTCTTATCCTACGCACAGAGGGTCATGACCTTGAATACATTGCTTTCCTGCAAAATCTTATTGTGTAGGCAGGTAAAAGGCCTCTGCACCACATACTTTGATTTGTAGACTCTGAATATTGGCAGACATGGTATGGTGTAGTGGTAGAGGATGAAAGTGAAAGAAATAGAAAGAAATACTGTCTGCTGAATGTTCACTGTAAATAGGCAAATGTTAGCAAAGCATTGGCCATGACAACTATTTAAATTGATATTTTATTTTATGTGCTGTGTCCATCAGCTTGTTGTGGACTTTTTCTGCCCCCAAGTGGCCAAAATATTTATCGTTCCAGCAACTTGCATTGATTATGATGGAACTATAAAAGTTGTGGCCATCTATTGTTATATTTGCCTTGGTGCCCTCCATGATCACCTCAATGGTCCGGATGACCGTTTTTGAGTATTTCGTGTCATGTAACAATTATACAATCATTTTACAGCCAATCTACCCAGATCTACCCAAAGTTTTTGCAAAACAAGTTTTATTTATTTAGTTAACAATTAACTACTTCATTTCCTTTCATGTCAATGTTTTTTATCCTACTATTAATTGAATCAAACATTTTACTTTCATGAAAGAAAGCAACCCAAATGTTTGAATTGTAAAGGTCTCTATTAAACTTCACAGTTTTCCCCGTGAGATAAAAGGCTGATGTTATGTGGCCAGGTGCCAGCAGTGTCATGTTTCTCTCTCCTGTGAGGGAGAAGCTTATTAATATTGGCTCTGGCCAACACATCTACTGGTTGTACTGGACTCTGACCTCTTTAAACAGGGAAAACTTATATCAAGCAGTGACTCTATGTGGACACATCGTATGCTGGCAACCAAAAATTACACCCATATGTGATTAACTAAACAACATACTCCAAAATGATAGCCCTTAACATGCTGCTGAAAACAGCCTCCGCTCCTCTGGGAAGACTCTCCGCAAGATTTTTGAAAGTGGCTGCAGGGATTCTCTCCAGTACAGGCACGAGAACATGAGTGAGATTCGCCATGGATGTTGAAAGATAAGGCTTGGCTCACGGTTGGTCTTCCAGTTCACCCAGAGGTGTTTGATGGGGGTGACTTACATGCACACGGGTTAATGCAGATGGGAGCTTTCATGTTGAAACAGGATATAATGTTTTAACCTACCGTCAAAATATCATTGTACGCTGTTTCTGTTGCTGCTAATTCTAACTAAGGTGACTATTTGAAATGGAAACTTTAAAGTGATAAGCACCAGCCCTGTGATTTGCCTGCTTGGCCCCAGCTGGTTGACAAAGGGACACAGAAGTGGCCCCGTGGCCACAGACCGTGTCTTAACCTGGTAAATCGCTCACGCCGGTGTCTTACTACGTTTCGACGCACGATGGCGATATAGAATTTCATAAACTTGATCGAGGGGAAGTAGACGAATCTGACTTCAAAATAAAAAAATTTAAGTGTTTTATTATTATTATAATTATTATTATGCAAAATAGAAACATTTAGGGAGGAATAATTCTACCGAGTGAATGAGAGGGTAAATATGAATGAAAAAAAAATTGCTTTTCGGTATCTCCAGAAAATAGTCTTCAGCCTTCTGTCCGTCTCATAAAATGGTACGAATCGGTTTTATCTCACGTCGTGTCGCCGCTGATTAAACCGGTTCGTTTTCCAGGTCTGGCTCCAAACTGTTCTTGACAAAAGTGGATCCTGGTGAAAGCTTTCGAAGATCGCGTCTTCGTTTAAACTACAACGTAAACGCAATCGGCGAGCGAGCGGGGGGGGTTTTGTTGTGAAGGTGCGGCGGCCGGAAGCGGCGCGGTTTGTTTTAACCGGCTTGTCGGCTCGTGTGACCTGCCGTGTCCTCCAACTGTCGAGAGCTGACGGACGTTCACCGAAGGACGAGAGCGCCGAAATCATGGTTTTCGAGGAGAAGATGATCATGAACGGAGAACCCGAGGATGTTAGTAGCTTCCACGGACTTAAGACAACCCCGACATGTCCGCAGCGTTTGATTATTTCGGCCGGCGAGCTAACGCACAACACGGCTAACTAAGCTACACCATCACCTAGCTTACGTTAGCATTAGCCGACGTTCATTTTCGCGTCGTCGTTTCGGAAATGTGTTGAAGCTAATTCACGCATCGGGATCGTAACGATCCGCCGTCTGTCCTGTTTGTTTCCCAGCTGTTGAATGTCTAATTTATTCAAAAGCTATAGCTAACAACTGTCTAAATGTCTGGGGGTGAGAAATGTCATTGATTTGGCCGTGTGTGTCTGTTTCAGGAGGAGGAAGAAGAGGAGGAGGAGGAAGACATGGTGGTATGTTCATCAAAATATGTGACCTGTCCCTCACCGTAGGACTTTAATTGAACATGTGACGTTTTTAGTCGATTAAAGGGATATTTCATTCAATGAAGGTAGATTAAAAAAACACGAGAGAGGGTAGTGCCACAAGCTCTGGACATCACCTAGAACTCCTGTCTACACTTTACATGGCCAGTTAACCAGGGGTGGGGTCATTTCAAGCTTTCTTCATTGCCTGTCTCGACTATATCCCCTCTTGATATAAAAGAAACCTCAAAACTCCATGCCACTCTAACCCCCCTTTTCTCATTGATTGCTTCCAAACACCACACAGTTTTGATAAACAGTAATACACCTCGAAGGGATAGAAGATCGAAGGTTTCTTTTCCAAGATTTAGTTTGTTCTGGCGGATACCCATGGGGCAACTGAGTGTATCAGTGATCATCTGCTGAATGTGTGTCTCCTATTGAGGGACACTCTTTAATGTAGATATACTGAATGCTGTGTGTCCTGTTTCAGGATCCTCTTGAAACGGTGCGTCAGAAGTGTGCAGAGACAGAGCACTGCGTCCACACTATGGAACGTTTGGAGCAGTGCGAGACCAGAGTTGGCTCTCGGTCTTCAACGGAGGAGGATTGCACTGAGGAGCTCTTTGATTTTCTGCATGCTCGGGACCACTGTGTAAGTGACATCCACCATTTGGTCGAAGAAATTAATTAATAAAAACATTTCATGTTCATTTCCACTGCTCTAGTGATAGGAAGATGGAAGGAAGCTTCATGAAGCACTGAACCATTCCAGCAAATGGATTTGAGAATAGATTCTTTTCTTGATGCTTCATGTTAACAGTATGACATCTACTGGCCAGAATGTAAAATAGGAAAGTACAAAGGTTTATATATTACAAATAAAATATGTAAGGGAAACTGATTGTATTTTTTATTCTAAGCATTCTTTGGGGGAATTGCTGTTAAGGCAATCATCATATTGTCTATGTATCACTGAATTATTATCTTTCAAATTAGGGTCAATATTTGTTCTTTAACTGAATGGTGAAAAGAATTTTATGACAGGAAATGATTTGGGTAAACTTTATTCATATTATTAAGAAATAACCTCTCAACTATGTTGGGACCAAGAACATTTCCTTTTTTCCCCTTTTTTTTAATGATCCTCCCTACCTTTGAGATCAAGCTGTCCCTTTGGATGGACGTGGCTGAGGTACAGAAAAACCCCATTGCCAGCTTGTAAAGGCATTGATAGATTCATTTCTGACCTTCCCAATATTTCAGTGGATTCTCAAGCTATACCATTATTGGGAGAGGTACGATCAAAGTGTTGCCAAACAGGAGAAGTCTTCGTTTTCCTTTGTGGATCCATCGTAAATACAACCAAACCACTCAAAGACAAAATGTCGCATTGTTATAGAGCAAATATTATGAAACTGCATCAAATTTCCGGGTGTTTTATACATAGTCAAATTACGCTCCATAGTTTAAACTGCCGTCAAAATCAGTCATGTAGTATAGACAGGAAGCAAAGCTTCACTTGTTCTGTCATGCATCTAAATGACATGTGTCCAAACATGCTCCACTACTCAGCAGCACCGGCACACTTTGAAGCTTCAACCTCACATGCAAAATCATCCATTTGGTCTCCTGTTCATTTAAATATAATATGCCACTGCCTTTAATTTTTTGGATGGTTCTTCAGATTTCAGGAAAAATTGGGTACAGCAATTCTGACATATCTACAGACATTTGCAAGTGAGGCGTCAGTGTTCTCAGGTGGCAGTGCAGCAGCATTGAGCACATTTTCCTCTAATTACCAAAAAGTTTTGAATACAAGCTGCTTCAGCCATTTCCATCGTCCTTTTTTTATTTGACAGCATATCCTTATATTGCAGAAAATAGTCCATTCAAACAATGCCAGTGTTTGGCATGTCATTCACATATGAACATTCCAGCATTTCACTTAGTAACTTTAGCGGGGGTATATCTGTTACATGCTTGTTTCAAGTACTAACATGTAACATAAGTGTCATTAAATTTATTTTTTATTTCTTTGGCTATTCTGAAGTATTTAAAGCTCTTTAGATCGTCTTATGTTGCAATGCATGTAGTATATTTTCACAAATTAATGACCTCTTATGTTCTCTCTCCAGGTGGCACATAAACTTTTCCATTCTGTCAAATGAATTCCTCCTGATTGTTGCACCGCTGACTGACGACATTCTTCAAATATTGTATTATGAAGAGAATATGTTTTAAATACATCCATATGTGGATGCGCTTTTGTGTTGTATCATTAAATGTACACTATATTGCATCTGCTCATGTGAAGAAACTTAAGTATTTAATGGGGTACTCTGAGTCAACATTTCATTAAAGTGGAGGGCTTGAAAACCATACTTACACTGAGTCACCAGTTTATTGTAGGACTGTGTATCAATAAGAGTAGGAAAATGATTCTTGTTAAGATGAACCTATGTAAACTGATTCTTGTAGCGATTAAGTTATGATTGAATTTAAGCATTTTGTTACGAAGGCCTAGCTGTTACAGCAATCATCATATTTTCTATTCACCAACTGAATTATTATCATTCAAATTAGGGTCAATATTTGTTCTTTAACTGAATGGTGAAAAGAAATGTATGATGGGAAATGGTTTGGGGAAAAACTTTATTCATATTAAGAAATAACTTCTTTTTTTTTTTTTTTTAAATGATCCTCCCTACCTTTGAGAACAAGCTGTCCCTTTGGATGGACGTGGCTGAGGTACAGAAAAGCCCCATTGCCAGCTTGTAAAGGCATTGATAGATTAATTTCTGAAATTCCCAATATTTCAGTGGATTCTAAAGTGTTGCCAAACAGGAGAAGTCTTCGTTTTCCTTTGTGGATCCATCGTAAATACAACCAAACCACTCAAACACAAAATGTCGCATTGTTATAGAGCAAATATTATGAAACTGCATCAAATTTCCGGGTGTTTTATACATAGTCAAATTACGCTCCATAGTTTAAACTGCCGTCAAAATCAGTCATGTAGTATAGACAGGAAGCAAAGCTTCACTTGTTCTGTCATGCATCTAAATGACATGTGTCCAAACATGCTCCACTACTCAGCAGCACCGGCACACTTTGAAGCTTCAACCTCACATGCAAAATCATCTATTTGGTCTCCTGTTCATTTAAATATAATATGCCACTGCCTTTAATTTTTTGGATGGTTCTTCAGATTTCAGGAAAAATTGGGTACAGCAATTCTGACATATCTACAGACATTTGCAAGTGAGGCGTCAGTGTTCTCAGGTGGCAGTGCAGCAGCATTGAGCACATTTTCCTCTAATTACCAAAAAGTTTTGAATACAAGCTGCTTCAGCCATTTCCATCGTCCTTTTTTTATTTGACAGCATATCCTTATATTGCAGAAAATAGTCCATTCAAACAATGCCAGTGTTTGGCATGTCATTCACATATGAACATTCCAGCATTTCACTTAGTAACTTTAGCGGGGGTATATCTGTTACATGCTTGTTTCAAGTACTAACATGTAACATAAGTGTCATTAAATTTATTTTTTTATTTCTTTGGCTATTCTGAAGTATTTAAAGCTCTTTAGATCGTCTTATGTTGCAATGCATGTAGTATATTTTCACAAATTAATGACCTCTTATGTTCTCTCTCCAGGTGGCACATAAACTTTTCCATTCTGTCAAATGAATTCCCTCCTGATTGTTGCACCGCTGACTGACGACATTCTTCAAATATTGTATTATGAAGAGAATATGTTTTAAATACATCCATATGTGGATGCGCTTTGTGTTGTATCATTAAATGTACACTATATTGCATCTGCTCATGTGAAGAAACTTAAGTATTTAATGGGGTACTCTGAGTCAACATTTCATTAAAGTGGAGGGCTTGAAAACCATACTTACACTGAGTCACCAGTTTATTGTAGGACTGTGTATCAATAAGAGTAGGAAAATGATTCTCGTTAAGATGAACCTATGTAAACTGATTCTTGTAGCGATTAAGTTATGATTGAATTTAAGCATTTTGTTACGAAGGCCTAGCTGTTACAGCAATCATCATATTTTCTATTCACCAACTGAATTATTATCATTCAAATTAGGGTCAATATTTGTTTAACTGAAGGGTGAAAAGAAATGTATGATGGGAAATGATTTGGGGAAAAACTTTATTCATATTAAGAAATAACTTCTTTTTTTTTTTTTTTTTAAATGATCCTCCCTACCTTTGAGAACAAGTTGTCCCTTTGGATGGACGTGGCTGAGGTACAGAAAAGCCCCATTGCCAGCTTGTAAAGGCATTGATAGATTCATTTCTGACATTCCCAACATTTCAGTGGAAAGTGTTGCCAAACAGGAGAAGTCTTCGTTTTCCTTTGTGGATCCATCGTAAATACAACCAAACCACCCAAACACAAAATGTCGCATTGTTATAGAGCAAATATTATGAAACTGCATCAAATTTCCGGGTGTTTTATACATAGTCAAATTACGCTCCATAGTTTAAACTGCCGTCAAAATCAGTCGTGTAGTATAGACAGGAAGCAAAGCTTCACTTGTTCTGTCATGCATCTAAATGACATGTGTCCAAACATGCTCCACTACTCAGCAGCACCGAGGCACTGCGAAGCTTCAGCCTCACATGAAAAATCATCTATTTGGTCTCCTGTTCATTTAAACGTGACATTGCTTGTTTCAAGTACCAACTTGTAACATAAGTGTTGTTAAATTTTTATTATTTTTTTTAATTTCTTTGGCTTTTCAGAAGTATTTATAGCTCTTTAGATCACAAATAAATGACCACTTATATTCTCTCTTCAGCTGGCACATAAACTTTATATATATATATATATATATATATATAAATTATTATTCTTATTCTTATTATTCTTCTTATTATTATTATTATTATTAAATGCTCATATTTACTTACGTTTGTGTTAAATCTTGTCGAATAACCTGATCATCCGGTTAAAATGGCTAATTAGGGGCGCGCCCTCTGCTCTCTAACCTGTTGTCGCGTAATCGAGCTACACCCGCGGTCGCTCGCAGCGGCACTAAAACCCGCCCATGCCCCGGGACCCTTTATAAACCCGGGTAAAAGACAACCGGCTCCTCACGAACCGGTCGGTCCTTGTTAGCCGGAGTTAGCCTGAGTTAGCCTGCGTTGGTCCCCGTGCTTCGAGCGAGAAGACCAAGAGAAGAACCATGGACGAACTGAAGGAGTTTCTCCAGGGAGCGGAGCTGGGCCCCCGGGCGGCGGCGCTGCTCACACTCGTCGCCTGCGTGTCGGGAGCTTCGACGCTCCTGGTCCGGAGAGTCCGCGGCCGGCGAGAGGCGGAGGACAAGATGCGGAGAGCCAGGGACCAGAGGGCGGGGAGCCTGCGGAGGGCTGAGCGGGCTGTGCTCCGCTACAGGGAGTCGGTGAGTTAGCTAGAGCCACGGTGGGGGGGGGGGGGTTTACAACATCCGTCCATGCTTTTAATTCCAACCGGCGCCTAAATAAACCCTGTAAGATTTTTATAAAACAAACCAATGGCCCGTCTAATGTCAACACGCTGGTTTTCCTGTCATTTCTTAATGAGGTGGATCGAGGTCGTGCTCGCTTTGACCGAGCGCATCACATCACAGCGGTAACATCTTGTTGTTCATTGACGATCCTGTGTTTGATTTACATTATTAAATGTGCCGCACGGGCTCAGGGCGTTCAGGGGACACTGAGGGCAACGCGATGTCGTCCAGGCAGGCAGACAGACAGACAGAGACAGAAAGACAGAGACAGACAGACAGGCAGTGAGACAGACAGAAAGACAGACAGGGACAGATAGGCAGGCAGGCAGGCAGGCAGGCAGGCAGGCAGGCAGGCATGACAGACAGACAGACAGAGACACAGAGACAGAAAGGCAGGCAGGCAGGCAGGCAGGCAGGCAGGCAGAGAGACAGACAGGCAGGCAGAGAGACAGACAGGCAGACAGAAAGACAGAGACAGGCAGACAGGCAGAGAGACAGACAGAAAGACAGACAGGGACAGATAGGCAGAGAGACAGACAGAAAGAGACAGACAGACAGACAGAGACAGGCAGGCAGGCAGGCAGGCAGGCAGGCAGGCAGAGAGACAGAAAGGCAGGCAGAGAGACAGACAGGCAGACAGA
Organism: Istiophorus platypterus; assembly: GCA_016859345.1. Lineage (NCBI taxonomy): Eukaryota > Metazoa > Chordata > Actinopteri > Istiophoriformes > Istiophoridae > Istiophorus > Istiophorus platypterus. The sequence continues at coordinate 11,728,246 of CM029123.1, read as the reverse complement.
CAGGCAGACAGAAAGAGACAGAGACAGACAGAAAGAGACAGAAAGACAGACAGACAGACAGAGACAGAAAGACAGACAGACAGACAGACAGGCAGACAGAAAGAGACACAGACAGACAGGCAGAGAGACAGACAGAGAGACAGGCAGGCAGAAAGAGACACAGACAGACAGGCAGACAGAAAGAGACACAGACAGACAGACAGACCGAGTTACTTATGGCTGTCGTTAAAGAGTCCTGAGCCATCCTGCTAACCCCAAATGCCTGGTTAAAGTTTGCCAGAGCTTTAAACTGAGGGTTTATTTGAAGGTATCGAGTAAACCAAGTAAACCCGTCCAAGTAGTTCCAACAACCAACCAGAAGAGTGAGGGAGACAGTAGATAAAGACACCCACATACTTTTAAAAACAACTCAACATATGGTCCAGATTATCAGATGTTCTGCCCCTGAGTATAGCTTGTTTGCTCCGACAGCAATTTCACAGCATCTCCTTGAGCTCTGGGAATTTACAATGGATTTTTTTCATGACATTTTATATCTTTAAAGTTTTTGATGTGTGTGTGTGTGTGTGTTTGTCTTCTAGCATCCAACAAGCGACTCTGCTGTCATCTTGACGCTGTCCCTTTCTGAGTTGACGAAGCAACTTCAGGAAGGCTCACTGAGCCCTGAGGATGTGTTTTACTCTTACATGGAAGAGGTCGCAGTACCTGACATCTACATATCAGGACAGAAAGCAGCCATGGAAATAAATGATCACCTTCAGTTTCCACTGATCATGTTATTCCACTTTGGAAAAATATCACTGAACAAATCCTAAATTAATTATTGTTTCTATAGTGATCACATATAGTGTCACCCACAGTCTCTGGACTGAAATATTTGCTGCTTTTTAAATTTTAAATTGCATACAGCACATTTCTTTTTTTTTTTTTGACTTTCTTACATTTCACTTGGCGTTAATGTTTTACAAAACCAGCCTTTTGGATGCAAAGTATAAACATGAACCTGCTGTGATGTTTGTTTTTTTTCTTGTTCCTTTTCTCACAGGCTCTGAATGTAAACAACAAGCTGAACTGCTGTACAAAGATTTTGCTCGAGAGTTTTGACCAGCTAAAAACTATTGGCTCCAACAAGAAAGGTCTGTTGTATGGAGTCCCAGTTAGCATCAAAGAAAATATTGACTACAAGGTAATTTGTGGTTATGTATTACCATAATCACTGCAATAGCAATTCAATTGGCATGGTTTACAAATATGTATGCACTCTTAGAACTGTTATGGCATTCCTGATGTAGCTCAGGTTTAAGCCTTCAATTTGCCACTAACTAATGCTACTCTCTTTGTACATTTTCATTTTACAACATAAGAATCATGACTCTTCCTGTGGTGTGATCGTTCATCTGGATCAGCCTGCCCAGGAGGACAGCGTGCTGGTTCAGGTTCTGAAGAGACAAGGAGCTATTCCCTTTGTGAAAACCAACATACCCCAAGGCCTTTTAAGGTAAATCAGTTCTAAATCAAGTTATTACATTAAGCTGTCACACTGTGTGCAAACATGCAATTCTATACTCCCAACACAATGGGTAATATATGATTTTTGTCATGCAAAGGCCATCATGGTTGTTTCTTATCCGTGTTTTTCTCTTATTGTATCCTCTCTAGTTATGACTGCAGTAACCCCATCTATGGGCAGACAGTTAACCCCCATAACCTCCAGAAGACCTCTGGAGGTTCATCCGGTGGGGAGGGGGCTCTCATTGGGGGAGGAGGCTCTCTGCTTGGTTTAGGTACTGATATAGGGGGGAGTATCCGCGTTCCTGCCTCTTTCTGTGGGATCTGTGGCTTCAAGCCCACTGCAGGTCGGCTAAGGTTAGTGTTTCTGTTTCAGACAGGTTTATGCATAATCATTTTATAATCATGGGACTTTGCACTCGACTTTTATCTTTATTGTATTTTTAAATGTTTTGGTCAGTGCACAGGGTGTGAGGTCCATTTATCGAGGTCAAAAGTCAGGTAAGGAGGAATACATTATAGGTTTTAGTATATACATAAATACAATATAGGTTTTAGTTACATCATCATTGCCTAGTAACGCAACATGTGTCATCTGCTAGATTTGGCTACTGTTTCTTGTATTTCTTAAAAACTTAGTGCTGTCATCTCCTGGACCCATGGCAAGGGATGTGGACAGTTTGGCTCTGTGTATGAGGGCTCTACTGTGTGACCACATGTTTTCCCTGGACCCCACTGTTCCACCCTTACCTTTTAACATGCAGGTGTGTCAAGTCAAATTTTATTTGTATAGCCCAGTATCATGATCTAAAAACTTGTCTCAGAGGGCTTAAGAATATGCACAGCACACCTCATCCTCTGTCCTTAAGCCGTCGAATCGGACAGGGAAAAACTCCCCAAAATAAAAGCCTTTAACTGGAAAAAACGGAAGAAACTTCTCTTGAGGAACAACAGAGGGATGGATATCATTGCTCATTATTCATATTTGCAATTTCACATCGTACTTGTCCTGTGACAGTTTGGCATTTTACAGGGTGTTATTTGCTTGACTATTTCCTGTCTGAGACCAGCAACTTCCTGGCATCTCTGCTGATTGCCAGGCCAAGAAACAGTCTGGCAGTAAAATACTGGATTATCATTTTTACACTTTGGGTGTTTGCTAGGATTAAACAAATGAGATATTTTTGTATCTTCAGACAGAGACAGATTAGCTATTTCCCCCTGTTTTCAGTCTCTTATGCTAAACTAAGCTGTCGGCTTCAGTTACGTGTATATCCAGTCTTTACAGTATGTGCACCCTTGAGTATCAATCTCCTCACTTAAATCTTGGCAAGAAAGTAAATAATTATATCTCCCAAATGTTGAATAATTACTTTGATCGTTCTAAACTCTGCTTGGGAATAAGTATCTCATGCAGATGAAATCTCCCTTGAGTGGTTTGCTGCCTGTTTTCCGCACCAGGGAAGTTTCCAGGGAAATTTCCAGGAAGGAAATGTGGAAAGGAAAGGAAAGGAAAGGAAAGGAAATGTGCTAAAAAAAAAAAAAAAAGGTCTTGAATGACCCTAAACAGGAGGATTTCACAAGAATATTAGTTGGCAAAGCTCAGGCACATTAAAACCCACAAATTGAATCTACAGCTCATTGTCAGTAGAACTATCCCATTCCTTGACTGTGCCTCCAATTCATAAATATCTATTAATTATACCCCAAAAAGGAATCTATTGATGTGTGTTTCAACTATAATGTCTCACAGAGTGAAAATGTATTGTCCTCAGATATACCAAAGCACCAAACCTCTGAGAATCGGTTACTTTGAAGGCGATGGCAACATGCAGCTTTCTCCAAGCATGAGCCGAGCCATCAGAGAAGCCAAAGCACTGTTAGAGCAAGCAGGCCACACTGTAAGGCCAAAACACACCCTGACACACACTGTAAGATCTATAGCCACCTAAAATGTGTGTCATAAGCTGTATGCTTTTAATGCTATCACTTCTTTTTTCATTTGGGTAGTTGGTGCCCTACAGTCCGCTGAAGATTGAGTACGTTGCCTCTGAACTGTTGATTAAGGGTATCCTTGCAGATGGAGGCACCAGCCTGCTACAGAAACTGTGAGTTGAATTCCTCCATGTTACTTTGGTCCACACTGAAATACCTCAATAGCTATTGGATGGACAAGCATTCACATTCCCCCTCAGGATCACAAATAATAACTTTGTCAGTCTCCTGACTTTTCATCTGGTGCCATCACTAGGTCAAAATTTGAATATTTCAGATATTTTGATATATGACTGTATTTTGTGTTAAAATTGATTGCATATTTTAGCATTTCAAAACAATAAACAAAGAATGTTAACAGGGTAAACATTTTATCTGTTTATCTGTTTTTATTTGTGACATTGGGACCATGATGATGTCAGTAGGAACTCAAAGCAACATTGTGCCTAAGTTAAGACTCGCAGAACTGTGATATTAGTTTTTGTTTTTGAAAACAATTCTCTGACTCTTTAATAAATCTCACATAGCTGCTTTCTCACCATTACAATAAACACCATAACAATTTCTTTGAATAGACTCTTCTTTTTTGTACCAATGGTTTCTTTTGATCCTATTTTAGGGAGGGAGGCCCTATCGACCCCTGTCTGATCAGACAGATTATTCCTTTCTATCTTCCTAATTGGTTGAAGAAAACGCTCTCATTCCTCCTAAAGCCCCTGGTAAACAAAAGACAATATAAATCTTCCTCAGGGACAATGAGTATGGCAGTAGCTTGAAAATGACCTTGGTTATGACTATTTGGTATAAAAACAGCTACAATGTGTCTTAAAGTGTGTTTCATGCCATGCTTCTGTAGTTTCCTCGTGGGTCCACCTTCCTCAAGGGGCTCTGTGGAGTTGGGTGAGAGAGTTGTCTTGAAGTTGACAGATTTTTTTAAATAATCACAAATTGCATGTGATGGGCAAAATGCCAGAACCCGCTGACTCTTTCTCCCCCTTGTTATCAGATCTGTTCAAGAACTGTGGAAGCAGCATGCTGCTGTTGAGGTACTGTCAGCTAATGATACTTGTTCAAGAATGAATGCCTACAACAGGAAATTGAATTCTCATGTGTTTTCATCAGGACTACATTCGCGAAACGATAGCGGAGTGGAGAAGATGCAACATAGACGTTCTGCTGTGCCCTTGTATTGGACCAGCCTACAACTTCTTATACTGCGGCAAGATTTCCAGTACGGCATACAATGGATGTTTCTTAAATACCTGAAAGGGCACTGTGAATGAATAGAGAGCTACGAGAGAAAATCAGAGGTGCTCTGTTCCTGAAAATTTCCAGAAAACATGGAGAGCTGCACAAAATTAAAGGCTGATCACTAACCAAACAGTTTTAGTTGCCTAGGGCAATGCTGTAGTGATGATCTTTATATTTTGCATTTAGATAAATTACAATGAATAAAAATATTATGTTATTCATGATATTATAGTACTGTAAAAAAAATAATAAATGGCTAAACACAGCAGCCTCTCTTCCTTTGCGGTTGCTCCAGGCTCAGTCTGTGGTAACTGAACAAGAAAACATAACCTAATGCCATAGTAGAACTCCCTACTTCAACCATGATAATTGCAGTCTTTATTTATGCTTTAAAAATTTAAAAATATTAATGAAATAACAATTTCATCATTTTCTTTGAAGCATTACATTAAGATACGTAAAGAATTCTGGCTTAGTTATTCGCCAAATTCAGAAAAATTCAAGAAACAGTGGTAAATGCTTTATGAAAGCACACCAGGATACTCACGATCTCCATACAGACAAGCAATAGTATTACTGATGTAAAACCCCTCTGTCCCTCCAGCTGTTCTCACAAACACGATGATCTACAATCTCCTCAACTTTCCTGCCGGTGTAGTTTGCGTTTCCACAGTGACAGCAGAGGATGAGGAGGAACTTGAGCACTATGAGGGCATTTATAAGGACTACATAGACAAGCTCTTCAAAGAGGTAAGAATCACATGCCAGTGAGTGGTGACTGAGGCCAAACTATATAATACAGTGGTCCTGCTCAGTTAAGATTCAAATTTAAGTAATATTTTTGATATTTACATTGTTTATTCATTGGAATAAATAAATGCCAAACAAAAAGCTTAATTATTCTAATATGAAATAATGTCAATCATTAGCATACAGCCACGGTCAGTAATGGACCTCTGGATACAGACTTGTAAAAGGCCCCCTATGCATCCTGCAGAGGAGCAAAACCCCCCAAAATGAAATTTGCATCTATTTGTGGTTGTTTTTACATTTATTCATAGTTGTTTTGTGTCTCTTAATTCATTTAATGTCTCTTTTTAGTTCTTTTACATTTCTTTTGTAGTTTAGTTGACCACTTTGTGTGTGTGTGTTGCATCATGTTTTAGTTGATTTGTGTCTCTTTTTTGTTGTTGTTTGAGAAATGAGTTGTTGTTCAAGAAATGTTAATAGTCACTTAACAGAATCAGGTAGGGCAGGCAGCAGGGAGTGTATACCTCCATACATGCATACCTCCCGCTGTTCCTGTGTGTGTCCAGGTCTGTGACCCCCTTAAAACTGTAGTTCTGCAGTCGGTCAGTAGGTGGAGGCAGCAGACTGTGGTGGTTCTGGCTACTGAACGTTGACCGACTGGAGTCTGTTTTTTGTGTTCAGGCTATAACTGGAGCCGAGGGCCTTCCTGTGGCGTTGCAGTGTGTTGCTCTGCCATGGCAGGATGAGCTCTGCCTGCGCTTCATGAAGGAGGTGGAACGACTGTTCAAAGGGAGTAGGGAGTAAAACCAGGAGGCCACAGGTGGAGCCTCAAACCTCTGTGGCTCCAGGTTTAATTCCCTTTGAGTACGGAACAATGAGCCAGTATCCAAAATTGTTTTTGATGACACTGGTCTTTGAAGTAGTGAATAATTAATGCACAAAATAATACTGCTGTTAACCAAATTAAAACAAACTAAATTTTGAGTAAAAGTGAATACGATAAATATAGTTTTTAAAATCTTTTAATAGTTTGAGTGTCACTCTTCTGAGGCATTTTCAGTTCTTTGGCCTTTTTGAGCCTAAATAAGAGACTAAATTTCACTGTTAATCTGAAGACAATAGTCAAGTTTACTGGTAATGTGTACTTTTTGAATGTGCCTCATTCATTGATAGACCTCATGACTTTAACATATCATTTAATTTGTATTACTATATTATTATAAGTAAGACTAATTGCCACTGAAAGTTAAAATTAAATGATCCTTTGATTTTTGTTTTTGTTTTTTCTTTTGTGAAATCTGGGATCTGGTTTGAACTCACATTAAAGGGTGTAAAATAAGTAAAGTATTTGTTATTTTTTTGCCCCCACTGGCATTGTTTAATATTTTGTGCAGTATAATATGAACAGGAACTGCATGCGGCAGAACAAAATTAATTCACATTACCATTATGCAAAGGGGCACCGTGACCTCATGTGGAAAATTTAGAATTTATAATGACACATGGAAAATAATATTTTCACATTGATCACATCTGTTTCTAGTGTTCTAGTGTTTTCTTACTAGAAACATGAAATTTGTTTTCAGATGTTGGAAGTCAACAATAACATAAACTTTGCAGATAACATCCGATTCACTCTTCTTTCCACCACTCATATGTGTCACAGTAAGGATACAGATTTTAATATGTTGGGATTTGATATGATATTTTCATGCAGTTTCAAACCTCAATCTTTTTGTGTCATTTAATATATAATGAACTAACTTCACAAAGTGTGATGCACTGTCAAGGCACCCAGCAGCTGTGAGGGCACAAAACCTCTTCCTTTACCTTTCTTTACCCTCCACCTCCGCCTCTCCATCACTGTGCCACAGATGAGCGCAGATCATTTCCATTCATATTGTGAGTTATTGTTGCACTGATGCCATAACAGGAAACAGAAAAAGAGATAAAGAAGACTAATGACACATGGCACCTCCATCTATGAAGCCAGCGCACCATGTCGCCATATTGTGATTACCCTGTGCTATTGTAAATATATGTTTCTGTTGGGTTTACATAAATTTACATATGTTTTAAAACTCTCCTGGGATGGGAAACCATTAGGGACAATGTTAGTGTTTTCCATTACAGTCGTATACGTTTGCACTAGTGTCTCATTGAATGGAAATGGCCGTGTGCGCGCAATGGAGGAAGAAGGGCACATTAGGCAAGGAGGAGAGCTGGAATTGAGAGGTTGTTCTTAGCATTATCTGTGGCACATAGAGAGAGAGAGTGTGGCTCTCGCTGTGCCACTCAGTCAGGGAGCATTAAGCTTTAAGAGGCAGTGAAGAGACTCAGGTCTTCAGAGGGAACTTGACATTGTTCATAAATCCCTCAGGATCTGAGACAGAGGCAGTGACATGCAAAACACGCACACATGCACAAATTCAGCCTTAAATTTCTCCCATTAAATACATTTACCAGTTACAGTGTGACAGTTGTGTGTATAATACTCTATCATACCTATTAAAATCAATTTAAACATTATATACTGTTGCACTTTAAAAACATCACAAATGATCAAAGTACACATCATATAGCACAAGAGACAATTTATCAGTTTAAACAAAAATATTTAGTCACCCTTATTCTTTTAGTCTATCTAAACTGATAGCCACAGATTTTTAATTGTAATCCTAATATATCTCATTTAATTTACACAATACAAGCATAAAACACCTACCTGTCATCTTTGTAAACGTGTTGTGCTGCCTCATTGTCGCACTGTCATGGTTTACTATGTCTTGTAATTTGAACAGAGCCATTCTTATTAGTTATTAAAAAAAACATTTAAACATGTTTTTCCTAAAATGACAAGTCAAAATGGTACCTATAAAAAAAGCCTATTAAGCAAAGATCCAGCCATATCTACATATTAACAAAAGGTCATTCGTTTGTAATAAAGAACTAAAGAGTGTTGAACTTGTACATATTTGTGTTAGTGTAGTGTATGTTTGAGAGTGCATGAATGGTGCAAGTGTGCATATACATCTGTAACAGATTGTCCAAAAAAAAAATCTCTATATTTTGGAATCTAAGCTTTCAAATCCACTAAATCAGCCCCTACTAAAGCAGCTAACGTGCCATAAGTTGCAGTATTTGAACTAGAGACCAAAACACTCTGTTTGATACAGTCGCATCAAAACAGAACTAGTCAAAACCTAGGGTGTTAAAATTTCCACTCAGGGATTTCAGTATTAAATCAACTGGCTTGAAAATATCTTTAGTGCTGTTTATCCTACTGGTTAACAACCAGTTATGCAGCTTTCCATAACTTTTACCCATTTTCAGCTCATCACTTTGACCTGCAGGTCCACATGTTTGACCCCAGTGGCTCTCATCAAGCCTCCACACAAAACCACATGCAGCTGACAAATTTAGATGAGCTGTTTGCACCTTATGGAGACACAGAGTAATAGCTGGAAAACAGAGCCACACTATAAGCAGAGTACTTCTGCTTAATTTCAAATCTTTGAATAGTTTTTCCAACTTTTTCAATTGTATATGAAATAAAACTTTGTCAGTATGATCAGTATCAGTGTAAGAAAACTTTGTAGATGTCAAGATGTGTTCATAAGCCTATAAATTATAGTGAACTGAGATTTAACATCAGCGCTTACACAGTAAAAGTGAGGGAAATTGTTGAAATAGTTTGATCAGATGCAGAGGGCATCTGGCCAAAGCTCAGCCTATTGTAATCGTACACCAGAATGTTTAAACAGCCCTGCCAGGCCGAGGTGCTCTTCTCATGTAACGTCTCATTGATAAGAACAGCAAACACCTCATTTACAGGAACCTTAGGCTGTAAGATCAGGTACTTTAAAAGCCATCCAAACACATTCAGACCCTGCCTGCGTGCCAGCAAATAAAACACCTTGATATCGCCACAACTAAACTAGGATGATTCTGTCTTAATGTCCCATTTCAGGGACCAAGGAGCCCATAGTCTTTATGGCTCCATAGAATTGCAGGTAGTAATGTTTGTCACAGCAGGGCTCTTGCCTTTCAGACGATCAAAGTGACAAGTTCAGTCTGCAACCAGAGCCACTTACAGGAGACATCAAGAAGAAGCAAGATTGGCAGCTTTTAGGTGTTTGGTCCATTTCATCAGCCATTACTACCAGCAGAGGCAACATGCTGCGGAGGACTAGTGGGAGGAGGGGGAGGGGGAGGCAGATTAACAGACAGCTGATACAGGTGTATAGGCGGTATCAAACAGCAGCTCTCTCAATACAGCAGGCTCCAAATTTCTTTAGAAGGCGCTGGGATCCCCGAAGTATGCCCACTGATTTCACTATGACAGGATTAACTGGGAGCTCCATATGATTTTCTCAGATTCTGTGACTCAACAATTCAGTGATCCACATTCTATCGGCTTTAAAGGCCCCTATCCCAAGTTTGAAAAGCTTACCCTTCGGACAAGGGACATTCTTTTTCTCCCATGCGGTTCCGCTTTCCCTTTTTTGCTGCATGCAGTTGTTCGTCAACCCCCGCGTCCTTGCCAGCTTTCCCATCCTCCCTTCTCTGCACATGTGCTAGGTTTGAGTTTTCCTTTCTTCCTTGCTTGGCCCAAGGCCCTTATAGCCAAATTGGTTTACATTGGAGAGATAAATGCACTGCAAATACGCTTAAACACGTACAGTAAAAAATGCAGACAGTGCGTGTCAGGATTATCACCCAAGTCAGGGGGAGAAAGGAGAGCGTCTCTGTAGCACAAAGCTGGGGAGCCAGAGTGAGGCCTGCAGATATAGTCCGTCTCATCCACTTCTCAGGAGAAAGAGAGGATTTAGCATTTGCATGCTGGTCTGTAATTCCTGGCATTATATAACTTGTCGCCAACAATCAAACTCCTGTATTGTGAAAGTATTGTTTCACATGGGTGAGCAAACTATGGAGTTACACTCTTGGGGGAAGGGGTTTTGGTGGCAGCACTGAAACATCCGGTACAAGAGACCACCCTATAAGCCCAGTCAAGAAAAAATATTCTGCAACACAACCTCAGACACAACTGGAGAAGGTGCATTTGAAATCCTCTCAAAATATTCAGCTTAGGGCATAAATGACTCACCTGAACACAGTAAACGATATGTAGAAATAGTCTCATCCAAATTGCTTCAGCTATGGAAAGAATATGACAAAGATGAAGGTCAAAATCTTGACCTCACAGCTGGTGATTTAAGTTGCATTTAATGGCTTTACTAATTGCCTTTAGCATTTATTGTATTTTATGAAAAAAATACAACATTCATAAAGTTCAAATTTCATATGTGAAATGTCCATAAACAACAAGTGCCTATGCATGTGTTTTAGATTGTAGTTTTCTCTTGTGATGTCTTAATCATAACATGAAAAATCAAATGTTCAAATATTATGTCAATTTTTCACAAGTAAAACATGCCAAAAATCATGTTCCTTCTTTGTGTAGTTTTCACATTTGCAGGAATTCAGCATGCGATTAGCATGTGAAATGTGATGATTTGTTTTTCTTTTCTTTTTTTAAGGTCATTTGTTCAAGGCCTGTAGATGGACATTAGCTTGTTGGTAAAAGTGGTATTTGCTTGAGAATCAATTTTCTTTACAGTGCCCTGTAAAAATAGATATTCTATATTTCTCTTCTTATCAACAAATCCCATGAAAAGACCAAAACCTTCTTCCCCAGCCCGTCTATATAATTTCATTTTTTAAACCAGCTAAGTAATACTGTGAAACAGCTGGGCACTGTAGTTTTTAGCGAACATTACTCAAACAGGAGAAAATAGAGCATTTGTTGGGGACTATTTTCAGCTATGGATTAATACATGTTTGATGCTAGTGAGCATTTACGGCAGCAGGATGTTGTACGCATCATCTCAAAATAAACTACAGTGCCCTAGTTTATCGAAAAATGAATGAACATTTCACCCAGTGCAATGGCGTAGCTCACAGGTGAGCTATATTTATAGTTTTAGCGGTATCAGGTTTCGGCTGCACTGAATATATTTAATGAGATCGGCTCATTGTTGGTTTTGGTTATTTCATTTAAAAAAAACCCAACCTATTCAATCAATAAAAAAAGCTAGAATATCACAAGAATTGTCCTTTAATAAAATAAAAAATGAATCACAACAGAGGGCGACTGTTGATAGTCTCAGAAGGGCCTACAAGGGTGTATGACACTCCCACATATTTAAGTAGAAATACCTTCTGAAGGTGAAAGAAGTCTCACTTGGTGAAGACAGGCAGGGCTTATACAGACAAAGTGGAACCTGAAGATTCAGGAAACAGCATTTTTCCCGTCCCACCTGCTGCTGATGCTTCTGCTGCTGCCGTTCCCTGGGGGACACCAGGCTACTGTCCCCGTCTGCTAGCATCAGTGTATAAACCCATCCACAAGCTCTGCCATGGGGATTTGGGTGTAAAAGTTCGAAGAAAGACCACAATCACACCACCTACCCCCCACCCCAATAACCCCCCTTTTTCTCATCCCCACGACCTACCCCTCCCTCCGAATCAACATCGTCCCCCTCAGACCTCCCAACACAAAGCCTTCAGAGCAAACCCAGCACAGAAATCATAGCACACTATTCAATCATTGTTTTTTCCCCTCTTTCACCCCTTTTATGGTCCCACTAAAGGTTTTAGCTGGGCAGAGAAGGAGGGCTGTCACTGAGGAAACCTTAGCCCATTGATGAAGTGACAGGAGCTGCCAGAATATGATCCTAATCCTGTTTCCAGCATTCTTTTAGCCCGCTGGCATCGCAATTCCTCCACACATTCTCTGAGCTGTCAACTAGGAAAATCCCTCTAATAGCGCATTGCCCAGATACACATCAAAGAGCTCCTGGAAACCTTCAGCGGCTTAGCTGCCATAGACACACACTCACACACACTCACACACGCACACACACACACACATAAATACACAAATACAGCAGCATTCCCATTCATTTACATCCATATGATCTTCTTAACACAAAAAAATCCCAAATGTTCATGACAAATTGACCACATATTTAAAGAGAACACCTGAAAATAACCCAAGGGTCTTTGTAAAAATTGTACTTTTAGCCCCCAAATTATTTCTATGCACTGTAACAGGCCCCATCCTAAATCACCCATCCCTCTCCCCTCCCCTTCTGCAGTGAGAAAGTGATATAATCTTTATGGTCACGGAGCGAGAAACTGGGAAAGCGCAGTAAAAAAAAAAAAACAGGTGTCTGAACTTTGCTGACTCCAGGAACCCTTTCAGTCCTGTTTTATCTCATTCAATTCTTACTTAATCCATCGATATCCCAACCAAAGGTAATCTTCTTATGGCAAAGCATTCTGTTTCGGTGCAGCCAAACCTCAATTGACAGGGTGGGGGAAGAGGGGAACGGAGAGATAGAGAGAGTGTGAGGGGTGGGTGGACGGGTGGGTGGTGGATTGGAGACTCTTTAGAGCCTGACACTGTGCTTCAGTCATTTCATTTAGGATTAGTTATTCTGCACCGGGTGAACAAGTGGCAGGCTCTCCCCTATGTGGTGTGTAAACCCCACCGTTGAGCACAGTAGACCTCCTGTGTCTAAATTATACACGGATCATCAAGGTGTCCTCAGTGGAACATGTTAACCAAACTTAATTTTTTTACTGTAAAGCGTTGAAGGTAATGTGTGTGGAAATCAAATCTATTTTTAAGATTCGGTTTTCTGTCAGTTGCACTCGACGTCGTCAGACAGCGACAGAGGAGCTGGATTCAGCACATCCTAAACTAATCCCTCTCTTGTTGCCAACTTCCTCTCACTTGAGAAACTTTGAGAAAATTTCTGCCAAGACCTCTTTGTGAATGCATGTGTGTATGCACACATGCATGTCGTCGGGTTGTCGTGCTACCTGATTACTTCCGGTTTACAATGTTGACAGCTTTTCTAGTCTCCTTCTGACTCACCTTTTAGCCTGCCATGTCCGAAGTATCAGAAAATACAAAACTTAGGACATTAGGAAAAATTTATTTTTTTTTAGTCGACATCCACACTGTATTTCTACTTCCTTAATTCAGGGAGGAAAAATTTCAGAACGGGGCTCCTGATTGCTATTTTTCTTTCATCTTGAGCCATTGTGAACAAGTGCATGTAAATGTTTTCAAGCTCTATTTCAACTGATGACACTGAGAACAGGAGTCATTCTTATGTGTGATTTATTCCCTTGAATTAAACAGATAAATTACTCACATTTAAAACAACTGAGAAATACATGTCTTGAGTCTAACAGTGATATAATACATAGAGAACTGGCCCGTGCATCTTTCTGCTGAAGCCACTGGCTCAGAAAAAGTGGTGAATTCAATCTGGCAGTTAACAAAATATATGTGGGCTAGGGTTCATATTTATCTCTGACCGTCGCCTCCTCTTCAGATTCTTCCCTTTTTTAACTTCTGCTGTAGGTCCTCTTTCTTAAAGCCACGATTGAGGAATAAATTCAACATTTCCTCTCAAAATCCTTCACACAAAAGGAGACATGGAGTTACTCTTTAACCACGCAGATGGCGGCAGAACACTGAGGGATATTTACAACGCTCAATGGGTTCTGTAAGCTGTGTGAGCTGTAACTTTAAACAAAAAGAATCATGTGTCATCTACAAAAAATACATTTGGCTTGGGGATTATAGTGAGTGATCTGGGCTTTATTTCTGATATCAGATCTGATGGGACTTCATTCTGTGTTGTGCGGCTGTAAGCCATGCTTCAGGGGTTGCATGCATGCATAGTTCACATTCAGGTGTTGGATTATAGAATATTTTTATATCTCTTGTCTGTCCTAGAATGAGACTCACAGCTCTATGTTTCTAGGTTTCCTGCCCTGACTTCACAAAGGACACTCAAATCATAGCGAGAAGTTAGCATTAGAAGAATTGGCTTAAGCTGTTGATCAGGAAGAGTCAAATACAAGCTTGACACAAGATCCACACGGGGCAGAACGTACTGTTCAGTCATAACTGCAGTCCAGGTGCAAGCTTTTTTTTTTTCATTTACTAAGTCCATTAAGTTCTTGTTATAATCGTGTTTTCTGTTAAGTCTGTCCGGCTGAGATGTTCTTCATGTTCTGGTGAGCTCCCGGCAGTGAGCTGCATGCTCACATGATGACGATGAGGTGCAGGAGCATAGGTGTGTCGATAACCCCAGAGCCCTGAGCTGAGGGAGGGCCCCCTAAAGTGCCTGCTCTGAAACACAACTGTGATCTTCACATGTGCCTAAAATATGTTGTTTCTGCTGTTTGTCATAGTGAAATTGGGTTTAGCTGAAATCTAGGAAACAGCAAAAACAAAACATCCTCAGCAGATATTATATACAAAACAAACAGAAAAAAGCACAAATTTGAAATTTGAAATTTGAACTGAGGAATTTTAAACTGATTGTTACAACAGCCAATTAGGTAGCAGTCAAAAAAAAAAGCTTATGTTCCAATCTGGGATATTTCTAATGCATTTTTGGCTGGATACAAATGCTTACAGAAGTTGGTGAGAGGTCAAGAGGAAAGTATTTGGGAGCCAGCGTCACCTCTAGTGGACAGGGCCCCATGATTCATAGCTACAGCCCAGAGCAGAGGCCAAACACGTCGACTGAGCAGCCTAAGCTTCAGTTGGGGAGCGTGTCCAATCCTAGCGAGGCTGCGTGCTGCTTGGCCCGCAGACGGAGGTTCTCAATGCTGGTGGTCTTGCTGTTGAGGCTTCCTGGGAGGCTGCCTGGTGCCGCCTGCAGCAGCGGGCTGTTCCACACCTGCTGGGCCTGCGACAGGGTCTGGTAGTAGGACTGGCAGGGCAGCGAGCCCAGCGGGGACGGCATGTTGACATTCATGCCCAGGTAGGGCAGAGAGGATGGCGTACTCATGTCAAACGACGGGTAGTGCACCAGGTTGTTGGTGGCAGCCATGTGCTGCCGAAACTGCTCCTGCAGCCGGAAGAGGCTGAGGGGAGAGGAGGCGTAGGAGTTGCTCTGAGCCAAGCCGCTGGTCCCGCTGCTGGAGGATGGCAAGGCGGGGGAGCTCAGGGGAGAGTCTGATGGAAAGGGAAAGAGGAGGAGGATTTGAGTATGTTTCAACGCACACGGGCCTCTACGTAGTAGGGGTTGGGGTTGTTTTTCCTGTTTTTAAAAGAACTATGTGCTTTTTGTTTATCATTTAGATACTAATCCTGTAAAAAGTAGCTTTGTAAATGAACGTGATTACATTCTTACACATGACATGTAATCAGGGAAAACAAAAAGTTAAACCAGTTGCACTCATTAGAGATCTATATTTTTACCTGACGTGGGGCTGAGTCGTTTGCAGGATGGGGAGCTGCTCCCTGGCTGCGCTCCCCCCTCCCCCTGCGTCTCCTCCCTGATCTTCACCCTTGTCTCCCCCCTCATTTCATCCTCCTCTCTGTCAGCATTATCTTCTGCTGCTGACTCACTGTCCGATGGCTCAGGGGAGGTGACGTTGACTTCCACGCTCATCTCACCGGGCTGGGGCCGTGCCGCTGCCAGCCTCTCGGGCTCTGAGTGACAGGATGAAAGAGAGGAGGGAGGGGGCGGAGTACGGGCCTCGGGAACCAGGGTGGCGGTGTTGGTGGTGAGGTCGGTCTTGGAGTCTTCTGTAGAGTCCTCAGCTGCCCCAGATGCCTCCTTCTGTTTCTGGAGCTGCTCCTTCTGCAGGCTGCGCTGCTTCTTACGAAACTTGGCCCGACGGTTCTTGAACCAGACCTGGCAGATAGAGACAGACAGACAGAGAGTTCAGAGCTTGGGCTGCACACTATTTAACAATGGACCTTACCTAAGACTGCCTTTAAATTAACCTTCTAACTTTTAAGATGAGTAAATGAGCGTGCAACAGCCATACCGGACACAGAGTGATTACTTTCTGAGGGTTTTTTACCTGCACGCGTGCCTCGGGCAGGTTGGTGCACATGGCCAAACGTTCACGCATCACCACATCAGGGTAGTGGGTCTTCTGGAAGGTTTTCTCCAGGGCCTCCAGCTGCTGGGCGGTGAAGGCCGTCCGACTCCGCCGCTGCTTTCGGTGCTGGGAGCCATACCGGGCCTCAAGGATAATGTCTTGAAATGTGCAGCCGTTGAGAAACAAGAAACACGACTGGTTTAATTGAGGGACAGGTCAAAGGGCAGGTGATCACCCAGAGATCAAAATGCTCCGACTGTGTATTAAAATACACCGTGGAAGCAGCTGTTGCTCATAAGAAATGCAGATGTTAAGCGACTTTGTAGGGGGAGTGAGGAAGTGAAACGCAAAATGAGCAACTGATTCTTACCAGCGAGTCTCTCTGCAAGGGTGAGTGCGTGCACTGAGGGCCTGTAGTCAGGTGCCTGCTGGGCCTGTTGCGCCGCCTGCTGGTGGAGGTTGTACATGGCACTCAGTGAGTTCATGGCGTGGAGAGAGTATCCGTTCACCCCGTAGTGCTGCATGGCCGACGCTGTCTGCAGAGGGAGAAGCAGGCTGCTGTGAGTTCAGGGCCTCGAAAATTCGGACCGTTTTCTAGTACTTAAAAAAGAAATAACTCCACAATACGGGTTTACAGTGTTAGTTGTAACCAAACGAATTGAATTAGCAACAAGTGAAATAGCCTATAAGTATTAAAAACTGAGCCACTAAGGAAAAATAGTTCCTTCGTTTTATCAAGGAAAAACAGAGCGGATGACCTCTAAAGAGATTCTTAAATGCACTTTACAGACTTCACGTGTGTTTTTGTAGAGTAACGAAAAGGGTGAACCAAGCGGAAATTTGGAGGAAGAGGGGGGTTCGCCGGGTTTGGCCAAAATTGCACCTGAACCCTCAGAAAAAAAATTAGATTTTTAATTGTTAAACTTATTATTGTTATTATTATTATTATTGTTGTTATTATAATTATTATTATTATTATTATTATTACTATTATCGCTGTTTATAATAATAAGAGGAATACTTTATTTAAATTTGTCAGAAAAAAATATGAAGGACTTTATGAATCTGCTTGCGCCAACACAAAATCACACCAATGGCTTAGTTTTAGTAAACAGAGATCTGCAGAAAATTTAGCTGATTAAAAGGATGTGGCATTTCCTCCAGGCAATGAAAAATAAAATGTGTCATTTAAATGTAATATATGATAATATACGTTGCATTTGCCTCTGAAGTTAAAGCTTAAAAGTACAATCATTTTCTTGTAACATGCTAGTCGACTGTATTTCATTATCAAACTATTATGTGGCCGTTAATATTTTTGCATGTTTATATTAAGAAATATTTAGCTCGTTCCTATATAATATTTTTTTCACTGGGGTCTATTATTATTATTATTGTTATTATTATTATTATTAATAATAATATTATCGTGCTTTAAGTTTAATAATAATTTATCACTGATCAGGCAGGCAAAAAGTTTTATTTCCCGTTTAAGCAAAACAAAATAGGCCAATTTTTTTAAAAAAAGATTTTCTTTCTATTTCATCAGCTAGAATGAAAATAAATGTTCAGTCCTAAGAGTTTTTGTTCGAGGCTCTTATCGTTTGCGCTCCGTGTGGAGTTTAAACGCGGTCAAGCCTCCGCGCGCTGGTCTGACGGAAGGTGCGGGACAACATTTACTTCGCTCCCGGAGAGTTTGAACCGAGCTGGGGGAGGGAGGAGGGGCGTTTGTTTCAATCTGCGGCGGGTCCCGGGTCACTTCCAGACGCCTGGAGGCTGACGGAGATGCGTGACAGGTCTTCGGTGAAATATGCGTGGGGATCCCCATTTGGGCTCCGGTCTATTGTGGGTGTAAATGGGTTTCCACGACACGCGGCTCTTAATTTTTCATCGGGCCTGACACGTGAAAGGTGGGCCAGCGTGCACGTGTCTGTGAGCGAGCGTGGGATCAAAACGTTTGCCTTATGCACTAACATTTTTTTTTTTTTCATTTTTTTCATGTCACTATTTCTTTGCATCATTTTTACTAAATCGGTCTCTGGCTGGATTCGTGTAATCTGTTCGATTTCTTTCTTCTTTTTTAAAAAAAATCTGGAGCTTAAAATTCATCTTAATGCTCCTCTTCTCTCCGGACAATGTAACAAAGCCCCGGGCTCTGATTGAAGCCTCATTATGCTAATTGCCGTGGATTTATGAGTTATACAGCATTTACTGGAGAGAGCCTCGGGGCCGGAGCTCTGCCTAAATGGCCTCGATGCAGCAGCTTTCACAAGGAAATGAATTGGTAATAATTTAACTATATTCAATGAAACAACCTGTAATGTGTCATCTATCTATCTATCTATCTATCTATCTATCTATCTATCTATCTATCTATCTATCTATCTATCTATCTATCTATCTATCTATCTATCTTTATATAGATATAGATATATACATATAAATATATGCAAGTTATATGGCTGCAAACTGTGAACAGTTTTCAACTTTCAACTTTTTATATAGTTTACTTAAGCAAACGACAGTCGTGCTGTGAATTCGCCGAGGAGACAGGAGGGTGTTGAAAAACAAAACAAACACAAGTTTTTTTTTTTTGTTTTGTTTAAAAAGAATCTTGTAAAGTCATTTTACAATCTGGAAATCGGACAATCAACCACAGCGCAGAACTCATGTGTGACAGCAGGACCACGGTCCGACCTCCGCACAGCAAACTTCTCACCTCTCTCCTCTCCGTGCGACTGAAGCCAAATATCTCCACTAGCAGCGCAGCCGACTGTTTTCCTTTCCAGTGCGCTTCTGAAAAATCCGCAGACGGTCGCTCATGTCCTCGTTTGGTGCCCGTGATATCCTGACAGTATTCCTGCTCCGCCCGCCCGGCGCTGCGGCTCCTGCTCCGGCTCCGGCTCCGGCTCCGGCTCGCCTCTGCGTGGATGTGGGAGGATGCTGAGCTGCCATCTACCGGCCTTAAAAGCGACCCCCGGGTGGGGTCACCGGGATGCGCAGACGCTCCGTCTCTCTGCCAATCAGGTCTCGCCCCCCCCCCCACACACACACACACCGCCCACCCACCCTCACAATACTCCCCACTTCAGGGATTATTCTGTATCTGAGCCTCCGACTTTTCTACCGCCGCTCTTTTTTGTTTTGGGAGAAATAAATGACAGTTTATTTCTATTTTCTATTTTGTAGGGTGTGATTTTAAAAAAAAATCTACCTCAATACAAATATCAAGCATATTGGTGATATTTTTGGAGTTGATACTAATAATAATGATGTTTCACTTTGTTTTTTTGTTGTTTTTTTTTGCGGAACCTAAACTACAAATTCCCTTAATAGGTAATTTGAATTTATCTCAACATAACAAGGAGCGTTTAAAAACATTTCCAGTTACGTGAAACTCTCTTCCTTAATTATCATTTCTTTCTTCTTCTCTTAATATCCCATGGTCCAATTTAATATTTGTTGCTCAATAGGAGCCAAAGCCAAGGTCAGAGGGCTGCACATATATATTACATTTATTTTTTTTCCAACGAGCTTGAACTCAAAATCCCAGTTAGCGCTGCGCTCCTTAGCCTTGCTTCAACCGCATCAATAATCTTATTAAAGGGATAATGAACATTAAAAAGACCGTTTGTAGGCTGTAAATAACCCTCTCTGGATTGATATTAGGCCTGTGGGAAACTAAATTTTTTTAAACCAGCGCCCCTCAAAGTAAACATTTGTTTGAGGAGCGGGGTATAGTATGAGTCCTTTGAAATGCTTGAATGCAGCATAAAAAAGGGTGAAAAAAGAAAAAAGGCGTATAACACAGGTCTTAATTAAATGATATGCAAATGGTAAGCAATGGCCTATAGTAGCCTACTTTCTCTAGTATGGTGACTCTCAAGTTAATTCCGTGCTTTAATTTTATTTTCCTCCTGCCTCGGTGTGACTGCGGGTTTTTCGGTGAGAAGGCAGCTGAGATGGAGAGATGCAGGCTGGGCTGCACTGCCTCCAGCAGCTCCCCGGCCCCGAGGGATTTAGGTTAGGATTGGGGTAGACAAGACGCCATTTCACCCCCCAAAAATGTCTTAAAATGACTGCTGGTAAGAGGATTAAAACAATAATGCCCATCTCTTCTTCAAGGTTTTTAGAAAAGATTTCTTCTCCCGTAGAAAACCCGTTTAGGCTGGAATTTAGGGCAGCGAAAAGTAGCCTTTTAATGTAAAGCTTGCATATTTTGTTGAATTTTGTTGAAGAGAGCGGGAGAGAAAGGGGAAGGTGGGCCGGGCAGGGGATGGGTTGGGGGGGGGGGTCAAATCTTAAACTCAGTCTGATCTTTGGCCACATTCATTCGCGGAACTTGTGGACTCCTGACAACAGTCTGCGAGGGAAACAAAACGAATGTGCTGCAGCGCGTTTAACTTTACTTCAGATGTTATACCGTTGAAGTCTTGTCCTTTTTTTTTAGTCGTGATTTTACACAGGTAGCTCATCTATGAATATGGGAAAAATCCGAAATGTGAAAGCAACGACATGAATGAATGTGCGTTTTTGAGCAACAAGTGGTTCTCGGTGGTTGAGGGGATGGTTTTTGAATGAAAAAAAAAAATCAGTAATAATAACAATAATTTTCTAATGCTTGTTTTTTTTAAATCCGACCTTGTGTTTTATTCTCTCCCCTTTTTTCAGAAGCAGTAGAGCATTTGGGCCTAGAGGAGAAAAAAAAATCGGATTAACTTGTGAACCGATGGAAATAAGAACTTAAACTGGAGGTAAATCTGGCCAGTGTCTCTTTGTGGGAACCGTTTCTAAAGCAATTAAAGCGAGAAGGAATTCCTCTCAGCTGCTCTTCCTCAAATCAGCTTTTTACGGAACGTAATGCGGGCTAATGTCCAGCATGGCCGAGGGCTTTAATGCAGGAGTCAAGAGGGCCTGCTATTAGAGCGATATTAGGCCAGTTGAGCGGCAGCAGCAGCAACTCCTGACCATGCAGGGATACACATATGTAGATATATATATATATATATATATATATATATATATATATATATATATATATATTAAAATATGATTGTGATTACACTCGGTTAAATATCCACATAAACTCCAAAAATAAATTTCTAATTTAATGCAAATTTTTTTTTTTTTTTTATCAGATATAACAATGCATATTAAGAAAAAATAAATGCATTTTCAAAGCATATTTTCTGAGAGTTCATCATTTTTTGGTGCTCAACCCACCAAACGTTTGAAGAAGAAATGTGATGTTTTATATTGAGAGCAGCAAAATTGCTGCTGGAATCAAAGTAGATAGTTAATCATGTAGCAGGATTTTAATCTCAGCATAGACCAGAGCTGTGACTAACAATTTTCATAACTGATTAGTCATTAGGTCTATTAAATGTAAAAAAAAAGAGATAAAGATCAATAAAATCTTCTAGAGACCAGGGAGACATTTTTTTTCATAACCAGCAGTCCAAAACCCAAAGATAATTAATTTGTAATGATGTGAAACAGAAAAGGGGTAATTATTCAAAGTGGAGAGGCTGCAACCAGCAGGCTTTTTTGGCATTTTCTTCGTGAAAAATGACGTAACACCATTAACAGATTATTATAATAATTTTCTGTTGATTTACTGATCAAATAATAGACACGTTTTGCAGTACAGTTGAATTTAATAGATACAAACAGTAACTCCAAGTGTTTTCTTGTGCAGAACAGTCCTGTTGGTTTTGAGGCCTAATCATGATGATTATCCTGAACCCAGGCTCTAGTTTACCCATCTCTTTATTTACCATCCTGACACCCCACTCCTCATCCTGATCACTTTCAGGATCTCAGCACAGCTCGCTCTGGGCTAACTTTCTAAACCCCAAATTCATCTCAGATTTTTGTGGATTTCATCAGTGGGCTCATTGTTCTCTGCACTCTGGCTGCATTCAAGCTTTATGATGTTAAAGCCTCTCCTCAGATCTGAGTTATCGTCTTTGCCTCAATCATCCTCCCGCCTGCTCTCTGAATATCAAAACTTTATCCCTGCATCAGGACTTTGGCAGCCTGAATCAAAGCTCAGCCGAGGAAGCTGCAGCGATTTATAAATCATGTTCAGTTTTTAATCAGGTTTATAACGCATGAGCGTTTGTAATTTTACCCCTCAAATGGCTCCCTATATTTCCAAGTGGCATTTTACATCAACTCGAGGAGGAAGTCGATGTTTTCAGCCTTCAGAGCCCATTAACTTTTATTATTAGGTTTTCTTTAACTTCATGAATACATTAGGTTTCAATCCAGCTGCTCTGGCCTGCACATGCTCTCAGTCAAGGTTAGCTTGTGCTCATTTGGTTGAAATTAATCATTTTGATGTATGGTTTAGAATTGACTGCTTCCATGGGACCTGTGTGACCAGAGTAACAAAGCAACTTGCCATTAGCAAGCCTCTGCCTGTGTATTAGCTGGGCATTCGCCTTTAAGACTTTCTTAATATGTGTTGGATATGTTATTTAAATGGACAAATCTCCAACTCCATGATTTTCGGGGGGTTTTTGTACTGAGATCTCACTTAACTGTGTATCGAAGAACAAGCTCACACAGTCAGTTATATATCTAATTGTGTTCTAGCTTCTCTCACATTCATATGGTTGGCATATTTTTTTTCATGTATTATAAACACCAGAGTAATACGTTTTGTAATTCATCATTCTATATAACCACAGTCGATGCCTATTTAATGTAGTGACTACACAAACATTTAGTTGACAAAACAGGCTTCTTAAGTTATTAGAAGACACCAGTGCAGAGTTAAAGTTATGGTCCAATTTTAGTTGTAAAAACTCATCATATTCAGCAAGAATAATATAAGAAAAACGTCCCAAAAATGAGTAGTAAAATATTCCTCTAAGAGTTATTAACAGATTGTTTTTGTCCACTTGGGTGAAGCAGAAAGGCTCTAAACACAAAATTCACTTTATAACCTTTGTAAAGTTGTAAATTTGACTTTACTGGCACATATACAGCAAATCATCATTCATTTGGAGCCAAGTTTCTGGCTTCCCAATGAATATTCATTCTCTCTTTAGCTCTGTTTTGGTCTCCACCAACTCCTGGGGGAAATATCTAGCTCATTTTTGGGGGCTTCAGAAGGGGGAGCTGCCAGAAAAAGTTTAAGAACAACTACATAAGACACAGTCATTGAATCGACAGGTAGTTTAAGAATATTGGTTATTGCAGTTTTAAAGGAAAATTCAACTGATTCAACACTGCACTCCTGCAACTCACAATGTCAGAAATAAGATAGGCAGTAAAAAAAGGGATCAACTGATATGGGAGCACCAGAGATAATGTCTTCTTTCATTCCACGCATTCTTCTTCCTTGTCAAAATCTGACATTACCCACAACGCAAATTGAAAACCAAGAGTTCAGTCTCAAATTCAAGTGTTATCCTAGTAGCAGCTAATGTATCCTAGCCTAATACAGGGAGCCTCAAGCAAAGATGATTAGTTGGCTTTAGGCTTTATGTAGCTCCATCTGAAGTGACAAAAGACTTTATACAACTTTTTTTTACATATGAAGTCGTCCTCCTGAGGACCTGTAAACAGAGTTTGGTGTATTATATCAAATTTCACTCTAAAAATGCCTTTAAAACATTTCACTTGAAGCATTTTGGTAGATATTGGTGTTGAAAGAATATAATAATTGGGACAGAGACACAGTAATTCTCTATTTGTGAGGCAGACCACACGTTGTTCACTCTCACTATTGTTTATCCTTGTATGATCCTGTAGACGCAGCACACCATGCTGCAGCCAGGGCTGCCCCTCTGAACAGTTTCTCTGGCAGACTTGACGTATCGAGGTTGGCAGGTTTGTTTCCTCCCTCTTTCTCAGAGTTGGTCTTTGGTTGTGGCCCTCAGGCTGTGGCCCAGCACAAGGGTTCCTATTGTCAGGGCCTAATCCAGGGGCTACACAGCTTTAGCAACATGGTGGGATAAAAGCCCATCAAACCACTACTTTATGGGGGCAAATCTTTCCTAATCCCTCGCTTTATCTAAACAAAAGGAGAGAAACAAGAGGATAGAGAGAAACTGTGCAGACACAGGGCAAGACCGGGAGCTAAGATGCAAAGAAGTAGTTTCACAGGAGAAGCTAACCAATTTTGACAGGCTTTCACTAAAGGGCTGACAAAAAACGGACACCGGGATCCCAAAAAGGGCCGTACAGGGTCTTTTTTTCTTTTCTAAAGTTAAGCTTTAAGATCCTTAGAGGGATATGTCGAAATTAGTGAGATTAAATTCAAAAACCTTAACTATTAAGAGGACTTGGCAGGGGGCACCTGTCACTTTGGGACGCTATAAAAAATAGTTCTTGGTTTACTCGGTTGATGTAAACAAGCGACAACCGTGTGATCTTGAACCTATTCTTTGCTCTTTTCTCAGACTGGGAAAAGGGAGTATGGGAATTTGTCTTTCCCGCCTCACACACCATTTAGAAAAACTGCTTCATCACGCTGCTTGACCCTGACCTGTGTCCAAACCAAATTTACTTTCAAGAAAATGCAAGTCAGCAAGGATTTACTTACTTTCATGTGTGTGAATTCTACAAAAGATCGTGAATGACAGCTACAAATGAGGCTTTTTATTCTATGCCTGTTTCTGAGACTCTGTAAGCTACAGTTTATCTGTGACGCCATTGTTTGAACAGAACCCCCCTTTGTAAATCAGAGGACCCTAAAACTCATGTCTTGTGTGTGCATGTGTGTGTGTGTCTGTGTGTGTGAGACTGTGTCAGGGACAAATCCCCTGACCCCATTTCATGTCTGCTGCCAGTTTCAATTTCTATCTTTGATCTGTGGCAACTCGCTTCGAATCCCAAGCGTCGCATCTGCAAATGACTCTGTGAGTTAGAGGCTCCATTTTCTGCCGCGCCACAAATGCTCCACAAGAGGACCATTTGGGGCCCGGCGGTCAGAGAGCAGAGCGGAGATTGAGAACCAGCCAGTTGGCCCTCAGTGTCTCGCTCGGTCCTCTCAGGTATATGAACAGAAACACGAACTGAACTTTGTTTGACAGCACGCCCCCTGCTGGCCTGCGCTGGTGCCCCCATGAATGAGATAATTAAGAGATAATAGGCCGGGGATGCTTGTCAGGGATGGACTAATTAGCGATTCATTACATGAGCTTAGAAAGAGGAAGAAGAGAGGAGGTAAGTGGCTGGGTTTGGTTGGGTGGGTGGGCATACAGAAACAGCCTGACAAATTGCCAGTGGATTTATCCAGGGTAATTAACTATCAACCAGGGAAGGGGCTGAGACTGGGACTATCAGTAACCTACAGCAGAGTCACACACATGAGCTGACTCTGGTTTTCTTTGCTCCCTTAATGGCCTTAAGTCCTTTTAGTGTTGCTTGTTGAACAATCAGAAAACAATACACAAGATATGAGACTCTGTGGATGTAAAAATGGATTTCAATTCAAATATTTACACAACCTAGAAGTATATGCTGTGAGAAATAAGGTTTAGGATTCTCATACATTTATTGTGCCTATAGCCTGTGGTACATTCTGCATCTGGGGTTGTGTAAGGAGGAAAAATTGAGAACAGTCATTTTTAAAAAGTCTTATATAAAGTGTTGTTGTCAGATCACAGGTCCACAAATGTGCAGCTAACATTGCTTTCTTTTCTGTCGAGGCTTCTGTCAGTGGAGAAACTGGGGAAACTAAAATAAATGTCTCTAAATTTCCCTTTAGTACATACAACATGGCAGCCCACCAAAATAGCAACCATAGATGTGTTTTGAGAGACCAAATGAATTTTTTGGAATCAATTCAAGGAAGGAACATTTTGAACAAATGTATCTGCCAAATTTCAAAATGTTCATACTGATCTGCACAGTGTTCAATGAGAACAGCAAGAACCAGAAAAAAACACTACGAGAAGCTGGTCCAGAAATGCAATGTACACAGTTGAAAATTCATTTTCTTTAGGTTTGAGTTTACCTTTAAGGCAACAGTCCACTAACTTTCAGTTAACATACTGTATGTTGCACTTATGACATAGGGTTGATCAGTTAGTATCTCCAAAGATTATTTTATAATCTTCAGATTATGTTTCACTGAAATGTTTCAGTGCCAATGAATGGGATCTTGGATTTAAAACACAAACTCATGCAATGTTAACACTAACTTTTACAAGCCAAATAAGTCATATAGCCCTTTGTGGAATTAAAAATGCAACAAATACCATTCTGCCTTTTGTAGCGGGCTGCCCTTTGAGGCATACACTGTGGTAATCAGCAGCCCAGAAACCAGTGTGGACTGTTTTGCTAAAACTAAGGCTAAGGCTGAGAAATAAAGTATTAAACTGTGAAATTCAGCAGTATTCCCCTAAGAATCTTTACATGCTGCACACAAATGGCTTTCATCCACTATTTGACTGTCATGATCCTATAAAGTAGGAAAGTCTATATTCCCATCTTCATAGTCCTTCCAAAGCCAGCCTCCCATCCAGGCGTAATCCTCTCTGGTCCATATCAGCGTCACAAAGCAGCACACACTTACATGGAGAAGTTGATTTTCTCTGTCTGTTTTATCTGATTTAGGAGCACTTAAAAACAGCTCGAAGTCTTTTCTCGATTAAAGGGACAGAAAGAACCTCAGCCGGTGTGATAACACCCCCCCCCCCACCCCGCAACAGCTACTTCTCAACATCCAACATCTGTCTATTGTTGTGAAATCTTCTTTAAAGCATCTGTGGGTCATCCTGTTTCAAGCATTTAGAGAATTGAGGCTCATCTGTTCTGTTGAGCTTAAGTCACTGTGGAGTTGCACTCCTCTCCTCTTTAATCAGAATAATGGCTGCTGAAGAGAAGCTCTGTTTCAAATACCTTTGGAAGTGCTTCCTTCTCTGCCTAATATCTGATAAATGAGCCACGGTGAGGTCAAACGCAAATGGGTCTGCAAGTGTGCACACGTGTAGCATAAGCATACACAAAAAACACCATCGACTGTTAATTACTGACAGTTAAACTCCCATGAATCCATTGTCCTCTCTCTTAGTCATCAGCTGCGAGCTCTCATCTCAGTGCAAACACAATATGCAGGACCTGGTAAACCGAGCTCTTCCCCCATAAGCTTTATTATCCAGTGTTTTATGAAATGAACATAAGGGATTGATTTATTGTTGTTTCCTAAGCTGGGTTTATGCCTTGTTCTGCAAAAAGCCTTCTTAAAAAGGCTTTGGCAGGCTGTCAGAGCAGAACCACATCCAGCATTAACCCACTGGCTGACCACAGGGACACCAACCCAACATAACCACAAAAAAGGAGCCAGAAACTATCTGACAAAAAGAGCCTGTGGACAATGTTGTGTGCCCTGGGGACCACAATGCTCCAATTGATAATAATTTCATAACATAAACCTACAAAACATTTAATTTTTACACTTTGGATATTTAACATGAGATTTTTAGGTGTTAACTTTAGAAACCGTTTTATAGTTTTTAGCCTGTAAGCTAAGCTAACAGTTGCTAATAGTGGGGGTCTAGACACCTATTTATTATTCAGACTGGGTTGTGTCAATCTAACTCTGTCAAAGAAAGCAAAAGAAAATACATGTATGTCCCACAATAGCAAACTATTCCTTTAACATTTATTGTAATCAGCATTATCTTAACACAACCTCTTGCACTGTAATAAATTATCTTTTTATTAAGTATTTTTTGATGGAAGGTTGGAAACTTTATAAATTTTTTCTATCGCATTCCTATACTGAATTTTTTAGTATCTATCTTTGTTCAGGACTCCAGCAGAGATATATCTGGAGAGTCTCTGTAACATTTTGTGTGACTCAAAAAGGGTATCTCAGGGAAATTACTCGACCCTTAGTCATTATGCTGTAACAATAGGCAGCAAAGTTGAGATAATATTTTCTTAGGTTATACGTGCAGATCATCAGGTCTGCTCCCAGATATTTGGCTCTAATTACAGTGTGGCGGAGGCCTCTGTAGAGAACACAAGCCAGTGTGGAAATAAGTTCTTAAGAAATTACTGTGTGAAATGGCCTGAAGCCATCGAGCTCTCCGTGGGGATGCTGCGGTTGGCCACTTAACCTGGATACCTGCTCACATGGATCCCACCAGTTGGGGACAAATGAAGAACACTTATTTCAACAATACTGGCATAAAAAGAAGTAGATCAGGTGAGCAGTCTGGCCAAATTAACTAACAATAGTATTATTCTTAAATTCTACTCAAATGAAATAAATGGACTCTTTACACCCACAAATGAGCCCCTCCTCAATCATCAGAGACTGGGGATAGGGAAGGGATAGGTGGTGGAAAGTGAGTGAGGCCTTGAGAATAAAAAATGGAGTCTTGCTGGGCCCAACTGGCCATGTAAAGAGCCGGGCCGTCCTGCCTGTCAGATGGCGGCTGGCTGGAGGAACCCGGGAGCGAGAGCTGCGGTCTTCCCGAAAGATAATCCCTCCAGCACACAGCAGGGGCAGGGGGGCCAGCGAGAGCCTGTCAAAGAGAGCTACTGCCAATGGATATCTGTACGTATTTATCTGTTCCTAATGAGCCCTTAATAGCAGCCCACCGAGCTGGAACGTAAGCATTAGGAAAATAATACAGACAGAAAAGACTTTAATGTGAACACAAACTTACAGGATATGAAATGGTGAAGATGATGTTTTTTTCCGTGATTTTCTTCCTCATGTTTTTATGTAATTTTAAAATATTTATTCTCTAAATTACACAAAGTTTCCATATAAGAAATAAAATACAATATGTGTGTGTGTGTGTGTGTGTGTGTGTGTGTGTGTGTGTGTGTGTTTTGAGTGTTTTGAGTGTTTTCCTTGGTTCAGCGTCTTGCCACACACCCCCACCCTGCAGAGAAGCCCTTTGGCAGAGATCTGACTCTACATGAATATGAATGAGGGAGTAACACACAGGGGAGAGCCAGGGAATCTGATGACAGTGCAGGAAAAGACCAGAGCATCTACGGGGATGTATGACTTCTCAGCCATGCCAGTGATATGATAAAGTGGCTGAATTAGAATATATATGTGTGTGTGTGTGTGTGTGTGTGTGTGTGTGTGTGTGTGTGTGTGTGTGTGTGTGTGTGTGTGTGTATGTGTGTGTGTGTGTGTGGGTGGGGGGGGGTGAGTGTGAGGGTGTGCCTTACCTCAGACTGTGTACCATCAGATGGAATATGAATAATGTATTGATAGCCAGCCCCCTGCGGTCATCCATACAATCTTTTCTGTGTGTGTTGTGTTTAGCCTGCCCAGCTGGCAGGGTCACAGGGGATGCACACACATTATGTCACGGTCCCAGGAGAGGTGTGGGTGCATGTTCGCTTTTCATCATCAATCAACAGAGCAAACTGTTTAACAACAACAATGAGGCAGTTAAGAGGCCCCACAGCTCATGCCAGAAGTGGTGATAATTACCTAAACATGAAGTTGTCAGTCTTCTCCCTCCGCGGCTTTTCTCTGCATCTGCCCTTTTTGACTGTGTGCCGAGTCAAGCGTGACTCACTCAGACACAAGACAGACAGTAATTGGTGAGATTGATTTTTAAAAGCTTATTCATTTGACCTGCACCTTGTTCATATGGAACAATTTTCTTTAAGCTTGATAAATGCTTCGCTACACTTTCTAATGCCCTCATATCCTCCTCATTTTTTTCTTTTCTTAAACGTCTTCTTCCCTCTTTGTGAAATGAATCTAAATTCTCACAATTATCTGTTTTCTAAACAGTTCTGGTGAAAGGGACTGTCAAACAAACCTCCTGTCAAATTGTCAGCAGGTCTGGATAAAGAAGCCAAATGCCACACATTGCCTGTGCTGTCTGCACTTGTCTGTATTTACTTATCTTTTCAAATCTTGAACAGTGCAGAAGATGTTTTTTTTTATTAGCCTCAATACATAAAGCACATGAGTAAACAGAAATAGGCAGTTAAAAAAAAGCAGTAAATTCTGTGTTCTAATAAATAATCAAATTGATGAATACATTTATTAGGTAATTTATAAGTAAAAAGCAAGGTTGAGTGTCCCTTACACTCGCGTTGGTCATTTCTTTTCAAAGTTTTAACCACAAAATAAGTTAAAATTCAATCCAGTTGCCAGATATCATGCTAGCATTGTGGCTCTTTTCTGTAACAGCCCTGACGTTATAAAACTTCAATATATCAGACACCTACTGTTTGTCTAAACAACAAAAAGCCATTGCTTAAAGAAATGTTAATTGATATCTTCTGGCTGCTTGGGGGCAGTGAACAAGAACCTTAAAAACTTAGCAACTCATGTTTCTGGTCCAATATTCCTTTCTGTTTTAGCACTGTTGTGGTTTCCATCAAATCTTTAGGGATATATCTATATCTTTAGATGCTAAATGCTCCACTATGTTCACCAGCTGTTCACCAACTCTCACTGTTCACTGTTTGGTTGCTGGACAGGTAGCTTGAATGTTAATTAGAGCTTTTTTGCTAAGAAATCAACTGCCTGCTACCACTTGAAGCTAGACTGATAGGAGCTATGAGAACCAAAACAGTAAGGTTATGGGCGTTAAACCAAAACAACGAGCTTAAAGGTGCTAAAGTGGTCTGTAGAGCGAACATGGGACCACCGTAAGCAGAGTGCTTGGAAGATTGAGGAAGAGACAGGACAGGAGCATTTTTTACAGAGAAAGTTAAACTTCATGGTACACGGCAAAGTTCCTGGGCATGCCAGTACTGATGTGGATTGAGTTAGTAATAACAACTGGGCAAAACTTTAATTTTTCTTTATATGAGCATAACATAGATGAGAATTCTGTGGTGTTACACCAAAGTGCAGCTACAAAGTTAAGATGTGGCAGAGTTGTTTTTTAGCGCCAAGCAGGCTAGCAAAGCAAAAACGTGCTCTCACAGAGACGCATACCCTTGAAACACAGAAACTAATCCATGATATTGATCAGTGTGTTTCATATCGGCCCCTGTAATCCATCAAGCTAACAGTGTGGGATAGGCCTAATTTATATCATCTGAAAGGTGTAATCAAAGATGAATGAACCACAGCATGATAGAAATGTGCACTGGGTCATAATTTCTACCACTGTCAGTAATGGAAGGAGGGGATAAACACACCAGCCGCTGCGGTAGAAATAAATACTGAGCCCAGCCTGCGTGCGTGTGTGGCAGAGTTTTTCTATTACTATGCTCCGAATAAAAACTTTTTCATATTAGATCTCTTCTGTATGTCACAAAACAAACGATAAAAGGTGAGTCATATCTTACAAGTTGATCAAAAGCAAAGAAGGTGATATCCAACCTCTACTTGTTTATCTTTTCCAATTTTTTTTTTTTTTTTTTCCCTCATTCACCTGAGGCATCATATGAAAAACCGTCAACTCGGTCAAACTTATCGGGTCTCATATTATAACACCCTCAGGCAAAAATTTACATAAGGACTGTATATCAACAGTTATCCTTAGCTTTTATGAATTAGTTATTGATGTTGCCATGAGTTAAACTGT
Source organism: Istiophorus platypterus (assembly GCA_016859345.1). Lineage (NCBI taxonomy): Eukaryota > Metazoa > Chordata > Actinopteri > Istiophoriformes > Istiophoridae > Istiophorus > Istiophorus platypterus. The sequence continues at coordinate 11,696,318 of CM029123.1, read as the reverse complement.
AACAACAGCTTTATCTACTGTTCAATAGGACAGCTCATGTACATGTTACTATGCAGGCTGACCCAGAGGGTAAAAGATGGCAGTGAATGAGCCTTAGAGGAGCTGTGGAGAGGGAGAGAGAGTAGCTGTAAATATATGTGTAAATATATATAAATGTTTCCTTTTAAAAAGCCACTTAAGAACTCCAACCCTTTAAATAAGGCCAGGAATAATCTGTTTCCTTCGTTGCGGTAGATCCAGTGGGGATTTGCAGAAACATTCGGCAGTGACACAGATCTACATAATCATTTTAAGTTTCTACCCGCTCCTTCCAATGATTCTCCTGCTGTCACTTTAGATACCGCTAAAACTGATTTGGGCTCCCTAATCTCCCAGTATTTCTTAGACTTTAAAAATCTCTAATATTATAAGGAGATTATTTCATTTATAATTGATTGAGTGCATTTGCTGGAGTGCCACTTCAAAGTTGCTGAATTAAAGATGCATTTAAGAAGCCTGGCGCTGGGCGCTGTGAGTCGCGGGGTGGGGTGGGAGGTTGTGTTGGGGGAGAGGATGGCAGAGGGTGTTTGGGAATGGTGGTGGTGGTGGTGGTGGTGGGGGGGGGGGGGGGGCTTGTGTCTTCTCGCTGGAGCGGGAAGAGCTATAGCTGGGGCTGATCCACGGAGATTTCTTTAAATGGGTTCTCGCAAAGTGCCTCGCTTGGAAAAGGCATTGGAGGACACTGGCCAATGGCGGTGGACCAGCGGTGGTGGGAATCTGTGTCTGTGTTGGTAAGACTTTTCAGTAAAGAGGTGGCTCTTGTTACATTTACTTCCTCAGAGATACTGAGTCAAGTCCTGTCCATCCTCAGACTTCCTCTAAGAACACATCAAGAGGATGATTCCCGGGTGAAGTCCGCTCTACCTGTAAGAGACTTTACCCAAATATCTTCCTTTCCTCTCAAGGGAAACCACTCTGTTCTGCCAAAAAGTGTAAGTTTTTCAAAAGCCTTTTTTTCTCTTAAGCTCTATCTTTGGATTCCCAGCACACAGGACCCTAAAATATTCACAGGTCAGTGCGGAAATTTGAAGCCCCCTGATTCCTCACGTGCCCCTTTTCTAAACTGAGCCCCAAACGCTACTCAGGAGTCAGGCTCTCAACTCCTTATTGGCTCACCAATACCTGCAGCTCCTCCCATTGGACCACTTTGAGGGTCTTCATTAACGCAAAGAGTAAGATGGAGCGAGTCTTTAAAGAAAATCCCCGCCAGCCCGAAAAGAACAGGAAAAAGATATGGCCTATTGGAGAGCTCAGGCCTATTGGAGTGCTTAGTTCTGACTAAATGAATCTTGACAGTGAGGAGGCTGCTCTCCTCCTGCCCAGTATTGTACCAGCCGACTATATGCCCCACAACATCTCACTGCCTTACAGCTCTGACTCCCCCCCCCATTTCTCCACCATCACCACCACCTCCTCCACTATGGCCCAACCAGATCATAATCCTCTTAACGCTCTGCCTTATTAACCACTCATCTAAATGACATGAAAGCAACCAGCTGGATAGAAGGAAAGAAAAAAAAAAAAGGAAATTATTTCCCCTGGAATAAAGTCCTGGTCCTTTCACCATACAGTACTTTTTATTTCACATTTGATTATGTGACAAGTGTATCTAAGTCTGCTTAGGGCTGAAGAGAAATGTATTTCAGAGCCCATCAGGCACAGTGAATTTAAAAAGACGGTCAAATGTGCCCTCTCTGCTTGTGCATTCACACTGTGTCTCAAACACACACACACACACACACACACACACACACACACACACACACACACACACACACACAGTGCTAAATTGAATTCCAATTAAGACGATTCCTCTGATGATGAATAAATGGATGATCCATTTGACTCACATTTTCAATTGAACAAATTTTGAATTACTGATCCCGCTTACCCACAGAGGAATCCACTCATTAGGGCCTATTTTGAATTAAGAAGTCCCCCCCCCCATTTGCCATCATGCCCTTCATCACCACCCTGCCTGTACAACCTGGTGAACCTTTGTAATACTCGATACCACCACCTATAAATGAATTCTGGTTTCAGCATAAAGGAATAGTACAATCAATATATCTAAAAGATATACCACCTTTGGTCAAATGTTGAGGCAAGCTTATTAAAACACCTCTTTCCCTGTGCACATGTCCCCAGCATCAATCAAGGTACCAGTTCACGTTGCCATACATGTATTTATCCAGACTGAACAAAGCAGAATACTTCAAAGCTGCTTTAATCAATATCTTTATATTAACAATGGCTCAAATGACAATGCATAGCATGGAAGGAGTTGCTCTTAGTGACAAACTCACAGATAATTATCACCACACTCGGCAGTTCCTTTCAGCTCCTTAAGGTTTTACAACGTCTTTCAGCTCATTGTTTTTGTTTTACATCTCATAAATAGCCTTTTTTGGTCCACATGCTCTGCAAAAAAAAAGCCCTGATAAACACACTCAACACACAACAACACAACAATACAACAACAATCAGAGGAGAGACAAAAGTAGCAAATAGCATTATGCAGCTAATGAGTTATTTCCCTCAGGAGTTGGTAGAGGCCCAAACAGAAGCAAAGGATAACACATTCAACATATCCACTTAAATGGATAATGTGTCAGTGTTTCATTTTGAGTTTGTTGCTCAGCTGCCAAGTCTCACAAATTATTGCAGGTTTAAAGAAGAGGTTGATTTAGTTTGCACAGCACTTGAATATTGGAGTCAATACAAGGTTGAATTTAGAGTAGGGGCTGAGAGTATGTCAGCTCAGTCACAAGTAGTTTTCACCTTGCCAACACAGACAATGTGGTGGCATCACCACAGTCTCTGCTTCTCCCAGGATTTAATTTTTCACAACATTTACCACAACAACGTCTTTAATATTTCACAAGGCTCTCTCTTCATCTTACCTACTTTAAGCTTAGATGCTACTTCTTAGTTTTTGACAGAGACAAGAACTTAAGAAGTCTCTCAGTGATGACCTGGAGCCAGAGAACCGGGTATAGCTGACCTTACAGCACAGGCAAAAACTTAGTTTAATTCAATTCAAATGCAGCCATTCAGTGTGTCTGTTGTGAAGTAGTAGTGAAGTCCTAAAAGAGACAAGGCAGCTGAAATTTCACTCATCCTGACAAATTTTAATAAGAAGAAATTGATTTTACAATATCTACAAAATAATTTCTTATGTTGAAAGACACCTTCATGCACTGTATCTCCTTTACAGTCCATCGGCTGTTCAGGTTTTACATTCCTCATATACCTCCTGTCTCTCTTAAGCTAGTGAAGGGACTGTATTATCATGGCTGTGACAGAATCTCTCCCCATGACCATAAATGACTCTGCCTGGTCCAATTATGGATAATGGGGCTGTTCTCCATGCCCCTGCCTAGCCAGACTGAGCATGACCATCACAATACCAGTGACCAATAAGTGATAGTTTTGATTGCTGCAAAGTGTAATAAGCCTTATCTTTACATTCAAGATCAATATGACCTGAACTCCCTGGAAAGTTAGAATTTTTAATTAAAGCTCAATAAGAAAAAGTGCAGATACAGCAACTACTACTAAGTATTGTTTTTTTTTTTACAATTAGACTAAATAAAATAACAGATAGAATAATAGAATAAATACATTTTTAAATGAATATTATAGATCAGACAGTAAAATGGTTTAACAGACTGTTCTCCTCAGATTTTCACTCTATGCTCTGTTGGTATTACTCGGACACTTTTCAGCATGAAATACAGCACTAGTCTGTGTTTGGACCTGCTGAGATAAAATGGAGCTGAAATTTGCCTTTCCTTTTACTCCCCTAAGTGAACACCATACTCCTGTTAAGTTAACTAAAGACACCATGTCCAGGGCTTTGTAAGGTCTGTTTGGTTTCCCCACATCTTGTTTTCTTGTTGCTCCTCAGCACTCTAAGTCCTTTTCAGGGAGTTTATGAGGGCCTGCCTTGTGGAGAGAAAGCTTTGGCTGTGTTTGCTTAGGGAATAGTCCCCTGACAGGGTGCTAAAGGAGCATGTCAGAGCACGGGTCCCAGAGTGTTTGGGTAAAGAGAGCCGGTACCTCTTGCCACTGAGGAATCCGCCCTTCTTCGGTAATCTGTCACACCTCCTTCCAAATAAAATGGCTCAGAGATTTTCACACAAGTCTGTCTGGGTTAATATTTACTCCTGCCCTTTGGTCAAGAGGGAGGGAGAGGCGGAGTGAGGAAGAGAGAAAGTGAGAGAGAATATGGGTCTTATAAAGCGGGAGTCATCTGTGTCATTAAAGATAGAAGTGACATGTTGATAAAATACTGTCAGACAACACATTGTATCTGAGGGATCATTGATAAACATGAGCTAGTTGTGTTGGCATAAAGAGTTTTAGATAATTTCAAATAAAAAGCAGGAAAAAGTTAGTCTGAAACCAAGGAGTCACAGCTGGCCAGCCTCTGTCCAAAGGTAAAACAATCTGCATACCAGCACTGCTAAAGCCAAATGATTAAATGTTATATCTCATTTGTTTAATCTGTGTAAAAATTGATATGTTGTGGTTCTACGGGACTAATTCTTGGCTGGGAGCTTTGACCTCATGGATTCTATGCTGGTTTCATGTTGACAATGAGACTCAAAGAAGTCAGTGCTCACAGCCAAAAAATACTGCCAAACATAACCCCATTTAAAACTACAATTTGATGTCTGAAATTTTTTTTTTTTTGTATGAATCAAACCAAACAAGATATGTTAATTAGTGATCTTAGGGGGTTTTGGTAGCCAGATTCTGTTACCTTTGGAAAGGGACAAGGCGTTTAGCACTCTTTTCAATCCGAATGCTAAGCAAAGCTAACATTTTGTCTGGCTTCAGTAGTGGATAAGTGTATTTCCCAAAATATCAAACTATTGCTTTAAAGGTTCCAGTAAACGTATTATACGATGCCATTATGCTTTAAGTGAATAGTTTTTTTTTCCCCGAGTCTATTTCTGTCAGGTTTTGTGTGTCTGTCTGTCACAGCCCATCATACAAGTGTAGAGGTGGGTGAATTGTGGGAGGCCCTTCGGGAGAGTAAAAGAAGAAGTAGCAAGTGGGGCGGATGGGCTGTGGAGGGTGGGGGTGGGGTGCGGTTGGGTGAGGGGGTTTAGCGTGGTCTGTCGGAGGGCTAATTCCTGTGCTGGCGTTGGAGCTCCTCAGCTCCGCCATGGCTCAGATATTCAGATTTGGGCTGGGCTGCCATGTGGGCTCGGAGATACTCTGCAGCCGGCTCCTCCCCCGCTCTATTCAGGGCCTGCGAGGAGCCTTGGGATGGCGTTAAAAAAGGAGATTAAGTTTCCTCCAGAGAGCAAAGCTCCTTAAGGGGGTATCTGTGTGCCTCTCAGCCGCCTGGTCAGTGAGGGATGCGTGAGGGGAGCCTCTCCATGAACTCCACTGAGACAGTGGAGGGTGAGGGGTAGGGTGACACATAAGAGGCTGGGGGGTGAGGAATCATGGGAGGCTGACCTGACCCCCACCCTGACCACGGTTACCGGTTCAAATGCCAAATATCAAATCAGATTCACAAATTTGGGTGCTAGCAGCAGGAATCCCCTGATAACTGATGGAAATGGGATTTGTTTGTCTGTTTGTTGTTTGGGATTTGTTTGTCTGAATTATGCTATCATTTAATGTCATTTGAGAGTATGTCTCATGGGGTTTGTGACCATGACCATGAATACAGTATGTGCTTTTGAGTGTGTGAGGGAGATACAGTGCGTCTTTATACAACGACAAGTTTTGAACTCACAGTTTAAAATCGGGCTCTGTAGCACATGGCTGTTTATCACATGCAAGCTGTGCAAAGTGATGCTCACACACAACGTCTTTGTCTGTTATGTTCTCAGTTTTCTGTGGCAGGGGAAAAACACACAAATGAAAAGATAAACAGACATTGAAAAAAATAACTTTGAAAGAGTCAATCAGTGGTTTGGTTTGAGTCCAACACAGTTAGTCATCTATTTCACTTCTGAAATTAGGTCATTAAGTAGCCATTTAAAAGGCAGATTTATAAGTATTTGCAAATTCTGTCCTATGAAGTGAATGACGTCGAAATCTACCCTTCAAAAGCCTTTGATTCTTTTAATCAAAAGGGTTGGTGCACAAAAGCAGAGAGGAGAAAAAACCCTTACGCATTCCTTTAGTTGATTAGCAATACTGATGACGGGGTTGAATGAAAAGGAAAAAAAAAAATCGAATGACTTCTTCAGCTTTGTGGCAGGGCTGAAAAAGCCTTATCTGCTCTATTCAGCAGCAGTCTCCTCTGGGAAGCAAGGATCACTGTGCTGTGGGACTGTCAGGTCCTGCCAATAGCCGTAATGGGCCCTAATTCCACATTAATGCAGTCTAAATGAAGTGTCACAGGAAGATTGATCTGCTGAATGTGTTGCCTTGATGAAGATTGTTCTACTGAGTGGGCACCTCAGTGGACACCTGGTTACCCTGCAGCACCCCAGGGGCCTCATCTGAGGCCTGCAGAGCAACCTGTCAGACTCACATTCAAAAGTCAATATATTCAAAAATCTGTATGAGGCAAAATGAGAGACTAATTTTCCATGAGTCCAGGTGGAGGGTTGGAGCTTTCCTGTCTCTAATGTTTTGAAGATTCTCTAATATTTGTGAGGCTCGTTTGATGAAGGTTCATTTTTCCTCGTGTTCTGTTGTCTGACAGGTGCACAGTCTGGATAATGCTGCCAGTGGGAGACTTTGCAGGAAGCTTAAATACAACCAGTCCTCCTACTGTACATATCTTAAACCCCATTTTACTTCTTTCCATTAGTAATTCTTGTCCACAGAAATGGATTTTTACTCACTGTCAAGTTTAAACTGCTACTTTTTCCTGTATGTAGTGTATTAGGCTAATCATACAGTAATTCTAGTCTCTCTGTGCTTGTCAAAAATGTATATAATGCACAGTATACAGCTGGGCATTCACTTTTGACAAGATCAGCTTTACGGTGTAAGTGGATGTCAAGTCTAAAGATTCAGCATGTTTTTGTTTATTTCTATCATCTAAGGTGCACACTTTTTCAATTGGGCAGTGATACTAGGAAATATTTATTTCTAATATCTTATTCTATTGAGTATCGTGAACATACCTAAGTTCAGGATGATGTATATAAAAAGAAAATAAGTTGACATACTTGTTTTATTTTGTTAAACAATATAGATGTGACCTCCTTCAAACAGTTTGTAGTTATAAATATAAATAAATATAAATGTAAAATATTCTTTCACCACTTACTTTACTTATAACTAAGTGATACTGTTATATTATAAAGTCTCCACTCTTTCCTCGGTTGCTCTAATTGAAGTGGACTTTTTCCCAAACCAGAAAGACCTTTAAGGCAAACTAATTTGTGCTTTTGGGCTACTTGAAAAAAATCGATTTGATAAACTCAGGAAATGCAATAGAGAAAAAAAAAAAAACCTTTTACAGAATTTTTTTTTTGTCATATGTGTGGGAGATTCAAATTTTCACTTTACTCTAATGATTAAAGTGCGGCTCTAAATAAGGCCTATAGGCCCTTCAGGGTCCCATTTGATGTTTAAATCACATTCGTGCAGTGGTTACAGTTAGCCGCGAGGCTTACAGTACTGGACACACTCTCCTCACATCAAACACTCCTCCACAGTTAATTGGAAGTCCGTAAATGATATTTTGTATAGTTATGGCTGCTGAGGAGCGTTGCGATGACTGTATGAGCATACGAGTGAGTGCCTGTATATACAGTATGTGTGTGACAGCACATGAGCAAACACATGCATACTTGATGTGTGTTCAACATCGGTAGCAGCAGGCCTCTGGATGTGCTTCCCAGGTGACCCAGAATACTGCAGCAAGTGTGTCAGTGTCAGTTTGATTAACTCTAATACCGGCGCTTTTGGCACATGTGGTCAGGTTAATGAAACTCAGTGAGAAGGCACCTTTTCCTGGTTCCCTCCCCGCCAGGAAGCTGCAGGTGATGGGATGAGGTTCAGCACCTCGCTCCCTCTCTCCCTCAGCAGGCCCTCCTCACCACCAATGGGACAGTCTGATACCCTCTTTAGACTCCAAAGCTGTTGTGATGTATTACTCCTCTGCCTCCACAGTCCTCCTTTTCTATCACGAACTGCTGATTTTCACCCAGTCAATTTAAATTCCCCTGATGAGTCAATCGGTTTGAGAATGGAAAAGTATACTATATATATATATATATATATATATATATATATTACACTTAATACTTAAGTATTAAGTTCAGGTAATTTAAATATAATTATTGACCCCTTACAACAAAACAAACTTTAAAAAAAAGTATTTCATGGATGTACCTCACGGTAGGTCGAACACAAGAGACTTTCAGTCTTAGAAATCCAACCAATAAAGGACTTTCTCTAAACTCACAAATTTCGGTTGAGTTTTTTTTTTTTTTTTTCCCATGGACTGCAAAGGTTATCATGACACCAGCTCCCCAAACCCTCAAAGTGTTCCTCCTTGCTCTCTCATTCTTCGCTGACACAGAAGTAGGGCACACCGTAGAATGAGCAACACAATTGGGAGGCATCCTGTCGCTTTAAGAGGGGAACCCATCTAATCTCCCCCTATCCACTCAGGCCCTGGATTTATAAATTTCCTGCAATCTCGATTCTCAAAGCCGTCTTGATTTTTAGAGTGTGTATGTGTCTGCTTGTGAGAGAGGAAGTGTAGGACTGGCAAGAGGTACTATTGGGGGGTTGTGGTTTGTTTGTGCTGTCCTTTAGAAAAAGAGCTTACGGGTTCAGCAGAAGAAACGCGGGGAGCTAATGTGAAGATTTAGGACTTTCTCCGAGGCTTGGCCTCGTCTAAGCTCTGTTTGCTTGAGCCGTTTGTGGGGTCCTGCTCACACTAAACCCAGATTAATATTCCCCCCATATCCAGCCAGCCCAGACACCGGCTCTGGGCCTTGCTGTCCTTCTCCTACCACCCCACCCCCCCACACACACACAACCCCCCCGCCTTTTCTGGCCGTGATCGTCTCCCTTCCCTAATCCAAGTCCGCTGCCTCTCATCTTGCTCTTTATCTCGTCTAAGTAAGCACCTTTCTCATGGCTTCTTTCCATGAGGGGGAAGCAGCGGGAGGAGCGTAAATATGTTCCCCCCATCCCTCCTCATTGCTCACTGACCTCTGTGAAGTGTTAATATCAGAGTGACTGCAAAGCCCTGAGACTGCTTTTATCCAGGTTCACCAGGGGAGAGCAGGGCTGGCTTTAATGGCTCTGTGTTGGTTTACATGCCACGCAATGAACACATAAAGGGTGGCTGCTTAATGCATTACACAAATATTTAAACCATAATGATTAATAAAATATACATCCTTTTTGAAATATGTCGATTTACCTCATGTACTTGAATGTACCCAAGTATTAAATACATTTTATTCTCCAGAAAATAAAAAATGCTTTGACAGATATAAGATCCAGGAAAAAAATCTATCTGACTTGTGATTATTTCTACTTCTTTGTAATTGGATTTCCTGTGATACCCAAGTCAAATTTTTGTACATAAATTTTCATAAATGTACTTTTTCAGCATAAATTCCTTGAATGTAATCCAAAGAAATATATCTAAATCAACTTCAGTGATTAAAAATTTCACAGATGTCTGATGCCTTTTGTGTAAAAAATTTTAGTAGTGAACTTCAACAGTATAACAGGAACACCTCATGATATAATAACATCCAGTACAACAACATTTCAGTGTGAAATGAATCAAAACCTTCTAAAATTCACAAGAAAGTGACTGCCAACTCACACAGGTGCAGCGGTATCTACTGCAGGGCCAATATATTGGATTGCATTTCACTTTGGGTGTTGTTGTCATTTTGTCCAGCCAATGCGACACACAGTGAGTTTGGATTAAATTTGAAAGATACATTTGCTCTTCAAAGTAATCAAACATGACCTTATTTTATACCGTTCAACTGTGAAAACAGTAGAACTGCAGCAACAACTGCTTCCTGCTTCACTTCACTACTGCTGGTTTCCCAGACTCCTTCACAAGATCGTCACACAAAGCCTCCTCTTCTTCTCTCCCCATTCTTTTTTTTGTCGTTTTTCCTGTTTTTCTTGTTCCTTTTCTCCCATCTGGATCAAGACTGAATGAAGAATAACAAACACATTTTGGGCTGAGAGGAAAGGGGATGAATTTGGCGTGCTAAACAGGCAGGCTAAACCCATTACCTAAGTGTTCTTTATCTTCCCATATGCTTTTGTTGTTTAATCAGCTTTGTATCTCTCCAAATCCTGGATTGAGATAACAAACAAATGGATGAGCTCAACGTGCAGCACAAGAAAGCCTTTTTGCTGGCACCTCCATAACCAGAGACCAGAGTGCTGCACAGTGGTCAGATCAGAAAACACAACTGGGTCAGATTCTTTGATTTTTGGACTGGGCCAGCCTCCAGTTCTTCCTAAAATTACTTCCTATACCTCCTCTCTGCTGTAAGGGGATCCTGGGACCAAGGGAGAGAAGAAAAGGTGGGAGGGGGGTAAAGCTGCAGCTCACAGATTTGCAATCTTCAGCCACGATTTCTCTCTGCTTTCTTCTACATAAGAAAAGGAGGATTCTAGATTATCTCTGGCATTCAAAGCCATGGAGAGTTGAAGACTCACTGAATACAGGAAGGACTTTACTGCCAACTAACCGTACAATAGAAACAGTCGTTATCAGATTTACTTTTGGGTTGCTAAGAATATAGTTTGCATATATGGGTTGGCAACAGGGACCTAAAGGTGACAGTAAACATGATAACTAATTTCAGTTGGTTTTATAAGAATTAAATTCCAAAGACATCAGCCTCAAGTGTGGTTGTGTGTCTCCCTTATATTAGACTAAAGTCTGAAATGACTGATTTTTTTTTGCTTTGTGGTTGAGTGTCTTCATTTTAGGTTCATCGCCTTTGTTTACATCTCCATAATTATGTTCAATTGTTATACAACAGCTCTTACAAGCCTAGTAAGTCTGTTAAGATATATCACTTTTCTGACAAACCAAAGAGGTTCTAAATCATCAATCATCACTGTCACTCATTAGAAAAAGATCAAATCCAAAATTTCTCCTCAGACATTTTCAAAGGGGAAATTGGTTATTTTGAAAAACTGCCATTTTTCCACACGGGTAATTGTTATGATTTTACAAACCAGTTATAATGAAAGAAATTAATTAGTGAGCCTAAGTGGAGCTGGTAAGCAGACTTAGTATTGAACAGGACAGGTTAGCTAACAGCTGCTGACGTCAGCTCTCCTCACTGTGAGATATAAGCATATAAATAAGCACAATTCCAAAAATGTCTCTTTGGAGAAGAGGGAAAAATTCACTCTAAAAAAATTCGATCATCATTAACTTACTTCTAAAGTCTGACATGGACTGTGTGCTCCACGGTGTCTACAATGTCAATAAAGACACATTTCCACCAACTTCTAGGATCTTTAACCGTCTTTGGTGACCTGTCTTTGATGGAATCACACTTCTGTCTGAAGAAGGACCTTTGCTGAATTCAAATTTTCTGCCTATCTAGATAACTTTTATGTTTTGTAATCCTTGTGCAGCATCATGTTAAGTCCAACAAACAAAGTGATGCTGCAGCAAGTGCACACAAATTTGCACGAATGTGTTTGACTGTCATCTTCATTCAAAATACACCGTCATCTTAAAGAATCAACATGCTGCTGAATTCAATTCAATACCTATCAAAAGCAGCACGAAAACTATTACATCACTTGACAACCTTTCAAAGTTCCTCTGAGTGACACCTAAACGCATTTTTGAAAGAAAAGCAAAGTGAACACGCACAGAGAAAATTCTGTTCAGACCAGAGAAAGTGATGATAAGAGTGGGTGCAGGCGACCTCAATGTGCATCTCACAGTTGAATTCCCCCAGGGTAGAGGGGCTCATCGCCCCTTCTTGTTCCCCCCATCAGCTACACCAACACACACCCCTGCAGTACATACACTGACACACACATACACACAGTCTGGGAATGCTGGGGAAAATAGCCCTCATTTATTATTGCCACACTCCCTCGTCTCGTCCCCTCGGTTCAGTGGGTGCACCGCCAAAGCACGTCTTCCACCGCCAATGTCACACAATTACCTCTTAACTGCTCAAACAAATAGAGCAACCCGGAGAGTGACATCAAATCAAAACTGTCACAGGTGATTGAGTCTAGTCATCAAGGCAGCCCGCCTGCTACCTGTCAGGAGAGTGAGGGAATGAAAGGAAGAGGGAGAATGTGATAGCTGCTTTATAATAGACCCCTAATAATGTATAAACACCCCCTCTCTCTTTTTTGCTCCACTAATATTAAAGTTGGGCACAGAGTGCACGATGCCCTCCTTTCCAGCCACTCCACTCCCTCTCGGGAGTCAAGATGGAGAGAAATGGCGGAGAATGGAGTAATGATAGGGAAAATGATAGAGAGGAGATTGAAATTTCCATCCTCCCTGAACCGTGCCGGCTCTGCTCCTGAAAAGACATCGGCTGCTAATGGGGTTAAATCACATGCATGAAAGTTTGAGGCCTGAGCGATGTTAGCTGTTGATACTCAAGACACAGTTTGCAAAAAAAAAGAACATTTTGAACAGGAAAACTCTCTTAAGCTTTGGGCATGGAGTTATTGTCCAGATTCTTCAAACAGTTTGGGCTTCGCTCTTCACAGGAAATCACAGCTGGAGCCCGAAAACAACTGATGGTTCTGGTGCAGCTATGATACAGAGGACACCGGCTGATGGTGCATCAGGGAGGGGAGAAAAAAAACAAAACAAAAAAGAGAAATAAAGGGCAAGAGCGAAGGGTTGAGCAAGAGCAAGCCAAGGGGACATTAGGGACATGATGATGTTGTCAGTGTCTGATGTAAATTGGAGAATGACACAGTCAACAGACACGGCTGGCTGCTCACTGCAGCAACACGCCGGGGCCGTGACACTGACAAATGGAATATTTCAAAGGACTTAATCAGAGGAGATGGGTTTTGGTCTGCAGGTGACACAAGTCCCGCTCCAGCGCTCACAAAAAGAAAACTGATTGCCTGCCTTGGACCCCCCCCCCCAATCTCTGTGTTTCTCTGGCTGCCTGTCTGTCTCTCTGCGACCTATCCGACTCTCCGTTTCCCCGTCCTCAACCACCTCTGTCATTCCAATACAAATGGGGAAGGGAGGGGTTAATGCCAGTATTTAGTACAATTAGATTCAGTCAGAGACTATGAAGGCTGTGTCAATAAAGTCATGCAGAACTACAATATACAGCACACCGTGTAGTTCTGTAGCCTGTGAGTGGTCACATTTAACACATTTACACAACAAAAAGAGTCAATAGGTTTGCTAGGTTTGCTAACATTTCATGTTAATCCTTCCAGTAGTTGTTGAGATATTTCTCTCCAAAATGAAAAAGTGAATCTCATGGTGGCACTAGAGAAACATCAAGAGATCAACATATTCATTAGTATTTATATTCTGGGGACCACAAATATCTGTACCAAATTTCTATTTTGGTTTTTACCTAAAATCCAAAAATGGCAACCTCATGGTGGTGGTATCAGAAAAGAAGGGGGATCATCTAAGTCAGTAGGCTTTATCCTCTGGGGATATGAATGCCTGTAAAGAATTTCATGGTAATCCATACTGAAGTTGTTGAGATATTTCAGTCTGAGCAAAGATGTCCATCCGCAGAGCTATGGAGCCAGAATGGCCGAAAACTGACTTCGCAGACATATTTAGAAAAGTCATCAAAAAGCCTCGTATATTGGGGTATACTGAAATCTACTTTGTAAGTACGATGCTAACATAACGATGAAGCTTGCACAATAACGTCGTGTCCCTGCACACTGTGCTTTGCTCTTCTCACTTGTCTCACCGCAGGTAACCACACAGAGGCAGACCAGCAATGATAGATCTCCCTGCTTATAACCAGGGAGAGGTGGGGGCATCCCGGCCAATGCAGGCGAAGGACAGCAAGACCAGGGATATAACATGAGCAACAACAGGTGAGAAGATGGAGAGATCACCTATAGGAAGAAAGTTGCATTTGATTAACATTCTGCAGGCTATTCTGTTGCCTAATTAGAAGAAAACAGAGTTAGTTCTAGGGATTTTAGAGTTCTTGGACAATATACCAAGGCAAGTCTCTTGTGCCGGTAATTAGCCTTGTAGAAATTACCACCCAGAAAGTCTTAACAGAAACCTCCAAAAATGAAATCCATCTTCGGACTCCTTTGTTTCCAGGACTGGACATGGCAGTGCCACCAGAAGCTGCATGCAGCTATGAGATTGGTGATTTGGTGCCTCAAGTCCAGTAGCCCCATGTCGGGTATGAATCACGGCAAGGGGCCGCTGCCCTGTCACAGCGGCTACAGATCAATGATAATTACCACCTTGACATGAGTACGCTTATTACTGAACAGGATCAGGGACAGGGGCCCGAGCTGTGGTGGCCGCAGGGTCCGATCGATAGTCCAGGAATAATGGCTCTCTGGGGCCCTAGATTGGACTTTGCTACTAAACAAGCCATTACAGCTGTACGCATGACAGCTTAGGTCTAGATATGCGTCCTAACTCTCCTTCTCCTGGAGGCTTCTCTCTTAGAGCCTGCCTCACTATGGCTCCCACATGCCTCAGTACTCAATCTTGTCATGGACTGTTATGGGCAGGCGAGACACATGCCTCCGGCTTTGAGACGTGTTAACCAGAAGTGAGTGATTAGGGGAAGCATGCTGCTACAACACAATGTGCTCCTGTGCAACGTGCCGGAGAAAGGGGCCTTGCAATGTGACCTGATGATTGCCACTGAGTATTGAGATCAAACACAACTGCAGCGGTGTGTGTACACACCAACATACCTGCACACACACACAAACAAAACGCGCACAAAAGCATGCACATCAGTGCGTATAAGCAAGGCTGATCCGTCTATGGCAGCCCTCATCTTCTTTTCTCTTTGATTTTTACCATTTCCCTCCTCCAGATCCCTTGTTTTTTTTTCCCCTCTCCTTTTTTAATCCAGTCATACCTGTAATCGGGCTCTGCGACAGGAAACTTCAGAGAATCAATTAGTCCTCGCCTCATCCGGGAGCCAAGACGATTCCTCTCGACTTGAGCCGCAAACTCCTTCTATCAGGAGTCATTCTGCCTGCCTAACACCCAGACTCCTCTCTCCTGAGCCCGGATAGGTTTGACTCTAAGCCTCTAAAACGTTGACAACCCAAAGCGCCTTTCTCTCGGCAAGCCCTAACCGCCTGCCTCACCCCGGCCCCTTCTCCTCTTTCCAACCGTCGTTGCTGCTAAATAAAGAAGGATTTGTTTTTTTTCCTCAGCACAGAACTGTAATGATGCTGTGTTATGGTGTTTCATCAACAATTAAATAAACAGTCCCTTTTAAGAGAATTCAAACTACATCTTAGGCTAAAGCTTAGAAGAGTATGAGAGTGGATGTCAGAGGAGCAGCTGTTGATTCCAGGCCTTCCATTTGTCCTGGGGAAGTTAGCCGGTGAAGAGGCAGTATTGTGGATGGTGTTGTTTTTAAATGCACATGGCACAAAGGGAAATGCAAACCTTGGACTCTTCCGCTGGCTACAGCAAACCCTTGAGTGGAGTCTGGAACAAACAGAACACTGAGGGGTCAGATTTAATCCCCCTGCCCCTGCCTTTTGTATTCAGATTAAAGACTAAGGAGGATTTGCAGGAGCCTGGAGTCTCTTGTTAAAAGACTGTGTTCTCCACTTAACCTGCAATTTACCTGTCACTTAAGCCCACTGCAGCGATCATCCACACCTCTGGTAATGAAAGGGGCTGTTATTTCACAGGTTTTTTTCACAACTATGAAGAAAGACTTTATGTTCACTTGAGCCAATGAAATTGGCATAATGAATTCCCCGACAGATGCTGATTAAAGCAGGGGCAGTTTGTGAAAGCTACTTAACACTTTTGACACAAACAGAAAGGGGACTGCCGCTAATACACACAAACACACACACACACAAGTCTGCTTCTCATAAACCAGAAATCACCTCTTGACCAGTTCTTGGCTGTTCTGATGAGGTTGAATTCGGTGTATACTCTCTAGAGCGCCATGAACGAGATGCCCGCAGGACACAGAGGCGAAACACACTGTGAGGCTACTTGACTTGATTTGTATTGCCAACCCTCTTCATCTGCTCTACTGAAAAATCCTGCCACGGAAACCTGACCTTCTTTTTCCCTCCATATCCCTTTCACGGAGGCCAACCGGGATTCATCTCCCCCCAAATCAAGTCATGGGAATGGCTGAAACTGCCGCCATCATTCTACCCCACCTCATCCATTTCCTTCTCTCCTGTGAGTTTTCTTGCCCTCTGTTGGACGACCATAACATCCCTCTAAATCTTCCTGCGGAACGGAACTCGCCAGGTCTACAGCAGCAGTAAAGTGGACCATCCGTTTTCACAGCACAGCCAAAAGGAGTAATGGGAGTAATGTTGAGACATTATCAGTCACTCACTGGCTGACAAAGCTCTGTGAGCCACTCCTGCCCCCCCCCTCTTTTTTTGAATAAAAAAGCATGTGCAGATGCCCACCAAACAACTGCACGGCTCTTGATGGAGCTTTACACAAGTCTTTGATACATCCCTTAATCTCCACTAAACTATCCCACTGGTTTTAACACCCTTACGCATTAGCCTATGTCTTATAACTTAAGAGTTTATCGTTATGTGCTAAATTTAGACACCCTTTCTTAAGACTCAAGGCAGCTTGGAGGCTTTGTGCATACAGCGTGCAAAATTATAAACTTTTCAAAACATAACAAAGGATGTGAAAATGTCCATTGTTTTAGGAATGAATATTCTTCTGCAGCTGAGCCATAAAAAATAAAACAGAGGAACAATCATGTGGACAAAAGAGACAATTTTTCACTCAGTTAGTGTAAAACAGTCAAATCTAAAGAGCAAAAGTCTTTCAGGAAGCCCAAGGTGAAAGGGAGGGACCAAAAAAAAGTCATTCATCTGGTGTTCTTGATTTCCTTGGTTTAAAGAGTATATCTGTGAGGATATCTGTTTTATTATTAGAACATTTCCTGTCCTCTTTCCATGTTCAACTCCCCCCCCCACACCCCATGTGCCATGAGAGATGCCTTATGTATTCTGGAAGAACCCACCTGTCTACCTGCACATCAAACCCATCCCCAGTGGGCTTCTGTGTTAAATTCCAAAGTTAAAACCCATTACCGAGCTATCAGCCCACTCATAATGCTGTCTAACGACCTCATTTCCCTAAGTGTCAGCCCCCGTCTGTCACCGGGGGCCCTGTCAGCTCAGCCGCCCATGTCCAAGAGTCCCGGTTGCTCTGAGGCTTCACCGCCACCGCTGCAATATACACCTCATCAGAGCCTGTCCTCATCAAAAACAGGATAGAACGGTCAATCTCCAAAAATATGTCATGGCAAAGTGACTGGGGACACAGGGGGTAAGAGACTTTGGAATGAGAGTGCTGGGTATTTCATTTACCATATCCACTCTATTAGTCAGAGCAGAACAGTCAATCAGGGCCCCATTTTGATTCGAGAGGAGTCACGGGAGAGAACTGGGCCACAGCAAAATGGCTGACTGTCACGGCTTGGCTATTCTGGCTCAGCCAAAATCAGGTTGAGGAGTTGGTGTGTATAAAATGGATTATTACCTTATGGATCTGAATACGTCACTGCCTGCCCTTGTTAACCGAGGAGGCAACACTGAGCATGTGCAGGAAGGGAAGTGACGAGAGGGTGCAAGGTTGAGTTGTAGAGGGTCGAAGCTGAATGTATGTGTGTGTGTGTGTGTGTGTGTGTGTGTGTGTGTGTGTGTGTGTGTGTGCTGTCTGCTCACTGTCTCCTGCCCAGGTCTCCCAGTGTACCTTTTTGTGAAATGATTTGGTAAATATGGAAAGGGGCCCCTAGGCCACACAGGCCCGGCCCCTCTTTAGGAGTGGATAATTGACTCCTTTCCTCCTTGATAATTCATTGCTTGCATATGCCAGCTAATACATCAGCTGAAAACTGCCCTCGCCCCTCATCTCCCTTGACACACGCAAACACACACACACACGCGCGCGCGCGCGCACACACACGCATACACCACCACCACCACCACCACCCAGGGGAATGAGCGACTGTGGAGAGACTGAGGATAAAAAATGGGGATGACAAATAGGAGCACTTCTAGATCTATGAATGAATTATGTCTTCTAAATACCTTGAGCAGAGGCAACTGTCAGCCGTCGTCTATACTAATCTGGGACAAAATATGACCGGCTCTGCATTAAGAAGGAGGGAGCAGCAGCGGCTAGAGAATGAGGCGAGAAATGAACGAGCAATCAGGCCATTAAAACGTGGTGTCTGATTCAGCTTTGGTGGACATTTGCACATTTATCATGAGATGGAAATAT
Organism: Istiophorus platypterus; assembly: GCA_016859345.1. Classification (NCBI taxonomy): domain Eukaryota; kingdom Metazoa; phylum Chordata; class Actinopteri; order Istiophoriformes; family Istiophoridae; genus Istiophorus; species Istiophorus platypterus. The sequence continues at coordinate 11,677,861 of CM029123.1, read as the reverse complement.
CCTCCCCCTTTTGTCATTTTAATAAGGCCCCTTCCATTGAAATAGATTAGGATTATTCTGAAAGGACACAGATATCATTTGTTTTACAATAGCAGAGTCAGCACTCACAACAGTCATTAGGTATTAGATCGAGCCAGCCGCTGTTCGGAGGGACACTTTGCAGACTGAAAAGAAGGATAAAATTAATGGCACTTCATTTCAAGAGGTGGGATATTAAATGCCTGTTCTACCCAACAACTGAGGTGGGCTGGAAAGACAAATGGCTTATACAAGATGCAGGAGCAAACCATCTACGAGCTGGACCTGTGTGTATTGAGTTCAGTGTGTATTGAACACGTCGGGTCACTCACCCGGCGATGGTTATGTTCACAGATGAGGTCAAAGACACTGTAACCTTGCTATTGTTCTATCCTCTAGTTATCTGGGAATGTAGTGTATTACCTGTGGGAGATTGTATTTTTCTGGCGGCGGAGCAGAGATGACCTGGCTGTGGTTCAGGGCTTTGGGAGGACCGCTGCATCCCTCAGAAACACATTGAGCTTCAGGCAGGAGGAGGCCCAAGGACGGCGCGGCGCAGGCAGCCGGGCACTTTGAGGAAGCGCAGGGAGACGCTGTCATGGATTCAAGGCCCAAGCACTTTGGATGGAAGAGTGTAGAAATTCTGACAACTCATCCAACCAACCAAAAAGATGAGAATGAATTAAACTTACCGTGCTTTAAAAGGTTTAGGAACATGAGCTTTAAGAAAGTTGATGGGACCGTCTTTATCAAATGAAAAATAAATGTGATTCATGAGAGTGGTGATCAGTAGTGATAAGAATTTAATTTGAAGTACATAATATATTTATTTCTCAGCGTTTTTATGTGTTTTACTGAATTATTCATGATAAGACCCGGAATGGTTTTTAAAGAGAGCCTCCGGATATTTAAGACATATTAAAATACTTTCCTTTAATAATCACTTGTCTGTTACGCCTTTTGTCTGTTATGCCTTTTTTGTTTTTGTTTAAAAACACTCCCTTAATGCAAAATCCATAATCTATGAATATACAAATTTTTCATCTCAGATGTTAAATTATTGCATGTAAAATGTCTACTAATCCCCAGAAAAGTCCATTCTCAGTGTATGTGCGCTGGATGTTTCAAGTTTTACCATCACACCTGCTGTAGTTGTACGCTGGACAAACTAGTTGTGATAGCACAGCAAGACTAAATCAAAGCGAACCTGGTCAATTGTCTCACCTCTACATGAACATGACGGTCTTTAGCTGGCTCAGAGAGACGGTGAGAAGGGCGAGACTGCCTCCTAGTGACACCTTACAGTGCTGGAAACTCTGAAAAGCATCCTATTTTCCTGTTAAATTTAGAATTTTTCTGATAAGCAGGCATTTTGATAGTGTATTGCTATTAATGTGATGCCAAGAATAACATATATTCCTTTGAAAATATAATTTAACATATAATTCAACAGTAACTGTTTCAGAAAATGATCAAATGCATATACTTAAAATGAGATGATACTGAGGGATGTGTGTTCAGGATAATATAAAGGTAAAGCAGTATAACACTTTTTATCTGACATCTGTAATGGAATTGGGGTTTTTTTGCTTGTTTTTATTTGTTTGTTTGTTTGTTTTGCCTTTTGAAGCAGTGGGCAACAACAGGAACGATTCCCTTGATACTTCGGAGGATTCCTTCGTCAGTCATACGCTTGGCCTCCTGCCATCTCTCCACAAGGTGGAGTCATAAGACTGAGTGTTGGCGTCCATCTGCCAGCAGAACTGAATTCTTTTGTGATAATTTCATCTGTGAATCACATGACTAAGCACCAAAATTCAATCATTCATTGAACTGTTGCATGTGACTCCAGTTAATTGTACTCTCACTGGACACGTTCCTCGTTCTAATGGAAGCTATTTGCATAAAAGCAACAGTCTCGGCCACAGTCTTTTGTTAATCATCAGGCTTTCACTGACATTTATGCGACCATGAGCCCTCAGCCTCGCTATCAACATTACTGTATTCACCAATAATTACTTTAATGTGTGAGGTGGACTGAAATCAGGTCTGTCTTGCAAATTATAGGAATTGTCTGTATTTACTGGTTACTAGAGGCAGTTTTCAATGACAGTAATATTTAAGGCATCATCTGATGATTAATCTGAAGAGCTGTGATGCCGGTGGTACTGTGCACACACAGTACTTTTTTAACATTACAATCAGATTTCCCCCATCATAACTCCGGGCAACATGACTCTGTTACTGTTATGGTAAAAATAAATTCATGTTTCCAAGACATGGCCCTCTCCCCATAAATTTCTGACTCGCTGGATACGCAAACACTCTGTCTGTGTGCACCCATTCGTGGGGCTTAATCCGGTGAAATATGGTGAACTGACCCACTTCACTGACAAAGATGGCTTCTGATGTCATTTGTTTTGGTCTGTGAAACATTTTGCAGGGTTATTGTAACAGCAGTGTGTTTGCGTTGGTGTAGAGAGAGGATCCCCCGGAAAGCGTCCACATCTCCAGGTACAGGCACGGACAGGGGTCAGGTCAGGATGTCAGTGTGGTGGGCAACGACTTGTTCCGCTTTCCAACAGATTCATAAGATGAGACATGCTTTTTCATCAATATACATGGCAGGTTTCCTTTTTGCCTGGAAAACACTTACTTTCTAAAATATTTCATATTTCACTCAAATAATACTCAAGTTGTTCTCCGCAAAGGTGTAGTAGTGGAAGATATTAAGATCCTTTAATTAAGTAAAATCACCTATACAGCACTGTCAAACTTCTCTCCACAAGTCAACATCCTAGTAGTATCATCAGAAATATCTGCTTAAAGTATCATAAGTAAAGGCAATTTTCCTGCAGAAAAATGCCCCCTGCGACTGATTTATTATTACACTCGACTGTGGCCACAGCCACACAGGGTAATACATGACACATGACATGACTGCATTTTTTGAGTTGGAATTTATTTATCTTTAACCGTTTGGAGGGCACACATTTTAACACTGTAGGGTAACACACATTATGCTTCTGTTGTATAATTTCTTTCTTTGTCTTGGGGTTACCGTGGTTGTTGGGGGAGACCACCTGCTGTTTAAACAAAAGGCACCACGTGGTCCCCGCTTGGTCCCTGACAATGACATTAATAAGTTGTTATACTTATAAATATTGATGCCTTGGTGAATAAGCATCATTTTACTGCTGAAGTTGGTCGAGGTGAAAGTAGCATCAACTACTTTATATTTTGCTAGGTTTTTTAATCCACTGGTTCCCAACCTAGGGGTTGGGCACCCTCCAATGGGTCTCAGGATAAAACTTATGGGTCGGTAAAAGATTTGATGGTTTACACATTTGAACATCAAACAGTTATTTAAATGAAATTATTAGAGAAGTTTAAATGGCAAATGTCACTGAACCGTCTGTACTGTGCTTTGATTCGTGCTGGACGGAGCCCAGCTGCCTTTCAGGTTCAGGTAAGAATTTAAAGAATTCAAAACTAGTTTCACCCCTGTCTATGGCTACAACATTTTGTTAAAATTTTTGATGTCCAGATTTTATATAGTGATTTTATATAGTCATGGTTATAGAAGATTTCAAAACTTATGAAGCAGACTGGATACTAAAATGTGGGTGTTGAAAGGCACAAATGTAACTTTGGAGTATAAAACCTTCATCCTCAGTGGGCCTCAGAGGCAAAACGTTTATTAGTCAAAGCCAGGCCAGGCCGTGGGGATATTCCTGTCATTCAGACCGAAAACAAGACCAGCACATCAAACTGCCATCACTGTGGACCCTGGTACCGTCCCAGAAACCAATATCGCTCCATGTGACAGGGCTTCTCGCAGCAGGCGTGACAAGAAAGGAGCCAGTGAGATGGATAATGTAGACTCCAGAAATCCATCAAAACACTCACTGACAATCAACACTTGACTACAAACATGTCAAATAAGACATGATATAAAAACTAAAACTGTAATTCAGGATTTCACCTCTCATAACTGATGCCACCTTCTTACATATTCACCCAAAGGAGTCAATCTGGTGATTTATGAGGAAATTCTTTTCTTGTATGCAATGTAGGTAACAGCAATGCTTCAGTTTCAGTATAATACTTCTTTGAGATAATTGTCCAAGGGAAAACCCAAATGTCTCTTCAATTCATTAATTCAGGATTTCAGCATTAACATATAATAGTGTGTCTTTAAGTAAAATTTACACTCAGAACATTGCTGGTGTAAAAATTGCTCGCTGTCAGTTACCTGCACACAGTTACAGGCAACTCAGCTCAAAAATGATTTCACTGTAGCCTCCTTCAGAGCAACATGACCTCATTACTAGTTAGTAAATTGCGGCTCAGGTTGCCAAGACATGTCGACCTCTTTATAGAAACACTAGCAGTTGTATTTCTTACCACCATGGACAATATAGACACTCACGCTGCCTGTCCGTGACAATTCATAAAGCTCCATCCACACAGACACACACACACACATACAAAAAGACCATAATAATAGCAGGCGACGGCTGCTCTGTTATCTCTTCCAGTGGCTGAGCTGTGCGCAGGGGATCACGCTGTGTGTCTTGCTGTGTTTGTGGACAGCAGATGTATAATGATGAGTAAACAGGGCTCTCGCCTTTGCCAGCATATGTTGGGTCAGATGCCAAGTGATGGGCAAAATGTTGGGAAGGATCTGTTTGCACTGTCCTTGCTGGATATTCCCAGATAATGAATGAATTATCTTAACAACCTGCACACTTTTATTTTTTCAGCCGCACCATATATGTGCTTCTGTTTCTTTTATGGCTTTGTTCTTGCAGAAGACGCACAAACAATCAATATTTGTGTAAATTACTGTTCATAATGAAATCCCCAACAAGTCAGTTATCAATTTATTATATAGAAACCTACCAAACAAAGTAACTCACAATCAAGTAAAATTTAAGCTTTATTTATAAAATGTGTATTTTCCCAAACATCTGTAATCATGGCATTACAACATGACAAAAAAAATTCACTGAAGGTAAAACCCTCATTTGTTCCTGACCATACATCTGAAAACAGCTCAAGGTTAAACACTCACTCACTGCTAGATGCAAGCGTTAAAAGAAAAAAACAAATAATAACACATCTGTCAAAGTGCGAAAAACTGTGGCTGAGATTTAGCGGGCTTACACAGGAACGGTTTCATGACTCAGGGGAGAGGCTCGGCTGGACACGCTCATCCTTTCTCCCAACGTATACGGTGACAGGCACTAACCACAGTTGATCCATACGACATGAATGCAGGATAATCTGACTTAACTGGATGTTTCATACAACAAGAAGTACACAGACAGGCACTTGGATTAAGGTATCATCTCCTGTTCCCGTTTCTGTTCGTGGTAAATTAAAATACATCCTGGGATGGAGCAATAAGTACAGAAATGCACCAAATAAGTTACCACCAGACAGGTTTTACACAATACATTTCAGACTACAGGCTTAGAGTCTGCTGGTAATTGATCAGAATATTTTTTCTACTGCCTCATATTTGAAAACGCCATTCAGTCCTGTCACTGACACCAGACAACTGCATCCTGTAAACAGCAAAACATCCAGACACTCAGACAGCAGGAGGAAGTCCATGCTACGTAGAGGAAGTCTTGTGAGCAGGCACCATCTGTGTGGGAGTGCCGTCCTTGCCATCAGAGGTCAAGGGGCTGCACATCTCCGATACGTGCAGCTCACCGGCTCCGTCCTGACCGGCAGGCAGGGTGGCGCCGGCCCCCTGGCTGGAGCTGGACTTGTGAGAGGAGCTGGGGGAGTTGGTGGGGCTGAGCTGGACGGCCGTAGTGTCCTGCAGCGTGTGCTCGCTCGTCTCCATCTCAAACACCGCCGTCCCCATCCGCATCAGCCCCCACTTCTTGCCCCCTTTAGCCTTATGGGCCATGTGGGCCGGGGGTCTCCTGCTGACCACACAGCAGGCTGTGAAGAAAGCCAAGGCTATCAATAGGAGAAGAGGCCCGATGACGATGGGGGGGTTGCCGGTAGGGATGAAGGTGCCAAAGGCGAAAGCTCCCACCAGGGTGATGTTGATGCCAGCCAGCATGATGCACAGGCCGCAGGCGCAGCACAGGGCTGGGGAGGGCAGGCTCTGCTGCAAGGGAGTGCGCTGCTCCTGGGCCTTCTTGGCAGGAGGTGGTCTGGAGGTTTTTTCAGGTAGCACCATGTCTCAGGATGAATTACCGATCACTGAACACCTCCCCTCAAAAACAGATGAAAGTGAAGTGGCTGAAGAGGAAGAGAAAACGTGACATTTGACTACAAATATTTAATTGAAATGTAGAACATTTTTAAAACATGACTAATTAATTTCTAATTAATTCCACCCACAAATTATAGGCAAAGGCAAAACACCGCGTGGATCACTACCCCTAAAAGTGCAACTACCCCATGAGATAAAACTCTCCTGAAGCAAACAGAAGCGACTATAAAAGCACTAGTTACGCTGCCACACATGAGCAGAGAAACAAAGCAGCCCCGCATTATTATGTACATTATTTCTCGGTGTCACTCACGTTGGATCGGACGCGCAGGTTGAATGTTTCGCCGCCTTTCGACCGTCCATCCTGCGGTGCGGGAGTCGTGCGGGAGTCGTGCGGGACCCGTCGGCTCTTCCTTCCCCGCCGGCAGGTGAACCGGAGAGTGAACCGCCGCTCGCACGCCACAGGTTATAAAGAGTGTGAGGCCACCGGGGGGCGCTGTAGAGCCCCTTGAAACCAGCCGTCCAATCAAAGTAGCCTCCGATGTTATTACTGCTTCTTGTAATGTTTTTTTTAATCCATTGTTATCTTATAATAAAAGTACATTTATTGTGGCATCATCCGCTGCTAGATGCCACGTAAACACACTCCTACAGACACTGTGGGCCTGTTAATTGCACCCTCTTCCTGCCCCCTCACCACACTCAGTGCCCCTACGGTGCAAAAGGCCCTTCACTGGATGAAAGCTTTAAAATTAAAACCGCGTTTACTCATGCGTCCTGAATGAAACCTTGCGGCAAACCACTAGCAAATGAACTATTTAAGTTGCATCGCACAGATCAGGCAAGAGAAGATGTTGAGGAGCTTTTTATTGAGGACACAGCATGCCAGTGAAATTATTCTCTGCAGTGAGAGCTTTACGCATAGGACCCCATATGAGCTTTGACAAATATCAATGGGACTCCGTAATTGCAAACCCATTACTGTATCCTATTTGATGCAATTACAAGTTGACATGGGGGGGGAAAAACAAGTCATTTTATGATTCATAATGGGAGTAAGAGGGCATTAACATAGCAAGTGGTTGTTTCCTAATGTGTGTATTTGCTCTGAGCAAATCTCTGTCAACTCCTGCCAGCCTGTGAAGGCCCTCAGTTGCTATAGGGATAGGGTGTCCATGGTAACAGGGGACATGTCATTTCACAAGCCACACATTAAATTAACAGGGTTAGGGGAAATAGAAAGGGATGGACCGCCACTGTGACCCCAATTCAAACTCAGACTGAGCTTTCAATGAATTAAAAAATAAATAAATAAAATAAGAATTAAAAAGTAAAACATTTTTTTTCCTTTTTCTTTTTTTCTTTTTTTTTTAAGGGATCAAAATCAGAAAGTAACAGCAAATTGATGGACCTAAGAAAATAAAAGATGGAGAAGTCTTAGCTTGGTTTGTCCATCATTCTTCTCAATAGGCAAATTCACAGAACCCAAAAGTCAAAATACAAAACTGAACGATATACAAATAGTTGTATAAAAATAAATCTCTTCAACCCAAGTATGGAATCATCTATCTCACTATCAAGTGTAACATCAACTACTCACAAAATCCCTTTAAATCTCATCAGCTACAGTACAGGCCACGTGAAACAACAAAGGAATTCACATTTCTTCAGTCATTGACTCACTCAAAACATTTTAATAAAAAAAAAGAAGAAGACTAAAAAGAAACAAAAAAGCAAGTTCTGAGGTGGTGTTGAATTTTTTTAAAAAAACAACAAAAAAAAAAAAAACAAAAAAAAAAAGGGTAATGAGGTAATTTGAACTCTAATTAGGATAAAAGGTTAAAACTCCCTTAAAAAGATAAATAATCACTGGAGGATTTGAATTCACATTGTTGAACTAAACTCTTCATTTATGATTCAAAATTTTCCCTCTAAACTAAACACAGGACTTATTTTAAAGTAAATAAGTGCAAAAGTTAGCTTGTGTTGCTGTAAAAGCTGAAAATGAAAATAGACAATTAGATCAAAGGGTCTTCTCTAACTTCATTTATGTATCCATTCAGATTCCTACTCTTCCTGTAAGCTCTACCTACGCTCTTCGTTAAATGTGCAGGTAAAATGGAGAAAATGCCCTCCTCTCCTTTAAATGTAGTCCATGTCTAAGTAAACGACATACATCCACACATATCAAATCACATACATGTACACGCCTAAAAAAAAGAAAAAAAAAGAAAAAAAAAAGATATTTCCTTCCTTTCCATCAGTGACCGAGAAGCAATAAGTAGTATTTAAATGAGATATTAAGTAATTCACAGTTGGACAAGAACAATAAACCCTATTAAAATATATAGTATTGCATTAGGACAGCAACAGCTGCATAACTTTGCTGGACCTACATAATGCTGTGTTGATAATGATATGTACTGACCGCATATTGTACTAGAAGTTGCTGGCATTTAGAGCGGTTCCTGCTATTTTTGGGTGATCATAAAGAAATCTGGATTTCTGAAACCCAAAGCTGTTCTCAAATGAAAAAGTCCTTGTTCAAAACTCAGGGAGCTTAGAAGGGCTCCTGGACAAATCTCAGGAGTTACATCTATATTTTCAATTAAGAGGTGGTGGCTGAGGATTAACTGTCCCTTTTGTGCTCAAACTCTGTCTAGGTGATAAGATTACTGGCCATGGGAAAGAACTTTAACACCAGGAAGAGGTAGTCACTTCTAATGGTGTGTGGCTGATCCTACAAGGCTCCCTGTGAAAACAACACGCGCACACAAGGAACAGTGAGAGGTAAAATCAGTCACAGAACATGACGAGGGGACTTGCGCTGGTTCTTCAGGCTGCCAGGTCGTCCGAGGCGGGTGCAAAGTCCCTGGTGCGCAGGGCGTTGGACTGCGCCCGTCTACGAGCCAGTCTGGAGTTGGAAGGAGGAGAAAGCCTCATGGAGCAAACGATAACTCCAACATCCTCCTGCTGCTCATCGTGCTGGGATAGCTGCCGGTTAAAGGCAATGGCTTCTGCTGCAAACTGGGTCAGGTCTTTGGTGCTGCTATTCCTTGAAGAACAGATGAGACAGTAGAGGATTTGAGAGAAAGTCGACTGTTTTTAACCTGTACTTTATACACACATTCCAATGGCACATTTTATTCTTTCTGGATCTGCATTGCAATCTAGGTTCCATGAAGGATTGCGTTGATACTGAAGGTCTTTCCTTAACTCTTGTGACTCTTACTGTCTAGCTATTGCAAAGATAACCACAGAGATCTCTGAGCTTATGTGCTCATCAAACTTGTTTTGATGAATTATTATTTCTTTCTTTCTGCTGCAAACACAGGTGTATTGGATACTAACACACTGAAAACAGTTCAGTCTCATGAAAAAAAAAAAAAACAAACCTCTCTTCTGCTCTCTTCCTCTAGATCGTATCTCTCTTAATCCTATCATGGTGTCTCCATCCATAACATGGGGGTATTTGGGGGGGGGGGGCTTTCTCATTCTTTTTTTTTTCTTTTTTTTTAGTGAAGTCCAAGAAGAAGCTAGAGCTGCTTTTTTTTACATACAATACATTGATGTGTGTGATAGATGAAGATTGAAGATTTTTAAAAACCAAAAAAAAAAACCAAAAAAATTTGTTTTTTTCCTCTTTTTGTTTTGTTGTGCAGCTTGACCTCTTGATATGAAGTGTTGAGAAGATTAAGCTTATTTTATGTTTGCTTAACTTTCATTTTTGAAAATCAACAAAAAAAATAAAAGTCAAATAAAATAAAAATTTGTTTGTTCAATTCATATTAAAAGAAAATAATCATATCATATTATATTGGCCTAGTGTGTAGCAGTGCTAGCAGCAACAGCAGCCTTTTTTTTTTTTTTTTTGTCCACCTTGTGCTTGTGGAATGCTTGGATGGCATCCTTTGCATCGGTGGTTATGCATTATTTTACTCAGATTTTGCACAGCACACAGCCAACATTTTTTTTTTTTTTCTAGATCAAAAAATCAAATCATCTTTACTTTTTTTTGATTCATTGTTTTTTTTTTTTTTTTTTTGTTTGTTTCACTAGCACAGGGGGGGGGTGGGAGGCAGCTGTGTAACATCTTAGATGCAACAGCTAACTAGTGTTGTACATTATTAAAATATTAATAATTACTTTAACCAGCTAGTTTTTCTATTGCCAACTAGTGAAGGTTGCAACATTTAATCATTTAGTTGACTTATAATGCACATCCCAAGACCCAACCAACTCATGACCTTCCTTAATACTTTTGAATTGTCTTTCTAAACTCTGTCATACCTCTGTAGAACGTGAGGAGTTGGAAGACCTCTCTCTGGAGCATTCTGTAAAAAAAGAAAAAAAAAGAAAAAAAAGAATGGGAATAAATTACCTGAAATCACATCTTATAAAATAGAAATTGAACTGTAAGAATTATTGTGGTCTTATATCAAGATTACAAGATTAAGTATTAAAAAAAATTAATGATTCTAGGGCACAGATGTAATAATACCCACCCCCTGCACCCAAGGGTGCTTGAGGACCTGAGCAGCACTGAGGCGCAGGGTGGCATCTCGAACCAAGAGCTTGGAGATGAGATCCTTGGCTCCTGCTGTGATGTGAGCCCAGTCCTTGTCTGGAAACTCATACTTGCCCTGCTGGATGCTCTCAAACAGGTGACTCTGAGGAGAGAGGATTACACAATATCCTGTGAAACCCCTCAGATGTAAGTTTTTCTGAAATCTATTCACAGTGAAGAGGAGGAAACATTGTTCACATAAAAATTTGGTCTAAAGTTTGAGTGCCTGTTGGTGCTGCTTCTCAACTCAGGAAAATTATACATGATAATCAGGCAACAACAGAGGAAAGTTCTTCACATCCGAAATGGTTGAAAGAACGGAGCCTGGCTGTAGTAGGCAATATATTAATAATAACTGATATACTATCCTGGCAATGACTATACCTTATGCATACCATGGAACTAGAATGTTTGTGGTTCATTTCGACATTTGGGCCTTGCATTGCAATCTCTCTTCCCACTTCCTGTTCTCTACTCTCTCAACTATCTGAACTGGGGTAAAAAATTACCGTGGAAAAAATGTTTGTTCATTTGGTTGAAAGAAGTATAAGAGTTTTTTTAAAATCAGTTTTTAAGTTTTTTCTGCTTAACCATATTACAGGTATTTTCTTTAACCAGGGGCTTTGAATAATGATTATTTTCAATTTTAATTAATCTACTCATTACTTTATAAAACAACAGCAAATAGCGAAAATTGTACATAACAAGTTCCCAAAGACTAAGTTAACATCATCATACATCTTTTTGTGTCATGCTTAGAGTCAAACATCTGTAGATATTCAGTTTCATTATCATAAAAGACTACAAAAACCAGAAAGCTAGAAGTTAGAACAAGTGAATTTTTACTATTTTTTGCTGAAAACATTACTCAAATCTTTAACTGATTATCAAAATAGTTGCAGACTAACTGTTTCAGCTATTCTAATGAGGTTACCATGATACGATATCAATTCTATTATAATAAGGTAACAATGTAATTTAAAAAAACAAAACAAAACAAACAAACAGACAAAAAAAACACAACAAGAATGACACAAAGAGTTTGGTGTTAGATACCAAAGTGACAAAGTAGTATTCCTAGTTCAAAGATGCCAAAACAGTAATGAAAGAAAGAAGAAAGGGCAATTTTTAACCACACACACTAAGGATAGTTGCAAAACACAAACACCTTCATGTTATAGTTTTAAATTGTATGTGTGTTTCAGAGTGGTGACAGGGCAAGCAACACTTATGGCTTTGTAAAGTGCAGCGCTGAGCGAGCACAGAGACTGATTGTGCAGGCCTACCTGGCAGGTTCTGCAGGTTTCTCCTCTATCCCAGCCACAGTCGGTGCCACAGTGGCCTGTGAAGGGGGGGCTGCCGCTCAGCAGGATGTAGAGAATGACCCCAAGGCTCCAAAGGTCACAGCGCTTGTCATAGAAGGAGGCCTCATCAGTGAACACCTCCACTACTTCCGGAGCCATGTACTCAGCCGAACCACACTAAGAGAGGGGAAAAAAAAACACTAAAGGAGTCAAGTGACTGTTTTCCATCCATGTTTGTTTGTATGTTCTATGAAATTTAAATCTAGACTGTTACCGGTGTGGTGAGCTCTGGAGTTGTTATGGGTGTACAGGCACTGCTGAGCTTCACTCCACTTCCCAAGTCAAAATCACAGATCTTTACTGGCGACACCTGAGAAAGACGGAGGAATAACATGGTTATACTATAATACTCTATACTCTAGGGGTAACTAGTGTCCTTCTGAAAGCTTCCTGTCCTTTAATGGCCACTTACTCGATCAGTGTATTCGCAAAGGATGTTCTCTAGTTTAAGGTCTCTATGGGCAATACCTGCAGAAAAGCACATTGCCATCATGACGAAGTTAAAAAGAAAAATCCACAGATTTTCTGCCCTGACTTCAGGAGGATAGCAATCGGCACATTGACCCACCTTTAGTGTGTAAGAAGTCAAGTGCTTGGGCAATATCCCTGACCACCTTACTGGCTTCCAGCTCATCAAAGTGCTTTCGATTCTGGATGTGTGTGAGAATGGAGCCTGGAAGAATAGAAGAGGATCACTCTAGGTAATCAGTGAATGTTCATAATGAGTCATTTGAAACAGCTATGTCTACTGAGACACTATGATTGTTGAGAGGGTTATTTATACTTACCTCCACGCAGCTTTTCGAATACCAAATAAAAGCATGAACTGTCTTCAAAGAACTGGATCAGTTCCAAAATATTCCTGGACCAAGATATTTCAAAAATTATTAGAATCTGTTTCAGTATGTTGTTTTTCATTTAAAATTTGCTTGTACTAAATGCACTCACTTGTTTCCTTGACACTGGTAGAGTGTCTCCACTTCTCGAAAGACTCTGCTGCGGCTGTGCCCTGCACTTTTTTCTATAATCTTTGTACACCAAAAAAGAAAGAATATTACTATTTTGATTTCACATTCTTAAACCTAAAATCCTGGCTTTGTATTTTTTTTTCTTGTCTCAATATTTTTTTTTTGTTTTAGTGCAACTGTAAACAGGGTGCAGCTGTAAATGAGTGTGCATCCTCAGCCAGCCAACACTGTATAAATTAAGTTTAAGTGATTAAAGAATACACATATCCTCACTCACCTTCACAGCAAACTCCTGTCCATTCTGCAGGCTTATGCATCCTTGAACTTTAGCATATGCTCCCTGGCCAAGCACCTCATCTGTCAGCTTATAGAGGTCTGAAAAAAGTAAGTACAAGCCTGCAGCACATATTTGCCAAGTAGAGAAACAAAATTAATATTTTCCTTTTTTTGCTATAGATGTTTCACAATAATATGAGTTTCATTACCATCAAAAGTGCCTGTGAAGCTCTCCGTTGCCCTGGTTCTTTTCTTCTTCTTTCTTTTAGTTGCATCCGGGATGTTCACTGGCTGGCTTTTCTCGAAATCAGCTGCAAAACAGAAGAAACCATATGCAAGGAAAAAGAGCTTAAACAGCACAGACTTTGCCAGTGCAAAATGTTGTTCTGAATAATATAGCTGTTGTACCTGATGGGCCTTGGGAAAGGTGCTGTCTCTCCTCTGTGGCAATCCCATTCTCCTGAATTCTGCCATGGCTGTGCCCTATTTGGCCCAGAGCCAGGGAGTCCCCCTGTAATAGAAGGAGGCCGCATAGGAGGGGGAGAGAGGGAGAGAAAGTGCAAGAGTAGTCATAGAGATCAGGTGATGGTAAAGCAGAGAAAGCAGGAGAAGGAGTACATAATTCTGCCACTTTGTTTCCAGTGTTAACGTGAAACAACTGACTGAAATTTCTTCTCCTCCGGCAGAGTTATACACACAACTAATTAATACTTAATTGCAAAATATTAACCACTATAATCATACTGTAACTAACTTATAGGACAACCTTACTGGTACAACCTTGGCAACCTTCCAAAACAGCGGCCTAATGAGAATACAGGAAACAGCACGACAGGCCCGGTTTCATCCTGGATATTACCAGAAGAATTTAAACAACTATTCACAGAGCATGACTCATGGAGAGTGATGAAACTTCTGCTTCAGTGTAGATAACCTTAACAGTGCGTGCACTGCTTTCTGGCAGCTTGACGGTAAATAACACAACGTTTTTCAGGAAGTTGGAGGTTTTGAAATGCCCAGCAGTGACCCCCACAGTGACAGCTCGGATCCTACCTGGAGAGAGTGCTGGAAGGCTTGCAACTCCGCCATCACGCCGTGCCTCACCATATCTGCCAACTGCCGAGCGAGAGAGCACAAATATTCAGCCAGTCTTACCAATGAAATCATTACAAGTCAGACCAAAGCGACGGCGTGTCGAAGAAACTTGGCCATGAAAACCACACAAGACCGCCGGTCTCCCAGACGTGACTGGACGTGTACCAGTTTCTATAAGAGTTTTCTCTCCGTCACCCACGCCCTCCCATCACGGTTTATTTCGGTTTGGTTATCGAATGACAGAAGCCTCGGGTCCCGTTTATTGAGTTAGTGCGCTTCAGCCTCCGGCCGCGGAAAAGGCAGGCTAGGGTACGAGAAAGCACTGGACTCGTGTTTCTCTATGATATTACGAAAACTCAACTCAAATCGACGCTGACAGCAGATATTTACCGTACGGTTAATGTCGGCAGTTAACTAAAACCAACCTCGACAGCCGCTTAAAATAGCCACGTAGTTACTTAGCATTAGTTTTGCTGCCCACATTTAGGCATCTTCAAAACGCGGGTATATAAAATAATAACAAGACTATTAGAAAAGCTAGAGTTAACATCTGCTGAACAATCCGACGTTATGATGATGTTGTTGTTGTTGTTGTTGTTGTTAGCCGAGGCTAGCTACCAAGAACCCTTAGCTAGCTAGTCCTACATATTAACGTCCATTCATTCGTTTATATTTAGACACCAGTGATGCAGCGTCAAAAGGAAAAATGTAGATGTAAAATATAAAACAAGCCTTCTAACCTGGACGCTGTGTCCAACCCGGCCAGATAACCCTCCGTCAAAGCGCCTGCTAGCTGACGTGCGCCTCCATCTCTATCTGAGCTCCATCAGTCAGAACAGCCGCTGACGCGCTGGGCGGGAAAACACATAAACAGACGTTCGCCCCGCCCCTTCCCTTACGCCGCCTTCTCCCGTTGGTGGAAAACGGGGCTGCCGCTACCACGTCACACCGCTTGACCCCGCCCCTCCCCTGTCCACGTAGAGGGGATTTTTTCTGATCGTGATCACGACCCTCATTTACACGTTTATGTCAGAGACGTGACAGATCAGCTAAAGAAAGTCCTGCTCAGCCACGCGTCCACAGCATCCGTTCATTATTAGTATCTTTTTGTTCGTAGTCTTCCTCGTCTACGTTTATCAGTCCTCGTTTGTGTTAGTTTCGGCCCGAAACTGTTTAGGTTTCGGCCCGTCAAGCCGATAAAACCTTAGAAAAAAAAAAACGTGATCTGGTGCAGAGATAAAATAACACAACAGTCACCTATTCATTCTCCTCTAAAGTCTATATATCACTGGTACTCATATCATTGGTGTTTTTTTTTTTTGTCAATTCTGTTGTACTTTTCTTACTCAAGTAATGAAAACAGAATCATTACAGTGTTTTTGTGTATTTTTTGGGTTGGCGCAGTGCATTAGATAAAAAAAAATGCATTTTTATGTCATTAGAACAAGTTTAAACTAGAAAAACACATCAAATAAAATACAAATTTTCATTCATCAAAATAAGACTCAACACTGTATATCAAAACATATATAAAGTTCAAACATAAACATACATGCATGAGAAAGGAAAAAAGGATAAGTACAGGAGATGTAGTATCATAAATCAATACAACGTCCTAAAATCATAGCATCACAGCACATTAATGACTTTAAGTAGAAACATCTGTGAAGGTACAGTGCCACCATCTGAAGAAGTGTGGTACATAATTGGACCTCCTCAGTTACACTAACACCATTCATGCAGCTTTATGTGAAATTGTTCTTTGTTTTGAGTCTTTTGAAGCTGATGATATCTCACTGGGCTCAGATAACTTCAAAATTTAAACTCCTTTGTCCATCTGGTTTTGTTTAATTGCATATCTTATCCGTCATCTCTTTCTGTAGGAAAAGAAAACAAAGGACATGTTTAACACGTCAAGTTCATATTGTATGAGGAGATGAATGATTATAAAGTGAAATCTACACCTTCAATATGAAGAACATAATGTCTTATTGTAAGAAAGAAAGATATTGTTTCTATAGAACCAAAAACAAAAAGAATTGCCTGGGTTACTAAAGTATCAGGCATTAAAACAGGAACTGTTTACAAGATGTATCTTATCTGCAGTGTGTATTTAATCCCTTTTTCACTATTCGAGTGGAATTACACAGCCCAAGCAACATAATGATGATAACTAAAGTCTTCTATGATGCATGGAGCACAATTCTTCATCAGCTTACATTTAATGGAGGTCCCTTTGTTGGAAAAAACTACTACACAACTGTCTCACTATCACTGCACAAAGTCAGCGACTTATTTTTATGTGGGTTGTTGTTTCAAACAACACCAATTTATATAAAGCAGTTGATGAATTTCTTTCCGGATGGAAAACTGAGGGGGAGGAGTGAATGCTGATTTAATTTCTAGTGTGCAATGTAAATGATTTTATCTTAGGGAGAACACAGTTCATGTTTTGTATGTCAACAGTAAGACTGAGTGATCATGTAGCATGTGCAGCTTCAGGAGACATAAAAATTGCTGGTATCTTCTTTGCACCAAATGTGCACTAGGGAAAACACAGCGACATAAAGGTGAAACTCAGCCTCATCAAGTATGCTGCAGAACACGGGTACAGGCAACAGGATGGCTGATATTTTATGCTAGACTGACAGTCATGAGTTTGATACTGACAACCCTCCCATTAGAAAACATCTATCTCTTTCTCCTGCTCCCTCACTGCACCCTAACATATTTGAGTTCACACTATCATCTCACCAGGGGCTCCAGCTCAGAGTGATCAATGAGGTTGAACTCTGAGATGAAGTAGTAGTAGTGCTTGTAGCAGGTATTGATGTGGGCCTCTGCACCCATGCTGCAGATGCTGTCAAAGTGATGGATGTAAACGTGCACAAAGACTCTGAAGAGACGGCTCAGGATCTTCTTGCACACCTGCTGGAAGTTCTTGGGGAAAGGTACACCTGGAACGAAGAAGTGAGACATGTGTTACAAAAATGAGGAGACCTCCACCTGAGAAATTGTCATAATTTTTTTTAAATAATTGAAACTCATCATATAACAAATGTAATATTCTGTATGTAATATCATTTCTCCTCAACAGCATCAGTCTTTTAGTCAGTGCCATAAAAAGGTCTGATTTGCTTGGACAATATATTACAGAAAGAGGAAATGATTTCAAGCGTAACATATTTTCAAATGCTGGCTTAATAAAAATGAATGCGAAAGAGAAACAGCAGCAACTGTAACATAATACTCCATTGCATCTGTAGTTAAAATGTATAAAACGAAATGTTTCAGAAGCACCAGACCTCAGTCTGTTAATTTTTTGGCGCTGAAGAACTGACAAAAGCGGAAGATGAAATATTTGTAAGTAAAGATGCCTTAAAGCGTTGGATCCAAACCAGGGGTACGTGTACATCTGGGGGACTTCTGCAGTCACAAGGGAGAATTTGTCAAGATTGTGGAGTGGCTTAGCCTGTATGGCAAAACAGAATTTATGAAAATGAACATAAAAATAGCATTACAAATTGGTATGAACCCTGATCTTTACTATATTCACTGTCACGAGAACTAACAACGTGAAAAGTAGCGAGCAATTTATCAGAAAGTCCAAATTCATAGCTAAAAGTAATAAAGTAAAAATGGCCGAGGTGTCTCCTTTTTGCCACTCCAAGTGGTAGTAATACAAATGTAAAAATTCCCTCGCTTAAACATTGCCATTTCAACGACACCATCTATTTCTGGCTGTGTTTGCTCAAAGGTAAAAAACTACCAAACAATTGCTTGAAGCTATCCCATCTATGGAAGGGTAGGAATTAATGAGGGTTATTTCTGGAGGCATGCCAGTCAAGAAAGAAAGGGAATCACTGTACTAGAGCAAATTGTTGCACATCTTGTGTTTACTTTATTTTCCATTGATTCCTGCTCAGGGCCCTGGGAGGATTGTGCACATATAGTGCACAAATTGCCAATCTATCACAGGCTGACAAACAGACCAAAACCCATTCACACCTATGAGAATTTTTTTTTTAAATTTCAAGCAGCCTGCATGACCATGTCTAAATCCACAAAAAAAGGCTTGTGATTGGTTTAAACCAAGCACAGTGCCATTTTTGGCATCAGGGCTAACTGCTTAGCCACTGTGCTGCCCCTGAGCTCATATTTCCTTTATGCATGAAATTCTCACCTCTACTAAATGTTGATTGTCAAATCTGGTGCAGAGATAAAATAACACAACAGTCACCTATTCATTCCCCTCTAAATGTCAGCCATATTGTTTGATTAACCTTGGCTTGAACTTCATCATCCTATTTGCAATCTTAATGAAGGAGAGAAGTGCAGCTCTCCCGGCTGACACTTTAGCACTGATGCAGCCAAGCATCAATGTAGGTAGCACTCAATCATGTCTTAGGTTACACGTTCAATAATGGCCTGACGCCTTCATTTGTAGACTCCTAACACACACCTACTCTGGTGGGGAAGATGTGCTCGTTATTGATGAGCGACTCTATCCAGTCCATCAGCAGGTTCATGTACTTGAGGGCGGGCAGCTTGGTGGGTTTCTTGTAGTCGTCACCGTCCTGCCACCTGTATTCGTACCTCAGCCCCCCAGACATGATGGGACACGTGCGCTCGGTGCAGTACTCGCTCACCGTGCCATAGATCAGGTTGATCCTATTAAAGAAATCCACCACATGAACAGCAATCCAGTCGTTGATGTTCTCTCCCTCTGGAAGCTGAACCACTTTCCTCAGGTCCAAGCCAGACTTGAGCGAGGCCTGGGCCTTCTTGTAGAGTTCAAATCGCTGGGTGCCCGGCTCGAACCGCTTCCTTGGCCTGAATGTTCTGTCTTTGCTGAAAACTTGTCCAAGACACAGCGCCATTGACTTTGTCGTTTCCCCTGTGATAAGGGGAGGATGAACTCTCCAGAATAATATTTAGTTTTGAGTTTGATAGAAGGAGGAACCAGGACTGCTTCAGCTCTCAAATCGGGTCACACAAGGTCAGCGTCTGTCACACAGAGATTGCAGAGCGTTCTTGTTTTCCGATGGTGGGACGTGCCTGTAAAAGAGAACAAAAAGGAAGTTGGCTTATTGCTTTCCTATGAATTCATTGCTTTTGACAGGCAACATCAGAGCTGTAGCTACAAAACCATACATATCATTGTAAAATTTTCTACAAAGAGGTTTACATAAGGGTCAAAATTTACAAGTCAAGCATTTTCAAGAGCTATGTCATTAAAGTTACTCAGTGTCCAAAGTAAACACTGCAAAGAACTAAGGACAAACCAGTGAGTTTATCTAAAATGTGCTGTTATTGCATTCACTGCTCTGCATGAACAAAATGACCTTATCACAAGATTTTCAGAAGCACCCAGGGATAAAAATAGCAACAGTTTCAGTCAACTGTGGCTCAAATCCGGCCACTAGAGTCAAACATAAATGAGAAAATGAATGGCATGCTGTGACTCACTGAGGATGAAAGGAGATTTTAGAAAAATTATAAGAGAACATTTCCCCAGTCCAGTTGTCTTGTTGCTTAGAGACAGTACTATGACTTTTTCATTCAGAACACTGGGGTACAAAAGTAGACACTATGAAAGAAAAAAATGATAAGGCCTGGTGTAAAAACAGAGAACAGGACAAATGATGGAAAAAGAGTGTTAGTCCCTCCCAAGTCGGATGATATTTTTTTTTTCTGATAGCTATTAGCCATCTGGCAGATAATACACACTGATTAGGAGTAGGACCTCACTTAATGTTTATGTGATCCAATGCTTTAATTGTTATGATGATAAAATATGAATGTTAGCATGTAGATATTAACTAAATAGGTTATTATTGAAAAATAGGATGCACGGTTTATAATGAAATACAGTCTAGGCACTTCACAGAATCGTAGGGGTTTCATTTCATTTTGTTACACTGGCAACTCCCCACTGAATTTTCTGTTTCCATTCAGTATTTTGGGGTACTAAAGCATATGTTACCTCCACAGATTTGACACCGAAGTCATATTCAAGTGACTGTGGTTGCAACATGATACTATATCCGCATTTGTGTCCTGAGTCCCATTTTGAACTGCCGGTCTTAACATTTCCTGTGGTTGCTTCTCTGTGACTCAATTTAGTTGAAGTTTTTGCCTCTGCATTGTCATTGTCATAGACCAAGAAATGATACTGCTGTTTGTTGTGAAATTCAGATCACTGAGTGGCTCATTACAGAAAGCCCTTGTGTGTGTTAAGCTTATAGCTTTGCTGGTTTCTGTTCACTCTTGGAGTTGATTTGAGTAAACAGTGAGGATTTAAAATACAGACAGTATTTGATATATGAGAAGGGTACTTTTACTTTCCACTAGCTTTCACAGTCTGCCTGATCTCAGTTCAAAACTTACCATTGGGGGAGGATGAATACGTGGTCATGAGATAGCTCTGAAGGCGTCCATAACAAAAGGGCTTGTGGAGAAGGCTCAGATTTATAGTGCATCATTCATCCCTCAAACTCAGGAAAACACAGTTTCAGCCAAACTTTAAATTTGGACACTCTTAGTTGCTGAAGACAGTGACAAAATATACAGAAGGTGAGAGCACATGAGACACTGACTTTAGTTTTGGTTCATCTCACGTCTCTCTGCATGCCTCAACGTACTCAGCATGTCTGAAGCATGTCTGATCACGTACTGTGGTTGGCCACCCTCCACGCATACTTTCATGGTTTTTTAGGAATTTTCTCTGCAGACTACAAAAAGTCCTGACGCAAAAAGGAAAAAAGAAAACAGTTGCTTCTACATGTAAAACATTGCAGGTCCCAGAAACAATGGAAGACACAGATGTAGAACAAAAACAAGAGATTACGGAATGGAAAAAGCTGTCTGCACTGTACCTGGCTGAAATCCCACAGCGGAGGGTCTGGAATGGTGTGGAAAGTCGAGGGGAGTTCAGGGAGGATTCGAGCGTCGGATCCCTTGACTTTAAACTCCCTGTGGAGGTCAGCTCCAGCTGCTCTGTCCCCTCTAGCTCCTCTAGATCTTCTCCCTCCCTGCCAGCCACTAACAGACCAAGAGGCTCCAACTTCACTCGGCAGCAGAGGCAACACAGTAAAGGGAGAAAAAGTTGTTTGGCTTCTCTTCCTGTTGATGATGTCACATCCTGACTTTGTCTACTGGTCTCTGCTGGTGCTGTCTGTATGTGTGTCTGTATGAGGGTGTGTGTATAGAGGACCTATAAATTAAAAGAGAAGAGGGGCTGGAAAAGGTCTTTCCAAACTCCCACTCAGCCTTCCCTCTTTTCCATTTTTTTTTCGCTTTATTCTCATCCTTTAGGCAGAGCAGCCAGCCCACTTGTCCGACCAAAGCCCAGCCCTCTGGTAAAGGTCCTGAGAAAACAACCCCTCCTCTTAAGCCACATATAGGACAGAAAGAGCAGAATGATCCCACAAACATTTCTGGATGCTTGGCAGTCTATGCCACTCCTTTTTTTAGTGAAGTTTCAATAACGTATCATTTAAATTCTTGGCCTTTTAAAGATATTGTAGTTGAGTTCAGAGCTAGCCCCTAAAATAGAGAAAGTGCTGCTCACCAAAAAAATGCACTTCAAAACATTGACAAGAATCTGCATTCAACAACAAGGCATGTCTGACTGAAACGGTCCATTTCCTCGTGCCCTCGGGGGGCTGAAGGTTTTTATGGTTAGCCATGAATGTTCCCTTTATTTGGAAGGTGAATGGCTGCTACTAATACGCAGAGGGTATCTGTTTCTCTACTGTGTAATGAAACATAACCTGCAAAAAGAAGCCGGCTAGACTCTTTTTACACGACTCTCTCCAGTACTGAGGGAAGAAACTGCAGAACATGGGAAGTGATAGCAAGTTTCAAGTTCTAATGTTTAGGTTTGCTGATGTAGGATCTCAGAAAGATTTAAGTTAATGACATGTTTTTTTTTGTAATGCAGTTGTAGATTCTTGAATGTGTGGACAGTTCACAGTTCACGGTTCATAGATAACTGTTTCTTAATTTAGGAGCAACCATAGAAAAAGCAAGCACTGGAAAATAGATTCATAATGGCTGTGTGAATCCTTATCTGAAAACTTGCAGTGTGTTACTGAACTGCAATGATCATGTTAGTAGTTGAGTTCAGGTGGTGAGTTTCCCACTTTTAGGGTCCTCCCTTGGGCAGCAAGTGTGCTAAGATACACATTACAGTTTTTTGCTCTCTTGACTTTTATCACAATAGCACAAGATGTTTATTGACGCTAAATTGGAAAAATATCTAGACTTAAAAAACATGCTAGACTTAGTCTATACCTACAGATTATGTCGGGCATGGTGTCTATATGTATCCTGCGGATGTGTGTATACACGCATGTGTATATGTATGCATTTTTATAGAAGTTTATATATGTATCTATATAATAGCATATATGTATATATATGAATGTATATCTGTGTATATTTCGCTTAGTTTCATATTAATTCCGTTCTGAATTTCCTGAATTTATATCAATCAGTTCTTGTCAGGTATTTCAACAAAAAAATAACATGGACGAGAAGAAATTCTGAGTTGTAGTAATCTAATAAATCCACTTGGTGTCACCATGACTTTGTTTATGAGTGACAGTTCATGCCAAAGTAGTGTCAGAATCTTTTTGAGGGGTTGGGGGGTGTTAAAAAAGTTAAATTGATAACAATACTTGATTTCATACACATATGCTATGTGTATCAGGTTCTTCAAACACTCCCAGACGTGACGACATACACAGGAGACATGTATGACAGATTAGGCGTGCTCCTGCTGCCTCATGCTATAGTTTTGCTTTTAGAGTTACTGTCATCACCCAGAAATGTGACACAGGAGGAAGTGGAACCAGTGAGGCCTTCTTTCACCTTTGACCGTCATTTAGTATAGTTCTCTGTGATTATAGATCTGCCCGGTGAGACCTTAAACCGGTTGCACAGATTCCATGCAAAACCCCAAAAGAAGTGCAGAGTTTAAAGAAAACAGTGGGGAAAATGATGTGCCAGTGTATTGAGCTGTAAACAATTTTTTGCTACTATCTGTTCTCAATTTAAGTCAAATAAAAATCAGAAAAAGACATCTGTTTGATGCATTTTTGTGTTTTATATCTACATGAGGTATATACCTTTACAATGTGAGATAATCAAACACCTTCCAAACTTTTTATTGTCTGCTCAGTCTATGTCTGGATTACCATAAGGAGAAGTTTTTGAATATTTCTGTGTCCTACCAGTACTTAAACTAATGACAGATTACCGACAGTGTTGTGGGAGTTTCCTTCTTGTTTAAAGTTCTCCTGGCAGCCATAGCTAATAGCGGGCCCTGCACTTAAAGTAGCAGGTAGACAGTTTATTACCACACAGGTGGATGACTTATGACTACATCTACAACTTTGCCGCAGGCTAAGTACATTCTCTCTGTAATCATTATGGGTGAAACTCACCATCAGTATGTGACGCCCACATGATTTGAGTATCCATCACTTTAACAGGTTGTGTCTAGTAGTTTTGTTTTTGTTTTTTTTAATTTAAAGAGTGTTAAATACACTGAGTCATCCCTGAGCTGAGGTAATGGTTTGTACTATGTAGCCTAGGTGTGCATGTAAACCATCTCTCCACTGCTGTTTTACAGACACTTACAAGGCGTTTATCTTTACCGGGAGTCAGGTTCTGTCATTCATTGATTTAAAAGCCCTGAATAAAGAATGGCGGTGTGTAAATAATGTCATTCTTATCCTCAGGTGTGACCAGTGGGCAGATGAAAAATGTTAAAAGGTATAAAGGGTTGAGACATGTAGCTCAGGTGAAAATTGTAATGATATATAGACTGTTTTACTATGATAATTTAGATTTTTGCAGCTGTTTGTGATCTAATGTCCCCGCTAAATGTCCAAATAAACTAAAAACTCTTTCCTGGAAGTATATTAATGTATATCACTGACAGTTTACCTTAGTGCATATGGTTATTTAGGTAGGCCCACTGCCATTAGAGCCGACTAACATCTGTACAGGACAAAGGAAGCATCGCTTTCCCCTCTGACGGATCAATCCGCAGCCGCGATTGATTCCGGATCGACGGCGAAAGGCGTCCGACACAGTCGGTTACGTCCATTTTGGGCGACCGAAGTCGCAGCGGAGTAGAAATGACTCCACCTTTTCCCAGCTCCATCAAAGGGCTGGGTCAGGAGGAAGATTTAAGCGGAAGGGAAGAGGAAGCAGAGGCTGACTTCAGACACGCCGTCCGGCCGCTCTCTAACCTCGCCGCCCCCCCCCCGGTGTCCTCCGCGCACAGGTGAGTGTCCCCCGGGGGACGCCCGGTGTCACGGCGTCCACCGGTCGAAGCTAAACGCGGACACAACGGCGTCGACGAGCCTCGACTTTCATCCAGGTCGCTTTTCCGTCCCGGGGGCGTTGGGGGCGCGCATGGGCGCAGCTTCCTGCGCGTTTTACGGCCGTCGGGTGGTCGGATTCGTGGCTCGTCGGCGGAACCAAAGATCCGACCCGCTGCTGTCCGGTTCCGTACCGAGGGACGTGTGCGGTTTTTCCATCCTCCGCCCTGTGCGCGGTGCCGTGCCGAGGCCCGTGTCCGCGTCAACGTGGGGCCGGGGGAGTGCGTTTCCACGCCGGGCGCTTCGCCGGTGGTCCTGGATGTGTGTGCCCGCCCCGCGTCGTTCCTGCCTGGGCCTCGGACGGAGGGCTCACCGGTTCGCCGGGTATCGTTGTGTCCTGTGTCCTCCTGAAGGCGGGTGGTCGACCCACACCCGCCCCGTCGGTTTTCACTGATGTATGTGTGCGTGTTTTAACGGGAGGGCGACGAATAAAAGCAGACGTGGTCTCGCCCCAGCGGACCTGAAATTAAACTTCTCTGCTGATCAGATGTTATAACGGTGTCTAACGGGTTAACTATGAGCCACAGTGGTCTCATATATGTCTGATGCCAGTCACCCATTGTGACTTGAGTTAAAGTCAGTCAAGGAATAAAACAACAGCAACAAAGTGAAGATGTACAAAAGTATCACTGGGGATTGATATGGGGCTTGCGTGGAAACGTTTTTGTTTCCAGCATGAGAGAAAAAAGCAGAATAGACTGAACTATAAAGGATCCACAGGGGACACCGAGAGGTCAGTGAGGTCACCGGCTTAGCAAGGCTGGATGATAAAGTCTTTTGCTTTTTAGGCCATAGAAATACTATCAAGCTACACTCTACAGGGTTTTTTCTTTAATATTTGACTAATTGAGGAAGAGTTGGGACTTTTTAAATGCGTGATTCTCCATGAAAGGGTAAATAAATATCAATGTCAGCCTATCAAATCAATATAACATTCTAGGTAAATATTGATAGTTTTGTCAAGCACCAGACTCGTAATTTCAACACCCTGGGATGAGGCCTTTTATTCAGTGCAAAATTGGGGAACAGATACTGTTGAGGCTAAAAGTGTAAGTCACTATTGCACAAGTAACCATCATTTGACGGCTAAGTTTGATCCTGATAAAGTAGAGCTGTAATTATTTTCAAATACTTTTTAAATATTTACACCTATGCAACTGACACATGGCATGTTAAGCTTACACTGCACATGGCCAGTTGTTGCAATGATAAATTTTGATGGAAAAAACAGTAAATGCACTCTCTGTAATGCATCTTTAACTGTTTGCAAATCGAGTAACATGGCCTCTTTGACTGTGGTTTTAAGAAAAAGCATGTGGATTGATTTTTTTTTTTTATTTACCCCCCCCCACCACCACCACCATTATGGTCTCTGAAAATAGATTATGGATCACTAAGTTCATGTAGACATGCAAACATTAGCCGTAACCAATGGCTGTGGGATGGAGACAAAGAGCCTGAAGGTCAACCAGCCTGGGTGTATCTCTGATATTAATGTAAACACTACTGCGTACTTGTGACTGTTAACGCTTCAAGGTTGTATATTGTTATCAGTTCATCAGCTTCCAATGTCAACACCTGTGCTGAAGGACTGGCATCTGAGCCAAGAGCAGAACTGATATTAAAAGTATCAGCTAGTAGAAATTACATTAGCTCTTTTTCTTCTTCTTCTTCTTTTTTTTTGTTTTTTTTTAACCGGATTTTTCTCAAGCAACCTCAAGGATAGAAGCTGCTTTAAGTGACACTGACATGCTTGCAGTCTGGATGTTTCAAATGGCAGTGAAAGGTTATTGTTAAAACAATTTGAACCTTTGAGTCAAAGGTTCAATTTGTCTTTAGAACTGCTGTCGTGGAACAGAATACTTTGTTTCATTTATGCTTTAAAGGGGTCTTCCTGTAGGTTGAGAAGCTACCATAACTGTCGAAATCCATTTTTATGGTTTGTTGGTAAGAAGAAAATTATAAATCTTGGCTGGAGTGACTTTCAAACTCACCCATCCGAGGCTCAGTCTCTTTTGGTTTCGTCAGAAGTATTGTGGGGTTTGATTAGGGTGTGGCCAGAATTTCAACATGATAAAGTTTAAACCCTTTGAAGCTGCTTTTTACTGGCTGTAAAAGCTCAAGGACAATCTATGTACTGACTTTTATTGCACATCAAATCAAACGGTTCATCAAATGAGGCACCAAATTTCCAAACCGCTGTTAAACATTATGCCAAAGGTTTAGTTTAGATTTTGGGTAATTATGCACCTATTCATTTCTGTATAGGCATTTCATAAGTAGTTACAAGTAAATTACTAAATATTTAGAGTCTAGTTTAACTTGTTCTTGTCTAAACGGTGCAAGGATAAGAAGTAAAGTTGTAAAGTCAGTTGCAAGTCAAATGTAAGTCCAGGCCTTGATCTGTCTTTTAAATATGTCATGATGGGTTGTTTTGTATTTTGACCAGTATGCCTGGAAAGGTGGCAACAAGTTTAGGAGTGTGTTTAGTTTCATCATTGACTGCTTTGTTTTTTTTGTTTTGTTTTTTTTTTGGGGGGGGGGCGTAGGCCTTTAATTATAACCAAATAACGCTTGTTTGGAAAAATTTTAATTTTTAATTCTGCTTGTCTGCATAGCCATTCCGAGATTTTACAAACAGTAAGGTCATTTCCCTGTTTAGTTGTTGTTTTAACAGCAGCATCATCAGTTTTTGGAAAATTAGACCAAAGGTCAGATTGTAGAAAACGCTACTATTACAAACTGGAAAAAGATTCAACTGCTTAGGAGATATTGGCACAACTGGCTATTGTTTTCCCCCTCTCTCTGTGATAAGTCATATCAGAAAGTTACTGTTATCCATTATTTTTAAAGCATTGAAAAAAGTTTGCATGTCCTAAACCATGAAGTGGGCATTCTAGTCATAGTAACGTCTTAGGTATTCTTGACAGACATGGAGAGTGTCATTCCAGTCGTGATGGAAGTCTTGCATAATGCCGACTTGTCTACCAGGTCTGTTTTTACACTTGACCCATCTGTCAAGTCTGAAGTTGTGTTGTAGTTTAATTTTAACAAGCTCTCTCATTAGACAACTATAAGGACACACCCTCAAGAGCTATTAAAGCTATCAGAAAAAGAGAAACTACGGGGGGGGGTGTCTCATACGCACAGTGAATACTGGGTGCTGGTTAACGATTAAGTTAAACAGTTTCACATCTGGAATGGGTATTGTAGCATAGATGGAAAACCAGCAATCAAATCTTAAATTTAAATTCATTTGCAGTTTTATATTTTCAGACTACCCTTGTGTAAGCTCAGATGCTAATGGTACTTGCTTGTATTCGATACAAGCCTAATATCTGTATTTGGTATGAAAGGTGGGCCATCTTTGAACCATAATGGCAGCAAAGCCTTATTCATGGTTAACATTCAGTCACGACATTCAGACATCAGTAGGTAGGTTCCGGGGAGAGAGGCATGTTAAGTGTTTTAAGTGATGGCTTGTTTTTTTGCAGGAACCGCCCATGTTAATCCCAGTTAATTTTACCTCTGTAGTCATGGGTTTGGTTGGAAACCCTCTCGGATTAACAGGATTGCAGAATATTTCAAGTCAAAACTTGTCAATTTTTGAACAGTCTTGGAAACTACCACTTAATATACAGTTGGTTCTTTACAACTACATCTTTTTTCCCATCTTTTCAAATGGTTATCATAACATTGTTCCAGTTTGATTGTTGAGATCTCAGATCACAGTCTACATCTCCTATAAATAAACCGGGGAGGGGGTAAGAAATGCGAGCGGCTAGACAATAAAACCGGTTTTAAACAAATCCCTAGGTTTCATTTGGAAGAAAAAAAAGAGGGTTGATAGGTAGAATTATAACCCCAATGCTACATTTGTTTACAGTCATCAGTTTACAGAAGAGCTTCATGGAACAACTTTGACCTGTAGTACTTTCCATGATTGTGTGCACACAGTTTTCCTTCGTAGTGAGGGATTATTGTAGACATTATGGTTGCATTCACCTGTAGTTTTTCCCATAAAATGGTTTGATAATCTGGCTAAATTGTTGGTTTATTACTTGTCCGACAAATTGAGTTTGTAGCCTAACAAAGTTTGACTTTATTTTGGTAATGACCCAGAGTTCTTAGATTTTGGCAATTACTTTGAGTATGATCCTATCATAACTGATAGAAATAATGGCCAAATTTACAGGGAGATGATACGACACCAGAGTTGTGATAAATAGGAATAACCCTCAAATGCTGTATAATTTAGTTTTTTCTTTATTTAGTTTTGTTTTGGTGTGGGTTTTTTTGGTCTTAATTATTTAATTTCTTTGCTGATACAGTTCCTGAGCATAATCATTTGCAACATCATACCTAACCAGTTACAGCAATTTTCTTTTAACTTTGTATACTTCAGTTTGTGGACACAGACCAGAAGATGCCGCCAAGCAAATTCACTTTCCCTAATGCTTCCTGAACCTTCCAAGGTGCAGACGCTTCTCAACGATCTGCATCAGCTTGAGCTCCTTCATAAAGACCCTGTGTACTATTGTGTGTGGAAAGTTCCAGAAATCAGAGTCGTTGGTGGGTGAGACCTGCAGAGGGGACTGAGAAGGAGGGAGGGAGGGAGGGAGGAAGGGAGGGGCATGAAGAGAATGAGACCAGTGTTGAACGGTCAGCCTTGCCTGAATAGTTGCAGGTAGGGGTGATACTGCTCCCCCACTATCACCTACGCCACCTACACACACCCAGACACAATGAAGGCAAGATGGTGTAAACATGTCAGTCCCGAATCAAGTTCAGCAGCATTCTTGAGCCTGGGGGCTGGGGGGGTGTAACAGTTACTACTGGTTAAGCATTTGATGTTAGTTTGCTTTCTTCAAGTTTATTTTCTTAAGTGTGTTATTATGCATAGTGGTCAACTTCATTTATAATCATACCACAAATCTTCCCTGCATGACTGGAAGCCAATGGACACATTTAAATCTTTGAGAGTTATGTGCAGTCACTGCTCCAATATCAGCTAAAAGCAATGTATATCTTTTAGACAAAGGACATCTGTAACAAAAAAAGGTATTATGCAATTTACAATGCAATGTCAGTGGCCCGAGCATTTTTATATTAAGATGCGACAACATGCGACATGATACATTCACAGTACAGAGTAAAAATTAATCTCACTGAAAAATAACATATTTTAATATAAAAACATTTTTAAAAAAGTAAAAGGACTAAAAACACAAGTTCTAAACTTAAATAAAAACACTGAAATATATATATATAATTTAAATCATTTATGAACTGCAGTTTCTTTTGGTATGTCTGCCAACATATACCAATTGCAGAAGTCTATAAAATGATATCAGCCAATGATATTAAACCGTTAAAATTCTGTTTAAGCTTTACTCTGCATGTGTGCCTGCTCATGTTTCCAACCCTGGTAGATTCTCTTAGATTTACAGCCTTTCTCAGCCCCAACCTGCTGAAGCCCTTGCTCGGTTTAGACCAGTTTACGTCCCAGATGTGTAATTTGATTTAAGCCTTTTTGACTTGACCCTCCTTTTTACCCTATAGTAGCTGAAGTAATGAAACCAAATTCATTCCTATGGCATTATCTGTTTTAGAAAATATGTCAAAGGGCATACCTATGCATGAGTTGGGCATGTTATGAATGAGTTTGATGATCCTTTAGTTAAAGAAAAAAAAAAAGTTTTCTTGATGACAAAGCCGCAGAACGAGTTTGGAAGAGGTTGATTTGTTACTTCTATGGAATTAGACCTACTTGTGTTTTTAATGTAGCTCATTTTATCTTGGTTGTTATCTCGAGACCGTTATGTCAGACATATCTGGACTGAGAAGACCTGAGCCCTAGGTGACAGTGTTGTCCCTGGGGCTGAGGAAGAGCACAGTGACTAATGCCTTTGTTTTCACTTGAGTTTGTAACCCAGCTGGCTTGATTGGAATGTGTGTCATTGTTGTTGCCATGTGAGCCTAGTATTCATTTAGCTGATCCGTATCAGTTTTAACTTGGCTTTCATTCAATTTTCAGGTTGAAGTTGCTGCCGTTTAAAACTTTGTCTTCACTCGTTCAAAATAAATCTGTTTGGTAAACGTAACGTAAAAAAATGTCCTGAGCTAAACCAGCAGAAACTTATACCGTCAGTCTTAACTTTTCACATGCAATTTGGCATTAACCTCCAAAGGCAGTGCAGCAGCTATACTATCTGACTATCTGACTTTTCGGAACAGATTTAATCCTTGCTCTTCCCCGTACATTGCGCTGGAACTTTTTTTTTTTTTTCCACACATTGCATAGCTTGACCTAAGATTTGCAGAGCGACAAGGCCTTTGCAGTAAAGTCAGACTCCTCACACCAGTGTGTCACATGCTGGTGGAAATTCTGGGAGTCTTATGCTCATGGCTATAATGCATCTGCCAACCACATGTTCCTGCAATTACTTTTTCAAGTAAACCACCAATCCATTGAATAACACTGATTTTTTTTTTGATTTTTTTTTTTAACCAAGATCAGTGCTTTGTAGTTAAAAATTTGCAATTATATGTAAAACACACTTGAAATCCTCATCTAGGAGCATTTAAATGTATTTTGATATAGCCCTTATGCATTTCAAGATGAGTTATAGATTCCCGGTCAGTCAGCACTTAGTGTAGTCAATTGGTTTGTAGTCTAAAACAGGCTGATGCATTTTGTTTGGCAGTGTGCCTTGGAAACAACAGTATCTATCTGCAGCACATGTGTGGTCTGTGGAATTTTCTGATTTTGCTTCTGAAGCATATGATCATAGATTCAAATTTTATATTATATTAATTTAATGCAGTAATTGTCATACTCTATCAAAATATACCAGTTGCCATAAAGAGCAAAACAAAAAGTCAACTTTGAGTTGAGTGGAAAAGTTGAACATTTTGAAGCTATTAATCATCAGCTCACAAATATTTCCAAAGGTGACAAGTGGGACCAGTAAGTTTCTGTGTCTCATTCATCCTCCACCTGAATGAATGACCTTTGGTTTCTGTCACAATATGTTTAGTTGTGCAATTTTGTTGTGCAAAAGCGCTGGTCTTTACATTTTTACATTTGAAATTTGTTTTGCGCTGCTAGGTAAGAGAGAAATGAGATTGAACAGCCATTTTATTTTCATTAAATTTATTATGTATTTTCATTGATGAAACAAAATTTACTTTTGTTTTCCAACAGTTAAATACAGTTGATACCAAACAGTTTAGATGCTTACTTGCGTAGTTTTACCATTTATATTTTGCAAGGACTTATGGTTTGTTTTGGTTTGATGTATCCTCCTTCACTCGTACATCGGTGTAGTCAGAAAGAGGGCATTTTTGATGGTTATCGCTTTTCATAAGCCAACCATTTCAGCAGGTGGGAGTCAGATACTTTTGTAAACCATAATCTCCACATCCTTCTGTCTTCGCTCTGTGGTGATGCTTAGTCTGCAAGGTGTCAAGTTGTGTTGGTTTCACAGGACAAGATGACTATCATATTTGAAATGGCTCTGTCAGCAACTATAGCAGAGAGCGATGATCTATATTCTTCACAGGTGTGTTTTGGTATTCGGAGGAGGGGCTAAAAAGCACTGAAGTGCCCCCCCCCCTCACCCCGCCCCCAGGGCCAGAGTTTCGGGTAAAACCAGCCCAGTCAGTCAGATACAGTGCAACACTGAAGATGAAATATTAAAACAAGATCAAAAGGTTTAAAATGCAAGAGTTTTAGATTTAAAAATTTCTTATTGCTATGTACATTTTCCAAAGCTAAATGTAAAGAGCATAGTCTACCTACAAGCATGAATGCTGCCTTGCAGAGAGAAGACAATTGTACAACTTGATTTGTGAAACTCTCAATGTTTATGCCATTGTGTACAGTTTTGATCAGCACATGTAAATAGCTAGTCACATTCACAAATGGGAAGAAGCGATGATGAAACTATAGGGTTTCCCAACGCATTTCTCCTTGTAGTTGTCATTGACCTGCTGCCAGAAGACTACAATGATCCACAAGCAGGAATGTACTATTACTACTTTAAGTAGTGGTGGTGGTGGTGGTGGTGGTGTTGTGTTGGCGTACTTGTTGTTGTTGATTTTGATGATGTCGTTGTTTTTGTTTCGTTTTTTAAAGTTTTTTTTCCTCTTCGGATTAGCTGGCTGTGACAGTGAGATCAGAATACTCAACTTCCTATCGGAGACGGTGAACCCTCCTCACACTACATACTCAGAAGAATTTTAAGCATTATCGTATGAGTCATCTCTTCCTTTGCAGCAGTAGTGTTTGTCTTCCATTAGCTTCACTATCCAACCCTGAGTAAACATCAGGGTTTTATGACTGTTTCATGCTTTGGAACTGCAGAGCTTGAGTGTGCTTTTTTTTTTCTCCCTCTCTCTCTCTTGTAGGCTCTTTATGTTGTGTTTATTTAGTTGCTAGTAAACTGGACATGGATGCTTTGTCTTTGCGATTTACTGAAGCAAGTCTATAGTGGATGTTTACCTGATATAAAGCAAATTTTTTAATTAGAGATGGTACACTAGATTACATAGACAATACAAGGCCCATAAAGTTAAAAAAGAATTAAATAATAATGATATGAAGGTTTTTGAAAATTTTCTGCCAAACTCGAGTTATATTAGTCATGACAGTGATTGTCCCACAACTCAGGAAAAAGAAATGGAAGCTAGTTCTGCTTTATGGGTGTTGGCCGGGTAGAGAGCCAGTAAAGGCGTAACAATGGCCCCCTTCACGATAACAGAGTCTCCACTGATTCCTCGCCTGCTGCCTGTGAATAATATTATCAGCCCACCCCTGAGAGAAAACTTACAGGACAACTCCAGAGTAGTGTGTGTGTGTGTGTGTGTGTGTGTGTGTGTGTGTGTGTGTGTGTGTGTTTTGTTTCGGCAGGTGGAGGGTGTGTCTCGGAGGGTAAAAAAGGGGGAGTTCGTACTTTTTGAAGTAAGGGTGGCGGTCACCAAAGTAACCAGTAGCGTGTTTTTTTTTTTTTTTAATTGGGGGTGTTGTGTGGTGTGGTTTTAAATAGGGGCCATCTCACTCTCACCCCAGTTGTACTCTCTCTCGGCTGCTGGCTTCCACACATTTCTGTCTCTCTCTCTCTCTCTGTCTCTCTCTCCCCCTCTCTCTGTCTCTCTCTCCCTCTCTCTCCAGCTCTGCCTCTTTTGCTCCCTCTCCTTCTGTGAGCTAGTTATTCATCCACTGTGTGAGTCAGGGAGGGTGGGGATTTGGACGACTGCTGTACCAGTCACACTCTGTCGGTTTACTTTTTCATTCCCTTACCCCTCTCTCTGTCTGTCTTTCTCTCTGCTCTGCTTTTTTTGTTTTGCTGCTACCAACCCTGCCTGTCCACACTTGTAGTTTACAAAGAGGCTTTTGCTGTGAGACGTTGTGAATAAGGAGTCTCATTTGCTTTGGATTTTTTTTTTCTTAAGGGGATTCTAGTCTCAGCAAGGTAAGTTGCTCAATGTTATGTAGAAGGTGAACTAACTTGTGTGTGGAGTATGCCCACATGTTGAGCAGCTCAGGGTGTTTGGGTTTTTTTCCCCTCCTCAGCTTTCCTCAGAGTAGGCTTTTTTTAAAAATTATTTTTCTTTCTTTTGGGTGTTTGAGGATCTCAGGCTTTTCTCTTTAAAATGTCTTTTATAACAGATACTTACTTTACCATATGTTTGAGTAATGGTTTCCTGGCTATTCCTATGATTTGTCTTCAGCTCTGCTCCAGTTTCTCCATCATTAACTCTTACCTCGTGAGTGTGAGCTTCCTTTTTCCATCCCTATGATTCATTGACATGGCTGTCATGGGAAATGTTCCCCCTCCTTTTCTACTGCTCTGTCTCCTTGGTAGATGCAAACCAGCCACCTTGTTGTCCATGTTGTCAAATTCAATAGGAGGTTGTAGTGGGATATAAATAGGGAGTAACCTTTTTTAATAGGACTTTAAAACCGCTTTATTTTAGTTTGGTTAGAAGAGTAGACAGATATAATCTAAGGCTGTACATTATAGACAGGTGCTTCAGCGGTCATGTATCTGCAGCTAGATTGCATCACTGTCATGGGAATAATAGAGGATCTCAGTTATGAGGAAGTTCCTGTCCTCCTCCTGGAATTACTACCAGGAGTGTTCATATAGCTCCACATCTATGACCAATCAACAATTAAGATAAGGTTATACTACCAGTTCAAATTCTGATTTAATGAGTGAACTTTTTTTTTTTTTTTATTGGTGATGAATAGGAGCAGTGAGGTGGAGTCATTACGTTTGACTTCATTGATAACAAGATACAATAAATGGTAAATAAGTGTCAGTGCATTATGGTGCAGTTAGTGCTTTTAGTTGTTCTTGTGAAAGGGTTTTGTGGTTTCAAGGGGCTTCGTTTTCGCTTTTCTGGAACTTCCATCTTCATCTGGATCTTAGTATACGGAAATATGGTTTCCCTTTTCTTGCTAGTGTTTTTGTGATCACAAGACTGTCCTGCTGACTTGCACAATCAGTTTTAATTCTGTCAGACTATTCTGTTAAAAAAAAAAAAAAACTAAAGTGAGTCACATGTTAAATGTTCTTACCATAGTTACAGGATGAAAACTGGGAAATTCAGATAACTTTTCTTCAAATTTAAAAAAAAACAGTCTTAAATATTTGTTATAGAATTTCTTAATTCAAATTTTGTGCATGGTTATTGTTTGTAAAATAATTTGAACCCAGGGAAAAAATTAGTTTTCTCATGTATACAAATAGACACTAACCTATTAAAATTTAATGCATCACCAACATAAGTGGTAATGAGAGTAGGATTTGACTTTAAGAACTCCTTACAATTGCCACTGAAAACAAAATTTTGAACTCCAATTTAAGCCATGTGATGTGATCAAATTGCCACTGCACAATTCAAGATCAGTCTGTCACAGTTGCCTAGACAAATACCACTAACCTGACCAGAGTATGATCTGATTAATTTAACTGTTCAGCATTTTTCCTCAGAACAAGACTCTGCACTACAGACATCATGGTTCTCTTGTGCGCCTGTGTGCCTCATCGTCTGTTCAAAAACAACCACAGCTTTTTGTGTAAGAGTTTTCTGAAATGTTATGTCAAATTGGTTACACAGCAACATCCCTTAGACTTTTGGTGGTATTGCTGAGTACTTAAACTCACAATTTCACCATGTCAGCGGGAGGAAGTTCGTCAGTAGTGTCAAGAGCAGGTGTCAGAAATTGGTCTGGAATCCTGGACTCAGTCACCTGCAAGCTTAACAAGGAGATTGACCAGAAAGAGGTGTTGACATAGCCCTGGGTTAACAATTGAAAAAGCCAGAGGTGAATGTGCTGTGGGGGGTGTCTACAAAAGGAAGAGGAATGTTTGTAAAAGATAATCTGTTTACACTGTGTGACTGTGCTGTTCAGACTCAGTTTTAAGTTTGACTCAACAAATACACAATGTATTAATGCCATCTTTTGATGAATTTAGATAAAAATTGTAATTTTTCCTCTTTGATGCATTTTCCTCCTTTTCTAATTACAAAGGAGATTTAACATAATCAGATTAAGGACAATTAGGTTCTGAGCCAGTTGATTAGGCTCATGCAAAAAAAGGGCTTCACTTCAGTAGTGTGTCTTTTTATTTTTTCTGCAGTCAGTGTAAGCTTGTTTCTAATGACGTAAGATAATGCCTTTTACATTCGCTCACTCAAAGTGCTCAGTGAGTCACTGGCAGAATTAAATATCCTTGAAATTTAGTATCAGGTATCTGATTTCCTTGCAAATTACATTTCCTTTTTGACATCCTGTAGTCACTAAGCCCTTTTAAAATGATACCAAAAGAAGGTTGACGTCCTTAAACATAGACCCAGCTCATTGTTGCATAAATGAATAAATTAAATGTGATCTTACTGTATTCCTTTCTTGCCATTTTTATAAGCAACACCTGTGTTAGCTCTGCTCCCTGCCCTTCTATCCATAACCTGACATTATTCGTTTTTAATTATGTTGGTTGAAGGAGGGGTGTACTTTAAACCTTGGGCAGTGAAAAGTCAGAATTGTAGTTTGTACATCAAACAATAGCTCCCTCTTGGTCCAGTATGTAGACAGACCGCGCCCTGCATGTCCTCTACTTTGTGAGTACACTTTAGAGTTTACACTGATATGGTAAGACTTCACCAACAGAAAAGCTCTCAGATCTAAAAACTATAGCAACATTCCTGTGTGCAAGGCTGCATGTCATGGCAATCTCATTAGCGAAATACTTCTCGCCACATTTGTTGTTGAGCTGATAGACTCAGACTCAGTTTGCAGTAGTAGGCCTCCAGTAAGTTTTGTTGCCACATTACAAGAGAAGAGTTATTGTTCAAAGAAGTTGGATATCTGTTACTGGGTGCAGCAGTTTGTGTTTTACGTTCTCTGATCAGCAGCTTTCCCTTTTGGCCTCCAGTCATGTGAGGAGAGCAGTCTGGATGTTGTGTCTTTAACTTCTGGCACCACTCCTGCACACAAACAGATTTTAGAGTGCCACCCTACTGTGGGATGTCCTCTCCGTTCCCTGTAGCACCTCCTCTCTGATATCAGACCATGTCTGATGAGTGGCTGGAGCCGGGGCAAAGCATCCTGGGATTTTTAGGTGGGAGTGTCTGTTTGGTGAGAGATGAACTTCTGTGTATCAGTAACTGCAATTCAGTTTTTGCTGAATCAGAAAATGTCAAAAAAAAAAAAAAAAAGCTCCTCCTTCTAGAGATTTATTGGTCACGGGTGATCACTAGCAAGACACAGGCAATGAATTAAACCCATGTGATTTTTATTTTTGTCACCCGTCGTTATATGATTCAGTCATGAAGGAGAACACTGCTGATTTTATTTTTTTTATTTTGTGATTTCCACAGATAATGAAAACACAGTGGGAAGGAGTCTATTACATTTTCAGGTCCCAAACACTTTTACAAAGCCCACGTATGGATCACATTTTGTCCAAAATGTGCATCTTCACTCTTTGAAATAAAACAAAACATTGTTTTCTGGAACTAAATGATATTTCAGTCATTGAATTGCCGTCATGGGACTGGTGGAAGGATTCCTGTGCTTGGCTTTAACTAGCTGAAACCAACGATGACCTTTTTTTTTTTTTTTCTTCTTCTCTTTTTGCAGATAATTGGGTTATAACAATACAGAATGGTAAAGATGCTTCGAGAGATTCAGGAGATTGGCTCACATGCCATGGATATCTATGACTACCTCTTGGCAGGAATTGGTAAGTGACCAACTTGACAAATCACACAAAAATACTTTGGGGTTCTTTTTTTTTTCTCCCTTGTTGTTTGTTTTGTTTGTAATGTCATGTTAATCTTTTTTTTTTCTCTAGATCCACGGCTGAAGGACTATCCATTGATGCAGAGTCCCATTCCCATGACTGCAATATTGCTGTGCTATTTGTTCTTTGTACTGTACCTGGGACCTCGTTTAATGGCCAATCGCAAGCCCTTCCAGCTAAAGGAAGCCATGATAGCCTACAACTTCCTGCTAGTGGCGCTGTCAATATTCATTGTCTTTGAAGTAAGACACTGTTGTTTAATGCGACCTCTTTTTTTTCACACGTTTTGAACAGTTCAGAAATGTTCAGGGCTGCTGTCTGAATAGACATGTCGAAATATGTGTAGTTTGGTTGAATTTCTATTTGTAAGGATCTGTTGTGAAATTTGCTTGTTATTGGCGACTGACTGGTTAGTTCAATACAGGGTTTTGTCACTAAGTAAAAAGAATTTTCTTGTTGTTCAGTTCTTGATGTCTGGTTGGGCTACAACATATACCTGGCGATGTGACGCAATCGATACCTCTGACAGTCCTCAAGCACTACGAGTAAGTCCTGCATAAATCATCAGTTACACATACAATAAATTTGGACTGATATCAACTGAAATCCTTTTTCACTGGCTTTGCACTGGTTCGAAAAGAATGATTTCCTGTTAACTTGATTCTGTATTCCGCTCAATAGATGGTCCGAGTGGCCTGGCTGTTCTGGTTCTCCAAGATTATTGAGCTCATTGACACAGTAAGTCCAACCCATTTAATCTGATGCGTCTATGCACAATTCATATCATTAATGTTCAGTCTTTATCACTAAAGACTGGCTTTAAGTAATCAATATGCTCTTACGGTCAGATCTTCTTCGTGTTGAGGAAAAAGCATAGCCAGATCACCTTCCTACATATCTTCCACCACTCCTTCATGCCCTGGACCTGGTGGTGGGGAGTTGGCTATGCTCCTGGTGAGTACACATTAACTACATAATGGCTTTTTCACAGAGTTAGAAACTGATTAGTGGATGGGACAAAAGCAGCCTGGGGAGATTTAGTTTGGTTGCTTCATCCTGCATACTGGGACCTGCATACATGTTTTACTTTTAGACTTGTATGATCAGCCACAATCTTCTTCATTTGCTTTCTAGTTTAGTCTTGTTGAGTCCATCATGAAACCTCGTGCAGGCTATAAAATACTGAATTCTGATGATTGAGAAAGCGATTAACCAAGGGTCTCTACGTAAAACCCCTAATTGTGTTTACATTCTTGATTTCTTTGCAAGGTCATAGGACCTTTGGCTACAATGGTGGAGTTTCTCTAATGTGTTTTGTGATTATTAACTGCAGGTGGAATGGGATCTTTCCATGCCATGGTGAATTCTACCGTCCACGTCATCATGTATTTCTACTATGGTCTTGCTGCTGCTGGTCCACGCTTCCAGAAGTTTTTGTGGTGGAAGAAATACATGACTGCCATTCAGCTCGTATGTATAACTTCATGTTTATATCCATGTTTCTGCTCCCAAGGCACTAAGATAAAGTTTACTACATTCACTTATAGTGAATGTTTGGCTGACTACTAATTTCTCCTCAACAGACCCAGTTTGTCCTGGTATCTCTCCACGCTACCCAGTATTACTTCATGGACAGCTGCGACTACCAGTTCCCCATGATCATCCACCTCATCTGGATGTATGGAACCTTCTTCTTCGTGCTCTTCTCCAACTTCTGGGTCCAGGCTTACGTGAAGGGTAAGCGGTTGCCCAAACATGACATTAAGAAGTGTCAGAACGGCACAGCTGTGTACACCAACGGCAAACACCAAGAGAATGGCAACGGCATCAACCATGGAGCCATCAACAGCAGCAGCAATGGCTCTGCTCACCATGAGAATGGCAGCGCTCACATGGGCAAGATGAAGAAGGCCTAGGATCTCTGGAGGGAAACACCCAAGAAGTATGACCCCACGAACCTGTTGAAACTACTACGGATTCCAAAGATAATTTTGGCTGTGTTTCTTTTCCTGTTTTTAGTTTTATGTGCAAAACATGGGGAAATTACGTGGTCAATGATTTCCACAGTTGGGGTCCCACATTTGGTTGGTTGATTTGTTTGAGTTAAGGAATCATCTATGGAACACGATATATGAAGAGAAGATGTTTTTGACCTAAATTTTATCTTCACTGATGTTGCAAACAACCTCTTATTTCAGTCACACACTGGTGGCCTTTTACCCCACTTCCTTCACTACTTATCTGACCCCTGTATCCTCTTAACCCCCCTGTGGACAGATGACTGTACAGTTTCTATCAAACTTGAAAATACTTTTTGTAAATAGTTTTACAACAAACAGAAAACACTAATTGTATTGGTATGCTTTAGACTTTCTAAATTTTGTTACATTGTGTATTTAAAATTAAAATGCCAATAAATTCAATTTTAAATTATTTTGTTTGACACTTTGTGTCAGAATTTTCGCTTGCCTTCAGATTAAGTGCTTACTGTATGTGTAACTCGCTGAAAACGTTTTCAGTTAGTTGTCAGGTCTCTCGGAAGACTCTGACATTGTGCTGCTTTTCGACAGAGAACAAAAGTATTTGCATTGCTTGCTTGTGCCTCTTGTCTCAGCTATCCCAAGTATGTGGAGCAAGTAGGAAGTAAAACAAGAGACCCATTCTGCTGTGTTTGAAAAGATCCATCGTAAGAGGCAGAGAGAAAGCATCCTGCAGTCCGGATCTATACACACTCAACTACATAGCTGGTTCATCGGGGACAGAAATGTAGGATCCAGAATGTGAAATGATGAGAACTATTTTCATCAAAATTACAGACTCGAATGGAAGCTTTCCTTTCAGTGTAATCTATGAATTAACCCTCCATAAAGTTACTTCATTAAACTGATATTGTGGGCAGAAAACGATTGAATATGAAATCAGTTTAAACTAGTTTTAAGGGAATTTTCATATCCTTTACTTAGGTATAATTGATACCACAATTAAGTTAAAAAAAAAAAAAGATTACAAATAAAAGTCCATCATTCAACATCTTAAAGCACAGAAGTATCCAAACTAAAATTATCCATCATGCAACAGTATGCTTCCTGTCTTTATTTATTAATAGTTAATGTGGCTGTTTGAAATGGAGCGAAGTTCAACAATATATTGTTTCAACAGTGGTTGGGGTCCCCACCTCGTCACAAGGTAATTGTGAAGGGCCTTTAAATAAATAATAGGATAGTAAAGAATGAAAAAACACTGTATAATGTCGGTCCAAAAATCATTGAAACTGTGAGGATAGAAAATGGATCATAGAAAAATAGAAACCTGTGACAAGGGGTGTTTGAAGGTGACAAGTCAAAAAGATTGGGAATCATTGATATCTACTGTATAGCAATGCATCATATTTTATAAAAAATGTTTTATATGTAAAATTCTAAACTACAGAATAACTTGCAATTTAAGTGGTTGAACAAATTCATTGGAGGAAAAAGTGTAGTATTTCCCTGAAATGTAGCAAAGTAGAACTATAGAGTAAAATTCTATTAAATAACTGAAGTACAAGTGCTACAAATTGTACTCAAACAACTGTGCTGAATCTTGTGCAGAGGGTCCTGGAAAAAGAGGCAGTAATTCAGTCATGTTGCAAGTTTAATTCCAGGCTGACATTACATTTCATGAGCAGTCAGTTAAAATACATCCAGTATGAAAGCATTCTTCAGGCATTCATTCAGTGTGCATCAAATTGCTACAGATCTACTACACACAGTACTTGAAATCATTCTCTTTTTCTCTTTGTTTTAAGGTTGTGGGGCTAAATCCAGCTCCCACTTTAAAGGTATTCTCCATAGTGGAATTTGTATTGAATATTGTGACATGAATGATATCAAGCTATGAAGTTGCTACTACAGATCAAGCACAGTGCTCTGATCTGATGGTCCGTCACAGGTTTCATGCGTACCCAGATTGTCTGCTTTAGGGCAGAGTGAGAACAAAAAACTGCCTAAGAATCAGACCACTTCTCTACGTGTGAGGGGATGAGATGGATGCAGACCTTGGATGTGGTCTGGTTTGCCCTTTGAATGCTTTTATTGCCCTGAAACTGATGGCAGCACTGATGATAAGTGCCAGAGACAGAATTTTGGTCAGGGTTAAAAAGATGAAATGGTGGCATGTGTGTTCTCTAAGTGATGTTCTCCAGGATGTAAAAGATAAGCTCCATCACGATGGGCTCATCGCCCCTCTTGCGCCCCCTGCTGTGTATGACAGGGATCAGCACGCTATCCAGGGCATTGAGGTACCGAGCTGGGAGGGGTTGCCCGTTGCTCCCAGCCACAAATCCCACCTGAAATTACA
The DNA here is from genome assembly GCA_016859345.1 of Istiophorus platypterus. NCBI lineage: Eukaryota > Metazoa > Chordata > Actinopteri > Istiophoriformes > Istiophoridae > Istiophorus > Istiophorus platypterus. The sequence continues at coordinate 11,635,278 of CM029123.1, read as the reverse complement.
AAACAAACCACTGATTAGTTTTACTATGATCCCTGGAGCTTGATTAATAAATTTAATAAATATATGACACATACTTGCAGTGTGCGAGTCATATGTTATGTTATATGTTCTCCTCACCATATTCAGACGAATATATGTTTTTACAATGAAATCTATGTAGAAGAAGCTTTTAGGGATCGCCGGACACAAAAACCCTTAACTGAAACCCCTGCTGATGAAACTGTAAAAATGTCAGCAGAAAGCAACCTTTTCATGAGCACAGAAAATAAACATTTTACCAGGAATATGCTGTATCCACAAACAAAATGTCTTAATGGAGCTTTCTTGTCTTGTTTTTAACTAGTTTGTTTAGGAAAATAAACTAAACTAATAAACTAATTAACTTATTTGGAGTCCATAGTTCATAGGGATTAACTGTATCTCTGATTTGCTATAATTTTTATATAATAGATGTCAAATAGTCTGATTTCCGACTTCATTGTTAAAAGTATGCAGTTACTATGTTTTGCTTGTTAGGACAGCGTTCATGATGTAACCTTCTTACTGGAGGCGGACACATGACATCTGATGCTTACAAGGCTAAGTTTAACCTGATGTATTGGACATATTTTCTGACCTCTTGAGAGTCAAAAGTGACGCGCAGCCCCAGTTTGGCCATTCCGTCCTCTTTCAGCAGTTTAAGGTGTGGACACAGTGCCAAGCAAAACGCCCGGGCCATCCGCTCTGTTAGCCGATTGTGTTCCGCAGAATCAGTCGCTCCTCCTTTGGGATGATCTCCCCTCTGCAGGAAGAACACCTGCACAACACATTCAAACACATGTCAAGGAAATAGACACTTCAGGTGGACCTAGGTGGAAGGTTTCAGCAGATCACCATACGAACTTCTGTCCAGCGGATGATCTTGCCGTTTTCTTTGTATTCTGACTTCTGGAACATCTTTGTGCTGCTGATGGACTCCATGGATTTCCCATCGATGGGGCTTATAACTCTGGGAGACACAAACATTTGAAATACTACATGTACCGATAATTACCAAAGTGACAGGAAGCAATTAAATAAGAAGGGTTAGGCTGGATGTTATTAAAACCTCTGGATTACCACCACTGGATTGAAAGAAATTATGATGACCTTACGTATATATATATATATATATATATATATATATATATATATATATATATATATATATATATATATATATATATATATATACATATATGTCATAGATGTTGTCAGATGATCTTTTACTAAGTCTAAGCCTTTTGAACATTTTCATAAATCCATGTCTGAATGTGACTGTTATATTTCTCTCTTTGAGATCGAAAGCTTTGTTCTGCAGCCACCACATGAACTTCAAACAGACGGACACACTCACCCCTTATTAACAGTGCATTTTTCCTCCACCCACTGTACACAAACAAGCTCCTGGCTGTCCGATTGGTCAAGCCGTCCACAGGTGATAGTGTAGTCTTTCATCTCCCGTAGCGACCGACGGAGCTCCGCCATGGTTTCCACAGTGATCTGCACCATTAGCCCATCTGGGGAGAGGGGACAGCGATACAGGAGAAACACACAAACAGACACCAACAGGGAGACCCACACACACACACACACTCACATACATCAACATGTACACACGCCTAGACAAACAGTCTGTTAAAATGTACAAAGACACAAACATACAAAAATCAACACATTCTGAATACACCAGTTTGAAGGCAGGGGTGTTAATAGGTACTACTTAAAACATGTAAACAATGAATTTCCTGCAAGCGGGAAGGTAAAAGTCAAGGTCAGCCTGACTCCCCTTTGAGTGGACATCCTACCTTCGACAATGCTGGACTTGGCCAGGTATCCTGCAGACGCTTTCAGAGCACTACTGAATATAAAAAAGCATGATCCAGTAACTGTAACAAAACATCGAGAAAGAGGGATCAATCCAGGTATAGTCAGTCTTTACAGCGACGAGAAAAAAAAACATATAGCATCATCTAGTGTTATATAAGGGAAAGTGCACCACTGACTGGCTACAATTTACCCCTTGAACCCTTACTTCCCTTTGCATCCCTTACATTTCCCCTTGGGCAGTTTCCAGATGAAGAACTAACTGTCTGTACTCAATCTATATCTACAATTGTATCAATGCACCTTATATTCCGTGTGATAAAATCTACAATCCTGTTTTGGATGGCTGCACAATTACACCAAATGGAAATATTTTATATGCAGGTCCATGAACCACTTTATAACATATTTAATATCTTTGTGATTTAGAATACATATCTATGGGTTTGTAAAATGTTTGGATTTATATTTTGAAATCATGCATTTTGGGCAGCAAATGCTCAATCCACTTATTTATCATGCTTAAAATTAAAATGGTACATATTTGAAATAGAATTAAAAAATTATACAACATCAGGCCCCACCTTTGCGTGGCTGATTGTGGATGCTGATGGCTTGGGTCTGGTACTGGCCACCATCTCCTTGCACACAGATGAGGTGGGAGTCTGCGTTCTCATTGAAGCAGGCCCCTATGGCCAGCACATGCTCATTGGACTTATTTAAAGCCTTCATTAGCTAATGTGACACAAGTGAGCAGAGAGGAAATGATGACGGATGATGAAAAGGACACGTGACTTAGTACCAACTGTGAGGAGTTTGAAGGCTTAGTGTTACCTCATTATAACCAGTGGTTGGTATCTTTATGCAGGTTTTTTGAGCCTCTAGATCTACAGTGAGCCCTGGCACCATTGGTAGGCTGTAACGGTAATTCCTAAAGTCCTGGAACAGGATGGGAGAAACGGGTCAATGTCTATTGCAGTAAGTTTAGTAAAACGTTACAGCACTAAACTTCCAATTAATGATGGTAAATTAAGTCTTTAACACCACTAAACAGAAGTTGTTGCCAAGTGTCAGACTCACTACTAGTAGTCTCATTATGGTGTGACCTATTTCCCCGAACAAGGGCTTCCTAAAGCGCACACTGTACAGGGGACACGGGTAAACTGGAAAGAGAGAAAGAAAGTGGGTAACTTGAAAGAAAACCTGTAGCATTGACATGCAAGATTTCATACTAACACCTGGCTTACATCTGTACTCAGCCCCGAGTCGCAGCATGAGACGCAAGGGAAAGGCTTTGGCCCAGGCCACCTCCGCTCTGTGGACCAGCAGGCCAAAGAGGTAGGGCTGGTTGGGCAGAGGTAGACCCTGAAGCGACTGGAGAGTGGCGTGAACGTACAGGAAGCCTGCGTGCTCTACACTGCCTAGGAAGCTACTTCCGAAAAGGGAGAGCGACAGGTGTTTCACAACCTTCCCTACAGAAATAAAGTGGAAAAAGACAGATGTGCAATTATAGCAGGAATAAAAACGGGAGATGACAGTCAGTGCATTGAGACTGTTTTCCAAAAGTGGGCAAAATCCGGTGAAGATCGTCACTACTAATAACAACCTGGTGAAACTAAGCGTATGTGTGCACCTTAGTATGAGCAGCTCTGACCTGTGAGGGTGTCCCTGTATAGCTGGATGAAGTGGCTGAAAATGTCTTTGGGGAAGCTTTTTTCTTCAGGCAAGAACTGCAGTAGCACCACCACCTCCACCTGGCCCACAGCATGCATACCCTTTGTCGTCATGCACCAGCACTTCCTGTTAACATCTGTCACACAATCAAGGCACAACCTCAAGGCTCAACATGGACATTTTTGAGAGAGAATACAAATTTCAAAGAAGAGGAACAGAGTGGGATAGTGAAAGTATGAGCTATAAAATGTATAAAACTAATTCTTTGCTATTTGAATTTTAAAATGGATGATTACGTGAAAATAAAATAAAAATACATACAGTTGACTAGCTTGACCATAGCAAGTAGGTTTGCATTGAGGACAAACACCAGGGGCTTGGGCCTGCCGCTCTCCAGCTCCTGAATAAGCAGCATCTCAGAGGGCTGCTCCTCCACAGTGTAATCTGAAGAAAAGAACATAGTATCACTGCTATTAGACTGTAGTGTCCTTGGCCAGTGCTCCCGCTTTGAGCTTGCAAGAACCAATTAAAAAACAAAAAAAGAGAAAAAGAAACTAGGTTCAGAAAAGAGTTATGATTGAAAATGAATTATATATAGCTGTTTAATGATTAATAACCATCATCTACACCCAGCTCTAAATAATATGCAAAGACAGACAGCTTTTACTAATGCAATTAGTTTTAAAACCCTTATTTTAACCAGGCAGGATGGGTCCACATCATAATTTACAGTAACAGCGATAGGAGCTAGTCATGACTTTTAAGTGGGAAGATTCAACACATTTATATAATACAGGCAGACCTGGGAGCTGCCCAGTACCACCGCAGTTTTGTGATTCTACAGATTAAGTTCCTTGCTCAACGGCATTTTGATGGCAGTCGGTGAACAAGGGGATGGGTGTTTATCCTATTGCATCTTAGCAATAAGCACAAAGTGCTGGCTCACTCACACAAGGTAAAACAACAACTGAACAAAGCTGAATATGAATTAGAGGGGTAGGTAGATACACAAACTAGTCTGCCATGTACAGGTCCGCATAAGTTCGTGTGTTGATTTTGCAGCAGCCTGGTTTTGGTCATGCATGATTTTATCCTTGTAACTGCAAAGAATCTTCATACTTAATGACACTGTGTTTTTATTACATTAAATCTGAGGTTTAAAGTCAACGTGTGCCCTTGTCCTGCAACCATAAGGCAGTTGAAGGGATTTAATGGCAGAGAAGAAATCCTTTCCACAGCTCAAAAGTAGCTGTGAGTGACAGATACAGGCAGGAAGCACTCATTAATCTTTCATACAGTGCAGACAAGCTTAAAAGTATCCATTTAGGTTCTTCAGCATTGCTCCATAATTGCAGCTGTCACTTCACAACATTTGCCCTTTCCTTTGTCATTGCCAAACTGTCCTTCTCTTCTTGTGCTGCCCAATTCACATGGAACTCCCGTCATCTCTTTGCGCCCGTTTTACCTCCTTTGACGCCTGTGGAGGTAAGGATGGGAGGCAGGCCGTCAAGGGGGATGAGGTTGGCAGAGCTGCTCACTAAAGCTGTGGTGCCCCGGCCATAAGGACCACAGGCCTCCTAGAGGAAGAGGGAGACAGAGGAGTGGGCCCAGGTTTGCGACAAATCTATGTTGGGCAAAAAATATCTAGCATACAGAAGCTCTAAACGCTGACGTCTACGATTAATTTTCCCCTTAATTGTAGAACAAGTATCATGTTCTCTATCATCTATCGTCTGTGATGTCACGTCTTGGGCGATCTTACGCTGATAGACATCCCATGTGGCTGCGAGGTTCTCCTGATCTGCGGTGAACCCAGGGGACTCTTAACTGGCCCGCCAGGCGCTCGTCTCATCAGCGGGGAGAAGGATGGCCCTCTGACTGGTGTGGTCGGAGCAGACTCTGACTGCTTACTGGTGACGATTTCATCGGCGAACCACACCCTCCTTTTACCCCTTGGGGGTGTCCCTGAGGAAATAATGTCAAAATTACATATGCAAATTATCATTAAAAAAAAACATTAACTTCCACAAGAAATAAATCTGTCCTCACTTTTGATGAGAGTTGAGTGACAGGAAACACAAACTCGTCCCTCCTTTCCATCCAGATGTGTAAGTCTAAACTTCAGATTGGAGCAAACTGCACAAAACACCTGACAATGCACACATGCACATGCACACACAACATAAGGACAGATGCACACACACATTTTCACACATCAACTATCGAGTCATTCTTTTACCCGGTAGCATCTAATCGCATTTTGTTTTAAATGCTGCACAACACATGAAGAGAAAATTTGCCTCACCTTCCCACAAGCACGGCAGTGGTGCCTCCTCTTAGTAAATGTAAACTTTACCCCACACTTCATGCAAACCTGCGCTTGAGCATCAGGAACCCACACTGGTGCTATTTCTCCAAGGATGCTGCCACGATCCCTGGACAGAATACCAGCTGGACTTGGCTGGCACTCATTGTCAGGATCCCGAGGGGAGGCCGCACAGTCTCCCATGGCCCCCTCCCCGCTGACTGCCTGGTCCTTGCTAGCGCTTCTCTCCTCTCCTCCATTAGATTTGACCATCTTTGGCTGACTCTGGAGCTCCCCGGAAACCCTGCCATATGCTTCTTCATGTGAAAGAGCAGGAGGTGTTGCATTTGCCTCCGAGCTGCACGGCTGCTCTAGCTGCTGCTCCAGCCTGCTCTCCTCCAGCTCCTTCTCCTCAATCACAGAGTCCTCCTTTGATGGGAGAGCCTGGGGTTTCTTCTCCTCCGCCACCTTCTCTGGCCATGCAGCTTCTGCAGGGCTCAGCACCAGGGGGCTGGACGACTCTCCAAAACAACTCTCCCCCCATGAGGAGATGGCAGTCACAGTGCAGCTGCCCTCCTCCAGCTGCGAGGGGGAAGCGATTTTGACAGGATGTTCTGATGGTTTCTGCTCACACGGCACAAAAGTGGTTCTGACTGTTGCATCTGAGGCAGCTTTAGAGGGAGATTCTGGTCTGATCTGTCTGCAGCCCAGTCCGGGTTTTGACACATCCCCATCTTTGAGCACCAGCAGACAGGGCCTGTTCATCCAGTGATGCTTGGTGTCCTGTAGAGATGGATTTTCGCCTTCATCTGTTTCGAGATGATATCATGAACACTCAATGTTTCTGTCTCTTTTTCTGTCTCTCACACACAGAATTACACACACTGTTCGTGCTCATAATTAATTAGGACTCATTAGGTGGAAAACCTGGGTTCACGTGTTCACATGTGGCCATTTAACAACAGGTGTAAATTTATATCATCACTTCTAACACACCTCCTGGCTTTCAATCATCACTAAAGGCAGCATTAGCGTATGTTCGCCGTTGAGATCCTGTATGATCACAGAACAGACAGTAGAGTTCTAGGAAAACGAGATATACTGAGGACTAAATATTGATATAGAACCATATTGGTTGTAGAGGTGACTGATGATACATACAGCATCTCATAAAGAATGTCTGTATGTTACCTTGGGGAATTTCAGATTGCTTTGTTAAGTTGCAGATGTTCAGACTGAAGCCTTGTGTGTTTTTTTTGTTTGTTTTTTTAAATATTGGTCCATTTTTAGATGCCTTTGTTAACAGACCAAACTCAAGTTAACAACTGGTAATGACATTCTTTGGATCCAAGTTCTCAACTGATTACCTCCATTCTCTAATCTATCCATTCATAATCCCGACATTAGATTCTAAATAAAGGGAAATTCCTCATCTGATTACAACCAATTACTGTTCCAGCAGCCCTCTCTAATATAATGATCGCATAATAACCATTACTGTACCTTACCAGCAAACGATGCAGGGGAAGCTGGTGTTTCATTGAGCTCTGCGATACCAGTGATTCACGAATTATGACTCAGGAGACTAAAACAAGCACTACAGAACTCATATAGGTACAACACCCCGGGTATTACAGCCTGCTCGTTCTATACATAAAAAGATGTAATGGGTGGTTTGGCACAAAATTACAAAAATCATATTTGATGGAACGGATCTAGCCCCAGTTGCAAAGAACGTGTGAAATAACTACTTTGCCAGGTTAAACTGCATTGCAGCTCCTGCACAAAAACAACATTTTTTTAAAAAGGAACCGAGGCGGGCCGCGCCGCGCCGCGTCGCCCCGGCTCCGCGCCGCGGAGTCGAGATTCTCCCGAAGCGGCGTCGCGGCTGCACCGGTGCCACTCGCCCGAGCGCGCGTCTCCCGGGACTGTGACGCATTCCGCACACGTGCAAATGTTTAATCCGCTCGCAGGCACAGAGGCCGGCGCCAATGCGACACTCACCCCGCATCCCGTTACACCGGATCGTGCGGGGCGCTTCGCTGAGGTAGTGTGTACGGAGGCGTCAGAGGAGCCTGCGGACGGCCCGTGTATGCACGCGGTCCGTCATCACCAGGGAATGTGCGCAACGCACACACACACATACACACACACACACATACATACGTACATGCACGCACACGCGCGCGCGCATACGTTTCAGGTGGTGCGGACTATGCGCGCAGCCAAATGCTGTGTCAGCGGTTTTCTGTCACAAACACAGACGCGCATCATCATCATCATCATCATCATCATCCTTTAACACACAGGCAAGGAATGTGGATCGGGCTAAATCACCGCCAGCCCAATGGAATCAATTCATTTCTTACCCTCCGTTATTGCTTCCAGGAGGCTTTCATTCTCGTCATCCCGCGCAGAGAAGAACTTCAGCATTTTATCCTGTTACATCTGAGCGCCGGAGGAAAACGGATTCAAGCGGCAGTGCCTCGTTGACAAGTGGAGGATGGGATGATTTCGCCTCTCTACCCCCCCTTCTGTGTGATCTCCCCCTCCCCCGTGTCTCTCTGCAGCTCTTTAAAGAAACTCAAGAGGTGTGCAGAAATGTCCCTCCCCAGTTCGCCGTCCCCACAGCCCGCAGAGCAGCCAACAAGCCAAGACAACAGACTTATGGTGCCAGATATGCGAAAGCCAACCTGCATGCACAACTTTGCATCCTGTAGGATATACGTAAGGTTTCAGCAAGTCAGCATCATTGTATTAGTGGGTAATTCTCATGCAGAAACCGCATGATGAAATCTTCATTTGTTTGAGAACCACTAACAGTTAAAAAAAAATCTTCTCAATGAACACAGCACCATGTAAAAAATGTTAAATCGCTTTTATTTTTCTCATGAACAAATAAAGAAACAAAATCTTAAGAATAGCTTTATGACTACTGTTATTCTGACCATGACTTAAACAATGTGGGATTTATCCATTTGGATGTTTTGTTTCTTTAATAAGGGCACAAGCCAGTCTGACTCGGACATCCTCGGGCCACTGTACAGTAGAAAAGTCTCTGGTTTTGTGGGGGTAGTGTCTGAAATGTTTGGAAAACTAGACCTTAAAATACCGGAGAAGGTTTGTCCCTTCACTGCAGTCCAGTCAACATGCACACGAACCTCATCTTCCTCAGTTTGCCTCGTTCTTAGAGGCTTCATCAAAGTTCCCCACCAGATCTGCAGAACAACATCGACAACATGATGTGAATTGGAAATTTGGGAGAAAACAGTTATGCATGATACTGTATTAGTGTACAACAGACAAAATACCACTTCTAGAGAGTGGATCAACTTAAACAAATTAAACAAATTGTTAATTTTTATACATGTAATGGTCCATACCTGGAACATCATCATCCTCTTCCTCGATAACCTCTGCCTTTGGAGCCTTGTTGTCCAGAGCTGAGATGAAACGTTCAAATAAAATCTTATCTTTGGATATTAAATGACTATTATGAACTAATGCTAAACACAACAGTGTCCAGAGTTATTAGGACAGTTATTTACCCCTTTAAAAAACTGAAACTATATAAGCATTACCTGTTTTTAAATATTCACTTTATTTTTTCAGTAGGAATGGATGGGCTTGTGCCTCAGACAGTCTGGGTACATGTATTGAGAGATGAATTACCAAATTGTTGGCTTTTGGATTTTCATGGGATTTGGTGGCAATAAGAAATGTACAGAAGAATAACACCAGCCCTGTTTCCTTATGAACAGGGACAACTTTGGTCCAAAAGATGCAAGAACCCACCAAAACACACCACTTGAGAGTGGACTGCAGACCCACCAAAGGAAAACCTTAGAATTAGAATTCACCTTTCTATTAATCAGTAACCATCACTGGCAGTGGTGCTGCGACTTGTATATTACTGTCACTTCTCTTACAGAATACAAAAGCATAATCCCTAATCCCCTAGTTAAAGTTAATTGCTCATGCAGACAGAAATCTCTAATTGGTCTCATTGGGCTTTAAGAAACTGCCCAACATACCTCACCCTCTATCTTTAGACCCCCAATAAAAACTGCAAAAAAACACTGTGAAAAAGTTTAGGGAGAGCAACAGAGAAAGGGGGCCATGTTGTTTGAGCCAACAGGTACTACAGTGACTAATGTTTGGTCTCTGACTGGACAACAAATGTTTACACCAGTCCCTGGCATGCCCACAAAGCCAAGTCTTTCAGTCGCCCACAACACCTGCTCCTGACAACTCAACATCATCTCATCCATGAGGAAGTCAATCTGAATTTGCAAGAAATATTTTTACATTCAAGAACAAGGCTTCAGACCAGGTTATCCCATCCCATAGTATCGAGTGTGTTGCATTTATAAATGTTATATTTAAGCAACACTAAGAAAAAAAATCTAAATACATACCAAGCTAATCATCCCACACAACAAAAGAGTTATTGTAGGATCTCATCCTTCCTAGGAATGTGGTGACTAATCTCGACTAAAAGGCAAATTACAAACCGTCTCCTTAATAGAAGTTAAACTGGAGTTTTCAACATGTGATGTGCTTGTCTCTGAGCTGGTAAACAAAATAATGCGGTTGTGGAATTCATAATTCTCATGCGGTAACTTTCGGCTTTTACATCAAACTGTGAAATCTCAGCGGTCTGATCGCTCAAAGCACACCCACCTTGCCGAGGGAACTGTTCTGCCAGTCTGCGCAAGCTGCTGAGGCTATCAGCTCCCAGCTGACTAAGGATGCCCGGAAGCATCTCCGTGAGTTGCTTGGTGTCAGCTTGGCCTGTGATGGAGAAGGTGTTGGCAGACAGAGAGGCCTGAACTTTGGGGTTGTTGAAGTGGATCACAGTCCCGTCATCCTTGATCATATTGACCTGAGGACAGAGACCCCTCAGTGCACAAACACAAACACAAACGTACAAATAGATGTGTTAATGTTTAAGATTTCCTTGTACAGTACATCCATACAAATTTACCTCCTCAATTCCAGCAATATTGTTGACAGCCAACTTCTTTAGTGAACTCTGAAGCTTCTTGTCATCAGCTGTTGCAGTTCTGTGGACCACCTTCTTCTTTCTGCGCGCAGAGCCCTGAAACCAAACAGACAGACGACTCAGACAGCACCAGGAGGGTAAAAATGAAGTAATGCCAACAGATTAGCACTGCTGTCCTGACAGCTCCTGTTTTTGTTAAACCCATAGCAGCTTTTCGTTTTGTGTATTACAGCTAAAGAGTGACTTTACATGGACCAGACTCCATTAGTTTTATAGCAAAAAATCAATTATTATATTTAAAGAGATTTTAAAATGAGCTATAATTATTGGTATGGGGAAACGTTAACGATCATTCTGAATCACTATGTATGTGTCTGTATTCATGTTGCTGTAAATAATAAAGTATCATGATTCCATTATAAATTACCAAATCATTCTTAGAATTAGGGCAGCAGCTTCAAATTATTTTCATTATTACTTAATGTGTTAAATACATGTTAACATGTGTTAACATGTTTTAAAAAAAGAAACTATACTGTAATATTTAAAAACACACACATACAAAATGCTCAGTTGACATTACACCTTCCCGTTCTAAACAACAGACCAGTTCCTTGGTGTCTAACTTACCTTCCCTCCTATCCGGACCTGGGCTTGAAGTTTTGCCAATTTTTCTTGATTCATGTTCTCACCTACAATTTGACAAACACTGCAGATGATGCTGTAAAACAAATTGAAGTTATCTGTAAGTGGCTGAATCACAAACGTGGAGAAAAAGCTTCTTTAGTCAACAGGTCAAATCAGTAGAACACACAGGATATCTGCACTATCTCGTCCGCACAGTCTGATCAAGCTGCTGCTGCTGCTGTGTGTGTGTGTGTGTGTGTGTGTGTGTGTGTGTGTGTGTGTGTGTGTGTGTGTTCTGTCTGTTTTCATCTGCAGAAGCTAAAGACACACACACACACACACACACACACACACACACACACACACACACACACAGTTTGTCATTGCTTTGCTAGGTCCGATAGCTCCACTTCGATCAAACACTACATAAACACGACATGTTTCACGTATATCAACATTTACCATCACAAACCTGCTCAAGTGTCGTCACATACCATATAGTTTGTTTCTTTCTTCTTCTTTTCCTGCTTCTTCTTCCTCTTCTTTCTTCTTCTTCTTCTTCTTCTTCTTCTTCTTCTTCAGCTTCTTCAGCTTCTTCTTCTTCGTTTCCGACCTGCTGCGGGACTTTGGGTGTCGTGCTGCCATCTACAGGACACCTTGTAGACCACACTAAGAAACACTCGCCCACCATGACAGGCTGCTGACAATGTCGATATCAGACGAGATTTTATTTACTTTTACACTATATATACAAAAAAAAAAATCACCTGAATGTTACACCTCGCACTTTATATATTGACTTCTTTAAAGAAATATTCCGTTTCCAATTTTGAACACTTTATATCTTAACTGAGGGATGACTAAAGATGTGTAAACAGTGGGCCAAAAAAGAAAAAAAGAAAGTTAAACTCATCGAGCAGTGGTAGGAGCTGCGCTTAGCCGGGCTCCAGGCAACATATACAGGGACTCGTGACCAGTTCTCTGATTATAATTAATTTACTTTGTTTTGTGCACCACTTAAATTATTATAATATAATTTTTTAGAACAATCATTTTCAATTGATCATAAATCAACACTGGAAAAAGTCTATACTTACTCCAGACAGACTAAGCCCTTTCTCTCTCTCTCTCTCTCTCTTTCTCTCTCTCTCTCTGTCTCTCTCTCTCTCTCATTATATATATATATATATATAATACATAGATAGTTAGTAACATTTAAAATAAATACAAATAACTATCTGTGTTGACTTGATGATGATGATGATGATGTATATTACAGTAGTGTTTTCTTGTATCATTTTGCACATTCTGCTGCAGAAATCTGCTTAACCTAGATAAACTGCATTAACTTACTGAAAAGTGTTCATATCATAATCCAGAACTCACATGTAGCCAGCACTCTCTGATTCACAGCACCAGGGAGCCAATGAATCAAAACACCTTACTTTTCACACATGAGGGCAAAAACACAGGGCTGTACTAAATTTTTTAACCAGGGCAACTGATACCAGCAGCAGTGATAAAATAAGCCAAAAGGGTTCAGAAATATTCAGTAAAAGTCCTCAGATAAGGTTAAGGGCCCAGGCTGGAGCAGGCAAATGGACATTTCAGCAGAATTAATACCCAAAGACAATAACGTTTACAATACAAAAATTACAATAAAGGAATAACTGGACCAGCATCTCTGACTAACATGATTATGAGCGCTGAGAACATTTTAAACAGATATTATTCAGAGCCACTGATGCATAAAACAGAGCTAAAAGTTGAGACAAAAAGTTAATCCCACATTTCACAATACACCACAATACTGCCAGCTCATGGTGACAAATTTGCAAAGACAACATGAAAACAGACTCAACATTATGGAGAATGTACAATATTCCAACTTATCTTATTTCAAAAAGATTCTCCACATCCTCGCAGCTCCTTTCTGTTGTTCCATTCTGAGGCGCACTCAGATCAGAACCATTCAGACCAGGGATCAGGTGATTGATCGCAGCATTTGGAGGATGTAGTCTGCCAAGGGAGCGGCAGTCAGACACAGAGCTGAGGAGCATGCTGCGGTACCAGCAGTGTTGGTTATGAGACTTTGAAGCCCAGTAGCAGTGGAACAACAAGAAGATTTTCCTCAGAACAGCCCTCCTCAGCAGGATGTAGACCCAGGGGTCCAGGATCTGGTTCCACGTGGCCATACGTATCAAGATCAGAGTGGAAGGTGCAAGCTCATCTTTGGCTCTGATGCTAAGAATCATGACACGAACCTGGTGGAGTGGTCATAAAATAATGGAACATGTAAGAAGGAGCTGAAAGACTGCAGCTGCAGGAATAATAACTCTAGTACTTTAGTGGCTAGAAATTGGGTTTGAGGAGGCAGTATTGTGGTTTATGCAAAAACCCTTCAATATAGACCTTAATAGACAGAAATTGACAGACAAATAAATCACAGTGGTAGTTTTGGACCGATTAGTTAAGACTTAACTAAAAAATTCAACATAACTGATGCAAATCACTAACTTTAACTGAAGAAATTTCACTGAGTGATTGAAAGCTTTTTACAACATATGCAACCACTTCATTGGAATAATTTTTATAGTTACTATTACACAGAAGAATCTATTTTTTTTTTAACTTAGACTGATGTTGTTTGTCATTAGGCATCTTCTCTTCAGCAAGACAGTGATTATCTTTAAAAACTTACAAAATGTGATACAAAACACAGGCTTTTTTCAAATTATGACTCAGAAGTGACTAATGTGAAAGTGGAAAAGGTTATGGTTAGAATAAAAGTATTCAGAAATATGAAAATCTGTGCCCTTAAAAAGATGCAGACATATAGTGTTTGCTTGTTTTAAAATGCCACCTCAATCTCACTCAGTCGTGTTCAGTTGGCAAACACACCAACTCTTGTTTTCATTGGAGTTTGATTATGGCAAATTATGTTCTGGTCACATCCACCACAAAGTCTATGGACAGCAGCCAAGCTGTTTATCAAGATTTTCTACAAAATGGTTTGATGTTTCTCATGCTTCTCTGTACTGTGGGCATTATACAATGTTTGGTGCATATTGGTCATTATATTCAACAATATTGGGGGAAAATTGTTTTTCTAATTAACCTAAAGTTTTTTAAAGTAGCATAAAAACTATTCTGTGAGAAATCAGATCAGAGAGATCAGTGTTTTTGCCATTTAACTTAAGGGATTTGAGGAGTGTTGCATGTATTGAGCTGATGAGAGTTTACTCCAAGGAGCAGCGATAAGGTTGATGGATGAACCATGTCATAAAGAGCCCATTTATGGAGGAGGGGAGCAAGCTTGAAATGTAGTCTTGTTCAACTAGAGGAAGGTGAATATTTTTGAAGGGTGGCTCAGGAGGTCTGCACATACTGCAGATTTTTAGGGGTTTAGTGAAGGGCTGCACAGTAAACTATTGAAGTGTTGGAGTCTTGCAGCAATATATAACTAGGTGAGTGCTTCAGCAGCAGGGAAGAAGAAGGATGAACAGATTGTAAATGAGAAGCAAAAGTATTGTTTTTAAAAATCTTTTCTAGGGTCATCTTTTCATCTCACAGCACAAATAATGGGACCTATTAGGTTTCTCTTATTTCACTGTCTCTGACCATCACTTTTTACTATTACTCATTTTCTTGGTGTCAGGAAGTAAGAAACACACCACTCTCAGCTGACTCAACACCTTGAAAGAGCTCCTGCAGTGTCAGTCTGCACTCTGATATTTTTTATGTCACGTTGAAAAGTTAAAGGTGCTAAATATAGAGTCTTACCAGTAATGGGCCCCAGCAAATGCAGGACACCAACATGATGGCCAGGAGCTGGCAGATCATCTCTATGTGGTAAGCAGTGCCTCGGCTGTGATGCTTGCGGCGCAGCCTGGCATGCAGCAGAGTGCAAGTTGTCAGAGTATTGCATACAATGGAGAGCAGTAAGGCCACTAGTCCAAGCATAGAGAAAAGCAGGGGCAGGAATACATCCCGCCAGTCTTTGAATTCCATCAAATGGAAGAAGCAAAAGCTCTTGGAACTCTGAACCTTGTAGGGCTTCAACAGCAGGACAGGCAGCACAGCCACCAGGGCAGCGAGCAGCCAGGTGAGGCCCAGCAGCCTTTTCATGTGGTGAGGAGCTAACACAGTGGAGTGGAAGATGGGCCTGGTGACCCCGATACAACGCTCCACGGCCATGGCACTTCCAAGGAACAAGGGGCTCAGGCCAAAGAACACCATGGACACCCCGAAGACACTGCACATGATGCAGTGAGGGTCGAACATCTCCCATTTCCTGTGAGAGCCATAAACGAAAAGCACCAGGGAGCCATTGATGAGGTGACCCAGCAGGTCGGTGACCACCAGGCTGCTGGCAAACAGCAGGAAAGACACCCTGGACTTGATCCGCATGCGGTTGTAAGATTTGACCAGGATAAAGAGGGCGAGGCTGTTGGAGAGGATGCCCACGGTCATGGAGATGACCGAGGCAGTGACGGACTGTTCTCTCTGGCTGTGGATGCTGTTGCTGGGTCTGACCTCTGACCTGCAGCTTGACTCTGAGCTCTGATTGGATGACATGGTGGAGATGAAATCTGAAGGAGAGGGTTAAAAGGATGATGGGCTGTATTATTCATTTGTATTAAAAACACTAATTTGGAATCAAATTTCTGAGGCTTGAAAAATGGCTTTTGAAAATTTAGAATTTAGTCTGGTGAGAGATTTATTTGAAACGTGATCATTTCAACCAGAACTCAAAGTTTCATTGATTTGTAACAATTTCATAATTAAGTGTTAACAACATTTCTCAGTACCGTGAACATTCAATTTTGAGTGACTTACTCCCTTTGAAACTCCCCTTGCTATATTTAATGTTGCATATTTTCCATTCACAAAGAATTTTCTCTGGAGCATAACTCCTGAAATTCTTTTACTATGAAAAATAAATGCACAGACTCTCATAAGACCACTTCAAATCTAGTAACTTTTACTACAGAGAATTGTCAGTATCTGGCAAAGTTTCTTACCTCAGATTTGGTCTTCTCTCACACAACTTGCCATAAGTCAACAGCCCCTTCACTCTCTGGCCTATAAGACCATCAGTAAAACAAAGTGGCGTATTGTCAGCACAGCAGTAAATGCCACTGAAGGTCCCGAAACTGCTCTCCTCAATGCTCCCGCCGAGGCATTTATCTGAGCCACTTGTCTCGTCTGCGCTCAGCCGGTGCCAAGTCTCAGGGGGAGCGCTCCTCAGAGGCTGCCCACATTGGTTGCGTTCTGCAAAAAACAGCTGCATGCTTTTGTGTCACCAGTGTGGCTGGGAATCATAACAGAAATAACTATGCTGATAAACTTCCTGTTAAAGAAAGCATAGCGTCAGTCCATGTAATTAGGCATGATTGCTCTACTAAATGTACGAGTCTGTATGTTTGGACAAACCCTTCACGGAGGTTGTTGCTTTCCTTATCATTTCTGGATATATTTTTTTTTACTGTATATTCTAAATGATTTTGTCTTGTAATTTTTATTTTGTAAATTTAAGACTCTCCATGAACTCACATTTAAAAAATTCTCCCATCCCCATGACCTCATCCTGTTTTTGTTCGTTGCCTGATCATCCTGTTTCTTGTGTTTGCACTGTAGAAAGTGGTTATCAGCAACATCTTACGATGACACGAAAATACAGGCTGTACCTTTGATAGCATGGAATCGCATGTTGAAGTCATTCTGGTTGTACAATGCAATATAAGAAAAACAAAAGATTTAGAGTTTTTTTCCCCATAAAACTCTTTAAAAACAAATCATCCACAAATATCTTTTAACAGGAAGAAAATAAGAAGGGTCCAATGTGCACCAAGTCTGATTACTTTGACAATGTGCCTTTTTATCAGATTTATCATCTGATGGATATTTCATTTTGGAGCAACCATTTATAATAGAAATAAAGTGGGAAAGAATTATTATGTACATGTTTAGCATTCATTGTCCAATGCCAAACTTCACTACAAAGCTATATTTAGATAACAAGATATGAAATGTATTGTTTCTTCTTAACAACACAACAATATTCTGATGGCTTGGACTGGACAGAGTGTTGGGCTGTGGTTCACAGAAAGATCCTTTTACTGAGCTAGTCAGACTAAGTAATCACACCTTTTGTTTTTTTTGTATTTCTGATGGCTTAATATTCTACAGTTCTTTAGAACAACCTCTAGCTCTGCAGCCACTCATCTTTTGCTGATGGTATTTATTTCCAAAAATAAAAGCCTTCCTGCGTATTTGAGCCCTTATCTTTCACTGTGTGTGTTTCCTTTTTTCTGATTTCAAAATAATGAAAAAAAAGATTTTAATATAAACTATAAGGTGGAAATCCATTCCTCTGTTTTGGTGAACTTGGGTCAGTCACTTCATGCATATATTTATCACTATCCACAGAAAAATCTGCATCTCCACATTTGGTCATTTTGGATTTTTGAGATAAATCTAATCATGAAGTGGTTTGAATGAACTGAGAAACATTCCCCATTTCTTAAACTAAATAAACAAATAAAAGGACAAGATTAACTGATAAAGCTAAAAACAGGGCTGTTTTCTCTTCCATTTTGGATACATAGTGATATGTACAATATTCAGACCCATTCACTTTTTGCACAGGTTATTGTGTTGAAGATTTAATTTTAAAGAGATAAAGTTGCCATTTTTGCCCATCAATCTACACAAAGTAACACATAATGACAAAGTGGAAAGAGTTTTTTAGAAAATTGTGAACACCCAGCAACATGTATAGGGAGACTAGTCAGAACTGAGGGAAGGAAGAATGCAGCCAAATACAGAGAGGTCCTTAGAGAGAGACCTTGAAAGGTGACCTGGGACTGGGAAAACGGTTCGACCTTCCAAGTTCGACATCCAAGACCTGAAGCGTACATCCAAGACAAAACTAGAATAGCGCTGGGACAAGTCTCTGGCTGCCCTAAGGGTCCCAGTCAGAGCCCTGACTACATAAAACATCTGTGGACAGACCTGAAGATTGCACACTACATCTGATCTGACAGAGTTTGAGACTAATCCGATTAACTGCCCAAATCCAGGTGTGCAAAGCTTGTAGAGACTTGAAACTGTATTTGCTGCCAAATGTGAATCTACAAAGTACTTAATTAAGGGTCTCAATACTTCTATGAAGGAGAAACTTCAGTCTGTGATCTTTAATAAATTTCCAAAAAATTATAAACTTGTTTTCACTTTCATAACCCGTTCCACTTTTATTATCCATTTAAAATTAAATCTACAACATGATGTTGTGCAAAAAATAAAGGGGTCTGACTACTTTCACAGAAAAACTGACATGTCTCAAAATCTCCAAACCTTGATATCCCTTCTTCCCTCTCAACGTCAATCCAATCTCACATCCAAAAAGCTTAACATCAAAATTCATCATCTTTAAACACTAGCCAAAGATATTAACTATATAAGGCTCTGAACCAAAGCCATAGCTCTGGCTTTCTGCCCTCCTTCTCAGCATCTTCCTTCAGTCTTCCTCACATGCTTCAGCTTCCTCTGGCTAATCTCATCTCCAGTTGGACTCTATTTCCTGTGTTTATTTGCCGCTCATGTTGCCCACTCCATATCTCTCCCTAAATGGTGTTTTCAAGAGTTTTCATTTGACTGCAAACTCAATTTTATTCTGTCTGCAGTAGTTGTTAACACAATCTTAAGCACTCGGCTTTAATCGTGCCCTGGCTTTGGGAACAACTTACTATCCAGGCAGGAAATGTCATAGAGTTGTCACAGCCGGAAGGAAAGTTTGAACCTAAGAGGTGATTGTGTAATTTGTCTGATGAGGAAGCCACACATGAATATCAGAGCATCATTTAATTTCCTTACGAGAAGTTCTCAAGAGAGAGCAGTCACTGAACTTCTGAGCAGTTCACTCCCATCGACTCCGGGGCCACCATGTAGGCTGATCGTCTCCTGACCTTGGCCCAGTGCTTGGAATAGCCTGGCAAAAAAGTTCCCGAGTATTAGTCGTGATGTCAGGCAACTGAGTGAGAAATGCATCATCATCCAAAACACAGTCTGGGGATAAAGACCTAAATAAGAACTAAATGTCATTCTATAGTATTTGCGCATAGTAAGTGTAGTCTGTTGCTGTCACAGTTTTTCATATTATATATATTTTTAAACGCCATGCTGCTTTATCTGAGGTTCGTTTAATAAATCATATCAAGCTTCAATCAATCCAAGTGGCATTTCCTTAAAAATAAAATTTAAAAAGTTATAAAAGTTATAAACGCTTAACTTAAGTCAAGTTTGATAAGACCCTGGAATCTTTTTTTTTTTTTTTTTAAAATCCAGTTATTGCTGAACCCTGAAGGACTTTAATTTCCTCTGTAATTACTTGCTCAACAGAGGTGGTGTCAAATGTCCTCTTCACCCTCTGTTGCCTTTTCTTTCAGCAATTACGACTAAGAGAACAGAAGAGTGAGGAAAGTTGGGACCAGGGTCGATCTATAGTGAGACTGCAGGAAATGGACATATATCATAGAGAAATCATATATCCTGATCCCTGTATGTATTTCATACATTGTGTGTTTACTCATGGGGAAAACTGGAAATATGTGAGACCAACTACTCTTAGTTCATTAGTTGATTAGCCAACCTCTACTGCTTCTGTCATGTTAGTTCCTAAATATTTTTGTCTGCCAAAATATACACTTAAAGATTTTAACCTCTGGGATGCTTTTCTTTTTGTACTTTAATTAAAATCCCATTAGATTTCTTCTATGAAAGGAGCATTATATATTTCATTATGTAAAAGTAGGCATGGATAAGAATAATATCTTTACTCCCCTCTAAACAGCTAGTCAATAAAAGTGCTTATTTTCGCCTAAATTTTGACTGATCGTTTCCTTCACTATTTTCAAGATACAGATTTTTTTTTTTTTTAAATCAACAAACACATTTAATTGATTTCAGTCCAATTCAAAATAATTTATTTCAGGGGCAAAAAAAGGGGGTAAAAATCTAAAAAAAAAAAAATCCTACTGTAAAAAAATACGAAAAAATGTATTAATGAAACAGTTAACTGCAGTGGCCATGGTCGTCAAAGACAAATTATGTCCAAAAGTGTAAATGCATTCATCCATCTACGTACCAAGTGAACTAACACCTTACAGTTGTGCAACAATCTCATGGCTCCTGGATAAAACCTCCCTCTGCTCGTTTCACACACAGACACTCGACACTGATTCTACTGAACCATCTTGCGGGAGATAATGGCCCAGCTCCTTCCCTAGTTACATGTAAAAATACGCTTCATACATTCTACACAGCTACTGCAGGAGTCCCGGCGGGGGCCGAGGAAAGAAAATGTGCTTTTCTTTGTCATCCGTGAAAAATCTGTAATGGAGTTGCTCCTGTGGCTGTTCACACTGTTAAAAAAAAAAACAAAACACAAAACCATACCGGACCAGACCAGAATGCCTTGTCCTCTCAGTGTGGCAGCGAAACCCTCATCCGAGCCTCCTCTCGTGGCCTAATGGTCACAAATAATCCGTCGCTGTAACTCTCCCAGGTGACATTACACCCTCAGTACCTGCTGTCAGCTGTAATGACAAGGCGGCGGAGGCGCTGGCCCCACGGCGGAGCCGAGCACGGGCACGGGAGCGCAATCACTCCCTTTTGTTGACTACGTCTAATGGGGGCTGCTGTAATAGAGGGACGGCCCTCCAGAGATACACCGAGCCGGATCGGGAAATAAACCCGTGATACTGGCTTTGTGCCATCTGCAGCGCCGTCGCTTCCCTCCTCGAGTCCCCATCTAATCATAAAAAAGATGCTCCCACGGGTTAGAAAGCTGCTGTTCCTCGGCTCGCACCCAATCTCCCACCAAAAGACACCCATCCCCCCACGTCCCTCATTTTGGAAAGCGTTAATGGGGCAGAGTCGGTGCAGGAGCGGCAAAACGCGTCAAAGGTACTTATCAGGCGAAGAGGGGACAGCTGACGCGGGCGGTCGGTCCGGGGACAGAGAGGAAAGTCCTCGGCGCATTGGATGCAGGCCGCTCTGGCCCCCCCTCGACCTGCCATCACCTCAAATCCTCACCTTTCGCTGGTCAACTCACGCACCGCCGGTGTCGAGACGCGGCACAGGTTTGGTGGAACCGTGTAAAGCAACCTCATCACCCAGCAGTGCCAACTGAGAACCGGAGGCAGGCCGACGGTTCCCGGCCTTGTGTCCGGGTGCTGTGACCAGGTCACGGGGCCAACTTAACCTGAAGTACCCACCATTTTTATTACATGGTAGCAGAGTGCTGTGCAGGATGACCTGTCTTTCTCTGAGGAGCTTGAACATTAAGGACAGTCAGGCTCGAAGCAGGCAGATGGAGGTTGCAGAAAAACACACATGATGCTCTAATTACGCACAGCTCTAATTACAGGTCGGCATCATCCAACAGTTCTCGATAGAGAAAAACGTTGGTGGAAACGGCGAAACAGTGGTTTTATGTAGATGTCATGCCAACAGAAATAATATAAAATAACAAAATATTGTTATTAAGTCATTAGAAGCCTGTTTCTTTGATTGTTTTCCTTTATTTTACAATGTTCAGCTCAAGCCTTAGAGACACTCTACTACATTATCTCCGTGTGGGTCACACACTCTCCTCTTCTTCCAAAATCAACTGTCAAATAAAGGTGAAAATGCCTCAAAAATGGTATAAATACATGTACAAAAATATGAATGTACAAAGATCTGACATAAAGTTTAAACACATATCAAACCATGTCTTCGTCATTACTTTTTCTCCCCCTTTGCATGTTCTTTCAGTGTCTGACAGATACAGTAGCTATGGTGCAATGAGATGCAACAGGAAGAGCTCCTGCTCTTTATGAGATGAAAGAGCTGCTCATGTATCATCCTTCAACTTGTAATCCCTGTCAAAGGTAGACAGTCATCTTCAAGTTTGTTTTTTCTTATGGTATTGATGTGAATTTTGCACAAAACTTGAAGCTTCAAAATAATTTCTTATTTAACATCTTATTTTTTTTAAATAACAAATATATTTAAAGTGTAATAAACTTAACTGGAAGTAAACGTACAGCTTTTAAAACTGGTAAAAAAAAGATAGAAAGAAAGACATTTACATCTGACAGTTGATATTGATTAAGTTTAATTGGATTTAAATTGATGAAGCTGTGGAAAGTATAAAAAGACTTGCTGTTGTCACTGTGTCACTGGTAGTGATGTTAACAAAAGGCCATGTGATTGATACAGAAATCACCTTATGAATAAAGATGAAAGAAAGCAGCAGATCTATCAAGCTCTGGAGGCCTAAATAAAACCATGCACCACTAGGTCTGCTCCTAAACCAAACACATCGTTTTATTTTGCTCTTTTCTTGTCAGCTTTCAAACTTCAATGTGATTTTATTTTTAAATGTTACATCATTACAAACTATCAAACTGCTTGTCCCCTACCTTATGTTACACTTCTCCATCTACATCTGTTTAACATAGACATCAACCCTGACCAAAGACAGGTTTTCCAGTGGTTGTAGGTTGTGGAGTCTGAACAGAAAGTGCTGAGTCCAGATGATGCCACTTGGTGTCAGTAAAGATACACAACATTCAGTCCTGTATTGAAATAAAAAAAACACTTGCTTTAATGGATCCTGGCTGTAAAAAAGACTTAACTTTGTAAAAGTTGGAGATGATGAGACCTGGGGAGAACTCATTCACAAATTCTTATCTCTGAAATGTTTTGACGCTATAGGATGACAGTATTTTGCAGGCATGCTGATAAAGCTCAGCTATCACGAACAGGGCAGATGTGCTTACTGCTTATCAGGGGCAGGTATGTGGCAACAGTATGTGTGATATTTGCCACAATGGAAATTGCTACACAGTAGATCAAAGTGAGAGTTAATCCTGCTGCCCTATGTGAACAGATGTAAAAGCCAAGTGAAACTGGAATATCAGAAATGGAAAATAAGAATTAGGAGATTAGGCGGAGATTTATTCTTAATAAAAAATACATGGATTTATCACATCTTGCACTGTTTCTTTTTATATTTAGGAGGAATCATAAATGAAACTGCTGTAAGCCTGTATTAAAATACCACTATATTCAAACCAAAGTTTTTCCAGATAATGAGAGTTACATTAATAGCATAAAACAGTAAATCATGTCTCATAGTGCTGTTCAGTACAGAGTCTAACTTAGTACAATGTTGTACTAAACGCTTTTCCAGAGGGAAAAAAACTATGTAAAATGTGTTTTTCTTTAGATTATTTGTCCTGTAATGTTATCACATCTGACTGTTCTTGTTATATTATAAATACTGATTCAGTTTTTCCGTCTATAATACTCTGCTAAGAAATTTCTTAAAAAGGGATCTGGCAAAACTCAGCAGCTTCATTCAGAAGTCTCAAATAAACTTTGATATTAATGACTAATATTAAATTTTCTAATCATGAGAAATTGAAAGGGTAAAGCAAATTCTACTTATTTTTGTACAGAAACATATTGAGTCGTGTCATCACTGTTTGATTCTGAATCCAAGGGTGAATTTAAGCATTAAACTCTAATATCTTGGATATCACAGGGCTCCCACAGAGTTTTGTATCCAGGGGGTGAAGCCAGAACAGCTTAAAAGAACAGTTTAATTTTTGGGAAAATATACTTCCTTGCTTCCTTGCCAAGGGTTAAATGAGAAGATAGTTGGCATTCTCACATCGGCACGAAAGATAGCTGAACTTGGTTTAATGACTACAAACAAGTTACAACAGCTAGTCTTGCCCAGTCTGCCTACTGGTACCTCTTAAGCTCACTAATTAACACATTTTATCTTCTTTGTTTGTTTCCTAGGGTCCTGTTGTCATGACAGCAGAGAGACTCCACCAATTTACTGCACCCAGCCAAGAAATAGCCCTAAATATAGAGATCTAAATTCAAACAGCAATGCCTGTACCACCGTTCTGGCTGCGAGCACTTCAGCATCTTTATTTTCCCCGTGATTTTTCCAAGGTCAGTGAAAAATATGGTGTTGCCTCAAGCATGAGTTTCAGATAGCGACAACAGGCTCATATGTGGCCAGCTTGTCCTCTAAAGTCCAGCCTTTATACCTGAAGGGCCAGTACTTGGTGTGCAGAGCACACGGCACAGATCTAAGGAGCAGCCGGTGCACTTAGTATGACGCCCCAGCACTGCATGGGCTTTTCTCAGAGCACCTGAGAGCTTGACAACATTAAGATTCCACCTGAGTGAAGGCTCTGGTGGGAAAACCTGAATTAACACAGGAACAGGCAGCAGTCAGTGCATCTTTTTCAGAATGGCACATCTTGGATTCTGCAGTAGTCGCATAGCACCCTTCATGGATAGCACAGTATAATCCATTGCTATCAACCAGCTCCCCTGTAGGCTGAAGAGGCTACAGAAGCCTGTGGTTCAGGATTAAAAAGACTGCACTTTGGGACACTTTAATCTAATCATTTGTTTCAGTATTACAGTGGCCGACTTGCTCTATAGCTTGAAGAAATGCCGTAGAGCGCTTGTTCTGGCATTTGGCTTTAATAACAGGACAAAACATGGCCTCAAGTATCAGCAGCGTGGCTGGCAGAGCCTTCCTGAGAGGCCATC
This sequence comes from Istiophorus platypterus, assembly GCA_016859345.1. Lineage (NCBI taxonomy): Eukaryota > Metazoa > Chordata > Actinopteri > Istiophoriformes > Istiophoridae > Istiophorus > Istiophorus platypterus. Next base: position 11,610,190 of record CM029123.1, on the reverse strand, counting down.
TGCTCTGAGTGAGAGAGTTTCAAAAAACTTATTCCTGCTATTCTTATTGTGGTTTAGAGATTCCCATTTTTAAAACTATTTTTAATTTCTGAGGTTGCCAAATGTATTTTTGACCTGGCTCATGTTGTCGATTCAGCAGCTGATATTTCACCAAATGGAAGTAAGTCACAAGTCATCAGCAAAAATTGTTCATATATTCTGGTCATATGTTTCTTTTAATAATTCATGGACCTTAATATTTAAGTTTTAAGTTTTCTTAAGTTCTCTGAATGTTAATTGATTGGCGGATCAATAGAAAATGAATCAGCACCGATATTAAGTTTTTAAGTCGTTCAAGAAAAAATGCATACACTAAACATACACTGGGTCCCGCTTCTGCAAGGTCTGTTTCTTTTCTCTGTTTTATATCATTGCATTGAATATCTTTAGGTTTTGGACTGTTTATCCATGATGAATATAATCATTAGCTGTAGCCCTAAACAAATCAATAGCCCCAAATCCATTAATAGAAATATATCTGGCTATACTTTTGGCTTCATTGTTTTCGATTGGAAGGCTGCCTGACCCCCATCATCATATGCAGTGGATCAGTTAGATCACTATGAGCTTTCAAAATGAGAGACTGGGATTCACTTTAAATGGATCCCTAAAAAAAGATATGACCGAATCTGATATCCCATCATTGACATTGATTATGTGGAGAACATCTTCAATGACAGCATATACTACAATATATCAGTATACAACACTCCTCCTTCTCCCTTCCTTTTGTATAGTTACAGTTCTATAAGTTTTTTTTTTCCCTTCAATTCCCAAGACAATGATATTGCTTATGGCAAAATCATAGTACTGCTCTATCACTGACATGTATGGAGAGGCTGTTTGCTGTGCTGTGCTGTCTTGTTATTCATAGTCTTTTTTGAAAAGATATAAATGTATAACTCAAGGGTCAAAAAAATGAAAGACAATGACTCTAAAAGCATCCCAATTAACACAGTGTATTATTTGTTTGTAACCGTAGGATTAAATTCATTCTCAAGTCATTAAAGCCCCCACATCTCAGAAACATTATGAAGGACATGACATCAGTGTTCTCAATGAATCTGTGTTCAATTTTAATTCATAAAAATGGATCATAGTCATAGTCCATTTATTGTAGTGGTGTACTGTCTCATCATCTTTCCATTCTCTGACACAAAACAAAAAAACAAACAAAAAACGCACTTTAGCCAACCTCCATGGCTTTGATTCCAGTATGAAATTCATCCTATTATAGTTACACTTCCAAAACATTGTTGAGGCTTTGTGTTGCTATTATGCAATGATCCCATTCTGCCAAGCTGCTTAGGCAGTCGGCTAAGAGCCACAACAGCATCTTGCTGTCTCATGGATTTATATTGGCCAGAAAAGGAAACTGCATGCTGGAAAATGTCCACACACACATGACCCACACTTCTGGGGATCATCTCTGGAATGTTTCTCAGGATCCAGCTGGAGCTGGAACGAATGAACTATTCAAGCTGGTGATGATGGCTGTGGGTTTCCAGTTTGGCTGGTAAAAGTGGATGTCGAGGGTTCGAGCCCAGTTTGCAAACACCGTCTTCTCTGTGATGAAGCGGTGGTGGCTTCCTCGTCGGCTCCTCTCGTGGGAGAGGTACATGGAGCACTCGTCGGGCCCCGAGGGCTCGTAGTAATGGTACGGCACGGGGGGATGAGAGGAGGACCTACACCGGAGCAGGAGAGGAGAGAGAAGAGAGAGGAGTAAAGCATGAAAAGACACGAGAGCCAAAGTGTGAGGGAGGGATGTGGAAATAGCATGGGTATAATTATGAGATGACAAGGAGGAGAGGAGGGAGTGACTAACAGTGGGGGAGAAAAATGGAGACAGGAGCAAGGAAAAACAGGAAGATCAGAAGAATCTGGCCTCACAGATGTGTTCATTATGCACCATCGTATTCCTCTGATTCTCTCAGTCAAACCAAGCTCAGTGGAAAACTCAGTCACATGAGAGCCATTACATGGCCTGCATTTCTCTGTGAATCTCCCCATCTGTCAAACAGTTCTCTTGGCCATTGTAGATTCATGCAGGAATAATATTAGCCAAATTATTCTCCTATATCCTGTGAACCTGAATGTTGCATAGCCACATCAAACAGCTTTACTTTGTACTTGGGAGCTCTAGAAAATCTGTTATTTCTATTGTAAAATGTCAAAATGAATGCTTCTACTGGTGCTAAAATCACATTCACCAGTCTGACTGCATAGCAATAAACAACTCTGTCACTGAATTTATCACTGCAGGGAGTAGATGTCGCATTGTTGTTACAAGTTGAAGACCTTTAAAGATGCATTAGACAAGATTTTTATGTCGAAGCACACCCATGTCATCAGCACACAGTAAATCACAGGATGGAGCTACAGCAGAGGAGAGCATCCCCTCCTTGTCATGCACTATTTGTCCCTCTTGATCAGACAGGAAGTGACTAATTGAAAATTTAAATCCTGAGGAGGGGCATTTTGATAGATGTGCAACGGGATGCTACAGAAAGTGACTGATGCAGAGAGTGACTGATGCTTTTTAAAATTTTCTTCCCATTTTTTGATAGTATTATTTGGTTATTGACATTTATTAATATGTAATTATTTGGTGCCCTGATCTTTCCTAGAAGTGCAATTAACAAGGTGACATCAAAATTTTTCATTTTGCTGAAACTTGTGCTATGGAACTCAAGAAGTCTTTCACTTAAAAAGTCAAGGACACAACAATCTTGGCATTCAGCTGGTTTGAGTCATGCCAACACTGTTGCTAGGAAATGGATTTTGCCTTAATTTCTTTTTCACGGTTAATGATTTTGAGTTGTCTGCATTTCAATATCTAAGGCAATTTATTAAGAAAATGATAATAAAATGAAGCTCTCATCAGTGGGAACACGTCAAATGCAACCCCTCTTCAATTGGATGATGATGATGGCTGGATATATTCCTGGTTTTGTGGTTTAATGTTATGCATTCACTTAATGTACATTGAACATTATGTAAGCTTATGTGATAGGTTCTACTATATGTTTTACATACTAATATGTTTTATGTAATTTAGTATGTCTAATGTTAAAGACTGTGTGTGTTCCATTTTTCAATGAATGTCCTTTTGGAAACAAGAAGGTCTAAATTGTTAAGGTTGTATTAGGAAGACGTGTTTATCAGCTTAATGAAATGAACAACATGTATGTCAGGTAGTTATGGACTTGTCAAACACCATCCTGATTTACTAGTAGCACATATTGATATTACTACTTTATTTTTCCCATTTGTAGCTTCTTCCCAAGGAGCCAAATGAAGTGTCAGTGAGGGGCCAGAGAGTTTCCAAAGCTATTTCGATCATCCTCCAAGTACTGCTAATGAGGTATACTGTCACCTTTAAGTAAGGGATCCTGCTGAGTAGCTACAAATCTTGGATCAAAAAATGTGATTCTACCTGCAGAAATCAGGGGGCACCATGCCATACACGTTGATCCTGTCACACAGCTCCAGGGCTATGGCCATGGTGAACCAGCCGGTACTTAGCCAGGAGTTGGAACGCTTCCTGGAAGACAAGACAGGATCACCATTTCTACAATATCCATACTGGTATGTGCAAATGTACCTGGAATGATGGCTCCTTCTAAGAAACAGAGACCGATCAGATGAGACAATATTCGGTCTGCGTTCAGTCTGTCTATTTTTAGATTTTTATCAGTCATCTTCAATTTTAAATATATATACACAGATGAAAGACTTTCTTTGTCTCTATGCCTTGTACACATCAATTAAAAAAAAAAAAATATATATATATATATATAAATGTACGTGTGTGCTAGTGTGTGTGTGTGTGTGTGTGTGTGTGACAGGCTGTACCAGCCAAAAAATTATGAGAAGTAATACAAATGTACCAATAAAGCGTGCATGGCTTGGTACTCTGCTGTGGCTGCCTAAAGATACTAATGCTGATGAGCAGAGTTGTCATAAACTCCCCATTAATAGTGTTTAAAGAGAAAAGTTCATTCACTTAACCTTCCATCCCAATGATTATAGCTACTCACCATGTGGTTCTGTGCTTATAATAACTCTGGACACATTGGTTTTGAAAGGGTCCAAATGTCATTGTGCTACATGAGAACAAACTTTGAGCTTAAATGGTGAACTTGTGATACTAAAATCCTTTCAGAGATAAAAGACCAGATTTTTTTTTTATCTAAATCCTGTCTATAATGATGTGAGCGTTTGCAACAGCAGCTTATAATAAGATATGTAAGGCTTTTTGAAAAGTAATGTAGTGTGTGATGCACTCACCCCTAACTGCCAATTTCGGATGTAAGTGGCTAAAAACCAGTATCAGTATTTTTTTGTGGGTATGTTGGCCCCACATTTCTCTTCATGTGCAATGATTTGCTGTTTGTCTCAGTTAGGTCCCTTGAATATAAACCACACAAAGACAAGACTAATTTTGTGAACATTTACCTATCAATCCCTGTTTCCTTTTTAAATAGTTCATCAAAACTCATCATCTTGATTCGAGAAATAGTGTAGATTTTTAGTTTGGGCAGTAGCTGGTTTAACACCCTGAGGTTATTATAAACGTGGCCTTTTCCATCCCGTCTCATGCAGCTGCTTGGTCCCCAGAAGATGAACACCGTGTCTTGGCTGGAATTGAGCAGCTCCTGTCGGCTCCGCAGCACCCTCTGCAGGCTGGAGTGAGCTACAACACGCAGGCTGGTGCGCTGGCCTACATCCTGCTGATGGCCTATGCTGGGAGCGTCGTTCATACGGATGACACACTCAGAGCGATCGATTTCTTCCCCCCTTTTGCTACCAGTCAGTTGACCGGAGCTGGTCACCAGGGTGCAGGTCCTGCAGCGCATCCTAAGAGACTGTGGAGGAGAAAGGTCACAGGTCAAGATGTGAAACAGTCATTTTAAATCCAAAGTATAGCACCCTTATGGAACCAGTTATGTTTTTTCTGCAACTAAAACCTGAAAAGCAATGAATAGCTGAAGGTGCTGAACAAGAGCCATGTGTTCAGATAGAATGAAAATTTTTGATGCAGCATGATCACATTTATAGTCAGTGGAAAGACACAAGTAGATGCAAATTCATGTGGGGTGGTTCGAATTAAAGTTCCAGCATGAGAGAAAAACTTTTTTATTTAGTTGGGTTTAATGAATCTGCTTCATGCACGTACAGAGACAAGAGAAAAAGGGAGAGAGGCTGGATGGAATTAACAGACAGTATTCGCATTGTTAGTGAGTACATCAAACATCTGTAAAGTTGGAATATTTCATTTGAATCCCAATAGTAATTGTTGTCTCATTTCATTCAAAACCTCAGGGATCAGCCTCACGGCAATGCAGGAGCAAATGTCAAGAGAATACCAAAGTCAGTGGGATTTATCCTTTGGGGACCACAAATGTCTGAACAGAATTTCATGGTAGTACATCCAATAGTTGTTAAGACGTTTCAATCTTGGCCAAGGTCATGGATCAACTGACCTTCAGAGTAACCTTGCTGTCTTTAGAGCCAAGCCAACGGCTCTAATGAATCTGTAACCTGTAGCCATCAAGGTCAAGTCTTACTTACAGAGATCCTTGGCTTGACATTAAAAATGGCTGCCAAGATGAAAAAGCAATGACCCTGAGAAAGTTCAGCGCAGTCTCTACAACAGCAGAGACATGACAGCCGTGACAAGGGCCCTTTCCACAAGCTTGATATGAAGCAGCTCTGATAATGCAGCCAAAAGTTTGGAATTTAATTCAAGGCTTTTTACATTTATATTCATAGGTTCATGTAGCTTTTTGTCAAGAACACACACAGTGATTACTTCAGCAAAAAACAGTCCCAAATTAAAGTTGAAAATCAGCCCCTTAATACCATGTTTATTCTGTCATCTGCATCCAAATAGGACCTGCAAATTGTGTAAGCAAAAAGCAGCTAGACCCCTTCGGGTCTGTTCTGTCAGGTTTCCTATTATTCAAATGCACTGCAGATTTGCATGGTTGACAGTAGAGCTATTCTGTGCAGTATTTTCATTTTGTTGGAACACCATGAATACACATAAGCCTGTATATTTATTCAGTCAAACAAAGTCTCAGAGTAATGTTAACTTCCATAAATCAAGGAATGGATGTATTGATCAGAAAGTGGTTTCATATAAAAATATCCAGTTCGGTGAAAAGATAGCTCAGGTAGCACTGTAAGCTTTGCATAATGGCTTGACCAGGTATTCATGTTGTTGTGTCCAACCGTTTTTTCAAAGATGAAAAAGGCGAGCCCGGATTGAACGATCCAACAGCAAAAACCCAGAGAGTGTTCACATGAATTATTCCCAACCTTATTATTGAGCTATATTGGCATTCTGAACTGTGCTCTGAGCTTCACACTCCATCAGGTTCTGAGGTGGGAATCTGTATGTGTGTGCATGCTTATGAATGCGTGCATACATACAGGTGATATTACCAGTGCCACAGGCTGTGCTAGCACCAACACTGTATTTATAATGCTCTCCCCCAATCTCTGACCCCATACCGAATGCTGGCCTTGTGTGTGTGTATGTGTATGTGTGTGTGGGTGTGTGTGTGTGTGTGTTGGTGTACGTATGTGTGTTTGTGTGGTGTCTGGGGATGTCTTTAAATCTTTGTAAAGAGTTCAATATCGGATTAGATCATGTTTCTCTGGCAAGAGTCTCCGACTGTCTGAAAATGATCTGGATCGAAGAATCCCACAACACAATCAACAGAGAGGCATTACTGAGGAATAAGTATTTTCATTCCCTAACACATTGCCCAAAAGAAGCCATTTCCTGTAGGAGTGTGTTTTTGCAGTCTGTGCCCAGACCGTCTCCCTCAATAACAGGTAGGCTGGAGTAAATTACACACTTCACTACACAAACACACCCTCCCTGCATTAGCTGGGAAAAAAAATTCCAGTCCTTTTAGCTGTTTCTTATACATACAGCAGAGAGCATGTATTACCCCCTCATCACTCTCTAAAGATTGTGAATTATTTCCAAAAATTTTTTTATACATTTAAATTGTCAGGGAATGTATTAAGATAGTAAAAAGCAATTGCAGGTTACCTGGCCGATGTCATAGTTTAAAGCACTTGTGAAACAATAAAAGTGTCCTTGACAGTGATACGGAGGCTCCCCCAGATTCTGACAGCTGGATACTGGGAAATAGCCATTTATAAGCTCTGTATCACAGTGAAAGGGCCTTTCAGAATCAGATAGATGGCTTGGCAGGCAGCTGAAGGGGCAACCCACAGCCTGTTGAATTAACAAATCAATGAATGAATGAGTACTCAAATGTATATTACAGGTAGCTGATAATCAGCCCTGCATTGGTAAACACACACACACACACACACACACACACACACACACACACACACACACACACACACACACACACACACACATACACAAACACACACACACATTTAGTCTGCACCCTATCATGAGGACAGAGGGTCATCTACCTTGATCAATAATGCATGATCTCAAAAGCAATAAACTTTCCTGAATAACGTGATCTAAAAAGGGAAAAGGTTCAACCTGAGGAGACAATTCAATGTCTTCTGTTGTGAAGTTGCCTGGATTACACAAAGTCATGACATCAAGAGGGATAGAGGAAAAGAATAAGCAGTCAGGAGTATAGCCCTGGTTCCAGTCAATTACCACCAACACTCTGACTCTAGACTCATCAGTATGATCCTGTTTATAAACTTCCCATGGGAACCTCGGTTCATAATTGCTTTCAGAGCAAACCCAATCAATCAGCCTCTAATATCGCACCAAAGCTTCCAATGTACTTCAAATCCCCCAGTCTCTACCTGCACCTATACACCAAGAAGGGTTTAGAGCACAGACCTACAGTAAAAAAGACCTGTAGGGTTGAGCTACTTAGAGGTCTGAGAGGAATCAGGAGCAAAGAACTAAAAGACAAAGAAATGTGTGATTATTACAATAATCAACCTTGGATTTAGAGCATTAGGCTGGGGTTATTCTGCATTTTTCTTACCGTCAACAAATCCCATAAAAATATGTAAAAAATAAGTCTCTATTTACTACCTATTTCACTATATTTTATACTATTTAATTTTTGTGTCGAATTTTAAGGCTGAAATATATGCACAATATAGTGCCCTTAACGAGTCTTACTATGGAAAAGAAAAAAAAATAGCATCCACGGCATGTCTTCAACAACCCCACAATGTAATTTGCTGAGTTTTTGGTTTTAGTCTGTCATGAAATAGCCCTCTCATAATGCACCTCACAATATATTCACAAATAAGAACAAAACAGAGATAAAAAAGACAAATTCAGTCCAAGATGGACATGCAGACAGACTAAATACAGTACTAAAAAAAACTTTTAACAGCATATAACACAGTGTCAGGCCTTCAATTGAAGCATCAACAGGACAAAAACTCTCAAAGTTTGTAGAGTGTTACTACACATTTTTTTCTCTATGAGGATAGTGTATGCAGGATAACTCCAAATACAGTACAGTGCCCATATTCAGGGTGGTGCAGAAGCATTTGAGCCAACGAAACAGTGTGACTCACCAATGTATTGGGACTAGACTAAAGGCACAGAAGAATAAGCTATAGCAATACTTAGAAGTAGGATTAACCCACTGTCAGATTTGGTCTTTGTTATGGGATTTGTTGATGATAAGATCCTTGTCAGACATCCTCTGATACAAGCAGTGGTGAGTGAACATAAAGCTCAGGGAGGCACACATTACCTAGATACTGACCACTATCATTACAGTAACTCTACACGTTCCAAAGTGCGTCAAATTAGGGTAATGGCTCATTTGAGAACAGAGGTGGATTAAGTGGAACCTGTTCTGCAGTGTGGGAGATCAGCGCTGCTTTCTTTTCTCGGAGGCCAATTAATTACACCGAAAGCCCCCCTGACAGTTGATGTCTCATTAAGCTCCTCCTGGTGACACAAATTCAAGTTGCAGTCCCGAACTTGCTGTGCTCTCAATTTGAGAGAATAAAGGCGACATAATCAAGGCGCCTGTCCTCTTCTTGCTCTTCTTTCAGTTGACCTCTGACAGGCAGAGAGAAGGGGATGGATGCTCCTTGGAGAATGTAGCCTCATTAGTAGCAAATTGATGGAGAGGTGTGAAACAATGTTGGGCCAGTTTTCACCATATTCGTGGGTTCTGCCTTCTGCCACCATTCAACTCATCAATGTAGCAGATCAGGTGTTTATCAAATAATAAGAGAGCACAGCATTTTCAAGGTATATTAGCATGACTACATATTGGGCAATACAACATTGCTCTGAGGAAGACACCCATTAATATAATCTGTTTTGCCAGTTGTGCTACCTTACTTTGAGTGGAATTAAACATTTACATATTTTGGGAATTCATCTATTAAATAATCTCTAAACAAGGATGTTTATTATTTATGTATTCTTGTCTTTTTAACACTTGCCTGTTATTATAAGCTGCTTCTTTACATTAACATATGTACAAGACAGCTTGAAATTAAACGTTAGAAAGGGGTCAGCGTAGGTACGATCCTTTTTTGCATAGCTGAATTTCTAATGACACCTGTTTCTCCAAGGCTTTCTGCATTACAGGCTGTCAGACCACAGAAGGGTTTCACCCATAATAAGTAGGCACATCATAAACTCCCTCAGGCACACAATCCACGTTCATGCTTTCCCACCGGCTTTGTGATTAGAGTGTATAAAGGCCAATGTAGATTGATTCTACTGACAGTTCTTCAAAGGTCAACATCTCTTTAGCTGGAATTGGCAAAGGATTCAGAGAGGGAGGGAGGGAAGATGAGCGAAGGAGAAGAATGGAGCGGCTTGCTGTCTGAGTTTTCAAGCTCAAATGTCTGTGTGGACGGGGATGTGTGTGTGTTTGAAAGCATCTTTTCAACTCTGCAGCTCTAATTACTGTAGCTTGTCAGAGAGAAGAAATACATACTAGGAGGAGGACATCTCAAAAACCTGCAGACATTGCAAGAGGCAGACAGGGAGAAACATAATAAACACTGAGACTCCAAGTCAGTAGCTCGAAACATCCCACATAAATGTGCAATGTACCTTTGAAGTCTGATCTCACAGGATATAGATTTGTAGCTTTCAACAGTGCTGTTTTCATTTCACCATTAAGCAGTGAAAGGACTGAAGGAAAAAGCCAAATGCCTTTAACCCTCAGCCACACAAAGCAAGATAGTCGCATTGATTAACGTGTGTTTGGCGTTTTATGAGCTCTTGGGTGAAACATAAATGAGCCACAACCCACCTTGGTGAAATTACAGACCACTCAAACTAGAAATGCACCTAAGTTAATAAAGGCAATAAACTTGGTCCAGCAGGCACGTTAGATAGAGTTCTAATCATATTTTCAAGCATCCTTGGCTCTGATGAGGATATAAAATTTTAACTTGCCTAGGCATTTGCTTGGGCTTATCTGCATTAACGTATCAGTGCTTTGTGAATGTGTAGGCATACGGTATGTATGTGTGCACTGTAGTTGAAGCCAAGATTCCCTCCAGTGGCTGCGGACCTCAGATGACCCTGAAGGGAACTGTACAGACTAATCCTCCCACTCCACAGATCCTACAGTAGGCCTTCTGTGGTTAGTCATTCGCCAGATCTGTCAGCGAGTGCAGCAGCATATTTGGAAGCCCCATGGGAACGGGGGGGGGGGGGGGGCAGAGTGACACTAAGCAGTATGAGAATTTTGCAGTGTGAATCCATCGTGAATCAGCCATCAAACACAAGTAGGTGGACAGTCAGGAGAGACTGTAAATAATAAACTGCCTTCACCGCAAACAAACAAAAAAAAAAAAATCCAAATTGAGGCAGCTGCCTCTTGTTCCTCTTACGGGCTTTTATAGAATCTGACGAATCTTTCTTTTCATTGAGTTTGAAAGGAGAAACTGTTCATCACGCAGTGAAAGGTAAGCTTTACCAACACTTGTTTTCTCTCCACATGCTTTTCTGCTCAAGTGCTCCCCGCGCAACCCAATGTCCTCTCCACTCTGCTGTGCCTTGCTGTATATCTTTCTCACTGAAGGGAGACACGACACAGTCCGAATGATCTGTCCGTCTGAGGGAGGTGCTTGTAGCACTGTGCTGGCTCTGAGCGATTGGCCTCTGCGTTTCTTTAACAATGTGGTGCTTATAGGACCAAGACATTACTGCAGTGACGTCTTCAGCAACCTTTCTAGCAGAAATCTGTCCTGTTTTAAGTGCTTTTGTCACTAAATATTTCATGTTGGACATATTAATTATGTATTAAGAAATGGAGTAAACTACATAGAGAAATTAGAAATGACACAGCAAGTTCAGCTTTTGAGTTCAATGAGATTACTTAGTATTATAACATCCCTACAGAGCACAATAAAGCTATAACAAGCTCATATTTTACTGTGAAGCTTTTTACAAATTATACAGAAATTGCTAAATAATAATAAGATATACAGAACTTTAATCGAAAAAACTATTTGCTGCTTTAGAATCATGAAAATACAGATTTGGGGCAGTTTGTATTACAATTGAGAAAAAGTATCTTACCACTGTTCTTTTCGAGGGCTACATACTCAACACATATGCCTGACTGATTACAAATAATGTGCGTCCAAACGCACCCAGTTCATCAAAATTTCTCACTGTAGCGTCTCAGTGGAGAAAAAATAATAACATTGTTAAGGGATATTTGTTGTGTGTAATTCAGTGTCTAGATCATTGCAAGCAAAAAGTGTCCAACTCATATCGCGGAGATACTAAATGTGACTTTTTGTGCTCCTTTTTTCAGCATTTTTGTTCTCCCCTGTTTGGTATGATGAAGTCCCATTTGCTGCTGTCATTGTCACTACTCTCTCCCTCCTGTTTGCCTGCCAGTTTTTTTTTTTTTCTTGGATTCATGCTATCCTCCCTAAATCCCGCTCTCGTCTCTGGGTGGTTTTAATCCAGTGTTTTTTTGTGGTGACTGGTTTTGCATTGTGCCAACCTGTGTTACCTCACTGGATTTTTTATTTCTTTGGAAGTTGAAGAGCTTTTGGTTTTTATCTTACAAACAGTTACCCACATACTCTGGCAGAGCCCCTATCAATTATAATGAACTATCAAGCAAATCCTCTGTTTCATTTCTTCCTCATCAGTGGCTTTTTTGTGTTTTAGACATTCATGCAAGCTTGGACATGTGCACTGAAATAATATGCAAAATGTTTATATGTTTCAAAGACACGAGAAGGTGAAATTACATAAGGAGACAGATTGTCTCACAGCCAACAGACGAAGCATATTTACCTTATGATCCATGACTCCTGTGTACCCCTCAAGTGTAGACGCTGGGAGTTTCTCCGGCTGTTTCGTGGATGAAAAAGGAGCATCTAAATGGCGGGAGGGTGATGATGCTGATGAGGAAGATGATCTGTCACCAGAGCTGCTGTTGTACACCAACATAAAGCTGGTAACCATGGTGACGATGATGATGCCACTAACCCCCTGGCACTAGAGAGATACATAATACATATGAGTTAAAAAAAAAAAAAAGACCATAAAAAAAACAAATACAAAAACATCTAGTCTTATTTAGAAAATTCTCACCAATTATGTCCCAAACTTGTCCTTAAGCATCAGGACATGGGGCCTAATTTTCGGTCAAGAGATCGCTGCTAATTAAATGTGAGCTTTCAAAGCAGGAACGGCACAACAATAACAGCTGCGCCTTCGTCATGCAAGGCTGCAAATGAAATGTCAGCTGAGCCACTCGAATGCGCTCCACATGCTCTGTCAACAGGGCAACATGGTGCAAAAATAGCCCTAGACTGCTGAATTCAAATATGTTTGACAATAATAATCCCCCGACCTCACAGGGGAAAAAAAAACTTTAGCCCGCTGCGCGCTTCTAAGGTTATTTACAAGAATATTATAAATACTAAAGTCTTCTGTAAGCGATTAAAAAACAAAACACCACAAAGTTCAGGTCGCACTGCACTATGTAATAACAGATGTCAGTCTGCAACTCACTTCAGAGCAGCATAAAGACCAAGGGTCCCCACAAAGGAACAATACAGCGCTATTTGCCGCAGGTCTCGTTCATGATCACCCTACCAGTCTCGTCCTCATCTTCATTTCCCCTCGTCTTCCGATGGCAGACCGAGCCTACATCCCGTCGGCGGCCGGGGCTCTCTCACGGAGCGTCGGCGCTCTGCGCTATGCAACACTGGAGCGGCGGCATGGCTGCGACCAGCGCGCAGCTGAGCGAAACGACGCCCCGCTACACACTCTTTCCCATGCGCCTCATGGTCCTAAATAACTCAACTTCCCAGCTTACCTCGGGTTTCAGGGTTTCGGGGTATCGGGTGTGTGTGTATGTGTGTGTGTGTGTGTGTGTGTGTGTGGGGGGGGGTCACATATGATTATTGTCATATGCAGCAAGCAGCAATATCCCTCCTGTATGAAATTCTGTGGCAACCTGCACAGAAGACTGTTTACATTTGATTTCTGAGTCCTTTCAGCCATTTCTCCTAAATCACGTTTGGATTTAGGCATCTTCTCTTTACTGTACACGGCTTTCACAGGTTTTTATTACATTGTTTTCTGCTAATTTCAGAGTACTCACACCGATACATTTCCTTACACAAGTAAACTAACTCATTGGTTAAAAAGGGACATTTCCTCTCTCTGGCAGTGATTCACTGGTGGATTATTTTTTTCTGAAATGTCAACATGAGTTAAATGTTCAGAGATAGTGATGGTATTTTATAGGTCAGACATAGTCTTGTGCTGCACAGTGTAAATGGATGTGACAGTTGCATGTAATTTTTCTGAATAGTGGGAGTTTTTCATAAAAAACTATATTGTTACCTTATCTTTTCTGTTTCATACTTTTATTGCGACCTGTTAAAAGTTATGTTGAGATGTCTGTAGTTCCCAAAACGATGTTAGCAATAGTATAGAAAATATACTGACAAATGTTATTGGTACCCCATACATATGCATCAGCATTTTTTGTCTCTCCAGTAGATTTTGGGACATCCCATTTAAGGACAGGAAACTATATTTCTCAATTGTCATGGGAACCTGAGCAGCTAAAGCTCCCAATGGGAGACAGTTATGCTGGAACCTGTATTCTAGTCAGGAGGTGCTGGGAAATGAATGAGTCTTTTTATAGACGCCCTCTGCGCTGACTTCACCGTGTTCATTTTCTAATGTGTCTTTCATGTTCTAGTTATTCCGCAGCAAGTCTCGCTTCACAAAGTGAAATATATCCGTTGGCTTTGTGGGAACTGATAAGTAATTTATCTCAAAAACAACACAGAATATTGTGGTTGGACCAGATGCTGTAACAAAAATCAGGGTAGCCTACAGAGGGAATAGCATGTGTTCCCTTTTATGTTTCTGGCCCAGATTTACTCAAGTTTAAACAGCTGCCTTGTAACGTTAATTAGCTTTCTATCTGAAAGCCAGATAGAGTACAGTAGTTAATACCGAATATGGTGTGATACAAGATTAAAAAAAACCCATATATATTGCAACAAATGCAAGATATGATACATTACGAAACAGTGCTGTAATACAAGTATACATATAACATATTACAAACATACACTGGACAGTTACATGAGATGAACACAGGAAAAAAAAAATCAACTATTATTATGTGAGTGAGAAAACCAACACGGCCTGACATAGAAACACAATTTTAATGTATAGATAAACCAAAAATGTTTTTTTCTTTTTAATGGCTCTTACTATAAAAGACAGGCCTGTTCCTAGATAAGTGTGGTTGTTTTTAATTTAGTCATTGTAGAAGTCAAAACAGTTATTTACTGATCCAACCATCTGAGGAAAACAGCTCTGAATCAGAGCCTATTATAGAGCCAAGTCATTTGTTGGTTTGACAGCGATCAATACAATCTAAAATTGAGTCTTACATATAAATGGATGCCTTTGTGAGGTCGCTAAAATTGAAATAAAATGATCTTTTCAGTCATTCCATGGTAAAATCCAGCTTGCAGCATTCTGAGTTACACTATTGCAGAATATCTGTGAAATTGATGACAGAGACTTAATATCTAATGACTCACTGTACTCTTTTTAGTGTGAGGGAGATACAACTTCATGTGAAATTATGATACTACAAGAACTTGCAGGTTGTAGGAGTATTGATTTTTTTCACTAGATACACGGTATATAACATCCACACTTCGTAAAGGACTATGGTCCCTTTTGTTTGCCTCATTACTGTTTTTTTGGATGCCATATGGCCATATCATTGGTAGATAATCTTAATTACCAAATTATCTGTATCACTGCGGAGCAGTACCTCATGAAGCACCTCGTCATTGTGAATTCAGAGGATTAGGTGGCTGGCAGTCTGTGTGTTTTGATTAGAGGTGTCCCTGAGGTCTCGAAAGCATCTCAAAGACAGCTCCAGGGAGCACACACTGACAAGAGCAAGGAAAATGTCTGTTGAACAAAACCTTTTTTTAATTAACTTCAATCTCCTATCCAGTGAGGTGCCAGACGGTTGTCTTCCTGTGCTGAGCCCAAAACAAGTATGAAATAATCTGTTCTGTTTGCACCCATTTGCGGTGCCAAAAACAATTTGTTTTTTACTCATTATCTGGTCCCTAACTTCAGGTTCCATTGCCTCTGGGCATCATTCAAGAAACAAAACTAAGACTAATATTCAAGGTACTGTAAATACCTTCCAAACTTACAAAGCAGTTCCTGTTTATGTGCTATTTCAGCTATATTGTTTATGTTATACCATGCTGTCAAATACCACAGCAGAAATTTGGTTAAGCTTTTTCTACAGCATACAAAATAAAGTTTCGACTTACGTGGAATTTCTAAGGTTTATATCAATTGTGACATCTCAGAACTGAAGAGGCTGGTAGTCAGTATCTTGCACTGAACATCTAATCATCAGTTTAATGGCAAAAAATAAGAAATAATTTCACCAGAATTGTCTTGCCGGCAGGTTGGAAATCTGAAAAATGTCAATTAGATTGTTTTATAACTGGCATGCTGTGAATATAAATGTGTTATAAGTGGCTTAACAGCTACTGGCAAACAGATATGAAATTTGAGAGTTTACATAATCTTAATTTGAACAACCGCGGGCACTGACCATTTTCTATTAAAATGGCAATATTAGCTGAATAAAAAGGAAACAGGAGCATCAATGGGAAACTAAATCTACAGTAACTTTTATACTAATATAAAGCTCTGAAATATCCAGCATTTTTGGGCCCATGGGATAAAACAGTCATTCCCTTTGCAAATGTCTCTGCTTACAGACAGATCATTGGCTTATTGGCTGACATTCTCACCCATCACAGATACAATTTCCTGTTGTCCAGACATGCATTACATGTTGCTTAGAATCTCAGTTTTTATCTAACTGACTGAAAAAAGACTCCTTATTATCGAGTTCATTTTGTATCTCTGTAGCAAATTTATGCAGCGAGGGTACTGCTGTACAGGGTTGCTGGATCACGTTTTAGATGTTGGAACATTTAGCAGCAGGGTTGATTGCAACTGCAATAATAGCAACAACTGAATGAAAAGTAAAAAGGATGATTGTGTGAAGAGAATTTACCTCTTTTGATTATAAAAGAAAATCTCATTTGCTATCCAAACTAGAATAGGACAGCTGCTGTAGAGAAAGAAATTACCTTTTGTTTCATAGTGTTGAAAAGGGCTGCAAACAAAATCAGCAAAAGAGGTTCCTGTATGTGTTGTTTAACCTCTTGATTACATAATTAGCAAGCGATTGGCATCCATTATTTTGCTCAATGACAAGCAGATGGGCTGGCAACATTCTTTTTCTTTTTCAATAAAAGGTTGAAAACCACTGTTTTAAACCATTTCCATCAAGATAAATTGTTTCTGAATTTACTGTATCTTACTTGGCAGTAATGTGATTCAGATTCCCTGCTCCTGGCAGTGATGCCGTCACATCAACATAAGATATGTCTCAGTGAAGTCAATCCCTTCTTAATGACCAGCCTTTGGCCACCTGAGCTCTCATTAAATTTATCTACAGAATGCTAAGAGAGACATCACTTTTTTAGATGTAAGTGTTTAATGCAAATTACCTGTCCCATTTCTAATTTCATTGTACATTAGAGGCATGAAATATTAACATTTAAAATATTCCGTCATTAAAAAGGGATAATGTTTTGTGATGTGCACTCATTATTCAGGTAACATCCATTTTGAATTGCTTCGGCTGTCACAGATAAAAAATGCTTCTTACTTGTTCTTATTCTTTTAATATTGTATGACAACCTCACCTCGTAGCTCTTGGATTTCTCAGTTAATTGATAATGATTTTCCAGTCTGTGCTAACACCTCCTGGTCATAGTCACAATAGTGGACTCTTGAAATGCAAAACAGACATGACAGATTAATTGATGCACTCCATGTATGTAATATTTTCAATACCTGTACCCTATACACCCATGAACCACCTAATCAGATTCAGGACCTTGTGGACTGCAAAGCCTGTGCTGGATTCATATTTCTCAGAGGCTGCTTTTAGTTCTGTAACATCTCCCTGGGTGGAAAAATTACTCCTTTATCATTATCATTAGTTCTTGAAATTTGGTGATCTTATCTGATTAGAGCATGGCTCCATCGAACTGAGCGGAGGCCTGATCAGCCAGAGTAAAGAATAAGACCTTTCCTGTAAAGTGTTTTGGTTTTTTTTGTAAGGTCAGATGATGCAGCCTTGAGTCAGACTTTAGACTGAACCTGAGAGTGTTTTATAAAAATGTTTTCTTTTTTTTTAAAGGATGCTTTTGCATTCAACACCGATGACTCATGATGACTTCACCTACATCTGAGCCTTTTGCCTTGAAAGAGCCTTGAAAAAGGCTCCGCAGCAGTAGCGTCTGCAGGAGCTGCAGCATGTAAAGAGGTAAAGCTCGTCACTGGCCAAAGCTGCAGGGGGAGGCGGAGAGAAAGCGCTGCACCGTCTCCGAAAACCCGGCTGAGGTCAGTGTTTCTCCACCGGTCGCTCCGGTGCGGACGGAGACGCCGCGGCCGCCCCGGACGATGAGCCGCCGCTCTGGCCGTATCGCAGGAGCGGCTCGGCGACCGCTGCCCTCGCTGCAGGAATAGGCGGTGTCCTAATCCCTCAGCTCTTCGGCGCCGCAGATGATGTAAATCCCACAAAATGCCCATTGTCGGCCCCCGAGCCGCGCAATGAAAGCGGCGCTGGTGCTTTAAATCGCATCCAAACAAAGGGAAGCGGGGCAGTCGGCGGCCGCGGCGGCGGCGGCGGCGGCCGCGGCGGCGGCGGCCCCTTTAAGAGCGTCTCGGCATAATTAATGACGTCGAGCTGTAAACACGACCGACGCTCGGCTGCGTGGCCGGAGCATCCTCAGACCCGGAGCCCCGAGACCCCGTCCGGGCTTCCCGTGTTAGTCTCTCCGCTGGACCGGCGGAAGGCATTAAAAAACAAAGACAGCAACGACAACGACAACAGCAGCCGCGGTTCACCTCGACTCTCATATGCGGTCTCCAAAACCAAGACGACGGTGCTGCATCGGTCCTACCAAGTGCCATGGCTAGAAAAACGGACATCCCCTCGTCGTACTACGGTGAGTCGGTCCGTCTTTGTGTTGAACGCCGAGGATGTTTCTTTTTTTTCCACCCGTTTCGTTGATGACAGCCGGACCCGGAGGGCGTTTCGGGGCTGGATGGTGTTCGAGCCCCCGCTTAGATTTACGGGGGACGTTAGCTAGCTCACGCCGTCAGCTGCTAACGAGGGTATTTGGAGGCTTTTTTAACGGTTGGCATCAAATGCGCAGTAGCGATAGAACAACGTTGTGAAACGGTTATTAACGTTCGGGTATGTAACTGACCGCAACATCGTGTTTTTTAATGTAAAACTACCTAAAAACGATCCGTGTTCCTCGCGTTGAGTAGATAACTCATGTAAAATATTTTTTTTTTTTCCTCTGGTGTTGTTTTACCTGCAGTAACATCCTCCACTTCGCTCCTTCACTTGTCGTCGTATATTTTTTTTTCCTCTCAAACTACTGATAACATCAGTTACGGTAAAACGATAACATCGATTAATTGACGTTTGATCTGTCGATTATTTGTCTTGATTAATCGTTTGGTCCGGCTATTAAAATGTAAGATGATAGTGAAAAATGTCCGCCGCGCCACAGTTAACTGAGACGATGCCACCCAATGAGTTGGTTGTGGTCTGATACCAGCACAAAACCCAGAGACTCTCAATTTCATTTCACATCACATCAGACAAAGGAGGAGAGAGAAACACCTCCAGAAGTGAGGAGCTGTTATCTGGGGATGTTTGGCGTTTTTGCTCGAAACGTTCTTCAACTCTTAGCTAATCTTTTACCAGCTATCATAATGACTTAGTTGAAGACACATTGTTTATCAGTCAGCTGATGAATTCATCGACTAATCGTTTCAGCTCCAACCGATCTTCTCAGTGAGATTTGACCCCTTGCTATTATTAAGTACATTTAGCTTGATTAACGTCAAATATGCAGCAATGGTTGAATATTGATCTTTTGAATGGTTACTTGCGATGGAGGTGAGCAAGTAACCTAATGCCTTTTACTTTTATTGTTTCTCATTTTTTACCGGGTAAAAGATGGTCCATATCTTCTGTTAAAAACTGTGATATCTATCTATCTATCTATATATCTATATATCTATATATATATATATATATATATATATATATATATATATATATATTAACTTGAATAGTTCCACCTAGTACTCATAGAGATCTGTTAACAAAAAAGTCTTAACTCAATTTTCCCCCTCCTCATATTGCCCAAAATGAGAATAATTGCAATTTTGTCACATTTGCAAATGTTTGCAGTTTGTGATGAAGAAATAAATGTCCTCTGTTAACAGTTTTAATAGAAATGATTTATCGTGTCCAAGTGGTATTTTTCGCTTCTCAAGGCGTATGGATACATTTAATCTGTGGGTGGATTTTCTGCCCATTAGCCTGCCTTAGTAATCATGTTGTTTATCAAAGCAATATAATCCTTTATCATGCCAGATGCCATACAGACAGCAGTGTCTTTCTCCTGAAGTCAACTACACTGGTGACTCTCAACAGACTGGTGGCTATTTGAGGTTTGATGCCAGTAATACTTTCAGTCTGTAATTTTTATTGATTAAAAATGAGTATTCAGTGCCTCTTTCACAATTTTATTATCCTAAATACAGTCAGTGTAATAAAAGGCTATCGTGGGAAACTAACTTGCAAAGGAAACCAAGACTAATTAACCCACACTATTTTCAATTAATTCTTTACAAAAACATGAGCAAAATTATATGTGTCGTAGAAAATAAAATTTCCATTCAGATCTTGTGAGTTGTTCCTATATGGCTGTAGACAAGGAGTAACTTCAGTCATTAACACTGATCCAGTATCTGATAATCACCAAAAGGCCAGGGTAGGATCAAAGCAGTTTTTAGCTAATCAGCCCAGCCCCAACTATAAAGCAGAATTTTATATAGTTATTAACTTTTTATGTCACACTTATCATTGTCAGTGGAGTCTTCCATATTAGTATCAGTTACAAATGCATCATATAACAAATCTCTGTCTAATTTTTATGTAGTAATTACAGTTTGGATGTCAGTCAGGGAGCCTTTATCAATAAGTACAGTAGCTGTACTGTCTCAGAGTGACACTGGCATTGCCAAGTCTACCCCTGACAGCTCTTGATGGGAGAAGCTACTTTGTCTTCCTGAGATTTCCCCACATGCTGACCCCCTGTGTCCCTCAGACCTCATGACTCAAGCACTCTGCCAATCATAACTGCAACCTGTCAGCTGTTGATGATTCTCTCTGCTCTCTGCAGACATGCAGCTCACCATTGGGGCCTTCAAATCCTATCACTCCCTGTTCATAAGTTCAAGCTGGTGGTTTACAGTATTCCATAGATGCTACATTAGATATTATGTGTAAAGTGTTGTATGTAAACAGCCTAGTGAGGAATGGAATACAATATAGAGCCTGTGTATCACTATCATTATATAAACTATTCAGATACTGTATATGTGCACAATTATACAGGCTACAGCATACATATACTTACATTATCATATTGCTTCAGCTCAAGTGTTACTCTCAAAAGAATCACAAAGGATTTAGTGAAAAAAATCAATTAAGGTACATAATTTTGCCCTAACAGAGTCCAGTGACCCAGCTAGTGCAGCATGGGATAGAGTTACAATGCCTCCCTGGGTTTAGGTCAGCTGCTTTATGTTATTGGCTCCCTGGTGCTTTTGTCCCAACAGCTAGCTCTGTAGAAGAGCCATTCAAATTATTCTGGCCTCACAACTGAGCATAGAACAAGAGGAAAAATTCTACATCAGCATCCCCTGCCCAGTATTGTTGTAAGATTGCACTTGCAGCTAATGTTTCATGCCTTGAATTTGCTTAAATGCAGACTAAATGTGGAGTGCACAGTAAAGAAAATCCCCATTGTAGTTGTTGATAACGTACTTTGAATTTCTGCCAGTCTATCCTTGTTGATTTAGTCTAAAAAACAGTATGGATGATGCTGTTCAATCTGTTGTTTCTAGTCTGGCTAGTTGTATGATGCCAGTATGTCTTTCTAAAGCGGTCACATCCCAGTTACACTTAACTGTTACATACAAGAAACAGAGACTCTGTTTTTCTACAGTGGCTAGATATGCTGGTGTTCTCACTTTTTTTCTCAACAATACACCCTCCTACTACTGTAAAAGTTGCCACCATATATTTCTGAGATACTTTGGAAATTGTAGAAGAGGTAGACAAGGCAAGATGTTAAGGGAATGACATGATATTTTAATGATAAAATAAATTATTGCCTAGCCCCAATATAAAGTTGAAATTGTCTTGTACTGCATATAATTGTCATATGTTTAAAAATACCAAAAAACACATGAAAACATAACATTGAACTACGTGTTAGCAGGCTGTCAAACTAGCTACCATCTAACAATTCATATCCACTTGCTGTACATCCCAGATTCAAGGGTAAGCTTCAGGATGGTACATTATATAACATTTCTAACTATGTAGCAAGTGTTCAGTGGGCTTATACTGCACTGCTGCAATGTTCAGCCAGTCAGAAAAGTAGAAAAATTGCTCATAATCGTACTGTGACAGGTTTGTAAGTAACAATTTAGATATGGGTTCCATTGACCACAGGAAGTGTTGAGTTGGGCACACTGTTAATTAACGAATTTCTCGCATGGGCAGCCTCCCAAAACGCTGCATTTTTATACCGAGTCAATGCAGGGTCTTGACAGGAAGCTGAGAGCCATGGTTTAGAATCAAACATTCACAGCGTCTTCCTGTGAAATTGCAGTCAGAGGAGGTTGTGACTCAAATGGGCTATTTTGCACCCAAGACTAAGTGCTATTATGGACTTTTTAAGTACCCCTTTCCTCTGCAAATACTCGTAAATGAAGACCAATGCTCATACTGTAGTGCTACACATTAAAAGTCTGTATGGAATTTCAGCTCATTATTTTTAACAAGGTTAAGTTCTTTTGCTACTAATTTCATGTGTCTTATCTCAAGAGATAGCTGTGCCAGTGCCTGTAAATTTGATGTATATTATTCCCATTAATGATTGGGTAAGTCTGTAAATAATTACAGAGATTCACTTCTGCACATAGGCAAGTGCTGGATGGATATTTGTTAGATTGTGTGAAAATGAGACATTTAGCTGTGAGGTGGCTTTCTTGGTGACAGCAAGGAGACTTTAAATTTCCAATTAGTAGTACAAAAATAGTCCATGTTTGTTTATGACTAAGTGGCTAAGTGATGTTGACAGTGATTTATGAAACAAAGTCCATAGATCACTGGAAAATGAATGAGAGTTGCAGCCACATTCATCCTAGACATGTAAGTCATGAGTCTTGGCGGCATGGTGGGACTTTTGATAGGTCTAATTTGCTAACCAATGCAGTTAGCTCTATCAAAGCAAATGAGTCATTATCCTAAGAACAGAAGAGACATGTTGCCCTGATGCTGTGAACATACTTTGTTGTTGAAAGCCTTGAATTACACCTTGCAGTTTTCTTAGATATTTAAGAGTTTTGGCAGAGGTTAAGGAGATTTTTTTAATGGAGAACACAGGCAGTGAATTTACTAATCTTTTTGATCAAATCAAAGGTTTACCAACAAATGTGTACACCTACCTAATATCACTTGGTTTAGGAAATCAGGTATGTTTAACTGATGGCACACTAGTTACACACTGCAGTCATTAAATCATAAGAACAATCGACTTATCTTGCTACTTCTGGAAACAGGAGAATTCAGATTTTTGAGTGATGTACATTTACTTATACACATGGCACATAAATTTTATGTGAGAGGTGTTACATCTGCATTTAGTGTTTTAAGGTGTTACATCCACAGGACCTTCAGCTATTAACTAGCTTTTTGTCAGTGCTAGCTGCCAAAAAAAACAGTTCACAGAATATACATTCTATGAAAATGTAGGTAGTGAATATGTGCTCATCATGAAATGTTTGATAGCAAAGTGTCATCCTTCTTACTGTGTCAGTTGGAATCTGGACACACTTGCATCTTGCCTGACATAAAACTTGTTAAACTGTATGTGTAAAGTGAGATGAGGATTTCTGTGTTAACATATACAGGAAAAAAATCTCAATCTTAGTTAGTCATTTAGTCGATTAATGTAGTCTCAAGCCTTATTTCCCTAGAGGAAATTTCCCTAGAAGTGAAATTATTCCCTAGAGGTGAGATTATTTACAGTAATGTGTTTTCAGTGCAGATTAACTACATACGTAACTACATGCATACTTTTTTGATGCCAATGGATGCCTTATTCTGTCTTGGTTTTCAAGGTACCAACACTAATTTCTAAACCAAAACTGACTAAGAAGAAGCTTTAAAAGAAAGGTGAAATTATCTGGAAATGGAATCTTCCTCTTTCAAGAAAAATAAGTTTTGAATACTGAAGATGAGACTAATGGATATTGTGTGTGCACTGGTAAAGGTGTGTAGATGTGTATATATGTATAAGTGTGTTTCACTTTACCTTGGTGTGTATATCTCACATTTAGATTTCAAGATACGGCCTCTCAACTTATTTTTAACTCTTTATAAATCCAGGCAAAAGCCAGTTGAGCCTGTCACTGGTCCACAGTAGTAGTAGCAAGTCTTGTTTCACAGGAACACGGGGCTGCCACTGACATGCCTGAAGGCTCCCACTGAAGTAACCAAGGTCACAAAGCCCCAGCCACAATACGACTACCTCTCCACTCATTGTAGTAGGCTAGCCGTAAGTGTCAGACATTCTCAGTTGCTTACTCCTAACTATATTCCTGGGAGTCAAATCCCAGCCAATATCTCCCTATTCTTGACATTTGAGGGCATGTGTCTTTGCTTCACTCTGATAATATGCACAATAAATACTGTCCATGCACTGATAGGAGTTAACCCAGTGAGCTCCCAAGTACACAGTCCTTGACCATCTGCTAATAGTTGAGGGGATCCCAAGGGACCGTGCTAAGTAAACCTAAACCACAGATCTGAATGTTGTTGTCTTGTTTTAGTAAGGACGCAAGCACTTTAAAGGCTGTGCTGTTCTCCGCAGAGGGAAAATAAGAGCTAGGTAGAAAAGACGTTTCTGAATTCAGAAGGGCAATAGAAGAAAGACAGAGAAAAGGAGGGTGATGGTGTTGGAGTGTGGCACATGTTTCGGTGTATTATCTGTCCACTTTTTTTAGTATAATGAAAACTAAGCCATCTGGAGCTTTTTAACTGCTTTGATTCTGTCGAAGATGGGCTCCAAATATCTCCTTTTCTGGGGAGTGTGGGAGACTTATGTGATCATGACGCTGTTCAAAATTTCTGTGTCTGTGTCTGTGTGAGTGAGAGGTGTTAGAGTTAGTGTGTGTGCTGGCTGAACCAAGTGAAGCCTCACCAGTAAATGTCTGCCCCCATGACCTGCTCAAGTCCTCTCATTTTGTGTATGTGTGTGTTTTTCTAACTGTGAAACCTTGACAGTGAATCCCCAGTATTCCATGACCTCATTCCAGTCTCTTATCCTATCACAGCTTTAGTGGCCTCTTTATCTTTATGGCATTGAGCCACACTCACAGATTTGTTGCTAGTGTGCCATGTGTCCAACACTAATGTTGCAGGAGAAACCTGAACACTAGTAGTTTTTAGATACAGACATAGAGGAAAAATCAAAGTCACAAAGCCTTGGTACTGATGTTGCCTTCCACTATGTATTGGCAGAAGCCAGTGCTTTCATCAAATATTAATGAATATACTGTACACAGTATTCAGACTTACAGTCTGTGCCTATCCTCCTGAGCATCATCATTATTCTGAATTTTTAACAATTTTTTTTTTCTTTTTTGTTCATTTGTAGTTCGATCTTAGGCCTCTCAAGCCAAACATAGCTTTGACAGAAGTGTAGTCTAACAGCACTTCACCCCCCTCCCAGGTCTTGGAAATGTTTATGAATCAGCAGAGTAAAAACAACAAAAAAAAGTCCTTTCCAAATGGCCCCTCTGACCCAACCCATGTAAAGCACCTGCAGTGTTCGAGCTGTTTGCCTGACCATGGTATGAAAGAGGCCTGTGTTGGACAGTGGAGCCTGGGGACACTGGTGCCTGTGTCTGCCCGTGTTGATGTGTCTGTCTACTGGATGTACGGATACACGCTGAGAAATGTGGGGAAGGGGGGGCTGTAGAAATAGAAGAAAAAGTTTTTTCTATTGATGGTACACCACACCATATGATTAATATTCCTAGCCATTATATTTGACAGTTATGCTCTTTTTTTACTTTAGTTTCTTCACTTGGATTTTATTTGGAGTGGAAGTGGCTGCTGGTTAACATGTCGTCTTAATGGGCCCTGTTTCAGTAACTATTTCATACTTGTTCCGTTTTCTGAAACCAAAAATGAAAAAAAACATGTAAATGGGAACACCTTTACTGTGAATTTGGCTGTATTAATTTACTGTATATGTGAGCACAGAGAGTAGGAGAGAAGCAAACAAAGGGCCGTCCAACCAGGTTTTGACCTAGTCTTGCAGCTTTCATATCATACAAATGCATGAGCATCACCGTCATCAAATGTTTTCGTCAACCACAGTTTTAGACTCTATTTACTGACCTCTTTCCTGTAAACCTAAGCAAATATAGTCACAATTCCAATTGAAACAATAGCTAGCTAGCTTGGTCGCTGAAACTCCTTTAATCCATGGCCCCAACATTTAATTTATATATTTTTTTATATATAAACACACACACACACACACACACACATACACACACACTCACACACACAAACTGTGCTCAAATATACTGTAAATTACTTCAGAATCTGTATGGACTTCAAGTTGAGGCATTGTCATAGACCCTTAAACGTATTTTAGACGTGTGTCACAGACTTTAGATTTTAAGTCCTCAGCAGTGTAAGCTGATGCATAGATCTTGTTGCTATGGTAGACAAGCTGCACATTCAAATGGGATTGGGGTATGAAGATTACTGCAAAAGCCTTTCTCTGATTCTGATGTGTAATTCCTCACCCGTTCCAGCCTCATTGCCTCAAAGCATTTGATTACCACAATGATTGTTATGTGTAAATCTTTAGTCACAACAGGGACATGGTGGTATAATCCAACACTATGTCAATAGAGGACACTAGCAGTTAGTCGAGTTAACAGCAACTATAGCTGTCCCAATGTAGCATGCCTGCCAGGCTTTTTCCAAATGTTGTTGACTACAGACCCTCATTCAGCCTGACTACAGCCAGCAGCACACATCCAGTCCACCAGCCTCATCTCCTGCACTGGCAGACTGCAGTGCAGTCTAAACAGCCGTCGTCCAATGTAGAGTGTGCTGGTGGTCCGGCATCACTGATGATTTTCACCACTCTCTTTTAACCCTTCATTGAAATCTGTTTTGTGGGCCAGAGAAAATGTACTACAGTCTGGTGGAGGTTGTCAGGCTGATGTAGTGAGCAGGAACAGCATATAAAGCTAAATTTAGCTTAGCTGAATAAGCATGCACTGCCACCTGGATGTTACTGTGTAAGACTGAAAAGGTTTGTAAACCTCCAGAATATTTCACTATGCAATTCACTACATTGTGAGCTTTTTTTTTACCTATAGGAGAGTATTCTTACACAATCCCAAGCTATAGTTTTGTACCCACTGTCATATTGTGTTGACAGTTGACAGTTATATTCTGAGTTTTGACCAACATAATGACTGCCCTCAATGTTCACAAGTTGGCATGGGACTCTGTTGCCTGTTGGTCCTCTTGCTGGACATACTGGCAGGCTCTACAACTCCAAACCGCTGACATGACTCTGAGAAAAGCTCTGCTCCCTGACACTCAATTCACCACAATCTGTCCTCTCACCACTGACTTCCCTTGAATACAGTGTGTCAACTAGCACTTGCCATATGGAGGGGCTTGTTTTCGCCACAATTGCTCCTGCACTGTGGAGAACTGTGTGTATCCTGAATATTCATAACACATAGGGAGATCAATGAGATATATTATTTCTTAAGTCTATGTATATTCACCTTGCATGGGAACCAGTCTAGTATCTAGTTATGTATCTTGCTCACTCCCAGCAGTACTTTTAATTAGCTCAGATGTTATGTAGCCTGCTGGCCATGAAGCAGTAGCAACAACCACTGAGATATAAAAGCAATTGGAGCCTACTTAAGAAACAACAAAGAGGAAGAGTTCAACTCTGAAAGTGCATAATCTTAGGGGTATAGCGCTGTCCTCAATTCAGATATTTAAACTGAATGTAAGTTTGGATGCCTGACCCAGGTTCTTGATTTATTTTTGGCTTTGTACTGGTAGTTGGTCAATAAGCAGCATGTTTCCTTGTCCCTCAGTGTCAAACCATAGAAAAAAAGGTTTATCAGTTATGTCTCAAGATGTTATATTAAACCAGGTTATAAATATGGTATATGATTTGTGCACTTGTGTATAAGCTCTGTTCTCAACATTGCAGATTATTTAGGTATAGCACAGAGTACTATCCTCTTATATTCATTGCCAATGCCCTGCAAAAGCTGCAGTGAGCACCTGGTCTGGTGACACTGTGTCCTTGGCTGAGGAATTTACAAACTTAACCCAAAACATCTCCCATTTTTGGACCTGAAACACAACTCAAGTGAGTGACTTTCAGTGACAACAAAACAGATGGCTGTGTAGTAAGGTTTTTAATGGCACAGAAAAAAAGAAAAAGGGAGATGGAGCATCTCATATCAAATACCTTTATAGAAAGGTTAGTATGTTATACTGCTCCAGTGTCAAAGAATCTGAAATGTTCATTCTGTAATTAAACTCAGTGTACACACGTAAGGAATGCCCTCATGTTTCAGTAGATGTACATGGTCCCATGTAGTCATGAGACCATCCTATGGTTCAAAGCTAAACTTGGAACCTTTGACACATGCTGCCGTCATCTGAGATAATTCTTGACCATCTGCAATATAAAGCTTGTAAGAATGAACAGGAACAGAACCGTGACAACACTAACTCACTTAATCAC
Organism: Istiophorus platypterus; assembly: GCA_016859345.1. Taxonomy (NCBI): domain Eukaryota; kingdom Metazoa; phylum Chordata; class Actinopteri; order Istiophoriformes; family Istiophoridae; genus Istiophorus; species Istiophorus platypterus. Next base: position 11,581,585 of record CM029123.1, on the reverse strand, counting down.
AAATACATTTCTGGTCCTGGCAGTTTCTTTTGCTGCGGCCTGTGGAGCTTAAGGACTCTTTGTGGGTTAGCTGCTTTCCCAGACATTGTTTTGCTGTTGGCCCAGAGATTTGGCATCTCCATCCTTCATACCCCTCCTGCGGTGATAGAAGAACAACGGCAGGGAAATGTACACTAGATATGCCCAAAGTTAAGAGCACATTGGAGATGAAGGAGGAAGTTGTGATAGCACATAAAGGTTAAGAATGGAATTATGAAACTGATTCTATAGACAACAATTTCATGCAGCAAGCACAGTAAACTGCCAGACCTTAGAGTGTCTCTTGACCTTGTCAAAGTGCTCTTAACTTATAACAGGGAAATTCTTTCTCCATGAATACTCGATATACTGCACATAAGTATTCACAAATGAAAAAGTGTATTGCATCCTGCTCCTCTATGTGTTATCTTAATGCAAAAATATAGGCTCTGGAAACCTATCTATCCACAGCAAGTAGGAAATTCACCACACCCAGACAATTGCCAGAAGTGGTACCTGACTCACTCGCTCACTCAGGGATGCATAGCTGGCATTATGTGAGAAGCAGCTGCCAGGCTTTACAACACTGAATCAGTTTCATTTCGAGGCAGAGAGGGGAGTTTTGTAAGCGTTTCTTGTTGTACAGGGTTTTTCGATTCTGCAGCTGCTGCCAATTGACATATCCCAACTACACTAACTCCACCCAGACTGTATGGCTTTGCGATCACCAAGCTATAATTCTCTGATTTTCATTGACAACAATCGCATCTTTCACTACATAATGTCATTATACCACACACACAATGTATAATGTGTATACTACTACTGTGTATACTACTGTATAAATTTGTAAATTTGTTAGAGATACGAAATAGGATATACTCAAGTGCTAATATTGCAATGATGTCAGTGCTTTTTATGTCAAATTACTATATTTGATCTCGCTGACTTTTACTCAAAGATAAAAGAGAGAAAGTACACCTGACAGATCAGAATGACCAGTATTAGCATCACAGTAAGTTCACCAGTAACCAGTCTAGTTCATTTTCCTTGGTACAGTGACAAGAGATAAATAATGATGTTGTATGCACAGGCATTACTTTATTGTACTACTGGAGTCCACTGTTTCAGTTTCAATAGAGGTAAGAGCATGCTGCGTTGATAAAACTCAGATAGAACTTCAGTTAAAACTTCAGTTTTTTTCTAAAGTCAATAGTAGGAAGTTCCTGGTCATCTGGATCTTTATATCCTTAAGCCATGCTTGAAGTTTAGCTAACTGATTGGTTTCGGATTAATTGATAGGTACAATTGGGTATCATCTGCAAAACAATGGAAGTTTGTGGAGTGTTTCCTGATAATATTGCCTAAGGGGAGCATATATATATATGGTGAATAGAACTGGTCCAAGCACATAATCTTGTGGAACTCTGTGACTAACCTTTGAGTAGATGGAAGAATAATCGTTAACATGCACAAATTGAAATCGATCTAATAAGTAGGAATTAAACCAGCTTAGAGCAAGTCCTTTGATGCCAATAACATGCTCCAGTCTCTGTAATAGGATTTGATGGTCAATAGTATCAAATGTGGCACTAATATCTAACAGAACGAGTCCTTTATCCGATGCAGTCAGTAGATCATTCGTAACCTTCACCATTGCTGTCACCAAACCTCAATTAACCATTATTATGTAAAAAGTTGCACAACTGGCTGGTGACAGCTTTCTCAAGGATCTTAGAGAAAAGGGAAGGTTAAATATGGATCTATGGTTGATACGTTTTAAATACTTTTTGGACAACTGTGGATCTCCATTGGATAGAGGTATAAGCTAAAGCAGGCACAGACAATACCTGTAAGGTATTCGGTGGGGGGTAGTCTTTTCAATGGATTTACTGATATAAATAAAACAAGTTTTATTTTTGCTGAATTCAGAAGTTATAAAATTTAGTAGTACATTCAGAACGGTCCAAATGATTTGCATGTGCATAATACAATACAATCATTCCTCAAACTTTTAGAGGCAAAGACAGCTCGAACATCTCTTGACAGGATCAGTTTGGGATATGAGCAGATGGGAGATACGCTTACTCAGGCTCCCCTAAGTCTTCCCCAGATGCTTCGAGATATTTTGCTCCATGTGTGATGATTAATGGGTCCTAAGGAACATGTTGTACCTAGTTTCAACTGGGGTAGAGATTACTTGGGGACCAAAGAAGCAGCTGATTATGAATGCAAATGCCTGTGCTCCATCATACCTACAAGTACACACAGGACTGAGTTAGCTCCTTGGGTGACCTATGGGTTTGCAACTGTGGTTAAGCATTTATTCTGCTTGGTCAAATGGGGAATCCTCACTGTGAGCTATTTGGCTAAAATGTTGTTAAAATGATTTATTATCTTTCTGTGTTTCATACATTGTCTTAGCTTAATCTGCTCTAGATTAGTTTGATCACCCCTCTTGCTCTCAGTCCTGCTAGGAGACCTGTACAATGAAATGACATTGTTAGTTTGTCCTGGTTAACTTGTGACACTAGTATGGTATATGGTGTCAGTGTAATGAAATGTCAGTAATTAATGTTTAGATACGTTATTCTCCATTTCTCATATATGTTTCTTTTTGCTCCAAATTACAGTTGTCTCCAAGAAAGAAAACAATCAAAAAACAAATCTTTTATCTTACTTGGTTGTTGAACTGGTTATTAGTCAGTGCAGCATTGTGTCATTTATATTTATTCTGTTAGTGAATTTCAATACTGTTTCTTTTGACTATTTCATGCTCTTGTCAACTAATCTGTACATACTCTACTTTTCTTATAGGTGAGCCACGCAAGTTTGACCCAAACTTCAGAGGACCTGTTCATAACAGGTACTGCATATACTCAACATCACCAAATTTTCATTAAAAGTATTTTTACCAATACATTCAAAAGATATTTCGTCATCATGCACTGAAGAAGAACTTCAGTCAATTGCATTATATTAAACTAGAAGCAGAAATGTCAGACACCAAAAATACTTTTTTGTTTGATGTTTTTTTTGTTAGTTGCATGAACTGACCCTTTAACTACTAGTCATTATATCTCAACAACTGATTCTAACATGTGCATTGATTTTATCCATTATATAATCTTTTTGGCACACGGCCCTGTCAGGGCACTGATAGATTGATTGTTTGTCATGTTAAGTTAATAAAGATTGAGACTGAGTGCTGGCATCTCTCTCCACTCCACCACACAGATCAATTGCCATAAGTCAAGCTGGTAGCTGGATCTAGCCCAATGACACACATTCTTACTAGCCATATACACCCAGAACAGATGTTTTCCACACATCACAGGAGCTTTTGCAGGGAGATTGTGAAATGTGTCCTTTTCGTCAACCAGCAGCATAGTAGCACTTCTTCCAATGAACTGCAGTCTTCTATCTATGTCACAGTGGGTACAGTTCTTTAAATGTCACAGCTAGTTATTGTTTGCATTGGTTTCATTTGAAATGTTTGTTCAAAATAGCATTTAAAAAGCAGCATTTTTATAGTGTGAGTAATTGAAACAAACTAAAACACATAAATTGCTTTAAACCTACTTAAACATGGATATTTGTTTGATTTAGTTCTTAGGACCACAAGTTCATTTATATACTGTATAATATCTTAAAAGAAAACAGAATACAAAAATATGTCTTTCAAATGCACATTAAATTATTTACTTTTATGATAATTTTGGGACTTAAATTTAGGGCACATGCCTTAATAGATTGCAAAACCTTAATGATGGTACTTAACAGATCTAAATTTAGACACAAAGAACTATAAACTTTAGGTTGAAGATTTTTCCTCTAAAGATGAATATATGGCGTTTTTGAAATTAATTCTCCAGTTTAAAGTTACCATGATTTAGCATAATAAGGTGCAGAATTTTGCAGTAAAGCAAAACCCTCAAGGGTGTCACCTCAGGATTTTTTTTGATGATTTAGCCATTTTCTGAGGTAATGTAGGCTCTTATCTCTTTTATGTTCAATATCAGTTTGGCAGGCTGCTGTGAAGGCATGTTTCAGTCCTCCTGTGTCTCTTTATCCCACCCTCTTCAGCCCATTTCACTGCTACAGCTGGGTGAAGGCACCAAGGATACTTTGATGTTTCTGTGGCTCAGAGGCTTTTCCTTAATGAGAATTGGGAGGGAACTGACTCTGTGGTCGTCTTGTTTTTACCCAAGCCCAACACTTAAATAAACCATATCTGTTAAGGAGCAGTCCTCTCAAGGTCAGACAGAAGTGGACTTGGCGTAGTGTTAATTCATATGGTCTCCAGCTATATATAAAAATATAATATATAACAATACAATACCCAGATACAGTCAGTATCAAAATTATCCACAAGTATCACATTGCAATGTGATAACACCTTTTATAGTGCTCTGTCAGAGTACAGTTCATTATTAAATGCACACTCACAAAAAAATTTAACTGTGCTCCGTCACAGCATGCGTGACAGCTTACCTAAAAGAGGCTTGTGTTTGTCAGGAAAGCTGCTCACTTGAGCTAATTTCCCTCTTGACTCTTGTGACTGTCAAAAATATCCCTTTTGTTTTCAAATCTGGTCCTCCAAATATCCTTTCCTGTTAATGTCTGCTACAAAGCAGGGACAGTCTGGCAGATTCACACCACAATGGCACCCACGCTATTCTGTGGCACTGCTGCCATCTGTGTCACCTTGGCTCCTGCAGAGTATCAGCTTTGCAAATATAACACTGACACCAAAGTTCCTCGTTGAACTGACAGAGTTTCCAGTGCTGTTTTTTTTTTTTCTTTCAAAGCGTCACTCCCTGCTAGCACAGATAATGTATCTACTGTATGTGCAAGTGGCAACTGAGGAATTCTGAGGTTTGGGAGTGAGGCCAGATGGGCATCTGAATAGATATACAGGTTGACTATATTTTGGATCTGCTTTGTGGTCCATGTGGCCTACTATCCTTACATAAGACAACGAAACAGGATCATTTTTACTCCCCTCACTTTGTCAGCTCCCCTTCGACACTCACCTTTGAATGCTTTAAAAGTTACTTTGTATTGGTGCTGAGGTGTTTTGTTTGCAATATTGAAGTCATGTCTATATGAGGGTGTTGGGAAACAAGACAGATGTACAGTAACACTCACTTTACAGTGGAGGAAAGGCAAGGTCTGCTTTACACTCCTAACCCTCAGATCCTCCCCTCTAATCACCTAGGATGTGAGGCTGAGTGATAGCTAACTAATCAATATGTAGGACAGAGAAGGATTCAGAGATAAGGAATGCAGCCGTCACCATGGCAACCTAGATAGCTTTTTCCGTTGCTCTTTTTGAATGAACTGAAATGGTACTCCCTTGTCTCCCTTTGTTAATAACATACACAATATCTGCAACAGCTTTGCTGATGATGTGGCAGGTTGTCTTTATACCCCTCATATCCACTGTCAACGTAAAAACTGAGACTGTCTTCACCAGGCAGAGTTGGGGCCACTTTAGCTGCCCTTGTTTCTCTGTTATCTCTAAAAATACCGGCTGTGCCCAGCCAACTGTTCTTTTAGTCTTTTGTCACCAAATGTTGTCTAATAGAGGTTTTGGCTGACGCTAGAATGTTTGCCTGAAGATACAGAGCAGATGGTCTATGGTTCAGTTACTGTCAGCTCCAAACATGCTATCCAGGTTATGAGTAGATATACGAATGTAGAATTTGCAGGTAGATAAGGTCTTAATGTAATTCAGATAAGAGTGTTGATAGTGGAATCATCTTATTCTGAAAAGAGAAACAGGAAGTATTAGTAGTCCTGCTGGGACAGGAAAGACTCCCAGTCCTCTATTATTGTTAAGTTCAGGCAACCAAACTACCATAGCAGCCTTTTAAAATAGATTGCAAGCTTTTCTGCAGTTAATGCAGGACCATGAAGAATAGCTCTTAATTTCACCTGTATTTGTAAACAGTCCAATATAATTTGCAGTCCAAGCTTAAGTTAAACCGCTGACCCTATATCTAAGAGCCTACACTGAGAATGCAGTTGAAATACTTATGTTTGTTAATAAAAGTGAATTCAATAAATATGTTGTCATCTTAATATAAATGCATTACTGCATGTTTAAGCACTTTTTTATCCCTCTTTGTTTAGGTTGAACCTTCAGATGATATCCTCTGTGTGATTCAGTGCTGTCTTGACATTCTGCTGATTATCATAAAATGGTTTTTGGAAGCTGAAAGGCAGTGCAAATATTTCATGTCTGTATAGAACCATGTAATCTACATGCTACAACCAGTGACAATCCATACCTCAGAGCACTAATCAAAGGAAGCACTGTCACATCTTGAGCCTGGGCCTCCTCTTGACCTTGGCCTTGACTTCATTCCTCTGGATGAAAGAGGAAAAGGGTTGAAAGCTGAAGGAAAGGAGGGTGTCAAGTCATTTTGTAAAGCATGTGATGTTAAGAGGAGGGTATACATGTCCCTTTACACATTTAACTTGGATTTATTCTGGGCTGGGCTCAGTATTCATAGTCTGAATAGTTTTGAAAGAGAGCTAAGAAGGGGCTGGACTGACAGCTTCTCTCAGGATGGAAAGGAGGAGAAGAGAGCTTGTTATAGGAGAGACAGTGAGGAAACACTCAGTGAGGGAGAAAGAGAGAGGGTCTCGTGGGACGCTGCTTAAAACTAGCAGAGTAAGACTACTGTGGAGAGAGGCAATATTCAAAAACCTGTCTCTTTGCCTTTGGGAAAGTTAGTTCTTTTGGGATACAGAGTCTAATTTCCCTGGCACAACAATATAGAAATGACACCTTGTCCTTCCTGGTTGCAAGTACTGCTCCGCAGCAGTTATGTCATGATTTCCGACAATGAAATGGTTAAATACAAAATATACCCACAATATTTTTTTCTCATGCAGGTGAGGCAAGTTCCCAATTCCTCCTGAGGATGCATTGTTAAATGATTTTTTTAGGTTATTTTTTTGCCTTTATTTGATAGTTAACCTGAGGAGGCGGAGAGGAAACATGGGGAGCGAGAAAGGGAGGGTATGACATGCGACAAAGGTCCCTGGGCGGATTCAAACTATGGACATTAAAGTTATGTGGCATCCGTGGTAATCATGCAGCCACCAGAGTGCTCCATTGCTGAATGAATTTGCTTATGATTCTGATTTGGACAAAAGAATTGAACAACCAACCATATTAAATAATCTTGTTTTTCTCTTAATCTTGGTTTCCCACACATGTGTCATTTGTCCTCACACGTTTTCCTTTTGCAGAAGCTGCACTGATGTGGTTTGCTGTGTTATCTTCGTCATCGTCATCCTCGGCTACATTGCTCTGGGTACTGTGGGTGAGTTTCACACCTTTCTGGTCATCACACAAAGTTCCACAGTGATTCACAACCACACATTAAAAAATGTGAATCAGTGATGATATGTTGAGGTCTGGTCATGGACTGGAAGTGAAATCACATATCCTGTTCTGCCTATTATTACAATTCAAAATCTCTGCCTTGTGGAATAAATGGAAAGTGTGCAGTCTTGTAAAACATATTTGTTTACCAAAAAGAAAAAAGACCTTCTCCTCTTCTGCTCCTTTTTTGTTTGACTTCACATAATTTAAATCTAAACAAAATGACCGAGCTATTATTTCACAACAACGTTCAGTTGGCATTGCTCACTCTAGTTGCATCTTGATTCAAGTTGTTTTAGTTATCACAGCTGTTTTGTGTCCCAGGCACAATTTTGAGTCTGTGACTGATGATTCCTTGGCTTGGATTCCTGGCTCTCATTTCTTTCAAGTTTCCTTTAAGCAATTTAGTTAGTTTAGTCGATTGTGACAGAGTCCACTTTGTTTGCAACTGACTGAGGCTACGCAATCTTGTGGAGCTCCTCATCATCTCTCCTTTACTTTTCTTTCTTTACTTACTCTTGGTCTTTACCCTTTCTCCCCTTCTCCTTTCTTCTTAGTTTTTTTCTTTTTCTGTTTTATTTTTTTCATAATCCTCTGCTTTTATTTTTCTGTCTCACTTTTTTGCAGTCTGCCTCTTTTCTTTACCTCTCTTTTCTGATTTATATCCAGCGCACCTGACTGCATATCTCTTTGCTTCCTCTTTCACACCCATGTATGGCATACACTACAAATTAGGGGAAAATTAGGTCCCAGTATTGTCACCAAAGTGCCCTCCACTGCTAGCCTGTTGTCATTGGAGTCACGTCTTAATCTCAGCAAGGAAATGACTTACTGTTTTCCAATAATTTAAAAAGAGCAGGAACCATGACAATGGATGCGATTTCAAATAGACACTGACATGTCTGCAATCAGCTGAAGAACTTGGTGTTCTTTCTGCATAATTTTTCAGTTTCATCATCCTTGCTTTGTCAAAGACTTGTTCAATGCCTTTGTTGTGCTGTCTCAAGTTGAGCACGATTCTTCATTGACTGGCAAGGTGAAAGGCCTTAACACTGTTGTTCTGGTTGGTCATATAAATGAAACACACTAATTGCTTAGTAAATTGAATTTCAGGGTTACTGCTACTCCTATCTAGAGAAACAGAACAGGACAAATTAGACAGGATTGATTTTTTTTTTGTTGTTGTTGTATTTTTTTTGTTTTGTTTTGTTTTTTGACCTTTTTGTCTCTTTTTTGTGTGTGAAGATGCTCCTTCCCAGTTAATTTGCGTTCATGCAATTCTCCAAATAAATTTCCTTTGTTGTCTTGTTAATTGTGTTGTATATTTTTTGTCCTTGGTTAGTACTCTGACAGACACATATGGTTTTGGCCTGATGCACTCATTTAATTCAGGAATCCTGTAGATTTAAACAATACCCTCTTTAAGCCATCTATACTTAAATAATAATGTAATGCTTGTCCTTAGGTAGCAGATCATTTTCTCAATTGCATAAATAAACAGACGATTTGTCTGATTTTCACAGTGACATTTATGAGCACAGAGTGTGGCCTTGTATACTTCAGTATTTAGAACATGGGAGTATGTGTGTGGCATGGCTTCACGTGGTAAAACCCATGCAGTTAAAAAAAAAACAAAAAAACAAACCAACAAAAAAAACTGTCATGATATGTTTTCAGCCTGGATCCATGGTGACCCCAGGAAGGTCGTCTATCCAACTGACAGCCATGGTCAGTTCTGTGGCCAGAAGAACACACCCAATGCGTAAGTGGAAAAATATCTGCTTCCTGAATAGTTTACAGTAGAGTAATTATGTTCTTCAGTTTGTCTCTTAACTTTTCATTGTTATCTTTGGACTTACAAAAGGCTTTGACCACAATACACAGAGATGATTTGTGATTAATTATGGGAAGCTTTCCTGCACAGTAAATTGTTTGTGTGTTAGAGTTTGTGTGCATATGTTCATGTGCTTAAATGCTTCCTGATAAAACAGTGCACAATAATGGACTGATTTCTCACTGTTCAGAATCTAATCTCACTCTTTTCCTTTTTTTCATCATTTGTCTCTACAGAAACAAAGCCATATTATTCTACTTCAACATGCTGAAATGTGCCAATCCTGCAGTTTTAATTAACCTCCAGTGCCCTACAACCCAGGTAAGAGACTGAATGAAGCCCCTTCTAGCAGCACATTTTACAATGCCTTTCTTCCAACTTTTCCTTCACGCTTGATTATGCAAGATTGATGGGCTCTCTCATTAAGAGGATGTGGTGCTTCCCCCAGCTCTGTGTCTCCAAGTGCCCTGACAGATTTGCTACTCTCCTGGATGCGTGGAATACCAAAAACTGGGAATATTACAAGCAATTCTGCAAGCAGGGCTTTGAGATTGGCAGTAAGGTGAGAAAACAGTGGTTAGTGGTCTGTATTTTCTTTCTGTTATGTATTTTATTCTAAGTTCCAGTCTTTCTGTTCCTTCATGCAGATAGTTAATCTACATGTGTGTAGTAGTCCTCAGAATTTTAGACAGAGTTTAGACCCTTCTGTAGAACTAACACTTTTTGATTAAATATGATTTTATATAAAAATTGTCCTTATAGTTTTAAACGAAAGTAATCCATCAGCTTTATCTCACTTTATTTATCAGTCTTAATAATGAAGAACTCATATGAATGTTCTTTGAGAGACAAGCGAGCATGAGCTAGCAGCTGCTGATGCTCATCACAGCCCTGTTTTGGTAGCTGGCAGTAGTTCAGAGATGGTGACGTTAGCGTGATGGTGTGTAAAGATCAAAAAGTGAGATGGTGTGTGGGAGCACCTAACAGCTTGGTCTTATTGTTTGAACTGAATCATCGATTTCCCTTCCCACATCATCTGAAGTGTGACTTTGTTACATCAGACAGGATTCAGCCCAACTCCGTCACATCTCAATTCTTAGTTTTGTTAAGGAAAAGTACTAAATAATAGTACTAAAGCTATAGTAAAAATTAAACAGTGCTGAAGTAAGATTATATTCATTCTGAACATAGGAGCCATTACATTTGTTGTAAAACATATTAATGAATTGAAATATTTGCTCATTGAATGGAAATGGCCCTCCATTCTAACTATGATTAATAATGATTGAATGAACGGTTAGTGATAGATCTATTGTTTTCAGGTGTTTGAATCATCATCTCCTTCTTTTCCCTTTCAGTCAGCTGTAGATGTCATACGAAATGAAGACTGCCCATCTATGATTGTGCCAAGCAGACCTTGTAAGTGTCTCTGAAACCCTGCAAACACAAAACACACATTAGCTCATTATTTGTTTGACAAGCAAATAAAGACAAAAACTTTTTAATGTCTTTCAGTCCTTCAGCGGTGCTTCCCTGATTTCATTACAAGAAATGGAATTTTAACTGTAGCCAATCAGACCATCTTCAAAGACGGTGAGAATAACAAGAGAAGTGTCAGTGACCTCAAAGATGCTGCCAAGTAAGTTCTGCTTCCTGCAACGTGAATCTCTATCCTTGTTATACAACCATTTAAGTAGAAAAGTCACATATAGTACTACTGAACTCAAAACTAAAACTGTTATACTGTCAATAGGGCTGCCAACGCTGCACCCAAAGAGTTCTGGACAGATATTACAGGGTAGGACAAGTGGGCATGTTGCTGATGCCCAAGAATGTGTCCAACCACATTCAAAGTCATTTGCATGATTATTGCATGAAAAATGCAGCTTACCTACAAGTTCCAGAGTAGAACTTCAGGGGTACCGACAAGCTTATAACAGCTGCTTTGTAAATCAGTTTTGTCATCATGAGATGTCAAAGGCTGGATAAGTAGAGAGATCATGTATTCAAAGCAGTATGCTGATATTAGAAATATACAAGATTCTGTGTTTTCTGTGATCATCTTTTGTTTGCTCTGAATTACCTGGAAATGTAACGTGCTTTAATGCTTTTCTTTTTGTAGCCAAGTGACCTCCATGCAGCAAGGAGTGGAAAGGTCTTATTTCAGCTATTTAACTTTGCCTCCTCTGTAGCCAGTATCTTTGTGTAGACTAACCTTTCCACCTGTGTTGTTCATCATGGAGACTCTGTTCATGCATCTCTCCACCTGCAACAGTGGAGAGGAATTAGGGTAGATTAATTAAATGCTGTTTGGTGCATATCTTTGTGGTAACGTCAAGTACTTTGCTGTGCACAGCCTTTGTCAAATAAAATAGAATAATGTAGTGCCCCCTGGTGGTCACTACATTCGCTACCTTAAACTAGATATGAATGCAAGTTTGCACAACAGTGCTGGATATGAGCCAGACTCTTGGAGATGGACAGGGTTTCAGTGACCTTTAGGCCGCTGAATTAGAACTTTTCATAAAAGTTAGTTTTCAGAACTCCTTTCAGTGTTTTTGGCCCATAGAAATTTCCTTGTGGCTTCTATCCCTCCTCTGTCATAATTTTAGAAATGTAGTTTGTTACCAGTCTTGTGGTTTCCCTTCTGTTGCTGTTAAAGTAAATTAAAATTTACAGCTGAGGACAGAAGCTGAACTTTAGCTATCCTGTGCCACCTAATGGGGCCTCACATTAACATTGCTTTTATTCCACACAAATTTATAGCATGAAACAATGTAGAGATCTCTGCATCAAAGCCAGGTTCTGAATTCTGCTACCAGAGTTTTTTAAATATACTGATAGAATAGATGAAAAGAGGTATGTTTGGTTTTATGTGCACACTTTAAGCACAGTTCTTTTGTACACTTACCTGCACTGTAACCACAAATAAAGAGGTTGCTGATCTAACATATCCATTACCCATGTGCTTCTTGACTAGGTGCTCCTCTGTATCACATTTAGTAACATGTAGCCATTCCATTTTTCATTATACTGTAGGAACTACTGCTCAATAGTGCTTCAGCAAAACTAATGCTGTTTTGTGACTCTTTGATATGAAACTATTTTTTCCAAATAATCCAATAAGTGTCTCACAAAGCTGAGATTATCAAAAGCATTTTGAACCGTATTCATCTTTTTTTTCAGTGAGAGCTTTAAAGATAAATCAAATGTCAAAATGTTTTTTGAAACCTTAGCTGACTCTGTGAGGCAGTAACACAGACCTGCCATGGTCCTTCTTTGTGTTCTTATTAAATCACTTTTTTGTCACCTCTTCTCTTTCCCACCTTTTCCCATTTCACCTTATTAACAGAGGGCTTGCCAGTCTGCTCAATGCCAAAGAAGTTGGCATGAAGATCTTTGAGGATTATGCAAATTCCTGGTACTGGATCCTCATGTAAGAATGGCTGTTGCTTCGGCTGATTTTCATGTTATCCCCTCCTTTTATGGATTATATGCTCTTCAAAGAAAATACTCTCATCCATCAGTGACAGCAATGATGAAAGTGATAAAAATTTCAGCGTGTAACTTTTATATGCAAATATTTCCTAGTGTCCTACCTGCTTAAAATATATTAGTAAATCCCATCTGTGTGATATTTTCCAAATTTTATATTAAGTTGTCACACTTTATCAGCAAATACATGTTATTTCCCAGTATGTAAGTGTTTGTTTTGTTTCTCTTGTTGCAGTGGTCTGGTGATAACCATGGTAGTCAGTCTGCTCTTTATCCTCCTGCTGCGCTACACTGCTGGTGCGCTCCTGTGGTTCATTGTCTTTGGTGTAATTGCTGCTGTCAGCTATGGTGAGTATGCACCATAGACAGGGATCCAGTGCTATTTTATACATATTATACACATTTATACACATTATAGCCATCGCTACTTTATACACATGTTGGAAATGTCATCTGCATTTTTTGCATTTGACTTTCCCACCTATCTTGCTGTGAGCATCTGGCAAACTCTAGCAGATTTAGATTTGTCTTGGATCTGTTATTCTTTCTCTCTCTGGATCTCAGGTATCTGGCACTGCTACTGGGAGTACAGTACTCTGAGCCAGAAGCCTGGGGCTGACGTCACCATCTCTGATATCGGTTTTCACACAGACTTCAGCATTTACCTTCAGCTCAGCCAGACTTGGCTCGTCTTCAGTATGTCTTCATCTATCACCATACCATTACTTCACACTCCTCTGTTTTATTATGTGAGCTTCATGTTACATAATATTTCAGTTGGTTGTGTTAATTCAGGGTGGCTTGCAATGCCATGAATTTTTAGCACTGGGTTTTCTACTCGAAGTTTAACCCCAAACCCATAATAGTGCAATGGGTGCCCCACTGAGCTATGCAAAACCCCAATTATAAAAGCAATGTTTTTCCATCTGTGTAGATGTTTATTCTTCTATATGCATTGGAGTGAATTGTAGTAAATATCCATTGATAATTATTGTAGAATGTTTATATTTTGCATTTTCTTTTTAGTGATCTCACTGTCAGTGATTGAGGCTATCATTGTGATTATGCTGATATTTCTGAGGACAAGGCTCCGCATCGCTGTCGCATTACTGAAGGAGGGAAGCAAGTGAGAAAGGATAAAAATTTTCTGACTCCATATAAATTAAATACTATGTTTAAGTTTTTTTCAATCATACAATGTTTATCTTTGCTGTTTCTAGGGCCATTAGCTACATCATGTCCACTCTCTTCTACCCTATCATCACCTTTTTCCTTCTGGCCATCTGCATCGCTTACTGGGCTGTTACAGCAGTGTATCCTTCTAAATGGGACGCTAATGAATTGTTTTATCAGAGAAGTATTAGTGTATCATGGTTTTAAAAGCAAGAGGAAAATTCAAAACAGGCTTTTTTCTGTGTCTTAGGTTATATAAGTGTTTTGTTAATAATGAAGTATGAGGAGGATTCTACATAGACATTTGTGTAAATAACAATTTACTTTTAAAAGTACTGACTGTTGTGATTGTTGTGTGCTTGAAATGTTCCTTTGTGGTGCCCTTAACTAGTCTGACCTCAGCTTCTTAGCGTCATCTGGTTATGCAGTCTATAAGGTCACACCTACTGACAATAAATGCATGTATGCCAACCTCACATGCAATCCAAAGGTTAGCCCTACATTATTATATACTGAAGTTCATATACTGATGAAATACTTATCATGCCTTGTATTTATTTCGCTATGTCTTGTTTTCAGAAAAATACCAGTGTGGAGCCATGTAATTTCATGGTCATTTCTTGGTCTGTGAAATATTTCATGGTCAGATTCTTTCACACTCAACTATAATCAATGAAAGCAAGAAAACAGTATCTTTATTGCCTAAGTAAAATCTGGCAGTGAGTTCTGTATAAGAACCGTTTGAATCAATATGTTCTAACGTGAATAGAGTTCACATTAGTGGCTGACAGCTCTGAACGACTATTTGACCTATGATATTTATCATTTGTGTATAGCAATGTGAGCATAACAAAACAGGAAAAAGCTAAGAGGGAGAAGTGACACTGGTGTTTTTTTGTGATTTAGTAGAGCTACTTGTCATGAATTAAGTGTAAAGAAATATTTAATTTAATGATAAATCACCATCCGACGACACATCATCCTTAAATCTGTCGCATTCTTTCAGACCTTCAGCCAGACCAACATCACAAAAGTGTGCCCCGGATCACAATGCATGTTCGCCTTCTATGGTGGGGAGAGTGTGTACCACCGCTACATCTTAGTCCTCCATTTGTGTAACCTGTTTGTGTTCCTCTGGCTGGTCAACTTTACCATCGCCTTGGGCCAGTGCACTCTAGCTGGGGCCTTTGCTTCCTACTACTGGGCCCTGAAGAAGCCAAATGACATCCCAGCCTGCCCCCTCTACTCCGCATTTAGCAGAGCCATTCGGTAGGGAGCTGCATGGACAGAGATGTTATACTTTACAAAGAAATAGATTTACAGTTGAATATTCCTTTTATTCCTGCAGATTTTAATATTGGGAGGGTCTGCTGTCTCTGAGTAACAGCCACTACTGATCACGTCAATTTATGCAAATATTTCTTTAACTCCCCAAAAATCAGGAATGAGGGTTAGGGTTAGTAGTTAATAGTTACATTTTGGGCACATCTGCTCGTAAATAACAGAATCAAAATAAGGAATTTTCCTACATGCGCATCAGTTGAATATATGAACTAGTGAAGTTGACAGGCTTTTCTTCAGTTTGCTTGTAAGATATAAAAAATCACTCTCACAAATGTTCAGATCTACATTATTCCATTTCATCTCGTGTCACAGTTATCACACAGGCTCCCTTGCCTTTGGTTCTCTGATCATCGCTGTGGTGCAGATGGTCCGAATTTTTCTCGAGTACCTGGATCATAAACTGAAAGGTAAGCTGTGACTCTTAAGGACACTAATACTCCAACTGTTACACAACTTAATGAATATGTCAAGGAGGATTTTGGTTATTGATGTTTTCCCAGGTTCTCAAAATGCCTGCGCTCGATATCTGCTTTGCTGCCTCAAATGCTGCTTCTGGTGCCTGGAACATTTCATCAAGTTTATAAACAGAAATGCATACATTATGGTGAGTTGTGGAGCATTTGCTTTGTCGATAGTTCTTACTAATGTGTTGCAAGTATCTGTTAGCAGTTCAGATTTTAATTGGCTTGGCTTGTACCTCAGTGCTTAATTCCCCTTCAATACGTCCTTGCTACCTTTGTTCTTCGACAGATAGCAATATATGGGAAGAACTTCTGCACCTCCTCCAAGGACGCGTTCTTTCTCTTAATGAGAAATGTTATTCGGTAAGACCTTTTGTTATATTACTGTGTCAGCTCCACAAGTCTAAAAAGAGACAGAGTACAGATGATTTAATGCTGAGACTTACACTCTCAGTGCTTCTTAACATACAGTACCATGAAGCTACTTGATGGTACAGTAGAGGTACCAATGGGGTTTATCAATGTCAAGATCCAATATCCAATTAGAAATGCAAATTTAAAAGGTTGTGGTTTTACCAAAAACAAGTTGGTTAAATCAATAGCACATTTTTACTAATTACCTTATCACCTTTATGTAGTTAGTGATGTGCTCACTTTACTAGATTTCACTTGAACCTATGTCTAAGTAGATGTCTGTGTCTCCTCCATTTCTCTGCCGTCTGTGTTTCTCCTCCACTCTGGTCTTTCTCTCACTCCTTGTTAGGGTGGCTGTCCTGGACAAGGTGACAGACTTTCTCCTCTTCTTGGGTAAACTGCTTATTTCAGGAAGTGTCGGTGAGTTTCATTCCACCAACAGTCCGTCAAGTTATGTAAAAAGTTGCTTAGACGATAAATTGCAGAAGAGACAGGATGAGAGATCTTCCTAAATAACTCCCAGTTATTTTTGTCATGCACATACTCCACTTCCACTCAGTTTATGTCATTATAAGTTGAAATCTACTTTTGTATAATCTGGGTTACTTACTTACTTACTTACTTACTTACTTCTTACTTACTTACTTACTTACTTACTTACTTACTTACTTACTTACTTCTTACTTACTTACTTAAATAAATAAATAGATAGATAGATAGATAGATAGATAGATAGATAAGAATTTATGACTGTATGTGTATGTGAGAGAGAGAGAAAGATAATTATACTTATAAAAAAGGTGGGGAATTATTGGTTTTCTTTTCATCTCTTCTTGTTATTAAGTCATTTTTTGTTTTCCAGGTGTTCTCGCATTTTTCTTCTTCACACATAAAATACCAGCCATTCAAGAGGATGTGCCATCCCTAAATTACTACTGGGTGCCCCTTCTGGTAAGGAACTGAAATATGGGTTATTTATATTAAGAAGTTTTACCAGATATTACAACTGAGACTGAATCAGGTTCCTTTTGCAGATTGAGATATATTTGTATTCTGATTTGGATTATTCCCTGCGCATGCAGAAGATTTTATCCAGGCTGTCAGTGATGCTTAATTTTATTCAAACCCTTCCTACTGGTACAGTTGAAAATTATTCTATTTCTTCTTCTCCATTTTATGTCTCTGGCATTTCTTTACCTTTTATATACATTACTACTCGAATTGCATTTTTTTAAGTTCTTAGAGAGAAAGATTAAAAGGCAGTCAGAGAATTAGGTGGACAAATATATGATATTAAATGAGAAAAACAGTGAAGATGACACTGAAATAATCATGTGATACATAAATATGCTTTTTAATGACTGCTGTTTTCTCCCCAACTTATCTTGTGTTATTACATTTAACAAGTGTATACCAAAGTTTCATATATTTTTTGTCTTGGTTGTGTAAAGTTTTTAAACACCAAAGTACTTACTGAGTTCAGTTTTTTGGCACAAGCTTTTTTTTGATGGATTTATGACTAATGGGTTTATATTTGTCTTGATGCATTCGATGTTTGTTAAAATGGGAATTTTTGTTGTTACACAATAAATCAGACATGCAAGACAGATGCTGACAATACATTGCATCCTGACTGTGACCTGTTGGCTCTTTCAGACGGTGATATTTGGATCTTACATGATTGCACATGGCTTTTTTAACGTCTATGCCATGTGTGTGGACACATTGTTCCTGTGCTTTTGTAAGTATGATGGTTTTTCAGTACTTACCACAAGGATACAGTGTGAGAGTAATGGCTACTTGTACTGAGCACTGCTATGAGGGTTAAAGATTAAATGCAAAGTATCCCGTCAGCTGCTGAATAGAACTCTTTCCAATTTAAAACTGGCTTTAAATCATATCTGTTACTGATCCCTGCTCATTCACTGTTACAGCATGTCCTGCATGTCCATGATTATTTATCTCTACTAAGCCTTTGCTTTTCTTTCTCTTCCTGGCTGTCACTCTGTGCGCTGTCTGCTATTCCCGCTACTCCTTTCCTGTGCTGGGACCCGGTCTCAGGTGAAGACCTGGAGAGGAATGATGGTTCCTCCTCCAGGCCCTACTACATGTCTCCTGGCCTGCACAAGATCCTGCGCAAAGCAGAGGAGGGTGCCAAATCATGCACTGCCTCCTGAGTGATGTTCAGTCATTTTACAGTTGACTGACTCACTTCTCCGTATCTAGTGAATACGTGGGGGTCTGGCATTTGAGAGCAAGTACTGTAGGGCTAAACATCAAAACTGGATGCATCCCAGCCTGGTCCTGGATGACCTGGACATGAAAGGACATGCTTTTACTTCAGTTCCTCACAGAAAAGGCATAGGGGACTAGAAAAGACCTCTTTATTTCTTCTCTTAAGCCAACTCAGATACTTGCCTTTATTTCTGCCACACCTTTGGTTTCTTTTTTTCTGTTCTGTATTTTCTGCTGACCTCTGCCTTACTGAGAGGGTACTTGTCAATTCACAGGAAGAATGCACAGACTGAGATAAAAATTATATAAGCATTTCCACCCAATCAAACATGAGGACCTTAAAATGTACAGATGCCACCGATGGACTATGGCATAAGGCATCACCATTTAAAAAAAAAGAAAAGAAAAGAAAAGTGGTGGACTTTTGGGGCACCCTCTTGTCGCACTTTGGTCTTCTAGTGTAAAATCATGTTTTGTATGCACTTTCACATATGGGGAAAGAACCATGTGATTTATTTCTTCTGCCTAGCATGATTATTTTGCTGGCTGTTGATGTTTACCATTGGTTTTATAGGTTGCTTTCTTCCACTGTATTTATACTAACACACAAATCCAAAAACGGTGTGTATATTGCACTTGGCAGAACAGATTTCTCTTATTTTACATCATTTAAAAAAGGTCACAATCATTTCAAAGTTTCCATTATGCTCATAGATGTACTGTAAATCAGACAGAGACTTTGTGGGAGGTCAAGACTTCAAAAGACATTTTATGGTTTTTGCTTAAAATTTGAACAGAACCTGACAGTTTTCAGGAAACTTCTGAATGCAGCCACTAGTTTATGTGCCTAGTTGTGAAAAAAAAGAAAATATTCCTCTTATTCTGTGGTTTTAGACCTAACACCAGGAATCTTTGCGATACAGTTTATAAAAGGATGTCAAAGCCATTTTTGGTAAATTTTTTATTGGATGGTTCAGATGTAGTGCTGTTTTAATACTAAGTATAATACACACATCTGTCTGGAAGTTATTCAGTGTTCTTTTTGTATAGGAGAATTTTTTTTATCAATGAAATCCAATGAAAATGTGACTTTTTTTTGAATAAACATAAATGGATCGAGTATTGTCCAGTGCGTTTTCAAAGTACATTGCTTTTGGCTCTAATTTGACACCTCAAGATGACCAGAAATTTCAGGTTTTAATTATGATACACAAAGTTATTTTCTCAACCGTCTTTTTAACATATTACTGCTGCACCCTAGTGTGGGATCTGGAGGCGAATGATGGCTCTCCTGACCGACCCTTCTATATGGATAAAACCTTGAAGAGCATCCTCAACAAGAAGAACATCCAGAAAAAGAAACGTGAAAAAAGGTGAGGGAAGGAGAAGGACTGGGGGTCATTTTCCAGAGCGACTGTACAAGCCCACGTGGCAATAAGCATTTTATTTCCCAGTGTGATTTTAGGTGTACATAAGTTGAACCTGTACTATATTGTGAACAAACTGTAGATAAGCATCTCTAATAATGTGATTCACCCATATACTCAATTTATGGATTTGGTTGTTCCTTGGTATACGTAGCTAACTCCAGGGATCCAAAACACTCTTTGCATAGGACAGTGTACAAAGTCCTGGCATGTTCTTTTAAACATATTTTAAAAAATTACAACTGAAATATGATTTGCAGCATACTTTTTGCACAGCCATTGTAATCTATACACAGCAAGCCATACTACACACTAAGTTCTTATTGGAGCAGTTAATTTCTGGGTTAATTATGGTTGTGGTGAACCTCAGCTGACTTTTTTTCTTGACTTATTGTAGTTGCCAGTTTTTACCACTTGGTGGTGACAGTCATTACCAGGCGTCCTCTGTGTTTTTTTAGGGCCAAGAAATGGTCTAATGTCAGCACATCTGTGTATGTTATCACAGTTTTTGACCTGAAATTGTCTCACATTGAGAAAAATAATACCCACTTAGTGTCCACTGTTTTCATAATTAACTGTTAAGGACATAAAGGCATAGCAGTTAAAAGTGCTTCATTTTTAAGTGCCTTTTTCTTAGAATTGCCACATTGAGTTTCTAATTGCATGTTGCAGCTACATAGTTTACATGTGAATATGTTATATGAGATTTGGGAAGAACTTAATGGGACACTTAGCAGCCAAAGATGGAGGTTCTTCATTTTTCCACATGCTTGGGGTAAGAAATAAAGGTGAAATGGAAGGATGTCTTGTGTTTTGCAATTTGACCAGAAAAATCATTGGTTTGTTCTCTGAAGCAACCAGTGTGTCCAAGCAGCAAACAACATAGAGTCTGAGCCTCTTACATATTTGCTGTTTCTTTGCTTTTTAATGTGAAGCTGATTCTGGCAGTTGTGTCTGTGTGTCTGTGTGAGTCAGAGGGCAATGCATGAAACCCATTAGAATAATTATAACCTTTACAGTGTGTGTAATGTTGAGTTTGGCTGATCCTAAAGTGATATTCCCCAAAGTATATCTTATTAGTTTTAAAGAGTTACCTCCTGTAGGTTTGAAAGGTGGCTATTAAACATTGTTCCCTCACTGGTCAGTTTGGATTGATTTCAGTTACAGTTTTCAAGTTTTCAGAATTATCAAAATGTCCTCAGAAAGTCCATTTCTGTACTGTTCATCTTTATGCTCTGATGCTTCAACTCCTCTAAAATCAGGCTAAATATGAGACTTATTCACCTGTGACAAATGAGACAATAACCCATAAATGAACTAACTGCATGAGCTTCAAACAGAGAAGCTTGTCTAAGACGCTGGAGTTGTTTCCGTAATAATTTTTAAAGTTTTTCAAATGATTAACTTACGATTTCAGTCTGATCGCAGCTACTGAAGGATACAGCTTAAATCCCAAAGTGGGCAGATCTTTGCTACTGACAAGATAGAGTTTGGGTATAGTATCACTTTAATTTTGACAATTATTGAACAAAATGTAAAGCCAACATGCCTTGTTTGAGTTTTGAACCCCATTTGAAGGAGCTGTTTTTTTCACCATTGTTCACCTTCTTCAGCCAAAGTGAGACCGGTCTTGCATAGTACTATAGATTTATTAGCATTTTAGTCAAACAGAACAGATTTTATTAATCTGATTAATTTAATGAGTTGAAAAAACATATGTATATATTGCATGATTGTTTTGATTGTTCAAAATCAGGTATATGTTGATTAATTTTTTTTCAGGATGAGACATATGCAGTTTGGGTTTTTACCAGCCTGTTGTTAAGCTAACTGATGAAAGAAATGGGTGACACAGCTCTTTGTAAATTCATACTCTGTCCTTGAATTCAGACATACAGACATGAAACTTTTGAGGAGGTTTTTTCTTTGTTTCCAAAATGGATTTTTGCATCACTGTGTATGATACTGACCTTTAGATCTTTGAGATGTGACTCATGTTTGGGAGTCTTGGTATTGTGTTTGTCAAGCCTGAGAACCTACCCTCATGGTGCCTCAGAGTGACAGCACTGCCAGACTTACACACCTCATGCCCCCGTTTGAGCTGAACATGCTGGGACATGTACAACGTTAACCATTCAATAAAAGCAAAACAACTCTGCTTGTTTATCTGAAAGGAGACAAGTGATGCATGTAGTGCTCAGTGTGGCATATTACACATGACATGTTGTTGCCTTTTTTATATACGGAAAAACTGCTATACTCCCAGTTGAATTTTGTATCTATTTGTGAATGCAGCTCAGGTTTAGCTTCATTCCCATGAGGGTGAATACCTTAGATCTGATAAGTGAAGTAAAAACTGTTTTATATGCTCCCCCCTCCCTTCCATGTCTGGAAATTAGATTCTTTTGGTCAACCACAGTCAACAAGTACACACAAGTAAAACTTCTCTCTTTGTTAAAATGGGCGTCAGTTTTCCTACAGCAAACTCTTAAAAGTCAAACTCTTAAGATGCTGTGCTCTAACCTGTCGATCGACTGAAAGATGAGCTATACTCCAAACTGTTTTATTTATTGCAGTTCATTTTCTGCAGAAAGCTGATTCATACGGTTTAAATGTCTCTCTTATATTCATTTATACAGTAAAAGTTGCATGTGCTTTTTTTAACAGAATATATTCCTTGTGTCTATATTCATCACAATACAGATGTGCTTTTTACCTGTTTTAATCAATAAATTGTTTTTATACTACACACACACACTTTCTTCCTATATTCTAAAATTGCACAGTCATGTCGTCAGTTACTGGATCTAACGTGTTGTGTAAAATACCTGTTTTCATTCATTCATACATCTCCCAGGATTGTGAAATTAGACATTTATTTTCAAAACAGACTTCACAAACAATAAATAAATTAAATTGCAAAAGTCAAACACTGCTATACAAACAATTTCAAGTTCATCTTCATAAGGAGTTGACATTTGGGCTCTGGTGGCTTTCACTTATCAGTATCACGGTCAAACTGTGTCACCATCTACACAAACAAATATATAAATCTATAATGTCATATGTCACAATGAGGTACACTGACAACTTTCCATTTCCACATTATGCAGTACAATTAGGACTGAAATATACTCATTCATAATAATGCTTAACAGTGAATTAAGGGTTTTCAAAGAATATAAACATGTAATGAACTACTGGTGGTTTTCGAAAAGAAAGGGTTTTGTGATTGACTAAAAATGAAATTATATTTACCATGGAGAGCAGAATACTGCAGCTGCTAATGATGAACGATCGCTGGTGAAGTCTGAGGCATGTGTGTGTGTGTATGTGTGTGTGTGTGTGTGTGTGAGTGTGTTTGTTTGTGTGTGTGTGTGTGTCAGTGTGAGAGTGTGTGAGTGCGAGAGCTGCTCAGGCGTGAGACACAGGCAGGGAGGTCATGGCGTGGGTTGGCAGCAACGGTTGAAACATGGATGGAGGGGGGTGTACTGTGGGCACACACAGAGCACCAGGGTCATTGCAGTAATTCACACGTTAACTCAGAATTGACATGTTATTTTGTTTTAGCAATTCTAGATCCATTTTCCATAGATTAAATAAATATAAAGTATAAAACTTTTCATTAAGACATTGGAAACCTTTCTTACCATCTTTAAGCATCTTTTATCCTAGGTAAATTCTTTGATTAATAGTCATATAGATTATATGGTATCATTATGGTCATTGTTATCATTGGTAGCATTATGGAAATCCTGATTATTTAAATGGCTCTCTATTATTATCACATGAAGAATGTCATATTTGTTTTTATTTGTACAAAATAATAGCACATGAGAAGAACTGGACTAAAGAAAGAGTGCCACCAACAACAAAAAAGTATGTTGATAACCATTTCAACTTAAAAAAAATGTTTATCCTTCCAATTAAGTTTATCGGAAAACCCAGGCCATTTATTTGTTCTATTCTATTCTATATTTTTAGTTCATTAATCGAAGAGGAAAAACTGTATAATTATCTTTTTCAATGTTCAACTTACAGCTTGATATTTCAGAAAAATCTTATATGATTTCCTTTATATTTTTTTCAAAGAGTTGCTAATAAATTAGATAATGGACAACCTTTCCTAGTACTCCTTGGTAGTTTAAATGCTTCAGATTACTTTACATTGAAAGTGCACAGCTTGTGACTTATAAAGCATCTTTATTATAGTAAATGTTTCTTCAGGTATAAACTGAAATCTTAAACATATTGACCAGGCCCTCTCTAGGCAGCTGCATGCAATCAGTGTTGCGTCCAAATGTGGATTCTTTGTATATCACCTGAAACAACCTTCACATGTGAGAAAACATTTTTTCAGACAGTTTACATGTCAAATGTGAGATATCATATAGGGAAAACATCAATTTAATCTGTGCTTTTTTCATTCATCTCTCTTGATATATCACGTGTGAAATGTAAATTTACACATAGGCTTTTTGGATCTTCTAAAATTTACATGTAAAAAGGGCACAAACATTTAAGATTCACCAATAGCAATTTCTCACTTGTTTTTTTGCAATAAGCACTGTAAACCTTATCAACAGTCCTATTACACAAGGTCACAACATTTTGCCAAACACAGGAACCAGCAATTCAATCAAAATCACTCTGATAATAATTCATAGAAAGTCTGGTTCTCACTGTCTATGAAGGAGTGTAGCGCAGAGAGCATCGATCCCTCTGGGCCTCCATAGGCTGTGTACTGCAGCTCCTCAGGGGTCGGGGTGGGCTGGGAGAGGCGGCTGGGCTGCAGCGAGGTCATGGGGTTGCTGGAGGTGTGGTTGGGGCTCACGTGCTTCTTGTGGCGAGCTCGGCAGTTCTGGAACCAGACCTGAGAACAGGGGACAAACACCTTTTGAAGGGCAGCTGCTGAAAGCAACACGCCATGAAAGAAACGCACACTGTCACAAAGTAGCAATAGATTTTGCAGGTTCTAAATTGTACGAGCTTCTGTTTCTCTGCCAAACCCCCCCCTATTTGTCAGTCTTTCATGGAGGTACAGCTGCAGAGCCATTTTTTCTTCTGGTGAGCAAAACCACTGTTGTAGTCTTGCATCATGAGACATGCTTATGATGCAGTGTTCCCACTTAATGCTCTTGTTAGCAGTAGAAATCGTTTAAGTCTCACCACCATTAATATAAAGCTGTGTGAAGGGACCACAGCTCTGGAAATATAGATGACATAACAGAGTGTGTCAGTAGTTCCTTTGACCTGAGTCATGACACTGGACTGCTCTCAGCACACACTTGTTTCATTTTACTTTTGGTTGAATTGTACCTCACACATTAAACACGTCTGTAAATACAACTGTCTTTGATAGAAGACAGATATATTGTGATGGTTTTTCATTTTTTTTTCCTCCTTTTTAGTTGTCCCGGAACTTACTTATGATTTACACCCTTGCCAGTAGTGTACTCTACTTGAGGATAATTTTGAGGTATTTGTACTTTACTTGAGCATTTCTGGTTTATGTTACATTGTATTTCTGCTGTACTTAGTACTCCATTATATGTTCTTTCAGATAAAGTTAATGCATATTTTGCCAATTAATATTTTACCTAAAATCAAAAACATATGATAATTTCATCAAATAGAATATATGGTTATAAATTCAAATATGCAGCTGTATGTTATATATATTTTAAACTGGACTTGTATTTCCAGCAGTTGAATACAATGCAAATATACCTCTAGTGGTTAGGAGTGACCTTGTGCTTCTAAGTGCTAGGATCATATATTGTATGTTACATCCTCTTACTTCCCCTCATGCACCGATCCATCACTGACCTGTATGACTCTTCGACTGAGGCCTGTCTGCTCCGCCAGTTTTTGCAGCGTTTGAGCGTCTGGATTGTTGTCCTGAGCAAACTGGGCCTGCATTACCTGCATGTACATAAGTAAAATCAGAAAACCTCTTAAGTATCAGACAGGTTTACCCTGTGGCCCTGTAAGGAAATACTGTACATGATTCCCCTGCAGTAACTGCTCTGTGGGGATTTGACCAGCTTTTTGGTTTGTCTGTGTCAGAATCAATACTGTCAACAAATCATGTTTTTTAATAAAGACTGTCAAATGGGATTAAATTATTATAGAAAAAAACAATAATAAAATGACTTGAAAAAATTTTGAGTATATTGGACTCACTGGTGCTCTACAATTTCCCAAATGCTGACTTATCATTACTCAGAGAGGGAAAACAGTAAAACAGTGTTATTTAAAAAACATCATCCTTGTTACCTACATAGTGTCTGTTTCATTTAATAAAATGCTTTCCTACATTTACCTAGTTATTAATAAAATCAGCACCTGACTTTAGTTTTCCATGAGCAGAGTATGACATCATAAAACTAATGTGCTTATCAGGGATGCAGCTTCAACTGGGGACACTGAAGTCAGTAGTTGAATTCACTCCTGATTTTTGCACACTAGGATATCAATACTACATTTATGGTTCTAATAAATAACAATAATCTTTAGATATATTTTCGGTATTTTAATTATAAAGTTTGGTTCCCTCCTTTTTCTGCCTTTTCTAAGAAAGAAGGGTGTTGCTGCTGCTCTGCTGTCTGAGAGCTGCAATATGCTCACGGTGACTGAAGAAAATGGAAGGTAAACACATCAGAATTCACTTTACTGTTGAACTTTCCCTCATTTTTTCTTTTATTACACAAATTTGTATTCATAATATAATTTTAAAGGCTGAGGCCAATGTTTTTAAGCCCAATATCTTTGGAATGGAGATTTTCTTAAGTCTTAAATTACATGTTACTGTTTGATAATTCTCAGATACACAAATGCTTTTGTGAAATTTTGAAACAACACAGACAGTGTTATAATACATGTTTATAGTTAAAGAACTGTAATTGAAGTGACTCACAGCTTTACTCTTTGTCTTCCTCCCCACCATAGTAGTCACTGTAAAACTGACTCCATATTTTACCCATTGATCCAATATAAATATACATATTTTTTCTATCTATCAGTCTGTCGGTTACATGCGATGATGGAGGTTGACCTGCAGCTGGTCAGCAGTGAAACTGGTCCGAGCTCTCTTGGAGGGTTTTGGCTGGTTGATCTCCTGCTCAGTGGGCACAGCCCCTTCCATGTTAACACTGTTTCCTGGAACAAAGGCAATTTCTCCTGTTAAAACCATTTGGTATATTAACAAATGATATTGAAATGCTGAATATAATTTAAACCATTTTTTAAAAAGAGCAGCGTGCAATAGACATTTTAACCAAGCTATTTAAAAAAAAAAAAGAAATGATGACAATCTTGTTAGAATATCCAACAAACCCTTTGTATAATGTCCTGAGAATAGCAGTCTATCTGGTAAAAGTTCTTTTTTTCTATAGCCCTGATGATCTTTTATGAATAAAACGGGGGGGGGGCAGCATATTAAACTTTTTTTTCCTCACCACAAGTGCAAGAAATCACCTATTCAATTTACAGATCAATTGATCTTTAAACGTAATCGGGCCTAATATTGTGATTTTTTTTTAAGGCAAAACATAATAAGTCTGTAGTAAAGAATTAAGTTGTTGTCCAAGCCTTCACGGAACTTCTCTATAGACTTAAAAATAAAAACCAGTAGAAAGAAAAAAAAATATTAAATGAGTGAAGGAGTAACGGAGGCTGGTCCGAGCTGACCCGGGCCGGGGCCGGGCCGGGCCGGGTCGGGCCGGGCCGGCTCACCTTTCTCCACGGCCCGCTTGAGATTGTCCAGCATGCAGTCGTAATGGACCCGGCAGAGCACCTTCTCCTCCACCAGGGCGAACTCCTCCCCGGTGGACAGCTGCCTCTTGCAGGAGAAGCAGGCGAAGCAGGCCAGGTGGTACACGTTCCCCTTCGCCCGGCGGACCCAGTCTGTGGAGTGGATGTTCCTGCCGCAGCACGCACACCACGTGCCGTATCTTCTGCAGGTGAGGAACACGGTGAGTACATCAGGCACCCACATAGCTGCCTGGGGGCATTTCATTGCTCCAATGTCTGAGAGTCATGTCTGCATTTTTAAAAATCTGAAGCCATTTAAAAAAAAAAAAGAAATGATGACAATCTTGTTAGAATATCAAACAAACCCTTTGTATAATGTCCTGAGAATAGCAGTCTATCTGGTAAAAGTTCTTTTTTTCTATAGCCCTGATGATCTTTTATGAATAAAACGGGGGGGGGGCAGCATATTAAACTTTTTTTTCCTCACCACAAGTGCAAGAAATCACCTATTCAATTTACAGATCAATTGATCTTTAAACGTAATCGGGCCTAATATTGTGATTTTTTTTTAAGGCAAAACATAATAAGTCTGTAGTAAAGAATTAAGTTGTTGTCCAAGCCTTCACGGAACTTCTCTATAGACTTAAAAATAAAAACCAGTAGAAAGAAAAAAAAATATTAAATGAGTGAAGGAGTAACGGAGGCTGGTCCGAGCTGACCTGGCCGGGCTGGCCGGGCCGGGCCGGCTCACCTTTCTCCACGGCCCGCTTGAGATTGTCCAGCATGCAGTCGTAATGGACCCGGCAGAGCACCTTCTCCTCCACCAGGGCGAACTCCTCCCCGGTGGACAGCTGCCTCTTGCAGGAGAAGCAGGCGAAGCAGGCCAGGTGGTACACGTTCCCCTTCGCCCGGCGGACCCAGTCTGTGGAGTGGATGTTCCTGCCGCAGCACGCACACCACGTGCCGTATCTTCTGCAGGTGAGGAACACGGTGAGTACATCAGGCACCCACATAGCTGCCTGGGGGCATTTCATTGCTCCAATGTCTGAGAGTCATGTCTGCATTTTTAAAAATCTGAAGCCATTTAAAAAAAAAAAAACAACTCAGTATATATATATATATATATATATATATATATATATATATATATATATATATATATATATATATATATATATATATATATATGATTTGGACTGTGGGTTTTCCAGGCCGAAAATAAAAGGACTGAGGAAGAAGAACTGACTACAGGGAAAAGTCCCGGACATGATGCTGCCTCAACGGAATATGTGAAAAGATAGAGGCTGATGAAATAAATCTATTAAAGAATAAATCGAAGTGGCTTCACTCTCTAGTTTCCCCCCTCGTGATAGAAGTCACAGTGTATTTTACCCAAGGATCCAGTTTTACTAAAGTCTTCGCTATCTGTCAGTCTATCTTTTACATGTGATGATGGACGGAAGATAAGCGGCGAATAATTGTGTAGTTTGGCTTTATGGATGAATGGTGCCTTTATTGGCCACTAACTGATTATAAATAATTAATTTAAAATTAGACCATGAAATTTCCACAGGCAAAAGAAGGAATAGATTTCAAGTCCTGTAGCTGCTTTGATTCCTATAATTCGTATTCTTATTATTGTTAGTGTTATTATTAGTCTTCGATTTTCGATCTGACGTAATTATTAAGCAGGTCATGTCTTGGTAGGTTCATTCTCTGCAACAATTTCATGTCAGTTGCTTGTTTTTTTTTTAAACAGCACTAATAAAATCGATGCACATACCGAAAGTAATCCAGTTTACAGAAAACCTCTTTTTCTTTGATGTAACAGCTGGTGTGGCTGCCAAGTGAAGTCTGGCACACGCTGCACGAGAGACAGCGCACATGCCAGCACAAGTCGTTTACCTAAAGCAAAGACAAATGATAAATTATACAAAGTCAATCAGTTTGGAGGCAGGCCTGCTAAATGTGCATGCTAGGATACCAGCGTGACCCCCTAAAAACCACAAAAATCCAACCGCAGACGAGAGAGAAAAAAAAAACAAAAAACAACTCCAAGTTAAAACGAAAAATTATTGTGGTAAGAAAAAAAGAAAAAGAAAACTGAATCATAATTAAAAAAAGTGGCAAGTTGGTTTTTTTTGTTTGTTTTTTCTTTTTACCTTTAATAAATATTTATCCACAATTTCCTCGTTGCAGCTCGCACACACAGTCCTGCCCAGCAGAGGTGCAGATGCCATCGCCTGCAGCGACGACGCGTCTTCATCCAAAACTTCCACCGGCGCGCCCTGAAGGGATCAGTCCTGCGGTTAGAGATTTACGCCCAGGAACGCACCTACCCCACATCTACACTACGGCGCAGGAGCGTGTGATAAGCTTGAACTCGGTTCAGCTGTCACTGCCATCAATGTTGATGAACGGATTGCAAAAATAACACTAATAAATCATTTACTCTCGTATTCTAGCCGCCGTGTACCGTTTCCCTGCTCGACTCAATTTGCAAAATAGGTCTGTTCAAAAAGTACGATTAGCGGCCATTATTAAAGAACTGAATAGCAACTTAAAAAACGTAAAACTTTTGGAAAGAGGTGAATTTTCTTACCCATGGCTCTACCATAATGTACCACGTGAGAAAGGGGATTTTAAGAGCTGCTTCCAGACTTAATGTCACCTTTAGAAGCTTATTTCAAGTATATGTCTTGAGTATATTCTTGACATTTGCCCAAAAATTACCAATTTTTCCGTCCACAGTCTCAATTATTTAAACCTCTATCCGGCAAAAAAATACCCTCTGGTTACTTCTTAATGTAGTTTTAGCTACAACGACGCATTCCTACCATAATGTCCCTCCTGTCCTCAGTGCATTTGCCTAACAGCTCCTCGTCCCCTTTGCAATCTTCACACATGACGGGAAGCAGCGGCAGGAAAAGGACGACGGTGGCTGGGTCAGGCTGCCGCGGTCGCCTTTAAATGCCCCCTGCTCCATCCCATAAATATCATTGCCTTTCACTTTTCACCATGACAACGCCGACGATTAAACGAAATGACATTTAAAAGAGAGGGGTAGTAGTTACTTCCAAAAACAGATAGCACTTGAACTAATACTCCCCCTACGCGCATTATGTTCTTGAGGTTTGTGATGTGGAAACCGCTCGCTGCCCTGCGCGCGTCCTGTGGTTAGACCCCCCCTCTCCCCAAAACACGCCAATTTTACGCGTCAATCAAAAGGAGGAAAAAGGCGAGAGGAGGGGGGGTTGATTATTTAATAACAGCAATTAAAAGGTGAAGTTCTCCACAAACGTCCCGGGAGGGTGGAGGGGTTGGGGGGGCGGTGGTGGGAGGGAGGGAGGGAGGGAGGGAGGGGGCGCAAGGTGAAGAGGTCTCATTAACTACTTGAGTTTTAATTGCAGAATTCAGGGAGGCGTAATTTCCTCCGCATTTCTTCAAATTGTAAAAAACACCGAGCCGTCGGCGCGGGGTCAGGCCGCGTTTAACGACGGGCCGGAGCCCACGCTCGTTCCGAGAGCCGCAACAGATTTTCGACCGACGCTTAAAGCCGGGGCGAGGGGCCCCGGCGCGGGCCCCCCCGGGTCCCCTCACTCACCTCGCCGCCGGACAGCAGGGGCCCGCTCCCGTTCTCGGTGCCGCCGACGGCGCAGCGCTCCACCTTGACTTCGCTTTTCCAGCGCATGTCCGCGTCCAGGGAGCGGAGAGCGTGTCCCACGTTTCAAAGTAAAAGTCTCCTCCGGGATTTCTCCGCGTGTGTCATTCGCGGTGTGCCCTGAGTTGTGTCTGGAGGGCGGATCGTCGTTCGTGTTTTGGCCGCGCCTCCCGGAGGCTTGTGCGGATTTATGTGAGGTTTTTTTTTTTTTTTTTTGCTTGGGGGGGGGGCACCTTCACAGTTATATTCTTATAAATATTTTCAAATGCATTTTGGATCCTGTTTAATCTGTTTGACAAATGACGGTGGCAGCATAATGCGTTTAATGGGAAATAACCGGAGGTGAAAATAGACATACATTCGCTCAAGTAATGTACTTATTCAACTTAGTCTAACTTAATTAACCTATATTTTGGAAGTATTGTCCTTTACTTGAGTATTTTTATTATCACCTATTCTTTATACTTCTTATACATTTCTGAGGGCTACGTGGTACTATTTGCACCACTATAAATCTGACAGCTATAGTTAATTTTCAGATTAAGATTTTACACACAAAACATATGATTATCCGATAAAATATGATGCTCTTTTTAGAGGTTAAACTACATAACGGATTATAAAACACTCGGATTTACCTCTGCCAGCTGAGACATGCTCTTTCCACGGTGACACGTTCACTACAATGATCCAAACATAAAATATAATATTCAGAATGTGGCCATTCTGCATATCAAGTACTTTTGATACTCTCTGCATTTTGCTGCCGATTCTTTTGTATTTTTCAAGTAAAACTTTGAACGCAGGACTTTTATTGTAAATGTGTATTTTTCTAATTATTGATTATGGATTCACACAGAATAACTGAAGTTATCTGATTTTTACTGAAATATTACATATTTCATTTATAGTTTACAGTTTAAGACCATGAATGGATTAACCTTTCCAGACGGTGCTTCCCATGTCGACTGGCTGTGACCAGTTCAAGGGTTTTTCTCTCCCTCTTTTGTCTGAACTGAATAGTTTTTACAGGCTCCAAGAGATTAAAATATTCTTTGATTCACAAGGGAAACGGAAAAAATACTGTAAAATCTGAATAAAATAAACATTGCTCGGGGAGCAGGGATGTGCATTACTGTTTCTTTTTTGGACTTTAAAAAAAATGTTCTTTGTTTGTATTAATCCTGTGACCCTTAGTGGGGTACCAAACCTCAGATTGGGAACCAGTGATTTAGGGTGCCCTATAGAAAAAAAACTGATGTTGGCCCACTAGTGCCACCCCCCACCACCCTTTGTGCAATGACTATGTACCCTGTTTGTCTGAGACTGTGAATCCTCATATCTTCCTCTCCCTCTCTCTCTCTCTCTCTCTCTCTCTCTCTCCATATATATATATATATATATATATATATATATATATATATATATATATATACTCAATCGGTCAAAAATGTCAATTATAATTCTAAGGTCACAATATGAACACACACAGTGAACACACCTCTCCTCTCTTGGGCAGTGGTGGCAGAAGTGCTCAAATCCTTTAATTCCCTAAAGTGGAAATATCGCCAATTAAAAAAACACTTAAGGTAAACCTTGTGCATTTACAATTTTACTACAGATATATTTTGAGCAAAATGTAGTTCAAAGTCTAAAAGTAAAAAAAAAATCATCATACAAAATGCCTCCTTTCAGAGTATTTTAATATTGCATATATTATATTTATGTGTTAGTATTCTTGATGCCTTATTGAACATGTAAGCAACATTTTAATGTTTTACTTAATGCCGTATGATTCTGATTTACATACTGCTCTATAGTTTAATCTATGAGAAATTATATCCTTATACAGACTGATAATGTGTTGGTTTTTTTAGTAACTAATACAAATTTCCACTTTTGACATTAACTATATTGTTTTGCAGCCAGGTAAAGTACATTACCCACACAGACCTAATAAAACATAATAACTTGCTTAAAATGTGTTGCAAATTTTATTTAAAAAATCGAATTCAGTAACACCAAAGTATAAGCTCATAAAAAAAAACAATGTCCATGAGAGCGGATGGAACATAAAACCTGGAGCACATGCAGCCGTCATCTTCCCACCCAATCATCCATGGTTAAAACAAGATCACTATCATCAAACACTAATCATCTGCAGGCTCCTCCTTAATATTTTGATGAGAGGTGAGACAAAGAATTTCTCATTCTGACCTGCAGCTGCTATAGCTGACTAATCAACATACCTGTGTTAAAGGTACAATATTTCCCTTTGAAACCTTGTGGAGGAGAACTGGGAAGTAGGTTAAAATGGGAATACTCAAGTATACTATTTCAAACTTCTATCTCAGTACCATACCTGAATAAAGGTACTTGAGTGTTTTTTGCACCTTCAGCTGCATTGCACTGACCACTACTCAATATAGAAAATAAAGCCGCCCACATGGCTGTTGTATGCAAATCATATCAACGTCTAGTCTGTATCTGAGCAGTGATGGGCAGGGGACTCTATACTGCATGTTCAGATTCAGACACTTTGAGAAGGATTTACAAGGAAAAGATGACAGGAACCTCATAAACAAACTGCATGGCTTTGCTGAAAGAAAACACAAAGTTGCTTTCTCTCTTTTTCCCTTATCTTTTTTTTTCTTCACTCACTCATTCAACCCAGACACTGACGCAAACCCACCCATCATCATCCCACACACACACACACCGTTCCACCTCAGCCGCCACACAAACATATACACACACACACACACACACACAGCAAAGAGGGTTATTTTCTGTTCTCTGCTGTTCTGATGGGATCACAGTCGGACCTGCACCGGCATGAGTCTGCGTCCGTATCGCACCATCGCAGAGGGATAAAGGAGTTAGCGTGCCTCCATCGAGATGTGTCCTGTTCCACCTGGTGGAGATGAATGCTCTCTATCAGATATCGCATCTCAAACATTGCATACTGCAGTGTAGACATCTCCCTAAAGCTGCACATGATT
Source organism: Istiophorus platypterus (assembly GCA_016859345.1). NCBI lineage: Eukaryota > Metazoa > Chordata > Actinopteri > Istiophoriformes > Istiophoridae > Istiophorus > Istiophorus platypterus. Next base: position 11,547,364 of record CM029123.1, on the reverse strand, counting down.
CTGTGTGGATGTGAATTCAGTATTTCAAAGACTGGGAAAAAATCTTTGAAACACTGGTAACACTTCAAAGTAGGAAAAAGTCCCAGAAAAACTGTTTCATTTTTCCCCAGGTGATGAGTTCAAATGGAGATGTCAAAGGTGAGAGGAGAGCTGTTATGCTGGCAACACAGTGTTTTTGTGTAATGTCATAATAACAAATAATAACATAACAAATAATAAGTTGAAATCATAAGCTTAAGCAGAACCTATCCAGAATTTTATCCTCTAAAGACAAATTATTTCTGAGACATGAAAGTCTTTATCAACCAAACGCACCCTCTGCAGAATCCCCGATATGAGCACAGATGTTGGGAAAGATGCAAATCTCAGTGTGCAACAGTTGCATGTTTTTCATTTCAGCACTGCACGGCTGAGTTCACAAATGTTTTTCTGGCGATGTGGACCAGACAAAAACAACGTCTCGTCTGTCAACATACTCACAAACTAGTTCTACTGCTCTGCTGCTTCATGTCTGGCTCTGTATTACGTTGCTGTTCTATATACAGTATGATCTATAAATATTCCATCTTTGTGTATGAGAGGTAGAGAGTGGGTCTGTGATGAAATTGCGCATTGAAGAGAATGGCAAAATGGGCTATAGGTTGGAACTGGGGAGCACAGTTTAGGAGCATTATGTAACTGAAATCTAATAGTGTATTCTTGTAGCTGAACTGATACATGTGCAGAGTTCATAAACATTTTAACTTAAACTGAGTATAACAGTAATCTGAATAGCATTGCTCTTAACCTTATGTTCAGATTGGGATCCTGTGTACAGCTCAAAAGCATATTTAACATTGTTTTATTAGTTAATACTTAATGGCTTTCCCTATTTTATGGTATATTCCTTGTAAATATGAATTTGAACTGATGTCATGTTTCAGAAATCCATTTACAGAAAACTGCACATTACCTCTGTACAGCTGTGAAACTTGTAAAAATACAATCAATTTTAAAATGCTCTATATCTGTGATTGGTGCTGACACTACTTTTCTTACACGGCACTATTTCCTCAAGAAAGATTTCTGTTATGGGATAAAAGTTTTTTCATCAAAGATCAAACAGGGTGTTTGAACCCAAACATAATTAATGTTACTGTGTAGGATTAAAAAACAAACAAAAAAACAAAAAAAACAAAACTGCACATATCTTTGTCTGTGAGGGAGTTTTGGGCAAAAAAATACCATATATACATATATATATATATATATATATATATATATATATATATATATATATATATATATATATATATATATATTTGTTTCTGCATATAACATATAGACCATTCAATTTTTCCTTATTTGTCATACATATCTAAAATGCAGTATGAGTGCTGTTGTTAAATATATGGGAGTCGACCGCAAACAATATGGATGCAAAGCCAACAAAAACACCGGGTTAACATAGTTATCTAAGTGCTCAAACAAAGACCATGACTGGGAGTAATAACATTGTGCTATGAAATTTAGTATGGTCTAGTGCCATACAAACAAACAGCATCGCCCCTAATGACCCACAAAGCCTCTAAAAGATATAATGCCAAACGTCTAAATAATATATTAAGGAATGAATGCTGAATATACTGAAATTCTTTGACTATAACCAAAATATTCCATAAGACATTTTCATCATTGAGACTCAAAATGGGAAACATCTGACATATTTTCTACATCCAAACTGTTCTATTCTCTTCAAGTTTCTTTAGGAAGATACACAGGATACCCAAATACAGTAAGAACAAGAAATGTGAGAGACTTCTGCTAAGAGATGCGATGCGCGTTTGGCTCCTGCGAGCCTCTGAGAAAATCTACTAATTTGCCACTTCCACATGGACATTTGCTTTCTTTGGGGCAGCAACTACTCATTTATTTCATTGAAATCAGTCCGAATTGGGGTGGTTTACAATTGACACAACGAGTTTGGCATGACCTTTTCTCCTTGCTGTAAATGGGTACTCATTGAGTCTGAAGGGGGAGGTGGGTTGCTGGGATGGTGGGGTGGGGTGGGTGGGGGTGGGGGTGTGTGTGGGGGGGGGTGCGTTGGCTGGGGACCGGTGGGGGGATTGGGTGGAAATCACAGCAGTGAAAATGGCAGTGCAGTGAAAGAGGGGCCTGATTGCATTGGGACAGCACACGAGAGGGAGCAGCATGCTCAGCCCAATCAGAGCGAACTAAGGAAAAAGTGCTCTTATCAACCAGTAATGGCCCACTTGACAATCACACAGGCACAAAACTGCTCTATTTAATGCTGATTGCAAAAACTGCCCCCCCCCCATCTAAGAACCGCATGAGATCTCCGTGCCACCTCCCAGCTTACAGCCAAAACCCTTTCCTGAATGGAATTTATAATCACCTCTGTTCTATTTCAACGCTAATTGTAAAGACTTGCGTTGTGTATTATGCATTTAGTGCTGGTGACATGTCTGCCTTGATTACTGTGTTTATTGTGAGCACTGACAGTATATCCATCTCAGTTCCACCAGCTTGACAGGGAGTGAATGTTTAAACAGGTATCTCTCTGTTTTTTCAACCTGGCTGTTCATCTTAGTTCATGTCTGCTTTTTAGTGTGAGAGAGACCTGCTGCAGGGCACATATGTACATGTAAAGGTTATTAATGAAGCTGTGCTGCACACGCTCTAAAGCAGACTTGATTAGTAATGAAGTTATCTGACAATCAGTGGCTATTTCAGTTTTGGCTAAACATATTCTTTTTTAGGGTTTTCAAACTCGCGCAATATTTAACAAGGGCTTGAAAACAAACTATTTACAATTGACAGTGTTAAATGTTTATCTTGAGTTGGTGCCCAATTAGTAGCTCTACTTCTAATACTTGTATCATTTATAACAGTGGCAGCAGTAGTAGTATGGATATTTTTCCATTTTGTTTTCTCCTTGATATATATTCCTCGTATATGGAATCTTCAAAATTTTTTGTTATGCCACGTATTTTATGCTTGAGCTATTTTCCTATATAAAAATAATAATAAGGACTCTGACTGTTATTTAGCTCACATCCGAGACTATTTTAACTTTTTAAATAAACATTGAACAATGCTTTCTAATGTTCTCAGCATGAATACTGTAAAATTTGGCTATGCGACCAAATTTGCATATGGATATTGATTCAAATAGGAAATGTCTAGTAAAACAGACATCAGTGTTGTCCTGGAATTTTTCTGCTTTTCCTCTTTCTTAATGTTCCTCCTTAGCCTTCCCATCCCACTTTCTTCTTTTCTATTCTTCTGGGTTTTGCAGCCTTGTTGTGTCAGACAACCGCAGGTACGCATTGACATCCTGGTGTGAAACAAGAGTAAAAGACTGCAGTGCAGAGAAGCTGTTGGGTGTAAATGTGCAACAAGCACACAGAATTAGTACATTTGGCCTGGATGAGTCCACAATGCAAAGCCAAAAGAGAACAAAGAAAATATGTTAATTTTGAGAAAAACGTTTTGAGAACTTGGTTGTTGCCTAAAAAGCAAGGTAGCATTGCTTTGTTGCTACTTTTCACTAAGCTCTGATTTTTACTAATAGTTCAATGAAAAATCGAAATCAGCATTGACTATCAAGTTCAACAAAAATGCATGCCTTGTTTTTTACCCACACTGGAGATGTATCAAGTGTATATGAGTGAGCTGTATCTAATTTTGTTTTGTTTTATTTTTAAAAATCTATTTAAAGGGGAAATAATATCTTTTTAGTACATCAGAGGATGTCTAGAGAGGCTAATTTAAATGACTCATTCCAGCAGCTACATTAACCCTATATATGTATACACATCCACATACACTATATCTACACAAGTCAGCATTTATTCACAGAATGCATTCAGTGCAACAATAATACTGTGTGCATTGTATATGGTTTAAATGAAACCGTTTATTCTCAGAAACTCTCACATATGGTCTGAAAAAATACTTGATGTGAACTTCTGGTTTATTTTCATTTTACTTGACAAATGCACAAATAATATATATCAATATGTAGCAGACAAATTCTTTCTGCAATTCATTTGCTTTGTTGCACATTATATGCTTTATGCTTTGGGCTTTCTGATTAAAAAAGATTTTTTTTTGGAGATTTTGGTTTAGGTCACACACAGATGGATTATGATTCCGGATGTAATTACAACTGTGCCGACACATGCATGTTGTACAGACACTTAAACTGGAGATCTGTAATTTATCTCATTTGCAATAATGATTCAGGGGCTAAAAAGGTCTTTGGCTTTGTGATCAAGAAAAAGTAAATGTAGGTGACATTATTTAATTGTGTTAGAGGGTTCTACTTTTTGGCAATGCTCAGACTTAACCCAGTAAATTTAAGGACACCTCATCTCAAATACCCAAAACAAAACACTGAAGGTATGTTCTCTTAATGATTTTACCAGTGATCCTCTAGTAGAAGGAATGGCTGTGTCACATCATGAGACAGAAACATGGCTCCCCTTACCGGTCAATACTGGTAAAGGCAAAATACTTACTCTAGTTATGAAAATTATCCAAGCTTATGTATTAAATTCAAAGGCTATGCCTGACAAAAAGCTCAACACTTCAACACAATATCAAAGCAATGAGATAACTGGAAGATAGAAAGCAGCGTACAATGACACCACACTCCTATATATCATAAATGTAGAAGATGATCATTGTAATGAGTTAATATGGCTCCAGTTATTTTCCCGTAAGAGTTAGCTTGTGTATAGTATAAAAAGAAAATGTGAAAAAAATTATGCTGTGTGGGCAAAACCATTTTTTTTTTACATCTTCCACAAGAGGGCCACAGAGGACCTGCAGCCTCACCACATCCTGCCACTCCATCAGTGATGCCCCAGTAGTGATGGGTGGACTATGGCTCACACATTTTGTCATTTTTAAAATCAGTAGTGAGAACAGTGATTTGATGTGATTGTAGCCTGCAAGCTATTGAAGGAAAACACATAATGTATGGAATAAGACAGAACAGAGAAGAGGTTGAAAAAGCAGATTATTTTTTAAGATTAATTCTTTTAAGATCTTACAGGGTTTAATACCACATGGTGACAATGCACAGCACCAACCATCTCTATAATTACGCCAACACAGTTAGTTGAAGGGAAGTACACACTCAACATGGACAACAGCAATTTTTTGTCTGCAGTACTGTTCTCCAGGGATATTATAGTAATCACTATTCAGCAAGCTTCAAGTGTCTAAGACAATAATTACAGTGTTTCATGCTACTACATGTGTATAGATTTATATGTATATATACGTAGTCCCACTCAAAAATGTTTATTGTTATTTATCTTGGATGTTTTAGCTTCACTGTGCAGAATGATGCCAGATGAAATATTTGCATATTCATATTGGATTTGTGTATGTGTGTGTATGTGTGTGTGTGTTTGTGTGTGTTTGTGTGTGTGTGTGTGCTTTGATGAGTGGTATATCTAATTTTAAGAATTTTCATTGATCTAATTTATATTTTTCTGCTGAAACCTCCTCAGACACAGATCATTAACCCTATATTTTTTTTTCTTTGTCTCAGAACCTGTATTGAAGGGGATCTTTTAACTTGTAACTGCATTTTTCCCTGTTCGCAGTGAAAAGTGATGAAAACCTTTTGTATTGGTAAGTGGATACCTGTAGCTCCACAGTTGACTTGATAGTACATGTCGGGTTAGCAGCAGCAGCGGAAAGTAACTGAGTATATTTACTCAAGTATGGTTCTTAGGTGCATTCTTTAGTCATGTATATTTTAGTTTTATTAATATGAAGATTTCAGACACAAAAAGAGATCAGATTACATAACTTAATAGGTATATGGAGTCATCATGAGTAGCCACAGCATTATCTCAGAAAATTAATAAAACCATTACAATAATGAGATAATATATCATAATATAAATGTGATGCTCGCACTCACACGTTCGTCGACGCTTTTGCGCTTTTATTTAACTCAAGAGGAGGAGGGGGGGCGCTTCCTGGTTGTGACGTCAGCGCGGCTCCGTTCTCCGCGTTCGGTCGAGAGCGCGCTCGTCGTCGGCGGCACCGCGACGCGATCTCCCATGGCAACGGCCGCCGGGCGTCGGGCGTCGGCGACGCCGCCGTCGGGGACGCGCAGGCTCCGGGTGTCCCGCAGCGCCCCGCAGCTCCTCCGCACCGCACCGCGGCCCGGGCGTCCACCACCCCCGCAGGGCAGACCGAGCGGAGACGGCGGCCCCCCGTTACCGGTTAGCCCCCGGCCGAGACGTTTAAAAGCGGGGAACCATGAGTCACCTCAACCCGGGGTAGGTGCAGCTTTTCTTTTTGTTTTTCCCTTCGAGAGCTACAGGTTTCATTAAAACGAGTCAGTGTCCGTTTGACGTCTTTGGTCCAGAGGACCTGTCGTGTTTGTGCATGTCGGTCACAGTAATGACCTGCGTTGTGTTTAATTAACTTTTGCTTGGCTCATATTACTACACATATATTATGGGGGTCCTATGTCTAGCGGTATAATCCCTGAAGAGGCACAATTTACTACTTTTAAATAACTCTAAACTTGTGCTAATGCTACAGTTAAGCTAGTCTTCCCATAGGCCCACCATTAGTTTGATTAAAAAAAATACATACAGCAGTTTTAGTGCTCAACAGTCAACACAAATGACACTAACAACAGTTACCACCGAGGCGTAACTAACTGCTTCTAGTTAACTCAATAACTGTACCAATGCTTATCTCAGGCTACCGTAAATAATGGCTTCTTTAAAAAATATATTTTGACTAAATGTTTACTGCGAACAACAAATGACACTTAACACGACCAGAAAGGGAAAGAAGAAGAAGAAGCAGAAACAAAGGTAGTTTCAGATATTCTTTTTGTCTTTGCTGCTTTGACACATTAGTGAAATACTGTATATTTCTCTGCCTGCTCAAAGTGTCAGTGGGTCAGGGAATGTCATGTATAGAGTGATACGTGATAGTTTACCCAACATACTCATGGTCCAGAGAGAAATCTGCAGCTAAAGAGCACAAGAGACAAAATAGCCATGTACACAAGGATGAGGCAGACAGGGTAAAGTGTGCCATCCCGTTTAATTCCCGTGTGTAATCAGACACCGGTAACAGAAGCTATAGTTGTAAGATCCTGTTGTCTGTACATAAACGCCGGAGGAAATAAAATCTGTTAGGGAAAAAGCTGCTTTCAGACAGGCCAGTCTGTAGAAGACCTAATGTTTCATTGATGAGGACAAGAAACAACTGCCCATAAACAAACACACTGTTGTACCGAACTAAGCCATCTGACTAAGTTTCTGGCTTTCTTTAAGAAAGAGCTTTACTCTTGTGTAAGAGCAAGTTTAAAGTCTGGCTGTCCTTCATGAGGTGAGCCTTGCTTAGTGATAGAATTTATTCAGTTTTGATTAATTTAATGGCTATGCGTTTTTATTGGTCATGTGTTGGCAGACTTATTTCAGCCTACAATAGCCTGACAGACAAACATCTCGCTGGATACTTCAGCAACACTCGGATCAGAAGACACTTGCAGAGGGCAGGACTGGTATGTCAACAAAATGATATTATGACAAACTTGTTCTAAACTACTCCTTATAAAGTTACAAAGTTAATCATCCAGTGAAGAATTAAACTTTCACCAACAAAGTTGCTCATTTTACAGCCTGTAATCACTCACAATGAAGGAAAATTTAGTTTGGTTGCTGATATTAAAACTTGGTAGTGATCTTTATTGAATATTGGCTATTAGACAGTTGCCATCACTATCATGAAAGTTTCTCCTGGATAAAACATTTTATAAAAACTGCAAGAAAATTCAATTTATTTGGCATTATGCTGCAATCCTACGCAAAGTATCAGCTATAGGTGACCTCAGGTTGAAAACATTGTTATCAGTCCTCAAAAATTCATATGAGACTGTTGCTAATCTTAGATCACCAGGAGTGGGCGTATTGTTCCAGACAAAGAATACAGACACAAGGTGATCCAGAGAGCCCACCAGAGACATGTTCGTGAATGCCTGGCCCAAGCCATTTTCCACAAGGTGCTGGAGATGGAGGTGGGGTGAACATAGTGCACTGGAAAAACAGTGGGGGGGTTACTGTCAGCTAATCTGTATTTCTCTGCATATAATAATGATGCTAATTTGTTCTATGTCCCTTCCGTGCAGCGTCTCCATCAAATAGAGATCAAAAGGAAACTGGAGGAGTTTTCAAGGAGGGAACAAGTGCATAAGATCAAGGTGTATCATTTGCATTTAAACACTTCTTCTCTCCCCTATTTTATAAACTAATGACTCTTATACGATTTGACACAAAATCCGTTCATGTCGTCAGCCTATTTTAGTGGTTCATTTGCAAATTGTTAATCTATAGAAAAAAGTCCTCTTCAGTATCTCTAAGGATACAGATGATCCATTCTTTATGACTCATCTATTTTTGAAGTTGAAATTCTACATTTTAGTATTATAAATCATTTTGAACAAATATATCTTAATCTAGGAAACAGGTTTTCACATATAGTAATAATAAATGCTCTTGTTTGGAAGGTGGAGCGTGCTAAAAGATGTGAAGAAGACATCATCCACATCCTGTCTCCACGCCCACCCATGGGTCTGAGGGGCAACCGAAGACAGCGCCATGGGCCCGAGGGGGAGCACTCTGAATCCTCGGAGTCTGTGGGTCACAATGTCTGCCTTAGTGCAACAATAGATTGGATGGAAGTTGCTGTAATCTAACATTTAATATGTTGTCACCTGTGAATAATTCAGATGCACATCTGGCCAATGAGAACCACAAAAAACACTGATTCAAGTTTCATCCAGATTTTCTTATACAAATGTTCTAATCCAAATTCCTTGCTTCCTTGAAATTTGACCTTTAATTACAGTGTTTACTTCAAACAAACAAGAATAATGTTTATAAATGACACGACACACTTAAAAACAGATATAATGTCTTAGATTTAAATATTTTGACCCTTTGTTAAAGAACATCTATTTGGCCTGTCAGTGAATGAGGCCAGTCAGACCTGGCAGATAGATAAAAACATGAATTTTCTTTTTAATTTTTGCAGTGCCCTCGTTAGTAGAATACATTTTGATTGACTGGAAACCAGTATCAGAATGCATCCGCCATCCAACTTTAGTAAAAAATTTGAGAGCTGACATGTGAAATATTAGGTTTGTGTTTCAATTATTGACATTTAATTAAAGGAATAGTTTAAGAGTCAGGGAAAATATTCTTATTTACTTTCTTGTTGAGAATTAGATGAGTAGATTGACACCACTTTCATATCTGTATGATAAATATGAAGACATAGCCAGCAGCCAGTTAGCTTAGCTTAGCTAAGTGACTGGAAACAGCTAGCCTTGATTTGACCAATGTTGGGAAAATGCCTGGCAGCACTTCTAAACATCTTGTGACATATTAACACATTTTATCTCATTTATTTGATACAAAAACCAAAGCATAAGAGCAAGTTGTGTTTTTTAGACTAGACTAGACTAGACTAAGCTAACAGGTGGCTAGCACTAGTACAGATAAGAGAGTGGGATCAGTCTTCTCACTAACTCCCAGCAAGACGATGAGGCAGATGAGTGTGTTTACCAGAAGGTTGAAAAATCCTTTATTTACAGTGTAATAATGCATCATTCCTCTGTAGTGTGAAAAAATTAGATCAACTGAGATTTCATGCTGATGGACAGACAGATAAACAAACGCAGTTTGATCTGCATCCAAACACTCACAATTTCAGTGGCCAAAAAAGTAGAGAACTGTTTTAATCAGTCAGACTCAGTCAGTCAGTCATGTGTCTAAGTTGTAGGCATTTTCTCAGGTGGTGTGCATCTGTCTGTGATGTAAATCATTGTCTGTGCACGCCAATAGTTGCCATGTTTACACTAACACTTCAGACTGAAGAACTGTCTAAGCTGCTGTTTTTTCTGTGTGCAGGGAAGGGTTTAAAGTAAGGTGCAGGGATTAGTTTCATGTTATCTTTGAAACATAAAATGACAAAAACGTTGATGCCAGAACAAATTAGAGCCACTAATCCTGGCCTCAATCTCAGTGTTTACTCTGTTAAATCTCTCTCTTCTTCAGTCTCGTCACTTCAGCACAGCTTTTTTAAAATACAGCAAGGGTAATGTGTTTAGAAAAATGTCAGATACTCATGGGAAGATCATTAATGTGCTTTTTTCCATCACTTTTTTTGTCATTTATGGTGAATTTATTATATATTTTTTTAAATATAAATTACAATTTATTAATTAAGCGTACCGTTCATTAACATAGAGTGACACTAATGATCCCCAGTTGGAATCTTGGACACTGCAGGAAAAGTTCTCTATGTTATAATCTTATTTTGTTATGTCTCAATGTTAAGAATGGAAAAAAGGGCAGATTCAATTAATTTACAACAACATAGCATAGTGTATTGAGTATAACATCTAATTGTAGCATGTATATATGGGGTACTCAGAGCAGCAGTTGGGAAAGAAAATGATGACATAGAGGTGAAATGATGATAAATATCCAGTGTTTGTAATTAGCAGAATGCTGATTGTATGTGTTTTATGTGTACTGCAGCCAGGATCGTCTCGACCCAACACAGCTCCAGGGAAGATGCAGAGGCCAGTGCGTCTGAAGCCGATCCATAGCAACAGCACCACAGCTTCACTCAGACGCACCCCCCCTCATAAACTTCTCGAGTCCTCCAATGAGAAAGACCAGCTGTTCAACTGCACTGTGAGTCAGGGATGCATAAGACATTAATTGCTTTCCTCACCTGCTTATACAGAGGGTGCACAGGACAGTTTTATGTGTTTCTATACAGACAAAATCAAACTTTCAAACTACCTTTAAGCTGTAGGAACTTAATTTCAAATTCTTGACTGTATCATACTGTGTATTTAACAGTATGGTACTGATGCTCAGAAATTTATTTTGTGTAATACTAAAATCATAAAAGTCAACATTTCCATATTTCCATATTTCCATATCACAAATTTTGAAAAGTCACCCATCAGATCTTAGTGGACAAATACCTCTTCAACAAACTCTAGTATGCACTAAAAGTACCTGCTCATACATGCACAGACATTGTCATTATCGTGCTGCAGCAGCAACACACACACACACACACACACACACACACAAACACAGTGGTCTTTTCACAAATGAGACATCATTAACTTCCCTCCTAGATGGACAAGGAATCCCGGAGACAATTGACCACAATGGGGGCCTCCTGTGGCATCTCACCCTACTGCCTCCCAGTCATCAACAATTTTGTCACCCCAGTGCCTCCAGCCACTAAGAGGAAAGAGAGGGGGGTAAAGGTCACTCCCAGTGGCACACTCAGAGGCCGTAGACTGCGCCCCACCACTGCCTCAAGTGGAGCTGATGTCAGTGAGGTTTTTATCTCTCTTTTTTGATTACCCTGGCGACAAAACTTTCCACAACAAACTTACAAGCAGCAGCCTCTTTGGAATAATTAGGAAAGGCAATTAGGAGATGCACTGATTTTCACCTAGAGGGAGGAGGTTATTTGTATCCCTTTGTGTGTCTCTTTGATAGATCTGTATCTCTAAACTTGGAGCATCATGGACAAGTTTTGCCAAAATGCAACTAAAGAACAGTACAGAAGATACCAAGCATTTTCTATTACTTCATCTGTAGTAACAGATGAAGTAAGTATAGTTATATATTTAAATCAGACTAAACTCAGACCAAAGCTTGGCAATAAACAAAAGCAAATAAACTTAAATCCAATGAATTTAACATTATGCATCTCTTACTGACCTAAATTTACCATGCCAAATATTTACAAAATGTCAACTGAGTCTGTTTTAACTGGTCATACCATAATTGATCAGACAAGATGAAAAATAAATTACAATGCATTGATTATTATAGGAATCATTTTCATTACCTTTATTACTAGATAAATAGATATAGATATAATAAGTTTCATCCAGACCCACATGAAACCCACCTGTTTAATCAGACATGTCAAATTTTGGTTTAGGAAGTTTAAGTCAATTCCTAAACTGGATAAAATTGATATTAAACTGACCCCAACCTAATTTCTGTCCAGGACCCTCCCATGCTGAGGAGCGCTGTGCATCAGAGCAGAGTGTGGGTGAACATGGTGTACTTTGGAAAAATGTTGCATCTCTCCCAAGTCCTGACGGACACGAGGGACGAGATCAAAGTGTTTCAGCAACACTGTGGAGGAGAGAACCTGTGTGTGTACAAAGGCAAGCTCCACAAGGGAGGTCAGTGTGACAACCTGTGATTGTGTTTGTTAGATATCAATGTATATGTACATTTACTTAAACAATAGGTAGGGACATGCAAAGATACAGCTAAGGACTTAGGAAGGCTTTTCTGCAATCATTCGCAATCTTTCGCTCAGAGACTTTCCAGTTCATTTCAAGGCGACACAGAGGCTTCCCCTTCAGTTTAACCTTCTTCCTGAATGGGCTGCTGGTGGAGAGGCTGAGCTCCTGCTGTGAGTTCAAACACAGGAAAGGTTCCAGACTTGGCGGCAGGCACGGACACTTTGGCTTCTCCAGTGTAGAGGGCGCCTCCCCCTGCTACAAGTAAGATTTCAAATGCACACTGTATATCTAAAAATAGGAAGGAACCATCTGTTACAACAACTGAGATAGGAGAATGACAATAAGAAGCAGAAGTGTGTGAGTTCCCAGCTGAGTTTGACATTTTGGGAAAAATAGTTATTCACTTTACTGCTGAGAATTAGATGAAAGGATTAATCCAGCTCTTATATCTTTCTGTTCAATGTGAAGCTACAGCCAGGGGACCATTACCAGCACCTCTAAAGTTCAGTAATGAACAGCTTATGTCTTGTTTCTCTACTCAGTACAATACAATATATACTTTGTTTGGCCAATTTTGCTACCTGTGGACAGAGCCAGGCTGTTTCCACTTGTTTACAGTTTTTATTCTAAACCAACTAATTCCTGGCGCAAGCCTGAAGTAGCTTTAATCAATATTTAATATCAAAAATGGCTCAAATTACTATTTGTATGGAAAAGGGGTCAGCAGTAGTAGTAGTAGATAAATTAAAAGACAATTATCAGGCAACTCTGCAATTTCACTCAGTTCCATTGAGTTTTAAGCCCCTTTCACCTCATTGTTTTGGTTTTCTGCAACTTAACTGTTTTCCACATTAACCTGATGATTGTATGTCAGTGTTGTGTTGATAGCTTTGTTTCTGCTGCCAAAAAAAATCAGTCATTACAGGCTTAGTGGACAGATACGAGAGTGGTATCTATCTTCTCATCTGACTCTCAGCAGGAAAGTGAAGAAGCATTCCCTAAGTGATGAATTATTCTTTTAAACTGAGCTCTTCAATATTTTATGAACATTTTCAGGTGCATCATAGCATTGGGACTGGACAAGAAGCCCATACCTCCACCAAAGAGAGTCAAAGAGGATGGAAGAAGAGAAGAATCAGTCATTAGCCAAAGGGATGCTCCTGAAATGGAAACAGAGAGGACTGGGGAGGACACTGCCTCCCATTCAGACTGTGAAATGAGTCAGCGACAGGACACTGAGACTCAAGTTAAAGAGGAAACAGCAGCTGAGGAGGACAAAGTAAGAGAAGGTAAAATGATGAAACATCAGAGCACATAAAACACAACTGCATCAATAAGAAGTATAGGTAACAGACTTTTCTATCTCAAGTATCCTAATAAACGTTCTGTTTCTTTACTGTCAGATTATGAGGAAGACTTTGAAGCAGACGATGAGGGCCCTGCAGAAGAGGCAAAAGAAAAGAAATCCTCATCTCCATCCAGTGAAACTGAGACACAGGTTAAAGAGAGAGATGCCTCTGAAACTGAAGAGGATGAGAAGGATGGTGGGTGAACCTCCTTGGTTAAACATATTTTTCAAGTAATGCACCACAGGAAAATAACTGAGATTAAGGTGACATTACACTATGCATATTTAATTCATTTGAAAGAAGTTGTTGAAAATGTTTTAATTGTTATTGTGAAATTTAAGAAATTGGTTAATTTTTGTTAAAGGTTTGATGATGTATGTCCCTACTTAGAGAGAAATTACAACTCATTTATTTATATTGGAAATTTGGAAAATGATTTTGTAATACAATCTTTCTTGCACAGAAGACATAAAGTCTTGTTCAGGTTCCAGCTGTACAGGCAGCGACCAGGAGGCAAGTGATACTGAAGCCACAAAAGACTCCAGAGAAGATGAGAAAGCAGAGCAGCCCCAAGAGGCTGATCGAGAAGAAACCGTTGTTCCAGCATACAAAGAGGAGGATCCAAATCCAGAAGAAACAGCTGCCACTGAAGCCAAGTCGGCTGTGGCTAAAGACTCAGATTTACAGGACAGTGCAGGGGACAGCACAGAGATTGACATCTCTGACAGCAGCGTCCCCTCGGGGACGGAGAATAAACTGAGTGACACCACTTCAGGAGAGAAAGATGCTGAGAAAATGGTAGATGAGGGCAAAGAGGAGGAGGAACAGGAACAGGGGAGGGGTGAGTATAAACTGACAGATACAGTTGTGGAGCTTTCACCTGAGTGAGGAATGGATCAGTCCATCTTGTATGGAGGTTTTTCCACTATTATCACAACCGAGGCTGTAGTCAAGACCATTTGTTGTGAGTCCAAGTCAGTGTCAGCAGGTATGTGTAGGTTTTTATGTAATTTAAGTGACACAATAACACAGCCCTGATAGCAACTAAATAATTACTGTCACATTTTTTTATATTTACATTATTGTAGGATAATGTCCTTGATTATAATAGTGGAAAAATTACTCGTCTGTCATTGTATTTGTTTTCTTATTTTTCTTATGTGTGATGATTTTCTGTCTACTTTTTAATTTCAAAGTTAAGTTTTATTCAAAATTAATTTTGAGCTGTTTGAATAACAAATTCTCACATATAACCATGTTTTGATTGTACTGAGCAAAAAAAAAAAGGAAAAGCCCTCATGGGGTGAAAATGCAATTGTAAAAGGCTGTGGAAGCTCCACTGATATGTAACTACATGCTGTACAACCAAAATCCCAGCATTTCAAAAAGCATATAATAATTCAACTGTAAAGATATTCATGTATAGAGTGTGCCCAAACAACTTGCCTGTAAATACTTAACTTACACATGTTTAGAAACTGTTTCATAAATGAAACTAGACTTGCAGCCAGACTTCCACAGCTAAAGTTATTTGTATTGTGTTTCAGTTTTTGATGTTATGTGTACTGGCTTACTTTTTCTGTGTCTGTGTTTTATTTCCCCTCCCTGTGCATCTTAATTATCATTTTGCATGTCCTGTTGCTCACTTATGTTTGCACTGGAATGATTAAAGAAAGTTTTTTTTTTGTTCATGGCTAAATGTTTCCTCATTGGCTCAGTTCTCTCATTGTATTTGCATTGTACAAAATACTATCTCATTCTTTTTAACATATGGACATCAATGGCCCCCATGAATCGCTTACAAAGGTTCATCCTGTTCTTGTGGAATGTGAGTTCATCATTGCATGTGCTATGTCTCTTTTGTTTCCAAAGCTAAATCTGTGCAAGAGAAGCTGGCAGAGGCCATACTGAAGGAGTCGCGGTGCAGCTCTGAGCCCGAACTAAGTGACACCAGCACTGAGGAAGAGGAGGAGGCCACAGATAAAGGCCACGGACAGAACAACAATGGTAGAGATTTTCAGTTTCACTAAAATGGTTTTTCAAGCTACTCAAGTCAGCTCTTGCAGAAAATACATACATCTCCCCTAAAAACCTCTCAATTTTTTTTTTTTTACAGATGTAGTTCCAGAGAAATCCATGGCATTTACAAAGCAGAGCCTAACAGATGAGATGAAATGCAAGGAAAGTGTTGGTAAAGCTGAAGTGGTTCTGGATAAGGGAGAGACATTAGAGGCTAAAGAACAGGAGGATGAAACTGAAAAAGAGCCTCATGACAGTGATAGTACTAAAGATGAGACGGTCAAAATAGATGAAGATGATGAAAAGCCTGCATTTGAAGAAGAAATAGCAGAAAAGGATGAATCGGAGGCCACAGGTGCAGCTTTCCCTCCTGTATTGGAAGAGAACATGACAGAAGAAAACAAAACTTCAGAACCTCAGGAAGATGCAGCAGCTAAAACTGCTGATGCTGGTGGTGGACAAAAAGGTGACGAAAATGAGAAAACTGCAGAAGTAGAGGAGGCTGACATACAGTCCAACGAGACAGGGCAAGTGGCAGGAAGCAGTGAGGAGCATGAATCATTGGTATCAGAGCCAAATAAAAAGACTGATGAGACAGCAGTGTCGGATAATGCGGAGGCGATGACAGCAAACCAGACAATGAAGATGAAAGCAGAATCCTCAGAGGAGCGAGAGGCCCTCAGCTGTGAAGAGGCATCTGTAACCAACACAGCAACACAGGAGATGCAGCAAGGAGACAGCAAGGACAGAACTAAAGTGTCAGAGACAGAAGTCACAGCAGAGAATATAAGCAGCTTGATGGAGGGTGGTGGAGACACCACAGCAGAAAAAACAGCAAATATAAGCGAGGATAATGCAGAGGATGAGGGCAGTAAAAATGATATTAAAGAGGAGGAAGCAGAGGAGGTGTCAGCAGCAGAAGCAAGTAAGGATGGCAGTCACGTAGAAGGGTTGGGAGAAGAGCAGACAGAAAAATCTGTGGAAATAGATGATGAGGTAGAGAAGGAGAAATCTGAAGAGGGAAATAAGGAGGAAGAAAAACAAAAATTCCCAGACGAAACAACAGAAGGTGAAAATGGTGAGGAAAAACAAAGGAATGAAACAGATAAAACAGAGGAAGAAGAGAACGATGAAAGAAAGATAGGAGAGAGGATAGACAATGAGGAAAACACCGTAGAGGATCCTAAAACTGACACAAACACAGAAATACAGACAAATGAAGAACCAACTGAGAAAACCACTGATGGGGACAATAAAGTAGGGAATGAAAAAAGAGCTGACGAATCACAAAAGACGGAAAAAGATGAGAATAGCGTGAGTGTTGAGACTAAGAATGATGAGGAGGAGTCTGAGGGAACGGAAGCCATAACTGATAAAACTAATGAGGGTGAAGAAATTACTGAATCAAAGACAGATGCAGATGAAGAAAAGGGTGACAAAGCAGAAAAAGAAGCGGAAGATGACAATCAAAGTGAATCTGAAAAGAATAAAGATGACAAAGAAACTGAAGATAAAAAAATCATAACCTGTAAGACTGGAGAGGAAGAAGAAATATCTTCAATTATTGAAGAACCAGAGAAAAATGCAGATGATACGAAAATATCCAAGGAAAATACAGATGAGTCGGAGGATGTCGGTGACAGTGAAGCAGCAAATGGGACAAAAGAGATGCTGAACAACACGATGGAGTCTGAAGATGTTAAGAAAAAAACTGGAGGAGCAAGCACCAGTAGTGAAAAGGGGGAAAGTGATACTGAAAATGGGGAGATTTCTACTGGAGCAGAAAGGAAAACAGCAGAACACGTTGAAGACGAGAGAGGAACAGAGAAGGAATTGAATGAAGATGAAAGTTCAGAGGTAAAAGAAAAAATCATGGAGTCTGGAGATGATGCTGAAAAGCATGAAGACGTTAAGGTGGATCAGGCTCCTGACAGAGATATGGTAGAAAATGAGGCCGAGGAAGAGGGTGACAGTGTTAAAAATCAAGATGAAAATGCTCAAAAAGTTTCAGAGCAAGAGGCATTTGGGAAAGAGATAAAAGAGGAATCTAATCCAGATAACCTAAATAAAGGCAGAGAGGACAGTGGGGACACAAAACAAGAGGAAAATGAACAAAAATCTGACCCTGATATAAACAGAGCTTCAGACTCAACCAAAAATAATGATAATAATGTTGATGAAGTTGTAATTGCTTCTTTAGCAGATCAGGCAAAATTATCAAAACCCATAGATTTCGTTTTTGGTGGACTCAACTTGGATGAGACTGCTGCAATGTCTCTCAATCACCCACACTCTTTGGAAGATGTTGCTGCCGTTGACCTCTCTACTGTCAATGGAGAATATGGAGCAGAAACAGAGGAGGTGAGCAAGGCCTCGGAGGAAGGAGCAAGTGTCCTGCTCAAACCTGAAGCACAACGCCTCAGTGAGGCTGAAAATATGGAGGAGAGTGTTGCAATAGGTAAAGAAACTCCAGAGGCCCTAGCAGGAGAAGAAAACACTGATCTGGTCACAAACTGGATAACTAAGCATCAAACATCAAAGTTCTTTGAGACGTTTGTTGAACCTTTGGAAGACTTGAGGGAAGAGGTTTCACAGAATCAAGTATCTATCTCCAGGGAAGAGGCAAAATCTACAGAACTGCTGAGATCAGAAGGTCCAATGAAGATGGTGACGATGTCTGAAAATGAAAAAAAAGAGCTAATGGAGGAAGATGAAAATGAGGATGGGGAAAAAAACAAAGTGAAATCAGTAGCGTTGGACCTCGAGAGCAAACACTCTGGAGATGGTGACCCTGATGAGGACGACCCTGCCAAAGATACACTCCAGGAGGAGGAGGAGACTGAGGTAAAAGACTTAGTACCAGAAACAGAGACCGAAGAAAACGACAAAGAGTCTAAAAATGGGCGAAGCGAAGGAAGCAGGGGATCTCTTCAGGAAGACGAGATTCAAGAGCGACCAACGCAGATGCAAAATGAAACTTCCACAACTGAAGTGGAAAGCATTACAGGTACTCATCATTTGGTTGCCAGTGACAAACTTGAGAGTGTCATAGAGAACCAAACTGGAGAGAAAACTACCGATAATGATTCAGATTTGAATGAAAAACAAACAGAAACTGAGAAGATAAAAGGTCTCCCACCATCATCCAAAACAGTAGAGCATTGGGAACGCTCAGCGAGTCCAGGTGAACTAAAAAATACAGCAGAGCAATGGGGAAAAACAGATGAACAAAGTCGAGAAGAGACAGAAATAACTGATTTCACGATATCCAACTCTGAAGACGGTAGCCAAGAGGAATCCCAAAATGGAGAGATTCAACCAAAACCGTGTGATGGGAGAATCAGTGGAGAGAGAGAAGACGTACAGCCGATCCAGGACATCAAACACACTCTCAGTAAAGAACAACAGGGCACATTCTCAGTGGATGAGACATTGTTTGGTCACAGTTCATATCCTTTGCTGACTGCTGCGAGGACAGAGAGTGGACATTAGATCTGCCCACCTCAGACACTTCCACTAAGGTATAGTGACACTTGAGAAGGAGATATATCTGGAAGCAATTCAATTATTAGAGTTCATAAATTATTTTAACGTAAAAACTTCCAGAGATTAATAGAGAAAGCCATTTTGCAAGCTTTTAGACGATCAGACGGCACTGAATATTTGTAGTCATCATCAAGTTAGGTTTTATCAGTCAGTTAATGAAACGTAGATCAGTTCAAGTGAAGTTGACAGAAGCCCTCAGGTGTCTCGTGGTTTCTGTTTTTACATAAAAATGTCTTCAGTAGTTTTCTTCCTTCAAAGACCAAAACGAAGAAGCTGCGTAATGAGTTTTGACTGCTACATAAAATGTTTACAATAGACCATCTCTTACTATTGTTGGTAACAAAGAGGCATAGTTTTTGTGAGGTATCAAGTACAGCTGCGATCCCCGATTACCTGTAAACGGATACTCTTCCACTCATGTTCACAAATGACTGAATAATTGATAGTTGTCGGACTCCCGCAGTTTAGCTTGCCCCAGTACACTAATTAGTTCCACTGACTGGGCACAAGCAGGATTTTAAAGTACTTCAGCTCTGATCAGAGATGTTTAACTGCTCTATTTCTATGTTAATGACCATTTTAGTCAATGCTTTAACATAATTATTGGTGTAGGTCACAGTATCCAGACGAGAATGAAGCCGAACACCAATAATGCTTAGCTACACTGTGTTAATGTGGTTAATTCAGTCATCATCATTAGACTGATAATTAGTTATAAAAACTGACGTCATTGTTAAATTTCAAATCTAGGCACTGATTTGTGTCGTTATTGCTGCTATTACTACCTCTGTTTAAAAAAATATATACTTAAAATTTATTTGTATTGCCTTATGACCTGATTTTTAAGGCTAGCTTGCATTTGTCAGACTTCATCTTTTTATTTGATATCTGTCAGCGAATGATCTCTCATGTGATTTGGCCATTCAAAAAATAAAAATAGAAGTGAAATGGAGAGTGACCTTCTGCTTTTTTTACCCTTCAAAAAGAAAATTGTGTGCACATTGTCAATTGTTATTGTTGCACATGTTCAATGGTTTTCAAAGTTTTATTTCAGTGCTGTGTTAACCATGTAAACATAACAAAATTATTTAAAAGATCTTAAAGCCTCAACTAAATATTTAAAAAATGTTTACATAATGTGTATCAGATAAAACTATTATAACACAGGAATTCAGATACTGCAAAGAGTATACTGTAAATTCACAAACAACACATCTTTATAGAGAATGTTATGACCAAATACATTCAGTCAGTCAGCATTATCTACTACTCCTGCCATCTAATTTTACTGTTTTACTTCAAATAAATTATCAAAAATAGTGATGAATATCTGAATTAATAATGTCATAATAAAAAGCGCTGGTGTTCTTAGTAGTGTTGATTACTGTCCTCGAAGCTGCTGCTGCTGCTGAATGAAGAACGGAATCTCAGGGTGCTCATGGGATCGGAAACGTATCCTGAAAAACAGAGAAGTTGACAGCAACAGTGACAGTCTGAATCACCATTTATGCTGAAATTCATTTGTGAATAATAATGCTGACGATAACAACATCAGTGCTACCTAAAATTAAAAGATAAAGCTGGAGATATTCTTTATTTTTTTCTTACTGTAAAAAAATCCGATTAAAAGACCCAAACTACCATTAAATTAACTTAGTAACAAACATGGTCTGTGAAGCCAAAGTCTAATCTCTCTAACTCTGCCACTGTCGTCCTGAAACTATTAAAAATGCATAAGGTGACACGTTCAATTATCACTATGAGTGTGGGCATTGTAGTCTGTTTTTGGGTTCACACATACACTGTCCTACTTCCATAAATACTCACTAGAACACTTAATGTGTATCCTTCCACTGCTGAAAGTAGTCCCTAAAAACTGCATTACTTCCCCCCATTTAATTAGCATTTGCTAAAAACTACAGTTCCTCACTGCTTTAAGTGGTTTTTAATAATGAAAAGGTATTGTACGCCTCAAAGAAAGGTGTGAGCTTGGGGCTGAGCCACAGACGAGGTAGAAAAGTAAAAAAATATTTTGTGTGTGACAAAGTAACTATGGGTTCTAATGAAAATAGGAACAATATGGAATAGCATCAGCCCTCTCCTTTAAATTAATGTTTATTATCGAAGAGAATAATTTATAGTTTGCTTTGAAAGAAGATTTAAACATAAAAAGTATAATAAAAGGAATAATTAGATAAAAAACTAATTTAATAGAGGATAAAATAAACAATAACACTAGGTAAAAATAATGGACAAAATCAATATTTAACAAGAATTAAATCCTCAAAAGCAAATTTGAAGACTTAATTTGCTTACATGAAGAGTATTACAGAGAATTTCAGAGAAGTACCTTAATTTGAGTCTGAACTTATCCTAACCTAAGTATTGATGTGATAAACTGCTATACTTCAAAAAACAATTACTGTCACTATAGAGTATAGCACAGTACTCTACAAACAAACCATTTCGATCAATGGGAGAGAACTGCATAGTCCTTCTTAGTTCCTCCAGTGAAAGGCCTCCGGATGCTTGTCGTCGTTCACTGAAAATAACAATGAATAAAATCAACCCTAACTCATTAATCCACTGCAAAACACCACAAGTCCAAAAATATACACTTTTTCGTTTACATGGAAAAAGACAGATGAGTTGGAGCTAGATACAACCAGAGGAAACTGAATAGCTAATGTCTGACATACTACTAGGACTCGTTGGAGCTGATATTAATGTGATTGAATTATCACTTTTTTGGAATATGAGGGAAAGACCTTGTCTAACCATTATATCAAGCACCATGAAATAAGTCACAAGCCAACAGTCACATCACAGTAACCCCACCTCCCTTTACTGTGTTTATAATGACTGTTACCAGGCTCCAACTCTTCGCACACGCACATGCACACGTGCATACACACGCACATATGCACATAAACACACAAAAACACACACAAACCCACACAAACACACACTGGACAGAGGCTCAGTCAGACCTCCGTGAGAAAGCGGTGCATGTTTTATTCCATTTGCGTTCCTTTGCATCCTGTTCGGTATCTGAGCAACTTCATTCCTCACAGCTGCAGTGAGCATCATTACGGCCTACATGTTACTAGCATAAAAATTGTTTAGCGCGAGCCTTTTCTACAAGCCCAGGCATGATGTTTGTGGAATTTCACTTAGCAGAGTCTTTAGCCAAAAACCTTTTCCCCTGGATAACAACAACATTAGGTTTCTTGGTTGAATGTTTTTCAGGTACTTTTGAAGCCATTTTAAAGCTTATCCACATGGTAACTGTAAAGACAAATAACCTTTATAAATCCTTTTAGGAAATTTAAACATCTGTGTTCCGTCTACAGCCATGGCTACAAAAACATCTATATGTTCTTGGAAGGAGAATTTAGTAGTTGAATGAAGTGATGTTTTCCCTTGTTTAAAGAAATTGGCACAGATTTTGCTGCATTATGAATTCTGGAGCAACAGTAACCCATCACATCTGACTTCAGCTGTACTGTCGCCAGGTTGAGTTTATGGGGTCTGACTTTATTCACTTTCGATTTTCTCGTCATTTTTATACTTTTAATCTTAAATTTTAATGAACTATTAATTCCACAGTTTTTGGTCTGATTGATGACTCACCATTTGGAAGACAGTTTGGCAGGACTTTGGTTACATTAGTCATTGACAGTAGGCTCTACAGTGGGTTAGGCCTTCCCCTCTGGTATTCAAACAAAAAAACAAGAAGACCTCTGCTCTGGGTCAAATTCTAACAAAACTATCCAACAAAATTAGTTTTGAAATAAATGTAAGGCTAGAAAAGAGGTCACCTGATGCATTATCAAAGATGTACAATGTCAAACTTTACATGTTAATAAAGGAGAACATTTTTAGAAGCAAATATTTTGGCATCCTCGATAAATGTGTGATTCAGTTCTCATGTAGTTCAGATTTAAATCTGAAATAGACAATTTATTAATCTATGTCTGCATTGACAAAACGGCCCTAATTAGCCTATGCGAGAGCTAATTTTTCCTAATTGGCACACACCAATTGGGAAAAAGCATATATTCTTTTGCTCAATGGCAACATTTCTTCAAGTCACGAAAACAGAAAGACTCATCCGGTTATCATGGCTACACGCAAACAACTTGAAGTGGCTAAAACCTTTGCCCAGACTTCGGTGCCCGGACAATGTTGCCATTGTGCAGTTAATTATTCTCACCCTCTCAACCTTCACCTGTCTGAGGACATGCTCCAGTTTTCTCACCTCTGAGTCCAGGAGCAGTAGGCACGAGTGTTGAGAGCGTACTCGAGCTCAAAGCGAGAACGAAGGGCGGCCACGTGGCTTCGTCCGGGTCCTCCTCGCCCCATTAGGCAGTCAGAGGAGGACGAGGGTGACAGGGAGCCACTACTGTTGCTGGAGGCAGGAGACATCAGCTGTGACAAGAACACACAAACACACACACACACAGCGGAAATGTAGTCAAGACTGAGAGACTCTAATTGTCATAGTATGTATACTACGCACTGGCGTTATAGAGGCTAACAATTCAGAATGTGTGTGATATTATGTACCTCAACATTGCACAAGCATTCATCCAGGTTGGAAACCACTTCAGAGAACTCGGGCCTGTCCTGAAGCACAAACATCAAACCCTTATTTTTTTCTGTTTCTGTGAAGCAGTTATAACCCAGAAAAACACACAGATGTATTCTCTCCAGCGTCGGCCTGTATATTCTGTTTACTTTAGTCTGCCCCTACATGAAGCAAAGGTGAACTCTGCTTCAAAAGCAGTCCTTAGATCTCTTGCCTCACTGTAAAAGAACAAACAGTACAAACCCAGAGCTGTTCAATTATAAATCATATCCTCAGTAAACCCACACTCACAGTAAAAAATTAAAAGTAATGCAACAATCTTTAAAAACCCTCCCATTTTGATACTCGTAAAATACTTTTCCCCTAATTTTTTGGTTCATGTCAATGATCAAGTAATCAAAGCTCTACAGAAAGTACACTACAGCATTTTCTTTTGGTCTCAAAAGCAACAGTGTAAAATCTCTCAGGTTTTAACTAATACTCATTTCTGAAGAAATCCTGTAAACACAGTGTAGCGTGTCCTGCTTCTAAACCCCCATGGAAGCTGGTGCACTGTAAAAGGGAGGCAACATGAGAATTATTTGCACATGCAGCCTTTAAAATCACAGTCTTGTTTACAGAAACACAAAAGTGTCTTGAGGAGATGGCACTGGGATGAGGTCATCGCCAAGGGAGACATGTCAACCAACGGGGCAACTGGTTGTCAGCCTTAACTGGCAAACAAGAGGGATGTGGACCACAGAGGGACAAATGTGCCAACATGCAGGGCAGCGTAATTAATGTGTCTTAATGAGGCCAAGAAAAAACACTTCTGGCTAATTATGAACATCAAATTGCTGAGGGAGGATCATCCAGGTCAGGTGGGATCTTAAACGTGAACAACTGAGCGTCAGTGTATCATGTGGGGACATACCACTCCCACTCAATACTGCTGACTCAGCAGTGCTTCAGCAGATCTACATAGCTAATGACATAGAAGGATATTATTGGTGAGATTATTTTACAGTTTGAAACGAAGAAGCATTACTTGCTTGTGCATAGACTGGACTATAGAGCACGCTGTGGATATATCCTAGATTATGTGAAATTGCGTGAAGTGTAGTGTATATATATATATATATATATATATATATAAAAATCAAATCAAGTGATTATTTGTATTGAGGTGAAATGAGTCATTTACCTCTGGGCTTGCGTTCCAGCCTCTCATCAGAAGAGCAGAGATGGGTTTGGGGATGGAGTAGCCAATAGGAGGCCGTATGTGATGGTAGGCCATGTCTGCTGCTGCAGCGGCTGAGGGCAAGTAGAACGTTAAAGTTTTGTTTTAAAATGATCTTATGATTGCTCACAGCCATTATGTTCTCTTTGTCTTAAGTTCATTTTCCTTGTGTTAAGTTTTGTATGGATTTTCAATTTATTTTTTCATTCAAAAAAAATTAAAAACATTACAATATTTGTAGCTAAGTTAGCTGTAGGGACGGCAATGTCGGTCTGTGAGTTGGTCATTGGTCTAGATGCAAATATGACTAATATAACTATGACATTCATTGCCAAGAAATTTTGTTTAGACATCCGTGGTCCTCAGAAGATGTGATCTACTGACTTTGTTGATTCTGGCTTTTCCTCTTGTGTGCAACCATGAGCTTGGCATTCCTGGTTTTGAGTGAAATGCCTCAACAACTATGGGATGGACTGCCATGACATTTGGTACACACCGTCCCCCACTGGATAAACTGTGGTAACTTTGTTGAACCTTTCCTCTGGTGCCACCATCAGGTCAATATGTTAACATGTCAAGTCCTTTAGTTTATGACTAAAATCCTGCAAGAGTAATAATACTCCCATCAGCATCAGTTGTACTTTGTGTTTAGTAGTGGTGTGTTAACATACTTAACTAAGCTGGTGAACACTTTAAACATTATATCTGCTTTACATCAGCATGTTAACATAGTCTTTGTGAGCAGGTCAGCATACTGATATCAGGCATTTAGCTCAAAATAGTGCGGTGTAGCTTCAGAGAGCTGCAAACATGGTTGCATAGTCTTTTTAAAAAATGCTCGAGTTTTGCCTTGAAAACTAAGTCATGATATAAATATCCATATGAGGGCGATCCTCAAACTGCCGCCTTTACTGAATTCTCAGTGTCCTGGAACTAGGTCTCAAGGTTTACAGCGTTTTTTTAGAGGGGACTGCCTTTGGTCACCTGTGAAAAAGTCCTGCTGTGTCAGTTCATTTCAATTCAATTCAACTCAACTTTATTTATATAGCACCATATCATAACAGACATTATCTCAGGGCACTTTTCATGTAGAGCAGTTCTAGACCAGAGTCTTTATAGTTATTATTTACACAGACCCAACATTTTCCCCATGAGCAAGAACTTGGCAAAAGCGGCAATGAAAAACTCCCTTTTAACAGGTAGAAACGTTGAAACAGATCCCGGCTCATGGTGGGACGCCGTCTGCCTCGACCGGATGTCAGTGGTCATTTATGGGTTTTCTCCCTCACTTAGTCCCACCATTAAAAACCCACAACTGGAGAAAACATTACCAGGTTTCAAGTGTGCGAAGGGAATTTCTCCAGTAAGAAGCTCCCACAGACAGAGGGCGTAGCTGAACATGTCCGCCTTAACTGAGTAGCGTGTACACTGGGTGAACACCTCCGGAGCCATCCAGCGCAGGTTCTACACACGCACACACATATGCACGTACATGTACAAGAGTAAACACAGTTAGATGCAGAACGTAAGTGAAATCTGTTCTGCCATGGAGAGAGTTCTGGTTTGCAGACCAAAATAGAAAAAAAGAATAACATTGCAAGAGTTAATTTTAAGATATTAAGTCAGGCCATCAGAAACACACACACACAAAGACACAAAGACACACACACACACACACACACACACACACACACACACACACACACACAAACACAAGCATACGCATGCACACACAAAATGAGGCCAAATTACTGACATAAACACTGCATCCCTGCAAGGGCAAATAGCTCCTCACAACAGGCAATTCCCAAGAGATGTAACACACTTAACACCAAACTGCAGGCCGAGCACTTTGTGTAGTGATGAGTCAGCACATTTAGACAGCATCTGCATGGAGGCAGTTTTTTTTTTTAGTGGGTGGGTAATTGATGGCAGATGCCAGCAGAAGCCTTTTTTTCTTAGCTCCAGCAAAAAATTAACAAATGAATGAAAAGAAATAAATAAAACAGCACACACTTTTCGAACTGCCTTCTTCCATGGATGCTGAAGCAGGTGAGAGTATTTGGCCAAAGAGGGGGAGCAAATTCATTCCAAAAGTAAAGTAATAAGTAACAAAAGAGGAGACAGCACTGACCCCTGGCTGCTTGGTCATGTTATCCTCGTCCACGGATTGTAGGAATCTGGATTCTGGAAACGAAGAGAAAGACATACAGTGATTTTTAAAATTATTTTAAAGCACATTCGTTGACAGTTACACTGTTTAGCTGCACTTTTATCAGCATAGCTAGTGAATAAACACTTTTGGCTGCCAGCATTAAAGGAAAATAAGAGGAGTGAAATCTATAGAAACACAGCTACCAGCAATACTGAATATTTTCCTTGAGTTCAGCGATGGGTGATAGCATTGGTATTAGGGAGTACTATGTTAATTTTTCAAAGTTTATTACAATATCAGCTCCAAAAAATTAAATGTTGAACTATTTGATGCCATTTTACATCAAACATGATAACTGTGTATGGGAAATGTGGCTGCTATCATTAGTTCAGGTACAGAATTAGTTACTGGCACATTTATGAATTATTTTCAGGACAATATAACCCCATTAGGTTAAAATATTAAATTGTTCTGCAGCCTTGCTTGCTCACTATAAAGATGTAAACATAACTAAACTGGCAGAAGTTTCTCTTGCTTATTTTCCTCTCTACTCTTAGATTTTGTAAACAGTATTGGCCCATGACTTTAAAGCTGCATTAGTGACTATGTGATCATGGGACAGTGGTAAATCTGAAAACATGATGTAACAGTAGCACAAGCAGAGACGAGTTGTAAAGTCAACAAACTGACTCAGTAATGTCAGTTATACATCAATATCTGTTCAAAGTTTGCTCAAATTAACCACCATAAGCTGCTGGTCACAAAAGGAACAAGTGAGGCTGTAGCAGCAAAACTCCTAAGTCAATTAAACTGAGCAAGTGGGGGTTTTACTCTCAATTAAATCAACTAACTCTCGTCTTACAAATGTTAGTCACTTCTTTTTTTAGAGGGCACAGTTTCACTTAGTAATATTACACCACTAGTAGACAGAAAAAAAAGTTAAAGAGCTTCTCAAGATGGATGTGTTAAGGAGTAAATCTAAAAACTGGTCCATTCATTCAAATGAATGCTGCTCATCCAGCATGTACACCTGTCACATTACCAGGAGACATTTGATTTGTTGCTGACATTAAAAAAAAGGGTTGGTTAAGGTAGCTTTAATCTAACTGCAATAAGAGTCTTGGCCTTACCTCCAAAATCTGCCACCACAGCATGTCCATCCTCATAAAGCAGAATGTTGTGACTAGAAGGAACAGGTGTATTATTTGCACCGACAACAGTTATTTCAGACTGCAAATAACATCCCACAACACTTGTTATTACTGTGGTACCCACCTGTTGAGGTCCCTATGGATGATAGGTTGGGTGAGGTTGTGCAGGTACTCCATGCCCTTGGCCACGTCGATGGCAATGATGAGCTTGGACTGCAGGTCGATGAGCCTGTCCATTGACACATCATTAAAGCAGCAGGCACTTAGTGCCAGATCAATGGCCTCTGCCAATCACCCACACAGCGCTTTACACGAATCAATAGGACAGTCTATAAAGACAGTACGTGGCCGCACATTTTGCAGTACGCTTCATCTGGATCAATGATGATCCCAGCCGGGGTGGGGGGACAGGGGACGGGGGATGGTTGTGGGGGAGCAGTTCTAAGGAAGATAATCAGACCTGAAACGGTCAGCTGTGCTGCGCAAACGTGTGCTTGGAAGACACTGAGTAACTCCTCGAGGTCGTTCGACCTCTTTTTAGTTCTCAACATGAGGATTTAGTCAATGTTAATGTGAGTGAGGAACCAAGAGTTACATCAATTGGACTCTGGTGTTCACTGCACTGCAAAGGAGTTTCTGGAATGTCGACTGTGTTGTTTTTTTTAGGCTTACTCTGCTCATTTTAATAGTAGTTGTACATACTCTCCTGGTCTGTCAGTGTAAATCTGATGTTAGCCTGCAATAATTTTAACACAGTTTCTGTCCTTTATTATATGTGTGTAAAATGGTAAGGATGAATAGGTCTAATGCATAATCTTAATGCATTTGAAGAGATGAAGGTTACATGACAGGGAAGTTCTCAAGTATATTAGCTGGTGTGTATCAGGGGTCACTGACACTATAATATACTGTGAGCTCCAGTGTGTCATGCACGCTTCCTCACCTCTTCTGCTCATGCAGTAGTGAGAACAGCGAGCCCCCGGAAACGTACTGGGTGACAATAGCAAACTGGCTGGGGTCGTCCAGGCACGCCCCCACAAAATGGATGATGCAGGGGTGATTGAGGCGACAGAGGATGGAGACCTCTCTGCAGAACATGTCCACGTCTGACTTAGAGCAGTAGGTGTTGGCTCGATAGCTACAGAGGAGAATGAAGACTGATTTGGTTCTAACAGGAACGGGATGCAAAATGGCATCTTTAGCTGTGTGTTAAATGAACAAGTACCGTTTTATGGCAACAATTTTGTTTCGGCATTTGCCTTTGTAGACTCTTCCGAAGGAGCCTGAGTGTTAAACAGATATGATAATTAATAATATTGTCATACCTGGAAGCAAATTCGCCGAACTGAAAACAGGACAGGTATGAACAGAGTTACCCGATCCAATAATTTCATGAAACTCAAGCTCAGACAGCTGAAGTTGGAAATGAGATGGGAGGCTGGCCCTGAGAAGGAGAACTTCTGCTTTCTCTGAAATGATAGAATAAGATTTAATGCAGCATTAAACCTAACAAAGAGCCCACAGAGAAGTCACCTTGATGCTCTTTTGTTTCTAGTTAAATCTTAACCAGGCACTTTTGATGATCCCTTAATTTTTTTATTTGGTGCATTATTGTATGAGCATGGCAAATGCTTCGATTAGATAATATTTATATAATGATCATTGTATAAAGTATAAAAGAGGGGTATGAAAGTACGGACATGGTCATAGTCCCTTTTAAGCTGACAGCTCAGAATTTTTACATTTTAATAAATACAGATGCATTTTCAGGTTCAGTTACTGACATAGAGTCCTCTTTAGGCCACTTATGATATTTTAGTCCTTGATGCTTAGAGGTTTTAAACCTGGGTCTCATCTAATTCAAATCAATTGTTTCTCAGACATTACACTGTGAATATCACAGAGATAGAGACAGATCTGTAGTTCACACCTCCCCTGATTTAACTCGTACGGATATCAGCCCAACGTTATCCTCAGCAGCTGAGACACTTCTCTTGGCAATAGATTTTGTGCGTGTGCTGTCGTGTCAGCTGACAGTGATGTGACGTGTGGGGAGAATCTGCAGTGCTAAACTCCATCTCACTACCTTTAGTCATGCTTTTGATCTTCCCCAGGGGAGACGGGACAGAAACGTAGGACCCATCTGGAAGAGAGCCGACGTATTCAGGCAGATTTATGGGAGGTCTGGTGTGATTTTAAGATAATAACTTTGAGAGGGGTGACTCACCCCCTCCTGGCTGGGAGTACTCGTTGCAGGGGGAGTCATCTGGGCGTTTGTAGTGTTTCAGTAGGGTGACAATGGCATCGTGACCTGGAAAACACGAAGACAGCATGGTAACACTAGTTTTTGTTAGAGGTTTCCTGAAAGCCAAGCTAATCATCGTCCGAACAAACCTTTTTCATAAGCCCACATCAGGCAGGTCTGCTCGTCCTTCTCCCCGCTGGACCTGCTCGGATCGCAGGCAACCAGGTTCATGTCGGCCCCGCTGTCCAGCAAGAACTGCACCAGACGGATATGGCCGTGGAAACAGGCGCTATGCAGAGCTAAATACACACAGTGGCAATGAAACTCACAACTGGTTCTGCACTTAATTTAGCTGCATAAGTAAACAGATGTTCTGGTAGTTTTGAAGGATGTGACCAGTCACCTGTGTGTCCATCTCTGCCCTGATGGTTGATGCTCATAGCATTCTGACTCAACAAGAACTTGACCATCTCCAGGTCTTTACCATAGGTGCACGCACTGCCAGACAGGTTATTTCCTCGTTATCACCTCCACCACAAGAATCAAGTGTCTTACGGTGACGCCAAATAACACATTTTTCTATGTTCAATATATATATGTGAGCATCTTTGTTTTGCAGATTATAGATAAAGACAGAGAACCATACGATACCTGTGAAGTACTGTCTCGCTGAATATGTTCTCCTTTGAAAGACTTTCTGTACCAGACAGTTGTATAATCTCCTTCACTGCTGCAAATTTGCCATTGTAGCAGGCCCTGGTTAAACACAGTATCACAAAAACACTCCATGTCCTCTCCATATCATCTACTTAACACTTACAGAAGCTTACTAGCACTGTAAACCATTTACAAGTGTAATGGCGAGTCCCCGTAGATGTTGACGGAGTGAGGCTGTACGTCAAAGTTGCCCTGCAGGAGGAAGCGCACAATCTCATGGTGACCAAAACGAGCACAGAAGTGGAGAGGAACGTGATCTTCGTTGTCCTGAGCATTAACTAGAGACGGGAGCAGAAAAGTTAGAGAAAGTTCCCATAGTTGTCTCCATATAAATATGTCTATTAGCTTCTCAGTGGCTTTGGAGGAGGGAAAACAGCAAGTTTAGCATATTGATGTACTGAAGCATCATAAAGACTGTTTTACAACCTTAGGAAAGTATAGCATGTATTAAGCTGTGCTGTTATGTTTAATTTACAGGCCACTGACTCAAGTCAATCTTAACTAAATATGGGAAAGCCCCCTTGAAATCTCAGGTCACACCATTAGCTTTGCTCCCATCCCCCAATAGCAGTTTGATGATGCTGAGGAAACCCTTGGCTGCAGCCAGGTGCAGCGGCCGGTCTCCCACCTCTCCACTTGCATTCACATCTGCCCCAAACTTCATCAGCAGCTTTGCCACCTGGGAGGCGGAGAGCAAGAAGAATTGTATATATTTAGCTGGGAAAAGTGGCAGTTTTTAGCAGTTGTGGGCCATCGGGCATAATTCTATCAGTTAAGAGTGCGAATGTAGTTAACCTGAGCAATTTTACCTGCTCATGGCCATTGTAGCAAGCAATATGCAGTGGAGTGAAAAACACAGCATCTTGGACATTCACAAAAGCCCCATGCTGTAGGAGAATATCTGCAGCCTGGTGGGGACATTGACAAATTATCAATGTACGAAAGCAATGAAGTCAATTACTTTCTTCAGGTGCACTGAAAAGAAGAAAAGCCCAGGTTCAGCTCTCACCTCATGGTGCCCAGCCAATGTGGCGACATGTAGGGCAGTGAGGGCACCGCATCCCACCTGCTGCACATCGGACCCTCCGTGAAGAAGTGCAGTCACCAGCTCAGCGTTGTCCTGTGGTATGGAAACAAAACATGGACACGTCCACAGGCAATGGGGTTTTAGAACCCAACACTTACTTCAGCCTTACTGTCACAGCCATGATCGTACACACAAGTAACCGCAATTAATCAACTCAGACCAAGTTGAGTTAATCGCACTCGGCTTTGACGGTACTTGCACTCCACCATGTGGTAAAACACAAAAAGCTCATTATCAAATGAGAAATGACACAAGTGAGATAAAGACATAGATTACACAATAAATCTTGAAATGTGAAGTCTTCACCTTGTAAGCAGCTAGGTGAAGTGCAGTGAATCCATTCCTGGACAGCCTGGAAGGACGCAAGCCTTTAAGCATCAAGGTGCGGATATGGGCCTTGTTCCCTGGTCACAAATATGTAAATGAAAAGTATTTAATTCAACAAACGATCAGATTTAATGTGAATGACCACACAAGGCCAGTACTGCTGTTGTAACTTTCAAATGCATTTCATTCTAACTTCTTATATTTACAGTATATTTCAAATCTTGTTTACTTTTATGTGGTAGCCACCAGAAAGGTCATCTTTAGACAGTAACTACAGTCAGGCTTCAGAAATAATTCCCTCCACTGTCATACTTTGCTGAGGGCTTATTAATAGACTCTAGTAGTCATGCATACCTCCACATGCGCAG
Source organism: Istiophorus platypterus (assembly GCA_016859345.1). Taxonomy (NCBI): domain Eukaryota; kingdom Metazoa; phylum Chordata; class Actinopteri; order Istiophoriformes; family Istiophoridae; genus Istiophorus; species Istiophorus platypterus. The sequence continues at coordinate 11,514,238 of CM029123.1, read as the reverse complement.
CAGAGATGCAGCAGCGACAGCCCCTTCTCGGTTCGGTAGCTCAAGTTCACCTTCTGAAAAGCCTCATCAGAGCTGAGCCACAGACAATCAACCATCACCTGCTTGTGACAACTGAAGCTGGACTGACACAGAAAAGTAAGCAAACCAAGGAAATGCAGGCATAAAAAGCACTGCTTGTTAAGCTGAATGTAGTTTATACGAGGACTCACACAGGCTGGGTTAGTTTTAAAAGAAGAAGTGTTTTGTCACCCGAAAGCAAGTTTGAGCTCCACCAGCTCACTGTCTTTGAGCTTGAGGTCGTCTTCCAACTTCTCGATGATCACAGAGTACGACTCGCCAACCTTCTTCTTCCACTCGTCTTCACAAGGTCAAACATGATACCAGTTCAATAACATTTCTATTGAAATATGCACAATCTAACTACTATTTAAATCTTAAATACATAAGCATTCTTAAGTGTCATTGTCAGTCATGTTGAATTCTGCCATGTTAGCAAAAAAAGTAAACGCACGCCTCTAGACTCAAGCTTTGTTGTCAGCCCTGAGGAAATAAAATCATCTCATGATCACAAAGACATCGAGCCATTACCTGTACACGTCTGAGACGGTCTTGATTTGTAATTTCCCATTGATAAGGTTCTTCTTTTTTAATATGTGCTGTATAGTTTTGTTGAACTTGAACTTGAGTGAAGCAGTAACACAAGCGCTCACTCTGCCACAATTGCATAGGTCCAGATAAAAGGGGATCATGGCTGTGGGCTAAAAATAAACACCTTTGAGTGGAATGCCTAACAACTATGACAACTGATCTTCCTCCAAACACTAGCAAGCATGTATCAGTGTCACTGTGTGTGTGTGTGTGTGTGTGTGTGAGTGTGTGTATTCATACAAAGTATGAAAAATAAAATCAATTGATCAGTATCATGCACTATCCCTGGGAGGCCTGCTAAAGAAGTTCTTGTAGGATGTAGGAGAGTCTGGTTAATGGTTAAGCACTTTGCATTTCTCTATTAATGTACTTGCCGAATAATATTAGTTCACTGGTTCCCAAACTTCTTATATAGTGTTTGTCATACATTTTTCTCATGTTGCCTCTCATGTTACCTCATGTTACACCTAACCAAAAATTAAATTTAAACAGGAAGAAAATGTCTATGTGGAGCAGTTTGACAGGTTCTCCAAATGCACATCATGACTTTTTAATTACTCATCTGCTTATCTTAAAAAAAAAAAAAGAAAAAAAAAGAAGCTTAAAGCAAAGTGCAACTAAAATGATAAAACACTGTGATGTGAATGGGGAGCTAAATATCTTTTATCAGATAGAATATTACAGTTTATCAATTTTTTTAAGAAGAAAGCAAACTTACAAATTTCAAGAAAATTATGGATCAGCTTTATGAAATATTCTTCCACAATAATCACATGTCAAAAATGAAAATAAGCCCTACTACATCAGATTTTAATTCTGATAAAAACTCATAGTCCTTGTATGAAAACTCATTGTCTCCTCAATTATTACTTTTACTTGCATTAAAAATAAAACTCTGTTTTATCTTGTACTATATACATTTGACAACATGAGATTTAACACATACTCTCAATAAAATGTAGCAACTTTAACTGTTCAGTCTTCTCCGTGTGATGTCACTGTGTAGTCCTATTCTGAACTTCAACATCTCCTCGAGGTTCTTCTTCCTTAAACACTCGTGCATAGACACCAGCTTCATATGTATGGGTAAATTAAATGAGGAACCATTGAGGACGGCCTGCAGCATCTCCAGAGACAATGAGAATGAGCTTTGTTGATCAGGGCAAACAGGAAACAGACAAGCGTTCCACAAGCTACAGCCGGGCAAGTCAGCGGAGAATCTCAGGACTTCGTCCTCCATCCCCCAGTAGGACAGACACTCTGCCAGGCTGAACCCAAAAAGCTTCAGCCTGTCCATATAGGCAGGCGCTTCCACACTGTGCTTCAGGTTGTCATTAATCCCAAAGGCGACAGTTACAAACCCGGTCTGGTCCTCGTGATTCACGCACAGAGTATGCATGAAGACCGTGTCAGGCACTGAGAGGCCCGGACCGACCCAACAGCTGCTGACAATGGAGCCCTTACCTACAGACGCTCCTGCTCCGAGCCTGGAGTACTCCACCACTGATCCAGCCCCCACAGAGCAACTGGGATCAAGGACACTGTACATAACGCAGCCGCCGGAGTTTTCATTTACATGGATGCTGAAGGCAGAAGACAGGAGGCCAAGCTCACTCCTCAGTGCTGTGTCCTCAGTGAGGTGAAAGAGGTATTCTGACGTGGTTCCAATGTGATAAAACTTGGAGTTGTTGAGGAGAATGACATTCAAGGGGGTCCCTTGTAGAAAATGGAAGATCTTTTGGCGAATTTCAACCAGACCTCTCTCCTCTGTGGTGACATTAGCAGCGTTGCTGGTGTACTCTATTGTAGCTTCGGGTCCCAGCGCTTGGAGAAAGTCCCCGTACGCGTCTATCTCACAGTGCAAAGGCCCCAACTCTTTCAGCAGATTGAGCAGAGTCTTTACAGTTTCAAAGGTGATGTAATAAGTGCTGTCTGTGTAGACAAACTCACTATCAGACAGACAAAAACAACCACTCTGCCTCTTGCAAACAGCACCACAGTCTCGCATTACTTTAATGCTTGGTTTGTGCAGAAAGCGCAGACAGGAGCCATTCCCCATCTCCGAGCAAGCGGACCTTTCACACGAATCCAACACAAACACTCCGTGGGTGGTTCCAACAGACAGTGGGGAAGGGTGGGCTAAAGCTGTAAAACCAGGTTTATCAAACCTAATGTCTTCATTCTCTGCAATACTGTAGAGCTCTATGTCATCTGCACAGGTCACCAGTACACCAGGCTGCATGTGAGATGGGAAATCCACATACATTGCCAGTTTGAGCTCCAGCATCTGGTAGAGTGGGTCGCCCAGTGGCATGGCAGTGAATATCTTTCCCAGAGCACTGGCACTGGGCAGACGTTGACTGAACCCCCCTGGAAGAATAAAGAGTAGGATAGTTAAATTGGTGATCATCACATACAGCAGTTGCCATATCTAAAATGACTGAGTATTTTCAATCTACCCCTGAAATATGGAATAACTTGCCTGAGGGAAAATATTTAGTAAACTTTCATCTTCTTTTAAGAACTAACTGGAGAAAGAGCTCAGTCTTTGAGAGGTTAAATTTACATGTTCCCTTTTATTTCTGTATTCCTGTTAATTTACAAGTTCCCTTTTATTTTTTTTTCTTCATTTTACACAACAGGGATTGGGCAATTTGGACAAGATATACTATGAGATAATATAAATTTGTTACCATCAGAAATTTTGCTTTACCGTTTATATACTGTAGGAGCTATCGATAAGTGTAGTGGTGAGTTGGGAGCAATGTAGCAACCCATTGAGCAGCAGCACTTTCTGGCAATAAAGCCTCAAGTTTTTATACCATTTCTTGCACCAACATGATTAAATAACTTAATTTGTCAGAAGAGTGTTTTTACAGTAAACAATGATGCAAAAATGTATCAATAAAAGCGTCTCCGTCCATCCTTTTTTCTGCGGTTAAATGTCATGCAAACATGGAGCTTATCCCATTATGTTGTGGAGAAAAACTAAAAGTGTTGCAATAAAATATCTACGAGCAAATAACAGGTTCTTGAAACCTCCAACCTGCATGGATCAGGATGACTCGCATTTTGCCGAGAGCCTTGCCGTAGATGTCATCCAGCTGCCGCAGCGCATACAGAGTGGAGCCCCCATTCCCTACAAAACACAGGGTCATATTATTAATATTAATAACGACGATGATGAGGAGGATAGTGATCATGATGATCATCATCATACAGTGTTTTGTTGATCCCTCTGGGCCACGAACAGAGGACCGTGAAATGAAACACAGCTGGAGAGAGCTGCCTGACTCGCTCACCTATCTTGGACCCGGGGGGGTCTGAGAAGACCTCGTAGCGGATCCCGAGGGGAAGCTCTCCTCTGTCGACTTTCTCTCTGATCTGCAGCTCATAGGCTTCTCTCTGGCTCCGGTCCACGGCGCTCAGAGCCACCACGTCCCAGAACTCCCAGCCCTGCGCCTCCCGACCTGCACACGGGGCGAGAAAAGGGGGGGGGAGAGACCCGCAGAAAAGTAAACCAGGGCAAAAGTTTTACCGCAGCTCCGCATGAGACGGACGGTCAAAGCCGGATGCGAAGCTCACCCCGCAGGGAGTTAAACTTCCTGAGCTTGTCTCCGGTGGCGGTGCTCAGCCTTCGGGTACTTTCCCGGCTCATTGTGTCGCCTCCAGTCTCCAGGTGACCACGGTCCCTGAAGGGTCCGACGAGTCGCCCGGTTCCGCTGCGTCGGACCTTTCTCTCGATCACGGACACTAGATCCCTGACTTCCGGGTGCCGTCACGTGATCAGTTGTGTTTACAACGTGGGCGCAGAATGAGCGCGACACGTGGTGAAGGTCGTGACCTCCGAAGAGGAAGAAAAGAAAATAGTAATAAATAAACAACAATTTAAGGGGAAAAAACAAATACTTTTGCTTATGGATAAAGAAATATTGCAACAGGGAGGCTCTCTCTCGCGTTAACGCCGCTTATTGGAATTGTGCACGTATTTCTGTCTTAAACCGAATCAAGGACACTTTTTGTCAAATAGTATTAATTGTAAAACGTTACGAGAACGAACCAATGAATCCACCTTCGTAGACATTCGTCAAAAAAAAAAAAAACTGAAAAGGAGAAGAAGAATCTTTTAAGTGCCATAAACTCATGTGACGTACGTGGATTGGATGTATTCATACTGACTGGCCCTGTGTCCGACCTTCTTTCATCATTTTAAATCAGATTTCAAGCTGAAGACTTCTTTCTTTTTGTTTGTTTGTTTTTTTTTTTTAAATGGCAGAACACATTACCTTCTGATCTTGCTCTCCCTGTTTTGCTCTCCAGGAAGCAGAGTGAGCATAACAGGATGATCATGGAACAAACACAATACCTGGAAAGCAAGCTGAGCTACCATCTCCTATAAGCCCACAGCCAGGGGCCGCCACAAGACCTGGCTGTTTTCACCGAGGCCATCGCGCTCCTTCACTGGCCTTGGGCGGCTATTGCAACACTAAGATAACAAATAACAGCTGGATGCAACTTTATTGTTTTTTTTTTTTTTTTGTAAAAATGTTTAAGGAATGGTTTGAATGCTCAAACACACATAATCCACTGGTCTAATGTGTTTATTGTTTCAGTTAAATCAAGACAGCTTGTCATTTGAGTAACTTGGCCCTCGAATGTCCAAAAATTATACAATCAGTTAAAATTCAAAGCACTAAAACTATGCATCATTGTCATAGTAATAGCAACATCATACACTAAATCTACGTCTTAACATACCTTTATTTTAAGGTTTAATCAAATAGTTTAAAACCTTATTAAAGGAGGTAGAGAATATAACAAAATAATATCTCTTCATCAGTTTGGACTAGTTTTATCTTACTGTTAGTTTGTGCAAAGATTGAACATGCCATTAAATACAATAGATTGTTGAGATTACATCAAATACTTAAAACTTTGTACCAAAATATGATTCACTGACCTATACATATTATCATACATACCTATACATATATATTATACATAGTATTGCACACAAGGTTTTCATTAATGTATTAACTAATAAAACTTGAGAGGATTAAAATCCAAGAGAGACTCAGACACATTGTGCAGGCTTGCTTCATACCTATTAATCCCTCTGGAAAAAAAAAGTAGCAAATTCTTAAAAAAAACAAAAACCAAAACAGTAAATACAAATCCATTGCTCTTGTATGGAGACTGTGGTAGTAGTGTGGTGTCACAGTGCAGAGGGTGGCAGAGCAGCCAAGCTGTCCCTGTTGGCCTCCAGAAAGTGGCTACAGGCAGAAAAAGCACTGTAAAAGCTGGACGAGAGGCCAGCGATGTCTGTGGAGATGTAGGGGAGGACGCCTGGTGTGGCTTGGTTGTAGTAGGTGATCTGAAACAAAATACAGATCAGTTGTGCTACAGTAAACCTTTGATACTTGCAATTACTTTTCTCTTGTCTTGCAGTTGTGTTGCTTTTAGCGATAATATGTGGCGCTATATAGTGCTAATAGCAAGCTTGCACTCTCAAGTGAGTGACCCTCTCGTTTTGGCCAACCTTGGTTAGAGAACTGGACTCTTCCCAGATTGTGAAGCCAGCACAAAGCACCTCTCCCCTGGTGTAGTCATCAGTGGGAGGGTGAGTGGGCAGAGTGACAGAACGCAGAGCGATCAGATATGGGTCCCTGAGAGGTACAAAAAAGGATAGCATCATGAGACTTTATGAAAGAGCAAGCGGGAGGCAGTAATGCAATAACACTGGTTGCATAAAAAGATAATATACAAGGTGGAATAGGAAATCAAGAATAAGAAAGCACTGAAGTGACATGAAATGAGAAAGGTCATCTCTTAGTGTTTGTTACGTAGTATATTACAGCACCTGGCATCACATGGCTTCCTCCTGGATGCCAGTAAGATAAAGTCCTGGCCTTTGCCCCCTTTACTGACAGAAGGTGTAGCTACACGATATAAGGTGTCATCCTCATCTGCCTGGTTGATCACCTCACACTCCCTGCAGTTGACACACAATCATTAGCACCTGCAATGAGCTTTACATCTCACCCACACTATCACTATCAATTAAGTAAAACAGTAAGTAAGTAAAACAGTACATTACTGAATTCAGTTTAGTTTGCAAAATCCAGTCTTCATATCTGTCGCAGCCTCACCGTATGAACTTTCAGTGTGCCCCAGTATACTGAAGTATTAAATTGTATGCAGGAATAAAATTGTGTCTAATTTCACCCTTGTGTTTCTTTTGTTGGCTGGCATTATAATACAACTGAGGAACGGCTGTCTCTTGACATTTCGGTGCTCTCGGTGAGATGTCTGCTGGCACCCGCGTGGGGTCTGATTTTTCCAGTACTTTATCATTTCAAATTTACATCTATTTAGCTTCTGTTCTGTGTCTTGCCATCAGCATCATTTGTCAGTTGGTATCTTAACATGCACACTAGTCCCTGTTATGTATTATCCTGGTCTTAACCATATTCAGGATATGATCCAGAACTCAACCTGATTACTGATTACTCTGTATGATTCTAACATTATCAGGTTACTGTGGCTTTGATGCCTATACATTACTAACAGTCTCTATAATTTAGCAGTGAGTAGCAGGTGGTATTTTGATATTTTTTTTTCAGTGACCGTCTTATACAAGTACATCAGGAGCAATTACAATATATTTGGCGCCCCTCAAGCTGGTGGGCCCCCAAATGACTGCCTGGGCAACCTATGCCTGAAACCAGCCCCGACCTGAGGAATTTCAAGGATAAGTCTGGTGATATTTATTTCTCCTGTTGTAAACAAATGCTATGAAAAGACCGAAGCCAACAATTAATTTATCTGTGTTCCTGTGGGCCTGAGAACTTCATAAATTATGGAGTAATAAACCACACCGTTGCACAGGGTGACATGTTCCTTTATTACCATGGATACGAGCACTGTACTTTACTTTGAGTCCATCCTACCAATATCATCCTGCTGCCTAAATATTCGCTAAAAACGCAAACAAAAAAACATATTTGTGAGCTGTTTTGAACTATTTGCTTTTCAGTAGAAACACAGAGACCTGGGAAACCCCAGAGGGAAGTAAGAAGGAATTGCCAGAAAATCTCCTTGTTGGTTTTGGTCTTTTTATGTAGTAGTGAGAAAAATACAGAATAGCACCAGACTTAACTTTAAGACCATTCTGCTGTTGCACTGACTGTAAGTTGCTCTGTGTTAGATGATGCAAATGCCAAACGTGTCCATGTTACTAACTCATAATGTCGGTCCCACTCTTTTCTCCTCCTCAGGTCTGACAGTAGGTGGAATGTTTGCTCTGCTGCAACACTGATGTACATCTCCACCTTGAAACACAGCATGTTGTTTTCCTCCAGTGTGTACAGTCTGACCTAAGGAACAGAGCATTTTCACAAAGAGGAGGTGGGTGCCAGATTTTACAGCTCAGAGTTGTTTCGGGTATTCAATGTGCACAAGTTAAGTTGTCAAAATTGCCACATTAACTGCTGGCTACATGAGAGATTATAAATGTGGCAATAGTTCATCTTTTGAGAATGACTCTTTTCAGGTCTTGTCAGCTTTAGGCAAAGTTTATGACTTTTTCTGCATTATTGCACAACCAAATTAAAGCTACATGAGCTTATTTTGAGCACAGCCACTGTGAGTAGTCAAAAACAATACAGAGCAGAATTCATGGCAGAATCACAACAGCTGTAACCTTTTAACAAGTCATATCCCGGACAGTAACACAAACAATACCAACCTTATTTTTCTCTGAGGTTAAGACCCAGTTGTTTCTGGTATCCATTAATTTCAGTGCTGATACGTTGTTGTAGCTCAGGTACATCTAAAAAAAGAAGGACTGACTGAACTCATATGACTCAATGCAGCGGCAATGCCCGGACAGCTTTACTAAACATGTGTTCCTCCGTTTTCCAGAAATTAAGGTACCTGGTTACTTGGATCCCAGGGAGCAGACAAAGGCGCTTCAGTTTGCTTACAGGACATAATGTACTTCCTGTTAAAATGAAGGGCAATTATATACATTCAGGGAAAAAAAAGAAAGACAGAGAACCTGAAGAATATAAACCTTTTCTTTCTGCAGCTACTGATCCCACACATTCGGTTATCAAATGGTGGAATATAAAGATTATACTGGTGGCAGGGTATTTTTCAGTTGAACAATGAACTCATTATGCTTGACAGACTCTGCACCAAAGTCTGCTCAGCTGTGATATGCTGCTCTGCCAAGTCATATGCTGCTGCCGAGTAGTGTAAACAATGGATTCTGTTGCACGACACTGGCCAAACTGAACCCTGATGACACTGTTTCTGTATTACTTCCATTGCTTTATACAGCATGAAATACCATAACTGTCTTTATATTACCAGGTATAAGTATATATTTTTCCATGTATGTGTTGCTTTTGTGTATGTGTTGCTTTTTCAAATGGGTTTTTGATGTTTCCTTATGTAGACAATATTGATTGTTATGTGAAGTACTACTGGTATTCGAGTATTTTGAGAAAGATTTTAAGGTTTGCACTTATCCAGATGGTTATAGCCACACCTACTGGAGAGGCAATTTCCTCAGTGACACACATGAGTCAGTCTGATTTATTATCTATCATCTCAAACCATGCCTTTCTAATGAAATAACTGAGAATTTTCTTTTAACGGAGCCATCTTTTAGGAGATAAAAAAAAATTCTTCTATTTGAGCAACTTTTACACTGACATCATTAGAAATATCTGCAATTACATTGCAATCTACAAAATATGATGGTTTAAATGGAGATACTTACCTATCAAGCCGAATCTTCTTTCTTGCAATGGCTTCCTGATAACGCCTTTTTCCATCCTGCAAAACATATGAGAACATAATACAAAAGTCAGAACACAGGGGCGATTATCATGTGAACTTCTTCTATTTTAGCTCTACACTCTATTAAACATTACAGTTTCTCTAAGGCAGCAACAGGACGCTTAGAAGACTCACCACAGGCTCAGGTCGTATCCGTGGCAGTGTGCGTGGTTTCCTGTCACTGTCCAGCACCTCAAAGGTCATAAAAGCACTATTTATATGGCGCAGAGGTTCTCCACCCTGGTAGGCCTCAGCACATACTCCCACCTCCATGCTATAGCACACCACGTATGCAGGCAAATAGGTTCACAAAAAGATAGGCTTTCACACAGACTTAAAATAACAACATATACTGTAAATGTGCAAGTTGTAGATCTACATTGCAAACCTTTATTAGATGAGTTGAGAGTTATTTTTCCTTTTTGTGATGATTTTTTTTTGTCATGTGGAAACTTACCTGTGCTTGAAGGCATTGTTAACGATGGCTTTCAGTACCAGTCGGTCACCAATGTGAGACGGGCCACGAAAATGGAACATGTCTATGGTCCTCAAGGTTGGGTGTGCATTACACAAGCGACTATATCAAAATATAGAGAAAAAAGACAAAGGTGTTTGGCCTCATGACAAATAGCCTCTTGGTAAACTAGGAATCAATGGAATAATCATTAAGTTTAGGAAACTCATTCAGTAATTTCCTTGCTGAGAGTTAGATGAGAAGATGTTTACCACTTTATTATCAGTATGGTAAATATGAAGGTATATCCAGTAGCCATTTAATTTAGCTTAGCATAAGGACAGGAAGGTGTGGGATTAGGAGTGAGCTGCAACGTGTTAATAAGTAAGCTTCAGGAGAGCTGGTAGGTGAATGTTGTCACTAGGCTGGCTGTTCTCCCCGGTTTCCAATGTTTGTGCTAAGTTAGTAACTTAGGCTAACTGGCTGCAGGCTGTAGCTTTAAACTGACCATACAGATGTGAGAGTAGTATCAGTATTCTTCCTTTAAAGCTAGTTTGATTCCAGTTGTAATAACTAGGTGCATACCTTGCTGCAATCGTAGCCACATTCTCCATCCAGGCCATGATCTGGCCCCCAAAGGTGCTGACTTGGTGATTGGCATGTGGAGGTAACACCAGCTCTACACTCTCCACTCGTGTTCGCTCAGCTGGCACAGCATCCTGGTACTCCCGGCATTCCCCTGGAGAGACCGCAAAAGAAAGGAGCTTTGATCAGTAAGATTTTAAATGGTGCAGACGTCTGGCTAAGTGCTGTGTTATAAACCCTTGTGTTTACAGCCTGTACCCAGTTGAGCTGTGCTGCTGCTCAGTAGATCTGTAATGATCTCAGCATGAATGAGCCTCATTCTCCTCCTCTCTGCTGCCAGGCTGTACTCCATCTGCTCCATTTGTGTGTGAGGCACCACCTGTTTCAGCTGTACCTGTGTACACAACACACACACACACATACACACACAGGGGACGCTGAGCTAGCTTTAGGAAAATACATTTGTGTCCATATTTTGGTTTTTGTATCTTACCTTTCCAGCTTCAGTTCGCCTGGCAACAAAGGTGGCAAAGGCGTGGCAAACTTTCCACTGCCTGTCAGTGTAAAGGTCCTCGCAGTTCACCAATATGCCCACCTGAAAAGAAAAGAATCACCACATTCATTTAATTTTTCCAGAATTGTATATTCACTCCCCTGAAGTCAAAAAACTACTTCCACCAACCTCCATACTGGACATGAAGGCTCTGTTGACCTTTGCTATGATGTTGACCACCTTTCCCACCCTGGAGCGGACAGACACAGACCCTTCTTTTTACCATCAACAAGTAGCAGTGATTAGACTATATATATAATCTGAAACCTCACTACTGAGAGACATGAAATTGAGTCAACATCATGACAAATTTGGTCATCAGTGGTCACATTTTGCAACCTGTAACTGAAGAGAAAAATGAGTGACAAATATTTCAATTAAGCAGCTAGCATTCTTTGATTCATTTTTTAAATAATGTATTACTTAACACATAGGTAGTTTTAAGTATATGATATAAAATTTTAATAGATCTCTTTTGGTTTAGCTAATATCAGTGTCAATGTTTTGCACTTTCAAGCTTCAGTGAAAGTTGAGCAAAAGTCAACAGTTCTTTGTCTGAGAAGTGCATATGACCCTGTTGTCCTCCCTCATAGTCAGTATATGCAATTTGTTCTGTCTCTGAAACTAATTCTGAGTTGGAGGTACACCTTGCCAGGGAGGCATTAAGGTTAATACCTTACCCTATGGTGTGTTCAAAATGGATGTCATCCACGGAGGCAGTGATACAGGAGCAACCAGCATGTCTTTCAGCTATGAGAGGAGAGATCACACAAATATTTAGTGCAACACAAAGCCACAAAGCACCTGCAGTTCAGGCATATTGAAGGCTTATGATCCATAAATATTTGCAACTATAAAGGCATAGAGAAATAATTTATATCACTGAAAGACTTCAGACATGTCTGGAATTGAAATGCCTTTCATTCTATTCAGCTGCAGCAGAATATATTAATGTCTAAACATTGTATTTTGCTATGTCTATTATCCTCATTCTAAAACTGATTCTGTATAAAAGTGGAGCTTCAAAATTAATTCCTGACCTTAAGCAGTTGTTTGACCTTAAGGAAAAAAAAATTTCAACTATTTACCACATTGTAAGTAAGTACTTCATATTTTATATGGGTTGTTTTAAGATCACCTGCAACAAAGGGCAATTCAAAGTCACTGTCAGAAACCACAGCAAATCTTGGCCATATCAAAGATTAAAACAGATAAACAAATATGATAACTTGAAAAACATATCAAAAATGCTTAGATGATTTTCAAGTGTTACATAGATGCATTTTCTATGAGCATTCCAACTGTGTCTTGTGTATCTTTACCACCCTAAAGTTTAGTATAGAAATGTCACATCACTCAAGCGACCTGGAATTTACATCTTGAATGCAGGTTCCTGACTTAATCAGCACAATTAACAGTGCTGATGAATATGATGTCAGTAGGTGGTTTTTGGTTTTTACACCAGAGGGTAAAACTTTTCTGGTTGAGGTGGCCCTCCCTTATTCTCAGTGTTGAGGTGCACTTGAGTAAAGCAGTTAACTTGTAGTTGCACTGCATGACTTGCAGGTGATTGTGTTGGGGGGGGGGGGGGCAAAAAACAGCCACACTGGATAAGTAAAGGTTAAAAACTGGATTAAGACTAAAAGATGCATCAAAATCAAAACTATACATGGAGTATACCAGCACTCCTGTGATTTAATCTTAATTGAACAGTAAAAGTATGAGGCTGTGTAATATTTTCAGATAAATAAATAAATAAATCACACAAAATAAAAAATGACTCTTGATCATGATCAGTGTTCAAGATTTAATTTATACTCTATGCCCACTACTTCCTGCTAAAATACTTAAGTGTCAGAGATTGTAGATTCCTGAGAAATGGCACAACAAAGACACACATCATCATCACAGTTGTAGATGCATAAACATCTTTAAGACTTTATGGTACCCTGCTGAGTAGATGGAATATTATATCTTGCAGTTCCATGCAGTAAAGCTGAACTGTAAGAAAACTACTGAGACTTTAATAGTAATAATTTAGCTTTGTTTATGTGTTGAATATATCAGCGTTTATTATGCAAGTTTTCTTGTCCTACAGCGTTTCTTAAAGGCTTATATAAGAAAGAGAAAAAATAGATTTTCTGATCTTTTCCTACCAGATAAACAGGCTGTGGAGTCCATCCACTTCAGCAGCTGTCCAACACTCAGCTCCCCACAGTGGTTGGCATGGCAGGGCAGCACGATCTGACTCATCTTCACTTCAGTGGGGTTTCTGTACACTTCCTCGCTCTCCTGAATGAACAGGGGGTCCACCACTGTGTTGGCATCTTCCCCCCCTGACATCATAACTCACAACTACACAGACAGGGAAACTCAGATAAAGGAGTTACAGCAGAGCCAAGGCATTGTCCACCTTAATCATTTCTCCCTCGTAATTAAATACTATCTATGATCCAAATATGAACCAAATGGTTTTTCCACATCATCCAAATTTAAAACATGTGATTAGAACTTGCAATGATCTTAAACAGACTGGCAAGTTTTTTAATACAATGTCTAGACTAAAAACAAGTTATTCCAGCTGCCTGGTGCTGTTAAAATCCAGGAGAGAAAAACAGGGATCGCGTCTCAGTTTGCTGAGTCATCTGCACAACTCCCTCAAACCTGAAAGATGTAAAAAAAACAAAAAACAAAAACAAACCTACATCAGGTTTAACTCAGCAAAGTTCTGAACTCAATGATTTAATGACTAGTTTCTTGACTCAAGTAAATAAAACAAAGACTTTTTTATATGTAAGATGAGGTCTCCTCAAATGTTATAGTCATTTAACTGAATGAATTTGATGCTCCAATAAAAAGCACTAGTGTGACGACATAAAATTATCAAGATAATGCTATGATAATTGGTGCAATATTTGTCCATATCTTCTACCACCATCTGTTTCTCCTCAAATAAAATAATAAAATGATCAAGTATTCAATAAGGCACATTTATTCCAATATATAAAAGAAAACTATGCCAGCTGTTACAAATTGATACTGAGTGACATTCCCTCATTGACATTTTCCATCTAAAATAAACAATCCATTATGTGGTTAAACGGGCTGAAACATAAAACAGGAAATGTTGAGTCAGAAGCACCACGGTCAAAACACAGAACTTTCAATATCAACCCCCCTTAAGTTTTGGTCAGAAATCTTAAAACTGCACAGTCAGTTTGATCCAGGGCTGCAACAGAAGACGCTTTAAATAATCCGCAACACGGTTTTTGTCGTCTGAGCCATTGCTAAACATTTCTCCCCTGATCAGGGAAAAAAAACCCTCAAATGCCTGTTTATGTACTTACAACACTACGGCATTTTAAGGTAAAGCTCCTCAACTATGCCAAATTTCAGCTTTACATACAAACTGCAAGCTGGAGCTTGCCTTTTTTGGAGCTGTTGTCACAAACTATTTTAAGGCATGCGGTATGAATGAGGTATTCATGGAAACTATTTGTTGGGATTGAAGTGTTTGACCATAACTAAGGTTCCGATGAGGCGCACACGGAGCCAAGCGGTCACCTGTCGCTCCTGTTGTCGATGACAGGCGCCGGAGTGACCTTTAAAACGACTTCAGAAGGAATGAGACGAACCACAACGTGGTTCTACTGCAACTTCTACTGCAACTTTCAACAGTAAAAGAAAAAATGTTCAGGCAGACAATGGCGGCGTTTAGACTACGCTACAGACCAAAGCGCAACGAGTGAGCACGCCTGCGTATTTCATGCTGAAGAAAAGAACATGAAACGTCTTACCCGGGTTATAATTTTACGCCGAAGTCGGAGTCGAGGTAAAGTCTGGAGGTGCCGGAAAACGTGGGCTACGAAACATCAACACCGGCTGAGAAGGAGCCGCCAGAAAGGCACCTGACGGGACCCGCTCATTCAACCCGCTGCTCCAACTACTTCTATGAACACACGGGCAAACACAGCACCGGCTTCCGGTGGCCTCCCACCGCTGGAGGGAAGGGGGGGTGAGAGAGGGGGAGAGGGGGAGAAAGGGGGAGGGAGAGAGAGGGGGTCAGAGGGGGAGAGAGGGGGAAAGGGGGAGAGAGGGGAGAAAGGGGAGGGAGAGAGAGGGGGGAGAGGGGGAGAGAGGGGGAGAAAGGGAGAAAGGGGGAGAGAGGGGGAGAAAGGGGGAGGGAGAGAGAGGGGGAGGGAGAGAGAGGGGGAGAGGGTGAGAGAGGGGGGAGAGGGAGAGAGGGGAGAAAGGGGGAGGGAGAGAGAGGGGGAGAAAGGGGGAGGGAGAGAGAGGGGGAGAGAGGGGGAGAGAAGGGGGGAGGGAGAGAGGGGGAGAGGGGGAGAAAGGGGAGGGAGAGGGGGTGAGGGGAGAGGGAGAGGGAGAGAGAGGGGGGAGAGAAAGGGGTTCAGCCAGAGAGGTATGGGGGAGGGAGAGTGAGAGAAAGAGGGCAGGGAGGGAGAGAGGGGGGTGGAAAGGGGGAGAGAGGGGGAGAGAGGGGAGAGAGGGGAGGGAGAGGGGAGGGAGAGAGGGGAGAGAGGGGGGAGGGGGGGGGGAGAGAGGGAGAGAAAGGGGTGAGGGAGAGAGGGGGAGGGAGAGTGAGAGAAAGAGGGGAGGGAGGGAGAGGGGGTGGAAAGGGGAGAGAGGGGGAGGGAGGGAGAGGGGAGAGAGGGGGAGAGAGGGGGGTAGGGGGAGAGAGGGGGAGAGAAAGGGGGGGAGGGGAGAGATAGGGGGAGGGAGAGAGAGAGGGGGAGAGAAAGGGGTTCAGGGGGAGAGGTATGGGGGAGAGGAGGGGGAAAGGGGGAGGGAGGGAGAGAGAGGGAGCGAGAGTGGGGTTTAGCTGAGGGGAGAGGGAGAGAGGGGAGAAAGAGGGGGAGGGAGAGAGGGAGAGGGGGGGCTGGTAGAGAGGGGACAGAGAGAGAAAGGGGGAGAGAGAGGGGGAGAGAGAGGGAGAGAGGAGGAGGGGGAGAGGGGAGAGGGAGAGAGAAGGGGGGAGAAAGGGGGGGTCGGAGCGGCCATCCCCCGTGGGAGTTACAGTTACGTCCACATTTTTAAGGTGGAACTAGAGTCACCTCAGCGATGTTCTCTGTTCAGGGGCTCTTCATATTCGGTAAAATAAAATATGAGTGTGGACCTCGTCATGTCCACACATGGAATCAAACAAAACAATTGTGAAAGTCGTTACAAATTTTATGGAGATGAAAAAAAAAATACAAATAGTAAAGCAAGCGCGTGTGTGCGTGTGTGTTTAGACACATTTTTAATCTCTTTCATACCCAAGTGACAGTGAAAAGTTAATTAACCAAAAGCGATCTGTTCTGAGGAACCCGCTTATCTGGTGCTTGTTCTTTGGGCTTTTATTGACTTTCCTGCCAATTCTAAGGGAAACCGGGCTTGTTTTATCCCCATCGGATGTGGCCAGACATAAATGGGGCCCCTTAGGTTAGACGCCCTCAGATAGACATATACAAGATAGTAAAAGATTATCTGACGAGTCAAAAAAATGAAGGAATAAACGCGTCTAATAAAACAAAACTGACAGTTCAATCATTAAAATAGAGGGTCGAGATTAACTTTTCCTATAACTTTAAAAAACAGGTCAGAGAAGCTTTTCCAGGGCTTCATGTGTTGGAGAGGACTGAAGTTATTAGAAATATTTCTCCGATCCTAAATAATTTCTTAACATTTAAAGGCTGTTTAGGAAAGATAAAAAAAAAAAAATCGTATTTCGGTTTACCAGACAAGTTCATTTACATCACACGGGGTCAAAAAAAGAAACCAAGAAAACAGTAACGGGGGCGAAACCGTCGGTTTCTCAAACTCACCGACCGAAGCCACCGACGTCAAAGACGGCGAAGCGAAGGCGCCGGTGGGCCGACCTTAAGGCGAGCGTCGCGCTCTCTCATTGGCCCCCGGGGCCGTCGGTCACGCCCGGGCACGCCTCTTCCCCCCCCCTCCCCCCGACGGACCAGGCTCGGTTGAGACTTCGGGTTTTTTTTTTGAGGAGGAGTGTGGTTGGAGTGCGAGAGGGTCGCGGCCGCGATGATCTGACAGATGAAATAGCGAAAAAAAAAGACCGAGAAGGCGGGTTCCTCCCTCACAGAACAATGTTCCCCAAAGGCAAAGGCACCCCGGTGCCGTCGGACGGCCAGGCGCGAGAAAAGTAAGCCCGCGGACCCTTATTATCGTGTATTTTCCGCCTCGCAAGTTGCTCCCTCCTGCTCTCTGTTGTTTCGCTGGACGGGGCTAGCAAGAGGCGATTTCCTCCTGCCGAGGCTGGAATTGAATGAACCGCCTTGTCTGCTCGCCATTCCTGCTCCCGAACCGCGTTTCTGCCGCCCGTCGGCTCCTCGCACGTCCCCCGACCGAGTCCCGGTGCGGTTCGGATGTTGTTTCCTGCGGTTATTCGGTCGAGAGCAGGGAGAGGAGAAAACAATAACAGCGCCTGGCTACGCGGTACATTGTTTTCTCTGTTGCGCTCTCTGGATAGCCTCCGTTTTTATTTCCCTCAGCCTCACTATTGCCACCAGGATACTGCGCCTAGCTAACGCACAGGCAGGACTGGTGCTGTGTATTTATTTATTTTTTCTCTTCTTACGTTTTTACACCTCGACGTTAAACTGCACTGCCGCTTTACTACTTTCTCTTATCAGTCTTATTGTTGTGGGTCTTTACCAGGCTTGGCTTGGGTGCACAGTCCCCATTTAATTTTTTTGGCATAGGCTATTTGGCAGCCATTGTTCAGAGGGCCTGTGCCTGAATCTAGTCACTCAGTGTGCCCATAGAAGATTTAACTTTATCTTACAGCTGATGTTTATATATATTTATATATATATATATATATTTTTACTGCTTATGTTTTTTATGCTGTTTGTTTTTTTCGGTTAATCCTAAAATACTTTTTTTTCCTCCACACAGGTTGGCTTTATACGTCTATGAGTATTTGTTACACATAGGAGCACAGAAGTCTGCACAGACCTTTTTATCAGAGGTATGTGGGATTTTGTTAGTTAAATCATGTTGTACTGTCCTTTTTATATTTAAACTCTTAAGTTTAATGTGTGCTCCTTTACAGCAATAATATTTAATTAACCCACATGGATAATTTTCTCCTTTTCTAGATACGATGGGAGAAAAACATAACACTTGGAGAACCCCCTGGATTCCTACATTCCTGGTGGTGGTAAGCAATCGTGTTCTCATCTCCCTGTAAACATGTCCAGGGGTTGTTTGTGTGGTATTATTTGCTTCACGACCTGTCTTGTCCACAGTGTATTCTGGGACTTGTATTGTGCTGCACCAGAGAGGAGAGAGACATGTGACCACTCCAGCGAAGCAAAAGCCTTCCATGATTACGTGAGTAGTTCTTACAACTGTTGCACACAATGCTCTGTCTTCTGCTGAAGAAGAAAACATCTTTGCTCTCGAGGCTAAGAAGTGGTGTAAATAACGCACCTCCAGATCAGGTTGTGCAATGAGTCAAAACTTTTTTTTTAACGCAATGCCAGGGCAAACTGCTTGTGTTCTCTGGTTGTCAACGCTCAGGACCTTTAAAAACATACCCCACATTCCCAATTGAAAGTTACACAGCTGCCTTACTTCAGATTATGGTGATTCCCTTTTAGCTTGAGTTATCATCATGACTCACCCAAAAACTGTCTGTTTGAGTTCAGATTTTTATATGTATTCTTTTCTATGTTTTGCATATCATATTGTTTTAGAGATGTAAGAAATTTTTTCCCAATTTCCCAAAGCAGCTTTGTAGCAGTATTTAACTACCGAGTGAAATTTTCAGACAGTTTTTTTTCCCATCCTTATCCTGAATTTATGATCAGTTATCTTGCCCTGTCGGTGGGTCGAATGATGCGCCCAACAAGAGTGTTATAGGCTTCTGGGAAAATGATGCTGATGTCAGCACGTCCTGAGTCAGACCTGTCTGGTGCTTCCCCCCTCACCAAGGCCGCGCACAAGCACTCTGCCTCAGTTATGAAGATGAAAATTAACTTGCTGTGTATTCTGCACAACCTCCAAACACTTTATACACACAGCTTGATTTTTGTCAAAGACCCCCAGCTGCCTTAATGTGTGACAGCTCAATTGTATGATCAAACATATTATCTGCAATGATAAAAAACTAATGGGTTTTAAAGCAAATTTATGACCTGCTGCTTTGGTGCATCATTCTATAGTTCATTGCTCTTATTATGATAGTACTTCCATACTAGCAAGTTATGGCTGTTTTGCATCTTTGTAATTATGCCATTCTGGTAATAGTAGTGTTTTCATGTATGGAATTGTTTTCTGCTATGATTCAGCATTCAGAAACCTCACCAGAAGGTGCCCGATGGTGATCAAATAATGTGTGAACTGCTTGTCTGTGACTTCTGCTGTTCCCCTCATTATGTATCTATGGACATATCTGAAAACAATTACAAAAAAAATCCTGTTGCTGATGTAAATAAAGTAAAAATGCTGTCCTGGCTTTGCTGTATCAGCACATCCAAAGAAAGATGTTAGAGATTAACTAGACTTCTCAGGATGACTGATTCACAGACCAGTTTGTATGTAGGTTGGTGATGCATCAGGCTTGAAGGGGTTAAAACGGAGATGTTGGTCCTGCTCTTGGCAGATAGGGTTGTCAGGGTAACAGGCCTCCTGATCTGGCAGGTGACCTGGGAGCCAGGAGAGAGGCTAAAGCGTGGCTCTGCCCTTTCAGTAACCACATTCCTTATTATTCTAACTCATACAGACAAAGGAGTACATTTTGTCTGAAACAAGCCTTTATTCACCTAGCCTGCTTCAGAGTAATTGATTGCAATATCTTTGTTTTTTTTCTTTTTTTGTTATACATAATGTGTCATTATAGCTTTAACTGTAGAACACAAGAAATTCAGATTTACATTCGACAGATTCAAGAATTCTACATCTGTGTTCAGAAAAATCATGGTTATAGATGTGAATTTAAGATTAATGTCTTGTTAAGTCTTCTTATGTTTTAGCCAAAAGTGTAAGATTATATGAAAATCATTTTTGCAAAATATACCTTGTTTTAAAATGAGGAAATGCCTTCATATCAGCTTTTTAAAGAATGAATAACATAAGTTGTTACATTGCAGCCCCTGGTTTGACTGCAACCATTTTCATAACATGGAGAACATTAAGCAAATGAGTGAACTGTGAAACGTCAGTCTGGCTAGTGTGCTGCTGTGGTGTGGAGCTTTTGAGAGTTTCTGTGTGGTTGGCTCTCCCCGACATCTTGTGGTTACCCCAGCTCTGATGTCGGTTCTTCTTGTGTTCATTCGTAGATGTTGGGGGGTCAGGGAAGTGTGTGAGTGTGTGTGTGGACAGTACTAGTCCTTAGTCCCAAGCCTTTGTCTAGGTGTGGGGGAGGTGAGTGCTGCTCTGTTAGCTGGCAGGGCTCGTAAAGCCCAGGCGTATTCATGCTGGGCCCGACGAACGCTCCCCAAGGGGCCCCGTCACCATGGCATCAGCGGCTGATTGATGGCTGTCATGGAGCTGAGGGGCGGATTGGAAAAAGGAAAGGGGAGTGGCACTGTGGCATATGCCCAGCATAAACCATCGCGGAGGAGCTGAGTGAATAAAAAGAGGAGGGGGTTGGGGAGGAAGAGAGGAGGGAGATGAGAAGTGGAGGGGACCTGCTAGAAGTAACTGGAGAAGGAGAAAGAGCAAGCATCCAGTCAGGATTCAGAGAGGGTTTTATGATGTTGATTGATGGTTAAACATTTACAAGCTAAACACAGGGGCTGGTTTCTTTTGAGCATTGGCTCCAGTGGAAGAAGTGAGACTATTAAGAGCAGGCAAGGTCAGGAGCTGGCAGTTGGGTGGTCTGCACTGCAGCCCAACCCCCTTCATCATTTCTCCTTCATCCCCTTTTAAATCGTTGTCTGTTTGTGTGTCTCTCTCTGTGTCTACCCTTGCTTTTTTCAAAGTTACCTCAGTCAACCTCTTGCTCATCCTCATCCCCTGCCCCCCTTCTTCCCCTCTCTCTTTGTGTTTATAAAGGCAACACAGGCATATCCGCCACCACTCTGGCCTTTTGTAACCTCCTCCAGTGATTCAAGGGATTCTAGAAATTTTGTTTAGTTGGAATTGCTTGTATGAAGAACTCGCATGTACATGCTGAATCATTATGGGATGGGGCGGGGTACTCTGCCTTAAAGGGGATTCCCCAGGAAGTTGTAAGGAAGGCCCTCATAGCCTGAGGCAGGGCTTAGACATCTGTCCCTTTTCCTGTACCACTGAGTTTGTGGAGAGACATGGCTCATAAAGATCGAGAGCAGCATCAGGGTGTTTGGGACGGTCAAGCAAGCACAGCTGTGGGCTTTAGGGGGACATGATAAAGATCTAACAAAACATGCCTGGGAACCCGCCATGCACGTTGCTTCTTAGTCTAGCAAAAGTTTTCTGACTTCTACAGAGTTGTTTAGAATGTTGACATTGTTTTATGACTTGGTGTTCAGTACCTTAAATACAGCTTTGTTTTACTTCATTATTTTTCATTTCAGGCCCCATTCCAAGAATGGGCTACTTAAGGTTTGAGGAACAAAACAAACTGCAGCTGCTGTTTCACGATGAAGGGACCAGCCAGTGTAACTTTATGAGCGTATACTACTCTACTATCTACTAACTAGCCATAAACGACAGATATTTATCTCCAGTAAAATTAAGATAAACAAACTAACATCTGAGAACAAATGTATACCAGAAACGTTAAAATACACCTCTCTTTACAAAACGTGTTTCCCAAAGTTGGGTAATAAAATACTGATCTTGGGGAAAAACTAGGTCAAATCTAAAAACCAGGAGGAAGGAGTGGCACATTAAATACCATTTTTTTTTTAATCTTATCAGTATAAGAGTGAATGTCATTATAGATGAGCTTTTGTTGAGTAATTCATTGAGGTTAACAACACAACCCATCTTTTGTCACCAGTGACTTGCATGTATTTTAGCCAGTTAGTGGAAGTCAAACAGTTTGAAGCGATAACCAGGCTAACCTTTTCCATAAAATATTTACATATATTACATGTAAAGTATTTACATATTTACAAGTGAAGCCTGGGACACAGCTCCATTATCATGTCTCTACATTTGACGCATATTTTTGTGGTTAACATGGAGCTCTTGTACAGGAAGCTTACTTCTATGTAGTTGTTGCTATGTTTTGTAATTTTGAGTTCTTAATTGCATCATCTACCTAAAGCAAATTGTAGGGACAAAAAGAACTGTATTGTAACGATATAAATGGTGGACGTTGTAGCCTCAGTAAAAATTGAAATAATTAAGTATGCCAGGCAAATTCACTTTGTTTAGGACAAAAAAAATCCTGACTGTGCTTTCATTTTATATAAAACATATCAACCTTTAAAAATGCACAGAATAGAACTGAAGATTGTGTCTATGAAATTTTCAAATATCTTTTGATGAACTTTTATAAATATAAGAACCAAGCTTATAATTACTAATTAAACCTGCTTTGTTTTCACATGTGACTTTGTGAGAGGCATTTATTCTGTGTCAAGCTGGTAAATTAAGCCATTAGGCCATTAGTTGAGCTTTCAGATGCACAAATGATAGCTTTAAATTAATTCTCTACTTCAGTAAAAGAAATTAGATCACTGTGAGGTTTTCTTACCAAATAGCCGCAGAGTACTAGTTAACTTGAATTTTGAAAAGAGGTCAGAACTATGAATAACGGTATAACCCCTTAACCATATGATGCAAGTGGTGCCAGTCACTCACCATTAGGCTGTGGCGGAAGCATTATGGCTTTTTCAGTAGGATGGAAAGTAAAAAGTTGACGGTTAATGATGCTTTACTGACTTTACTGAGGACATGAGGTCTGGTACCTAAAGCTCTAAGAAAGCTAAATAATAATAGGATATAGGGAACTGGTCACAATGCTCCCATCTAAAAATGCTCATCCAAAACCTGTTCTTCTTCTCATAACTTTTACTGGCTTACTAGTTCAAGTTGTTGTCCCTGACTGTGATCTCAGTGTTGTAAATTCCTTTTATAAAGGATAAAATGTTAGAAAAATAGTAACGATAATAACAAGCCTATGGATCTCATTAATATTCCTTTAATGTGCACATATGACGCTCAGTTGGACTTTAAAGCATGCAAGCATCACAGAAACAGCATGTCCACTACTGCTGTTTAAAAAAAAAAAAAAAAAAAATTATTATTATTTCCAGTTGTCACAATTCCACTGTGTTTATGTGCTCCTAAGATACTATTTTTTCCGTTTTTTTTTTTTTTCAAAGCAATAATGAGAAAAGGTTTTTATTTTAAAAAATTAAAAAAAAAATTAATGTTAGTGGAAGTCTCTGAATAATTACCCCAAATCCTTTTGTATTTGTGTACCTGTGGGGCCATGCAGGGTTGGTGGAGCAATAGCTGGATGAATGCTTCAAAGCCTGTACTTGTTTCAGGCAGTGTGTAACTTGCATATGGATGACTTGTCTGGGCAGTTTAATTCTTGCAAAACAGCTTGTGTGTTATGTATGCTGATGATTTGGCCATTTTTTCTCCATGCAGTTCTGGTCTTTAACTGATGTTTATTATGCACTTCCAATATAGTGATGATTTTGACATTGGATTAAATGCAAAAGAGATATTTATTGATACTGAGATGTAAAGAATTCATATTTTCAGATACTCTTACTAAGAGCATTGGGTAAATGAAGGGAAACATCTTGTTCAGGTAAAAGTAAATTAAATGGACTTTAAATGGACATACTTTCAGTGTATAGTGATTTTTTTTTTGTGTGTGTGTTAGACTCAAAAAGCTCACCTGTCAGCAGCATTTAGAGACTTACTATTGCCTAAAATGATGCCATGAGGATGTTATTGTGTGTGCTAAGATTTTAGATCACTAGTCATATGGTCTTTGACAGGAATATTCCCACGTCAGGTAGAGATAAGAAGCCTAGTGAATAAATGTGTGTGTGAACTGGAGATGGGAGAGAACAACATAACTGTGGCATCAGTGAATACAAGGAAATACTCCAGAGACGTGCATTGCTGTTGCAGGAGTTGATCTGTGCATTGTGAGAATGGGCAATGCTGATGGAGTTTAATTCTTAATTCTTTATTTAATTACTATCAGTATTCTTGTTGCTTTGAGAGTTTATCACCTTCCTTCACTGTATATCACAATGCTGTAATTGTGACCACACACGCGCATGGGCATACGGTATATTTTAGATTGTTTGTTCATCGTACGTATGAGTATGATCTGAAGTGACACTTTCCTTAACTTCCTTTAACAGCATTAATTCCACAGTGTTGACTGTGGACACTTGAGGTGACAATGGAAACTAAAAAGGAGAGTGCAGAAGGGCAACTGTCATCAGTGAGTCTGTACTGTATCTCTTGTGCTTTTGGTAAACGCTATCAGAGCCAGGTCACTAAACACGTACATGTTGTATGCACCCAGGTGGGATCACATTTTATGGTTTCTGTGTAAATTTTTTTAAGTAGGTGCTTAACAGGCTGTGAATTTGTGAGCCAGTGCAGCTCTAGAAGAGTGTGTTCTGTGACAAATAAGTTAACTTTGAACCTTAGTCAATATTTATTTACATAAGATATGCTTTTTACGCCTGAGCCTTAGGGTTGAGCTGCCTTTTCTGAGAGTAACCATTTCTACTGGGCTGGTTAGTTGAGAGTAACTGGTCAAGATCGGTGAGGAAGTATATGGGGTGGTAATGGAGTCTGTAAAGCAACTAAAAACTCACTTTGTGCTCTTACACATCAACAGAAGTAGTGGATTATTTAGTACTCAGGTGTGCTAGGTATATTTTAAGATTTCCCTCTCGTTGGATCCACCACCTGCACCTTCTATCTAGTAAAGAAAGAGGATTTATACTCTGTGTCTCCGTGTCCGTCTCTCCAATTGGTGGTCGGGCCCGATGAGATGTAACTTTTCCCTGTGGCCTCACTTCTCTCCCTGCTGAGGTATTTCTCGGTGGCCCTGCAGTCGCAGCCTGAGCAGATATAATTAGGGAAGGTGCAGTCAATACCATGGAGTGTGTTGGCTATTGACCAGTGACGTCTGTAAAGCTGCGGGGCTCTGGACAGAGACAAGGAGTGTGTGTGTCTGTGTGTGCACGCGCGTTTGTGCTGGTACATCTATCGTTGTAATCATTGCCTGTTTGTGTCCATCTACACTACAGTGTGTTTGGGCTATGCATTAACAAATGGGGACTGGAGGAGCCTCTCTGCTTATATAGAAAGTCTCTGCACACTAAACCCCACAGCTCCCAAGACATTAGCACATCTCAGATTGCTTCAGCTACGGGGAAGAAAAACTCAGTCAATTAGGAGCGTGTGACCGAAGCAAATGGCACATTAGTGAATTAGGGCTGTGGTTTGAGCAGGAAATCAGCCCAGTGAGCCCCTGCTGTGCAGCAGCACTTTAGAGCCACTGACTCAGTGAATCCCACTGATCCTTATCTGACCCTCTGGATTCTGGATCAGCAGGGCACAGAAGCCCCAATAGGGATCCCATTAATACCCCTGTCATACAGGGGACCCACAAATGGTGTAGATTTACTGTATGTGTGTGTTGGCACTTCATGTTTCTTCTTTTTTTCTGTTCAAAAGATTATTAGATTCCTCACATGTACTCCTCTTGTGGCCAGCTGTGCCCAGCATCTTGGGCGAGAAGGGACAAAATAAATGTTTAACGGCTTTTCATTTTCCTGCTAGATGTTGCCATTTGTCTTGTGAAAAATCTCAGGGAGTGAGGGTTTGTAATGTGTCTGTAATACTTTCCTGTTTGTTTTTCCATCTTAGAGTGCAGCAGCAGCCCCCAGTCCTGTGATGGGCGGGATGCCCCCTGGTGAGGGCATGCCAGGAGGACCTATGCCACCTGGCTTTTTCCAGGTCAGTCACTATACTGATACTATCTGACAGTGTTAAGAATACTTACTGACTTTTACCGACCATTTTCACTTGACAAATCTCAACATCCTCAACAATTAACCAGTTATTAGAATTGTCATAAATCAATTTCCTATGGAAAGCCAAATTAATTATGGACAGATCATTTTCCCAGATGCATTTCTGCAGGCTCCTGCTCTTTTAAAATATCGTCGGGGTTTTCTGTGCAATATATTCTGGAAGTGTAGGTCTGCACATCAGTGTCTGCCCTGGTTTTCTTTTTTTGTTTTGCTTCAGTCCTTTCAGTGAACCTGTAGTAAACATCATAGACGTTCTGTCTGCCTGGGCCCCTCCAGTGCTGTAAACAGGCAGGCGTGGCCATTTTCCCTAATGGAGAAATCGAAAGGTGCAGCACCTACTGTAAATCAATATCTCGTAAGGATAAACTCTTGGCAGGCAGCTGTGTGGAACTACCTCTAAGAGGTGACATAAAATGGCAGCATTGCACTGCCTCCCCTAGACCAAACTATTTCGCTTATTATCAACCAGAAGTCGCAAAGCTGTGACTCGCTATGTGATCTTGTTCGTATCGGTAAAGACATCGTGAAATTGATAAATGAACACGCATAGACTCCTATTTTCTATGCCATAATCCAGGAGGAGGCTCAATTAGACCACTCACTCTCTGTCAGATCAGCAACATTAGCAACACAGTGCTGGTGTTTAGTGTTGTTATGAAGCTAATTGCATAGAGCTTAATTGACACTGTTAATTCAGAGAAATTAGCACTGATAACATACTGCATGCAGCAGGCTTCTTAATGTCTTGACTGACAGGCAAAAGAGCACACATCCTCTCCATCTCTGTCTCTTTTCTCTCATTCAAAGCTAAGTCATTTGCTTGCTCTTCTCTGCTCTCTCTCTCTGTCTCTCTCTTCTGTTACTGTGTTTGGTACATGAAAATGAGCATCTTATTTTCGTACATTTTTTGCCGCACACTTTGGTTCTTGCTCTCTGACTGTCCTCTGCCCTGCAGTAACCCTGCTTCTCTCTCTGCCCCTCTTTTGTCACTTCTGTTTCTTGCTCCCTCTTTTTCTATTCGTCTCATCCTCCCCTCCCCCCTCCCCTACCTTCTTCCTTGCCTCTTCGTTTTGTGCAACGCCACAGGGTCCTCCTGGTCCCCAGGGCTCTCCTCACCCTCAACCTCCTCCCCCTAACAGTATGATGGGACCTCACAGTCAGGTAATGCTCCCTCTCCCTCTTTCTCTTTCTTTTTCTCTGTTTTTTTGCTATCTGCAGTCATTTGGGAATGCTGGTTCTCAGCGCTGATGCTTCATGCTTTGGCATTCGTCTCAGCTTGATGCTTTATGCTGCTGTCAATATTCACACAAACATGCTATTGTGGAATTAGAATAGAACTACATTTTGGGAGATGTATGTCACTTCTGTACTGAAATCTCATGGAGCGATTGTGTTTCTTCTTTAGTCCTTTATGTCACCTCGCTTTGCTGGAGGCCCAAGAGGTCCCCCCATCAGGATGGCCAACCAGGTACATCTCTCTTTCACTCTCACTCACACACACCCAACCACACATCTTATGGATTCAGAATATATAATAAGGATTTAAAACTTCAGTTTCATTGGATCTCTGTTTTTTTACCCATTAGCCACCAGGTGGAGGACCAGGTCCGCATCCCATGCTGCCCAATATGGACCCCACACGACCACAAGGTGGGAATCAGCACTGCAGCCTCTTAAACTATATACTAGCAGTGAAAAAAGAAAAAGAAATTCCCGGCCTCTTCATATAACATGCCTTTATCCCTCCAGGCCATCCCAACTTGGGGCCAATGCAGAGAATGAGCGGGCCTCGAGGCATGGGACCAATGGGACCCGGCCCTCAGGTAGGCTCATCCACTCACATAGAACATACTATATAACCAAAGTGTTGAAGATCCACTAGTCATGGCCTTTACTTGATTTGCCCCAGTGATCACAGGGTCTTATTTTTAAAAGTTATGCTAAATATTGTAACTAAAAAATCCAAAGCAAAGCTATTTTGAAAATGATCTTAATGCGCGTTTTGCATGGAATTTTCCTGTATGATTTTGTCCTGTGATTTAAAGCCTTAAAACCAATTTTTCACTAACAATTTTATGATATTTCGTTATTTTCTCAGAACTTTGGTGGTGGGATGAGGCCTCCACACAACACCATGGGTCCTGGAATGCCAGGAGTGAACATGTGCGCCTTTTTTATTTTTGATACATATTCTCACAAGTATTTTAACCTAAAAGCAATATCTTACTAAGGTTTCTATTGGTCTTACCATTTAGGGGCCCAGGAACTGGTCGACCATGGCCCAATCCCAACAATGCCAACTCTGTGAGTACTAATGCACACACACAAACATATACATACACCCAGAGAAATGGTGATTCAGATTGCAGTCAAATCTCCTCTCAGAGTAACAGAGGTCTAATGTGTTCCAAGGTATTAGTATGGGATATAACTGTAGTATTATGTGCCATGGTTGCCACAGACAGCTGTAATGGTTTTAGGATGATTAATTTGATGACATTTTGAGGTGTAGAAAATGGTTTTCACTCCCATTTCTGGTATGTAATGTGTTGTGTTTTTGGTTTCAGATGCCTTACTCATCACCCTCTCCTGGCGCATATGGGGTAAGTACATATCCTGACATCTTAACTCCTGCATACTGCAGAAATTTTAGCATATGAAAATAAACATTTAAATAGTTCTTATGTACATATGTAATATATATTTTTTTGACTCCACCTCCAAAGGGGGCATCTGGAGGAGGAGGACCCCCAGGAACTCCCATCATGCCCAGCCCTGCAGGTTAATGCTTCCCTGACCTAAGCTGTAAATTTTTACCTTTTTTCATCCTCTATCCAGTACCATTTATATATATATGACATATATATATATGTATACATGTTCCTTTTTTAGACTCAAACAACTCCGGTGACAATTTGTACACCATGATCAACACTGGACCCGGCAATCGAAATAACGTAAGTGCCTTTTTGATTGTCTTCATTCTGCATTAAGTGTGGATATTGTAATCACTGAGTTCGTTAGAAGAACTACCAGTACAGTTAGCATGAATTTGAAGACAGAGCACTTTTCTAGAAAATAATTTTTGTTGCTTACTAACAACATTCACTTCATATATCTCCTTTTTGCACCAAGCCTGCAACCCTATTTCAGTAATTTCCAATGTCAAGAAAAACCTGCTTTTAACAACACAGCAAAAAAAAATCAGGTTCAACCTGTGAATGTAATGACGGTCATTTAGTAATAAAGTGGTTGACAGAGGACAACAATTAAGTGGCTGAGGCATGCAGTGTGCTGTGACAGATTCTGCCATTGATGAAACACCTGACCCCTCCCGGTCAATACCATCTCAGGTCACTCCTTTGTCTAATGACTGATTGCAGCTGAGGGAGAGTGAAGATTTCCACCCTCTGGTCCATACATCCACATTGCTGGGCAAATTAATTGTATTCCTGTTGGAATCAGTCATTTTTGCGCTCTTAAGTTAAAGTGATTATGGAAAGGTTCAAAATTCTTTTATGGATTCTGATGCTAGCCATATGACAGAGATCGAAATTTCATACAGCAACATCCCATACCACAAAATTGCCTACATTACATGATCTAGTCTTCTCATGGTTAGATATAGGCTGTAAGATCTAATGGCGTTCAGTCAGATCAATACCCTCAAACATCAACCTGAGACCCTGAATGCTGCTAGTGAGAGAAAATAGAAAACAGGGGATTTCCCCTTCTTGTCCATAAATGAAGCTGCCCTGCATGAAAAACAATTATACTCAACACCAGTATCTTTGCCTCCTAAAGCACAGTTGCTCTCTCCCTGGGCTGCACTAAACACTAGGGGTTTTCAGAAAATATTTTTCTAGATATAAAACAAAAGCATTTGTTGTACTGGTTTTGTACTCGCCATACAGTAGGCTACTGTTTCAGTCAGTCCCCTGGAGCTGAAATGATCAGAACCATTTTTTTTTCACATCAGAAATAATTAAATGCATTGCTGCATAGAAACTGGGTTCCAGGGTCCTTTGGGCAGTCGTTATGTAGAACTTTCCGGCTATATGCGAACTGTGCGATGGAGATGTGATGAGTGAGTGCATACCATCTTGTTACTCCTCCAGTTTCCTATGGGCCCCGGCTCTGACGGACCCCTGGGAGCCATGGCTGGGATGGAACCACACCACATGAACGGGTCACTAGGTAACACCAGCCACTGCAATAAACCACTAACACAACACAGAAGTGTTGGGGTTGCATTCTTATGCATTAAGTGGGTATACATTTGTCCACTGTCAATAGGTTGTCTTTCAGTTAGAGTAATTGTTTTAAAAAAAAACTTTTTTTAAGGTCATGGAATACAAGCATTGATTTTGAAATTGTTTCTTTCTTAGGCTCTGGTGATATGGATGGAATGAACAAGGTAAATATTCTAACCACCCAAAGTATCTTTGCATTTAAAGTGAAATGTTTTGCATTTCAAAAAAATGTTGTGCACTCATTTTTTCCAGAATTCCCCAAACAATTTAAGTGGCATTAGCAATCCTCCTGGGACCCCAAGGGATGACGGGGAGCTGAGTGGAAACTTCCTCCACTCCTTTCAGAGCGAGAACGTAAGTCTCCCTTCTTGTGAGTTCCAGTCTTCAACTATCACTGGACTGTCTGTGACTATAGTCGTACTTTTATGATGGTAGAGCAGTGTTGACTGCACAGTAAAACACTGACTACTCTAGCAGTGTGGAGAGCAATCTCAAGCAGCACTTGGTAGAGAAAAGGTGTCTGTGGATTTGTGTTTTAATCCTCTCTTCTCTGTGCATCCACAGTACTCTCCAACCATGACGATGAGTGTGTGACACCCTCCTCCACCCCACCCGAAATTATTTGCCATCATTCCAAGGATCTGAACTCACTATAGGACATGGCCAAACACATCAGCACCGAATCAGGGACAGGCGCCATTTTGGTTCCACACTAACGCCAGAATGCTGATCGAAGAAAAATGAAAATGGCTGGCGACTACTGCTCCTTGCTCAAAATGAAGGACAATTACTCCATTTATCACTATCCCAAGTGTGACAAAACCAGCTACTGAAATGCATAAATGACACGTTTTACGTTCTTTGCAGAGCCCCCCTTATCCTCTTAGTCCCCTCAACCCCCCTCAGCCCAAGAGCGAAGAGAAAAAAAATGGTTGAAGTTTACCTCTTGTACTTTTTAATTATTGCTTTGTGGTGCAAGATGTGCAGGAAATGTCACCGCTTTTGTCACTTAAAACACTGGAGAGTGTGCATATGCATTGTGTGCTTGGAAAGTCTTTTGTCTTGTCATTTTACTTATTGCCATGCATACTGTGTCACAAAAGTCAGTTGACATAGGACTCAGAATTTGCCTTTTACTCTGTGGTCACCTTTCTAAATAATGTACTATTCTTCCCGAAGCCCACCCTTCTATTTAAAGAGGTTTTTAAGGGGAAAAGATGTGAAAGAATACAGCTTTTATTGTGACGACCTTTCACGGTATGAAAGTGCTCAGATGGTTCTTACAATGTCAGATTGATTCCAGTTGATCAATTTTGGTCTCATATTGTTGACAGCAATGCCACTCTGCACTCTTCCGCTGTTTCATTTAACGGCCGGATTGCTGTTGCGTTCTGTCAAAGGAAAACCTGACTTCGGCATGAGAAGTGAGTGCATGAATGCTGAGAATCTGTGTACAACATACTACCTAGTGCTGCTCTTCTCTATGTGGACACCTGCTTTAAGATGTGGTGTATATCTCTTTACCTGCCTGTGCTTAACACTCTGTGCTCTTCATCGTCGTAGCCTTCTGTGTTATTTCCGGTTTGGTTGATTAGGATGAAGTGGCTATGAATGAGCTGACCATTTTAATCTCATACTTTGTTGTTCATAATTCCCTCCTGTATCATTGGTCGTCTCCTTGACCCTACCCCCCTTCCTTGCTGACCCATGCATTTTTTTATATTTTGATACAATCTTTGTCTATGTATATTGCCCCAGTTATTCAGTTAGTCAAAGCTTTCTAAACTGACTCTAGTAGGCATCATTATAAACTTAGCAGCAGTCTTGTAAATGTGATGAGAATTTTTTTTTCCATTTTTTTTTTTTTCCCTGTGAACATTACACATTATACACATCTGTCCTATGTTGCCTTTATTTGCGGATATTTTTTTATTTCAAATTGAGGAAAGATTGCTTGTTAATATAATTTTACAATAACTTATCTCACTGTGTGGGTTTTATTATTTTGACTAAATGTTTATTCATACCACATTACATTTCAGAGTAGCTATGTAGTTCACAACAAACACACTACCAGCAGGTAGCCACCAGTTAACACATTCACGTCTCTTGGCTGTTACTGCTCTAGCAACACCACACACAACAGCCTGTAGAAGACAGGAAGCACCAGCTTCACCACATCACTTATGTCTCCACTCAGTAAGCCCTGTAGGGGAGCCAGGGAGTGCTGCGTCCACAGCTGCCAGACATATAAAGAGGAAATCCTGGAGCATGAGGGAGTCTATGGCGGAGGAAATCTTATGCAGGTTTGGCCGAGCCTGTTGTGCCATGAGAAAGCATGAGGGACACACTGACTCCAAGCCTGGAGGTCTGCAGCACTCACAGGTTGATAAATGTGATAGGAATGAATAAAAAAAAAAATCTATGACTGTTACCTTTTTCTAGGCTTTTTTCTAATCTTTTTACGGATTACTTGTGAATATATTTGCTGCTTGGAGCCTAAATTATTCAAATGACATAATCTGAGATCTGTTCTGAGGAAACAATTTAGCTTTTTTGGATTTGTCCATGACTAAATTAGATTGTTGGCATACTAAGACTGAACAGTATGTCAATCATGTTGCAATTTGAATGGATTTTTCTTATTTGTTATTAGTCTGAAGTAAATTTAAAACCCCAAAATACAAACCACTGATGGACCTGACAAATTTACAACCGAAAATGCTTCATCTGTGAAAGCATACGGTGGAAATTTATGCTAAGTATACAATCCCAATAATATGTCTCTCACTTTGTGCTCCTTTTTCCTCGTTCTTTGCTCACGTCTGGATTTTTAATCCTATTAGGACAACCAGAATAAAGGGTCAACATCTGGCACCCTAGCTGTAACCTCCCCCCTCAAAAAAAGGCTGCATTTCACTATGAAAGGTCCATTCCCTTAGATAATGAGTTTCTTGTCTTGACATAAAGCTTGGTCTTATCGAGATAGCTGATGACAATCTCAACAGGCCGCAGCCAATGCATTAAAATAGGTCACAATAAAATGACAAGACTCATTCCTTCAAACTCATTACATTAAAGAAGGTTTCTTTGTTTCTTGTGAGCCAGCTACGTTAGAGGATGATACACACTCCGTAATCTAGATTGAAAAACTGCCTCGTGTTGTTCATGCGGCTCTCTCCTTCTGGAGAAAAAAAAAAAAATGGCTTCACATTGCCCTCTGGTGGGTTTCAGAGGACCACGTTGACACAACCTTTACGCTCCCTGAACACACTGTACATCCAAGTTTTGGCTTTTCTTTAAGAGTCGGACGTGAATCTTAACAAAAGTACATGGATGGGAGGATCCGACTGTGTTCTCATTCCTGTCTAACAATAGGAAACGGGGCTGAGTTGCTGCTGCTGGCTGGTCTTCACAGGATGTGGCCTGGCTGGGCAGGAGCCAAACCTCTCCCAACTCCAGATCCACACAGTTAATGTTACGAAAACTGCAGTGACACAAAAATGCTTTGTTCACTATCATATCCATGTTTTAGACTTGTAGCCATGAACCACGGTCCTGTAGTTTAAGTTAATGTTTCTGTCACAGGATCCTTCTGTGTTTTACATATTTAAAAAATTACTTATTTTTTTCAGTTGGGTCTAATTTTACAGTCAGTTTTACACAAACCAGAAAAGTCAAGGCCCAATTCTACTCTTTTATTGCTTGGATCATGAAAAAATATTATAGGAGAACATATTGAAATGTACCCTAATACATGAGCAGGTTATTGTTTAGTGTTAATGTTGTAAAGAAACAGCAGAAACTTTAACAGACACAAGCAGAGCCAATGAAACTGATAATAAAAATACTGTTAAACAGTTGGGAGTCTAATTATTCTTACCTTGAGGGAAATTA
The DNA here is from genome assembly GCA_016859345.1 of Istiophorus platypterus. Classification (NCBI taxonomy): domain Eukaryota; kingdom Metazoa; phylum Chordata; class Actinopteri; order Istiophoriformes; family Istiophoridae; genus Istiophorus; species Istiophorus platypterus. The sequence goes on along the minus strand of CM029123.1, from coordinate 11,480,014 downwards.
AAGTCTTTGACTGTTGCATCATTGGTATTTTCCATTATCAAAGTAGTTACAAGCCATTTCGTGCTCATTCTCCACCTACATAGACTCTCATCAGTCAACCCGATTGAGAAGCCACAAAACTCGCATTTGATTAACCTGTTATGTCACACTACAGGGGAATTGAAAAATTAAAAGATGCAGTTTTATAGTGAGAGTGCCATTTTCTCCAAACATCTTACATAATTGAAGACCAAAAAAAAAAAAAAAAAAAAAATCGATCCGTGTGCAAAGGTAGGACAGTTAGGTAATAACTCACATCCGGGCCTGAATTGCCCACACTCCACAACACACGTACGTATGTGTGCGCAGTGGATTCGTTGAACTTGCATAACTGACATACAGTACAGCATGTTTACCATTTATCACATTCAGCCCAGAGAGCAAACAACACCCAGGACCTCACGCTGTGGAGGACCCGGTGTGCGTCAGCATTAAAGCTCTACTCCCGTTTTCTCTGAAGACCTGTGATGTAGAAACAGAATGAACAAACCGAGCGAGACGGGATGTGATTTCCGTTCAGCTATACTGCCTCGCAGTGGCAGGAGGAGTATGGAAAACACTGATAATTTGCTATCTAGTGTCACATGAACACATGAACACATGAACTACAACACACTTTAGGTTGTGTATGTTGTCTATAAATTGAGGATTTGATATCTGATACTGTGATACCTCAAACCCAAACTCTTGAGTGGACCATCTCTCTGTCTTTCACTTCTTCTGGCGACAGAGTCCATCGGTTTACTCTGTAGCCGTCACTAAGAAACACTGGGAGGTGAGTTCCAACTCAGAGGTTGATGGCTCAATCAGTTTTCAGCCCCAAGGTATTACTGGTGCAAGTTAGGAGGGGTTACAGTATTTCTAGTCATGCTCTGGTTAATGTAAGAGATGCCTGAGAGCAGCTATGGAACTTCATTTAGACATAGCAGTGTACTGAATGGTGACTAATTAAAGAAAAAACTGAAAAAGTATATAATATTGTGTTATATCAGTAATACAGGCTGGTTAAAAATGTTAAAATCCCCCATCCTCCACTGGACATGGAGATCTCCCTCCATATGAGACTGGTTAGAGGGGAACTACAGGCAGTGACGTGATTATCAATCTTCTTATTTCATCTTCTCCAGGAACAAACGCACCTCAAATGGACTGTAGCCCCAAGGCCCCATGCCCCCCTAGGGAACACAAAACGAGGAAAGTTAATGATATGTAACAAATAACATTTGACTCCGACATTGGTTTTATTAGAATCAGAAAGAACATGCCAACATAAGACCTGAGAGACGTGTCTTTTCCATGCAATAAACCGTAATTCTACATTTCTGGCCTGTCTAACATAAGCCTGGCTCTGTGCCAGGAAATCCGGTGCTCCTCTCTGTGCCATAATGTGAGTAGACATAGTGCAGGGACATTTATGTTCATCCTGCCGGTGAAAAAAAAAAAGAAGAGTGCAGGGATTTGTCTGGGTTCCAGTGGTGCACAGGGTCTCACCTTGTAGACGACCTTCCCAGCCTGCAGCACGTAAAGCCTCTCGGGCAGAGCACCGTACTTCATGGCGGTGACATCAGTCATTTCATCCACGACCACCGGACACAGGGGCTCCTTCTGAACCAGGATCTGTGCTGCAGACAGCCTGTCCTCCAGGCTCCGGTGCCGGTTGATGTCGAAGTTGTTGGTAAAGGCCCAACCATCTGAGACGGAGATAAAGAATGTGATTTCACTGGAATGAAACCGTGAAGGCAGCAAAACCTCACAGCTGAGTTAGAGTAAATCCTGTTTGAGTCCTTGCAAGCGCATTACATCTTTAAAGTGTTTTGACAATGATAATGTCACTGCGAGATCACAGAGCTCAGAAACTGTGTGCTCTAGTGAAACACAAAGACTCAACAGTAGAATGTTTTGGGAAAATATGATAATATAAATCAAAAAAAAGATTTCATAAAAGCTCCCTATTTCTTAGCAACTAAAATTCTCAGCTCGGGGAGTTTTGCATGAGGATGTAAAGTTTTGAGGACCCTTGATAAATAAAGATTGTTCTGTATATTTGAGGAATTCAACTACTTTAAGCCCCACATCCGTTTCCAAAACTTTTAAGAGTTTATCCATGTCCAGTGTGAACATTTTAGTATTTCAAGAAAATGCTAAAAAGAAAGTTTCCTTTCTTTCCTTCCTCGACCAAAATTTTTAAATCATAACGACTTCATCTTGAACTTGAACTTTTCTCTCACCTGTCGAATGAGCCTCGGCGATGTAGACCACGAGAAAGTCGGCCACATCACCGAAGTCCCGGACGAGCTGCCTGAACTCGCCGAGTTTGAACATAAACGGGGGTCAGGTGCAGCTGCCGAAACTCAGCACCAGCGGCCTGTCGTCTGCCGAGAAAATACAGCTTCAGGGTCGTGATCAATGGCGAAAAACAACTGGACCGAAGCGTGAGAGCGCGAATCCCCCCCCCCCCCCCCGACGCACCTTTCAAGTACTTGCGCACACTCGTTTTCTCTCCATCCATGCGGACCACGGCTGAGTCCGGGGCTCCCCCCCCCACGAACGCCTCCTGGCCGAGGGACAGCCACATGTACTGGGACGCGGTCTTGACGGATCTAAAGGACTTGAAGGTCGGACCCCAGTCTTCGTACCTGAAGTTGGGGTTCTGGGTCATGGTGATCTTTTCCCCCATCCTGAGGATTTGCCTCTTGGTGAGGCTCGGTGAAATAAAATGCATGATCCTGATTGTGATATTGAGCGCTATCATGTAGCAGAGCGCGCATGCCGTCGAGTAATAGACCGCGAGCTTTTGCAGAAACATGCTCGCTCCCGCGGGGTCTCGAGCTGAGCTGTCATCTGGTTGTTCAACATGTCGGTCGCCACCCGCTCGGCTCACCTCTGGCATCAGCTGCCTTCAAGGCCTCTCTGCGAGCTCGTACTTTCTATACTTCGCAAGAAGTGAAGAGAGGGAGAGGAGGTGTTTCCCCTTCCTCTGTTACCTCACCCAGGCCCTGACCTCGACTACGGGGCTGGGGCGCTGCTGTGTTAACTGCAGACTTCAGCACAAGACGGGTTGTCTCCGCCTGTGATTATTCCGTTGCAATATCTCCATGCTACAAGGCATCCATGTGCGTTTTCATTTGAGCATCCTTTATAGGGCTGCTACACCTGTTTCTTCGTGGGCCTCCATGACGTAATGAATCCTCAGATATCAGGGCCATAGACCATATAAACTCACCGAGCACGTTATTAGGAACAGCGCACTAACACGGAGCAGGGCCTCCCTTGGCTCTCGCAGCCTCAGTCCTTCACGTCATTGATCCCACAACATGTTGGAAACTTTCCTCTGAGATTCTGCTCCATGTAAACACGATTGCATCACGTCATTCCAGCAGATCTGTCAGCTGCGAGTTCATGCTGCTAATCTCCCAAAGGGATTCTACTGGATTCTGATACGGTGGCTGGGGAGGCCACTGAAGTTCACTGAGGTCTTTGTCGTGTTCATGAATCAGCCTGAGATGACTGTTTCCTTCTGACATGGTGCGTTACTATGCAGGAAGTAGCCATTAGAAGATGGTAAACTGTGTCCATGAAGGGATATGCATGGTCAGCAACAGTTCTCAGACAGGCTGTGACCTTTAAACCATCACTGATTGGTACTGTGGGGCCCAAAGTGCCAAAAACCCTCCCCAGACCATTACACCAACACCAAACAAGGCAGGTTGGGTCCATGGATTCATGCTGTTGACAATAAATTCTGACCCTAACATCAGTATGTCTCAGCAGAAATCCAGATTCTTTAGACTAGGCCACATTTTTCCAGTTTTCAGCTGCCCAGTTCTGGTGAGCCTGTGCCCACTGCAGCCTCAGATTTCTCTTCTTGACAGACAGGAGTAGAAACCAACGTTGTCTTCTGCTGTAGCCCATCTGCCTAAAGGTTCGACATTCTGAGATGCTTCTCTGCTCTCCACAGTTATAAAGAGTTGCTCAATGAGTTACAGTAGACTTTCTGTCAGCTCCAACCAGTCTGGCCACTCTCCAGCCTCTCTCATCAACAAAGCATTTCCGTCTGCAGAACCAATGCTCACTGGATGTTTTTTTGTTTTTTGTACAATTCTGAGTAAAGTCTAGAGACTGTTGTGTGTGAAAATCCCAGGAGCTCTGCAGTTTCAGAAATACTCAAACCAGCCTGTCTGGCACCAACAATCATGCCATGATCAAAGTAACTGAGATCACATTTTCCCCCATTCTGACATTTGATGTGAACATTAACTGAAGCATCTGAACTGTATTTATTCGATTTATTTTTTTTGCATTGCACTGCTGACACATGATTGGCTGCTTGGATAATTGCATGAATAAGCAGGTGTACAGGTATACAGGTGTTCCTAATAAAGGGCCCAGAGAGCGTATCTCTGTTGTCTCTACATTTGTTACGTATTAAGTTGCTCTGTTGTGCTTTTTCAATTTTAAGAATTATGGAAAAAAGGTAGATTTTGAGAACATCTTACTATGTTTTGTCACAAGTTCACTTAATCTTTACTAGACTCAGGCTATAAAGATAATATGAGCTAAAAGCCATTTTAAATTATTAACATTTATTAACATTAACACAAGTTATTCCCTGGACTTTCCCCAATTCATTTCTTCATAATTAGTTAACTGCCCTTTTCACAGCAGACATTTTGATTTGTCAGACTAGGAAAAGTACAGGTATTAACAATAACATTAATGATGACTCTGCCCTATGCACAATACCAGGATCCTGGAATGAGGTTACACTAATGGAATTATTATATTATTAAATACACGTGGGCTTTTCCTGCTATGATATACCAACATGTCTGCTGTGAAAAAAGCCTGTACAAGAATTTTGAAACCAAAGCAGATAAACAGAGTTTAGCTGTCATTTCTTTTATTTTTTTGCACCTGTCAATTGTGCCTGTGTGGCAATTGGCCTGCAAATTTGAGTGGGAATAAGCACTGCTAAAGCACAATATCAACTAAAATGACATGAACGACTACTTTTTGACAAACCCTAAGAATATCCTGTTACATGTAACAGAGGGCTTATAGAAAGGATTATATACTGAGATTAACCAAACTACAGGCTTGTGCGTGACAATCACAATGATAGCTCAAGAAATTTCCAAACTGATGCAATGACATTTTAACAAGAGCCTAATTTTTGTATTCAATGCAGGCAATCTGTTACCTGGTCTGACTTTATCGATCAGTTCACCGTTAGTTGTTGTTTATTAGTGGCTGTTCATATACACGATCAAACAACCTGTTGATACAAGTTCTAAATGTAGTATGAGGGTTGATATCAGTCTGTTGTTGAAATTTAATCACAAGTCACCATAACTGTGACATTAAATCAAAACCACGCTTGAGTTAAAGCCCAGGACAGTAGTTTTAATCCAGTCTTAGTTTTTTGGCATTTTGTTGTAGAAATAATTTAGGTATGGTTAAAAAAAAGTTACAACGAGGGAACACGTGTACCTGTATGAGATATATCCAACTACATCGTCATTAACTAAGTGACTTAAGTGATCTTCCCCTCTGTCTCCCTCTGGGACTCTTGTTGTCCACGTTCATCTGCAGTCATCACATTTTCAACAGCGCGTAAAGGCAGCATCAGACAGTGAGCGTTGCAGTCACGCATTTCCGGATTCAAACAGGCGAATCTCCGACTGAACCGAGAGGACGAGCGGAGTCACGCCCGACCACGCCCGACCACGCCCACTCCAGATCGCCGATAAACTTTCACCTGGCAGGTGGGAGCCGCCGCGGCGAGACTGCACAGTAATCAGCGACTGTAACGACTGTGACCCACTTAAGTTTCCCCCTCTTCCACGACAAGGCCACTAGATGGCGCTGCGGAACAGCGTTTCCCCGAATAAAAACGCTGCTCCTGGTGAAAAGCGCTTCTCTCGGGACTTGGTCATCAGCGCAGGAGAGAGCGGTTAAACGCAGGATCATTGTTATTGGAAAAACCGGAAAGTCATTACTTCTATTTGTTTGTTTTTTTGTTTGTTTGTTTGTTTGTTTGCTTTAGGATATCCAATACTTTGACCCGTTGCCGATCATCTTCACAAGGTTTCTCTGTGATTATCTTTTATTATCATTTGGCAGCTTTTTTTTAAAAAAAAAAAAAAAAAAAAATCTCCTGCCGCACTCACTTAAACTGTCAAACTTAATGAACCAAGATCCTGGATACGAATAACTCAAGATGAACCAAGTGCCGCTTGACCCGTTTTTACAAACTGACTTGTTAGTTCCATTAACGTTTTCTTTTTGTAAACGTCTATATTCAGTCTAAATGAAGCCATTTTTTCCTGTGTTTTGTCTGAGGTATCTGTTTGTGTCTCATCCCCCCATCATCGACCTCAGCCTACATCAATCAAGCGCTAAACCACAAACCAAACTGGGCGATGTCCATTCAACCCCCCCCCCCCCCCGCTGCATTATAACAGTCTCTCGACCTTATTACTACATGGTGGGGGGGGGGCACAGCATATTTGACTTATCAGTCATAGGTGCAAATAACGCGCCGTGGACGCGCTTTACCACAGTCTGGACAGTTGGACGTTTTTACATCCAGCTTCTTAATGATCGGTACGTGAGCCTACGTGTCACCCGACGCTGGGCGCACCACGGCCGGGAGCTCACTGGGTCACACGGGTCTTAACGCACATGCGGGGATCTCCTAAACTCTACATCCACGCTCGGATTTACAGCCGCCTTGATCCCGATCTTATCCTCCCACAGAAACACGGACCCGACCTTCATTGGCGCTCCTGGGCCCCGCAGAGCGGTGGAGCTATCGAGTGTCAATCTGAGAGAGGGAGAGAGGGAGAGAGGGAGAGAGGGAGGGAGGAGAAGAGAGGGAGACGCGTGGGATGCTGATGACTGACCCTCACTGAGAGGATGCTATCGATCAGGCTCGCAAATGCTTTCCCCTCCAGTCCGACAAACATGCTGATGTGCGCAATTAGGCCTTTTCTGCTCCTTATAGGTTTATCGGACCAGGTAGGTGTTACCAAGCCCCCTAAGCTCGGTCGTTCATTCCAACGTGTTGATGCTTCCTGTATCGGCTCGACGCGCGTTTGCCGCGTCGGAGGCGCGGGTTTGAGGCGGAAACTCAAACCGCTCTCCTCGGAAAAAAAAAACAAAAAAAAGTTGTTGGTCCAGTTTGCAGTGATTTATTTGTTTTTTTTTTCTTTTCTTCGTGCGCGCAGGTAATGTGAGCGGCGGGCGCAACACTGCATGGGAAAGCCGAGGCATCGATGCAGAACTCCCCAGCGCTGTTCGGGATGGTCAGCCACTGTCAGACCCCGACGTTCACGGACTTCGCCGGCGTGACGCTCTCCGTGTACGGCGGCAAGGCAGACATCTGTGCGCGGCGAGCCGGGACCGGGAGCGGGGGCGGTTTTGGATCTCAGGTTTGCCGGAGCCCCCATGACACCCCGACTCACATGAACTGCGTCAGCCCGAAGCGACTCAGTGCGTCCGAGCAAAAAGCGCATCTGACGGCCAAAACCCCGCGGTCCTGCTTCTCTCTCCCATCCATGCAAGGTAAGGCTCCAGCGCGTCGTAACGCGTGGACGGGGCAGGTTCGCCGGCTGAGTTTGGTTTCTGGACACGATGGTGGATAAATTACAATATAACTTAACTAGTAAATTCGTCGACTGCACTGAGAATAACCGCACCAGACCGAGTCGAGCAGCAGCAGCCCCAGTGCTCCCATTTTGACCAGTTAGCAGTTTTTTTTAGGTTAATTGAGATTGATAAAAGCCATCTTCTGAAATCATGCTGCCTCCATATGGCTCCTCTAGAGCATCCTTTGATGCAGCTGTACTGTGTATTTGTGTTGAGAGCCCTGTTTAAAGTTATGGATCAGGTCTGCTAATTAAACCCAGAACTCACTTGAATCCCCGGCCAGTTCATAAATAACGCGACAATCAAAGTGCCTGTTGCACATAAAGGCCACGTGAAGCGATGTGCAGTATGTGGAATAACTGCTTCCTATGGATGACCAGGAATCGCAGTGTTTTAGTGTGATGGTGACTTATTTAGCTTAATTTGCAAACTTTTTTTTTTTGAGAAGATTTGAGGAGATTTTTTTGTAAAGTTCCAAACAGCAGTTTAACGATTGAATGAATTGGGATATATTTTCTCTGCGATTTTGCTCTTAATTGAGCAAAAAAATACTGACGTTACATTTTAAGTCTCTGTGCCCTGATTCATTTTTAAAATCTTCTTTAATGCCTTCACACACAGAAAAAAAAACATACAAAAAAAAACCCTTTGACATGGGCTGATGAGTGAAAGTGAAAAATTTAAAACAGCAATTACACAGATGAAATGAGCACTGTCATACAGATAGCATCCAGAGTGGAAACTGGGCTTTCAGTCTCTGTGGAAGCCTGCTCCATCCTGTTTAGACAGAGTGTTGTTGTGAGAGGGCGGAGGTAATTACAGCCCCATCCTAAATTATGATTAGACGGAACAGACTTTTATATTAGCAATCATCCTTGCAGCAAGAAGAGGATCAACGGATTTGATTATTGTTTCTTCTTGCTAAACACAAACCATATGTCTGCTGGATGTGTCTCAGCATTTATGAGTTTTCTTGGAGAACACAGTTGTGCCCTCAGCCCTCCATCCCCAGCATCCCGCACCAGAATGAATCGTCTCATTGTCTTTGCAAACGCTTTTGAACTGGCTTCCCGTAAATTGTGGGAATGCAAGATGTGTTGTGTGCTTGTGGATTATGTTGAGCAGATTAACACTGAAGCAGACACATACATGTCCGATTGTTTTTGCTCTGACTCCGTGAGAGCAGCTGAAGGATATTTTAATAATTTCAATATCTTGTGGGCTTATGAATTAAGATTGTTTTTTTTTTCAGCCTTTTCTGGGGAACAAAAAAAAAGAAGAAAAAAAAGCCCATAACCCGACAAATATTTCCTGAAGCACATATTTATTCAGCTAAGCATCAAAATGTGTGTCATGATTTGGCAGTAAATAATTTTCACATTTTTCTGCTGTTATATTTGGGTAAAAAAAAAGTTCCATTCGTATTAACGTGTACTCTTAATGTTGCTGTCTACATCCTAAATGAATATGTTCTATATTCCAGGCATTTTTATGTTGTTTCATAGTCTCTTTTGGTTCAGCATAGAGTATGAAAGTGATCTCAGTACTCATCAGTCTTTTGTATCATGCCTCATTTCAGGCTGATCGTATTACACTCTCCCATTTGGGGACAGAGCTGGAGTTTAAACTGCATTCTCAACCATTACTTTAGATTTATACTGAAAAGAATCCCTGAACAAACACAGACTGTAATGTTTATCCTGATGGAAGTGAGACAGTGGGGAGAAGAACTTACCTCAGACCGGAGATTTCTGACCTCTGCTTTGTACCCTGTGATTGCAAAATGTGAATGATTACTCAGTGATAAAAAAATAAAATATAATCCGCTGTGATGTTTCATCTTATCCTCAGCACAGGACTGTACCAAGATGTACTATGACTCATTTGCATTCACTACTGCTAGTTTGGTTTTCTAATTACTCCCAATAATGCAAATACCATGCTGAATGTGATTTAAAAAAAAGAAAGTAATTTAATAAGTCTGTGCATGTGTGTTTATAATCGTTTACACAAAGCAGTAAATAGGTGAGTGAGAGACAGATTAAGTATAGTAAGTGACAAAGGTAGCGTGTTAACAATGAATGAGGGACTTGCAGAGTGTGAGAGCCGAGGTGCCGTCGTAGGGTGGGGCTCGCCATCTTTTTCATTCAAGACGACACAGACGGGGATTCTGTGTTTTTATCCGCCAGGTATCCTAGATGCAAATAAGATAAGAAACGATGAGATAAGATACGATAACATGAGATAAGATACGATAAGATAAGATAAGATAAGATAAGATAAGATAAGATAAGATAAGATAAGATAAGATAAGATAAGATAAGATAAGATAAGATAAAATAAGATAAGATAAGATAAGATAAAGTGAAATGAAATGAAATGAAACAAACTCGCAACACAATGTAATCCAGAGTGTTGGCTGTTTCTGAGCGACCCCCCATTTGCTGGGAGATCGCTCTTTATTTTTCTTTGCATCCGGGTCGAGTGAAGCACAAACCGCAGCGACCGGTGTCACACCCGTTGCGCGGCGTTTGGAGACCGTGTGTGTTGCTCTTTGTGAGTGGAACAGCGGCGGATCATCCTAACACTGCGACTCTATAAATGTGCTATAAATATCGGTGCCCACCAGCAAAGAAAATATTTAGCTTGCAAAGGAAAACACTTGACCCGCGTTGAAAAAGAATATCAGGTTTGAATGAAGTGTGTACTCTAGCGTCATTTGATACCTTACTAAAGTTTCTCCTGGCCGGGGACGATGCTGCCGGGTCTGTGTGCTTATTTGAGGAAAATGTTTGAGTTAGAGGAGTGTGCTGGAATCTAACACTCCCTCATCCAGATAAATGCAGAGGTCTGTGTGTTGATTCGGCCTCTACAGAGATGAGTAATGGACTATTGGGTTTGCTCATTGTTGGAACTTTACGCATTTCTTTGACTATTCCCAGTTGCCTTTCGCATGACGCACACCGACGTGCGGCGTGTTTTCTACGGGCCTCGGCACAGGAGCCCACAGCGGGCGTACCTGTGCGCAAGGGCACGAACCCGCTCGCATCCATTTCCAATACGTGCGGACACCGTGCCAGCACATGCACTATGCACACATGCCACACATTGACTCTCTCTCTCTCTCTCTCTCTCTCTCTCTCTCACACACACACACACACACTGTATATACCCTATTCACACAGATACTTTATTGTGGTGAAGTGGCATTGGCACTAATGTTGAATTCCCTCAAACTGACTTAGTTTCCTGTGCTTTCAGCATTTGTAGACGTCAGACTGCGGGGTGATAATCTGACTGTTATGAGAAACAACCGACCATTACAGCCCAATTTGAGCTTCCCTGTGTCAAACACCCAATGACAGCTTCCCAGTAGCCCGTGAATAGTTCTGCCTGTGAGTGCAAAGAGGAACCCATTAAATGCATTTAGTAAAGTTAGTCATTCCTATCACACTATGTGGTTTATTCATTATCATGATTATTATTATTTTAATCGAAAGAAGAGTGTATGTGAGATATTAGAAAAGCCGCATTGGATAGATTTCATATCACTTTAAATGCCCAGGAACATTCCTTCATAAATGTCTATTATAGAAGAGTAATTATGCAAAATTTTCTAAATGTTCTGAAAATATATATGTTATTACCATCATCGACATCTCATTTAAGGCAGCAAAATATGGCATCGACCTGGCCTACAAGGGAACTTGTGTTCAAATTTAAAATATCACTGTGTTCCAGTGGCTTTTTTGGATAGTTTCCTCTAAATAAATTTTAGGATTTGTATCACGTAAAATGTTTATACAGTTATAATTTGGGGAAAATGTTTGCTTCAGCTTTTTCGTGGGGTTTTGAATTTCTCAAATTGACTTAGACTTCAGGCTTATAATCCCTTTATGTTTGGCTTTGATGTATGCACAGATCATATTGTTAATCTTGGATTTCATTCATTTATGTTTTTTTTTTTTTTTGGTTTTGACTTGTGAGTGTCATTGTGACATAATTATATGAATTTTGCTGAATCAGGGGTATGGCAGTGGTATATGTAAACTGAAGATTTGTGTGTTTCTGTAGTGGTGGCTAAATGGTTTTGTGGTTTTGCTGAATGTTGTTGATAAGGCCAAAGAGATGGTACTAGATCCTAAATATTTTTAAAATATATCCCAAATGAAAGGACTGATGACCACAGGGAAATGATTTAGCAGGTGACACAGTGCAAATCTGAATTTTGACTTGAGTGAATTTTGACCACAGTATAAAGTAGAGGAGTCATGTTAAATTCTTATGATCTTGAATCAGTCATTGTTCAAACTTCCTATGCAGATTAAGGGTGTGTAAAATAAATAAAAACATAGTCATGATCTTTTGCAGGTCGACTGCCGAATCTACCACTGAAATCCCAATGGTATCATTGTCCCCTTTTTTCCAACCTTTCTGTGAAGTTCAAATTTTTAGTCTGGAATTTTTTTGGGAAGCGCAGGGAAAATTGAAGGTCTTTATCCTCCAACTTCTTTATGGGAAATATTTGAAGAAGAAAGTTAATATGGCTGATCCTAATCCCGTCTTTTACGAGAATTATTTTGCCATTTGGTAGAAGGTTTAGGCGTGCATCAAGCCTAAGTTTTCTTTAGTTCAAGAGTAAAAATGGGTTTAATAATCCTTTATACTGTATCCAATTGCATTTTTTGAATAATTTTTTTCATTCATATATACAGTTCATGTGTGTGTGTGTGTTTATGAATGTAACAGCAAACCTGATGCCCAAACCAAATCTTTTCTTCTTTATTAAAAATTAATTGAATTGAGTTATTATATTTTTAAATTATAGTTAGCAAAGCTGAAAATCAAATTATGGTTTATGTAGTCAAACCATCAGTTCAACAAGCAACTAAAAATGTCAGCTTTTTGCCACTCTCACATTTACATTTGTCCGAGAAATTTGGATTGCAACAATAGAATCGTTCTTCTCTTATTCTGAAATGCACATCGTTTTTCTATGCTAAATTGTCAGGTAGACACAGAATCTCTGCAACCTCTGTGGATCGCTTCTCTGTTGAAAAGAGAATAAGTTAAGTCGCGTACCAAATCATCCATTTTGCGAGTAAATGAGGTTCTCAACATCCAACCAGGTTATGGGAGCTCTCCCACCCAGATGTTGTGAATGACCAATTAACCCTCAGAGAAAACATTCTGCTGTCACTGCTGCTAAAAGAGATTTGACCTTTAATTGAACTTTTGGTTCATTCATTTTCACTGCAGAGGTTCAACCGGGAACCCAGAATTTTATTTAGCCAGATAGTTTGAAAAGTTTCTGGTTAGTACTTGTCAATTTGTACACATCTGTATTCTACACGAAATCTATTTACAAACATCCAAACATCCTGTCTTTCTGCATGTGTGCTTCTAAATCATAGGGACCTACCCATGTTGGCATTTTTTATCCATATCACAGTAGTACAGTTATAGTAGCATTCTTTTCACAAGGTTTTTTCACCAGTCAGTACATTCCAGTGAGCCAGAGAGAGTGCCTCAGCCTATGTCTTCTGCGTCTCACATGAGCTCAGCAGTGAGTTATAGGCAAATGCGAGGGTGCTGCCTGGGAAGGGTGTTGCAGGGTGTAATGTTTGCAGCATGTTCCATTGATTCATAAAGCTCAGGCCCGGTGATGATTCTGCAGCGGTATTCCCATAAACCTCTGTCTGGCTGAGAAGTCAAGGAGGGAATGCTGGGTAATGGAATGAGAGCGCTTCCTGAGTCACAGCCACTAGAGAGAGAGAGTGAGAGAACACCCCTGGTTTGGCATCTGCTTGGCTGAATCACTCAATCAAAGTTGGCTAGGAATACTCATGACGTGTGTGGAAACAAGAGATAAGTGGAGGAGGAAGAGACGAGTGTTGCATCAACCTCAACTCTGGTTGGATTAAAGAGAGAAGTAGATTTACAGGAAGTTGCGACTGTTTCTGCTTGAGTGTCTTCTGAATTAGTCCTCAGAAATTGCAAAATGTCCTTTTCCCTCTCCATACTCAGTTTCAGTCGGGTCAAGATTTCTTATTCTTATGTGACCGGTGTGGTATGATCATGGCATCTCACTGTAACCAAAGGCATTCTTACTTTCGTACTGCCAATGAAACCCAAACTGTCACACAGCAAAAATACGATCTGGTTTGAGTAAGTGTCGAAATATCTCTGGAACACCAAAAGAAATGTGCACAGGGTCTCGGTTTAATCAAGTAAAAGCTGCACAGTTGGCTCGGATATGTCATCATAAAAATGTATTTTTAGAACCAAACCTTGCCTTAAGAAGTACCCATGCAATTCGCTTTTGCTGATGAGGGGATTAAGCTGCCAGGTCTTGTCCATTAGATGGATTTGTTTTACTTTTTAACTATTTATAGCAAAGATAAAGAGACTTCTCCAGTCCTCTCTGATTCTTTTCACCTGGACAGGCATGCCACAGCTGACCGCATGTCTATAACGTCTGTATTACTCATGCATTTTCAGACAGCAGTGACTCCTCTTGCAGACCTCTCCGTGTATGACTTAGCACATGGGTGGGTTTTTGATTTACATCTCAGCTGTGCCACTTGCTGTTCTTGGCTCGACGCTGCTGTGCTTCATCAAAGAAAAATCTGCTCCACTCTGACTGTGGCAGTTAAGACGGCCGTCCGCCGCTGCGCTGCCTCTGCCAGAGTGGGGCCAAGAGCTGATGGGGCCCTCACAGCTGTCAGCTGGAGGGAGAGACAGAAAGCGAGGGCGAAATGTGACCATAAGGATTATGGCTTCACTGACCCCCATAAACAAGCATCAAGAACACAGACTGTGTTAGTGTTAAAGGGCAGTTTTGGTCATCTGAGTCAATCATGAAGAGGCTGCTGTTTCATCCTCTCCACTGGAGAGTACAGCACTTTATCTCGTTCTAACTGTGATCGAGATGCGAATAACATTCACAACATGTAATAGCTGCTAAGCGTGCATCAGAGCTTTGGAAACAGATCACAATTTAAATCTGCTACAGCTACAGTTTCAATCGCTGTAATGCTCAGGCTCAACTTAAACAGAGTCTGAAATGGCCCTTTTTACAAGGCTGGTCATGTTGGAGATTAATCAGCCAGCCAGTCAAACATTGGCTTCAAGTGAGTGGTCAAAAACAAATGGGCAAACATGATGCGAGCCGAGCCTGTTTTAATGCCTTCATTAGAGCGGAGGGGAAAGCAGCCAAAAAGATTGAGTTTTATCCTCCCTCTTGTTCTCTCTCCGTCTCTGCCAGGAAGCTTCCATGGGGCAGTGCCCAGTCAGCTCACTGCACCATTGGCTGGCGCTGCCCCAGGGGACTATGAAAGACATTATAAAGTCTAATAGTGCAGTTTATATACTTTATTAGTGCTTGTTAATAGGGGCCCAACGTTCTAGAAGAATTACTTATTCTCTAGTCATGTGCAATGAAATCCAGCCCCTGTGCTGTATTAACTTGCTTACCAGGACTAATAAGTACACAAAGGAACGATAGAACTAAGGTTGCTTGGAGGAAAAACACTTTACTCTTGCTTGTCTGTGACTGATGTGGTTTGACATCAATCACAAACCCTTAGTGTGACAACTTGCACTTCTGTACTCTGCTGATTTTGACTCAGATATTCATATGCGCATTATGTCTTGGCAGATACAGATCTGTACACATTATTGTCCTAGACAGAGAGCCAAGTTTCATAACACAATATCATTGAATTTTTCTTTCAAGGAGTTATTTTAAAGCACTGGCAAGCAAATCTTTGACTTTAAATTTATTATAGCTAATGTATGGCATGAGTTCAAGAGCTCCTAAGGTTTCGTCAGTGCAGAGATGGATAGCATCCTGTTCATCCACTGACGGCACACAGGCAGCACTGAAGCACAGGTGGACTGGTGTTTTGTCTAAATTTTTCTTTTTTTAGTAGCAAATCTGTACAGAACAGTGCTGCATGATGGGAGGAAGTGGAGGATTTCAGGAAAGTGATGGTGGTGCCCTGTTCAGGTTAATGCTTGTAACTCTTATGTTTCAGGGAGCTGGGAGCTTTGCCAGATCCACTCTGGATGTTAATAAAGTTTAGGGGCTCCGTGCCAGCACTGTGATCTGTAATGCTTAGGGTTATTTTTACAGACTTTTTACAGACAATAATATTTGAAAAGGAAGGCTGTTTTTCAATGGGCTAATATCGGAGCAAGGAGATGGTGTATGCGATAAGAAGATGAAATTTCCCATGATGTGATGCTGTAGAGTGCATGGATTTTCTCCATTGTGTGGGAATATCTGGTGTATGAGGACTCCCTATGTAGTACTGAAAAAGCAAACAGGAAAATAATACTTGTATTATTTCACTGAAGGGTTCTTAAAAGTGAGTGTTTTTCCCAAGCATGTTCTGGTTCAACACAGCCACACAAGCTAACATGTGGTAATTCTCTCTAACTACAACCACAGACCGATTGGTGCCTGAAGGGTGTTTCAGCAACCTTTCTTCTACGGGGAGATTGAGCGCTGTTGATTGATATTCCCTATCCATTTTTCTCAGCTAATCCAAGAATTGTCTATTTATTCACTTCTTTTTTCTGTCACATGTCAATGTCTTTGTTTAATGGTCTCTGACAGACTGGGAGTCGAAGGAATCTAAGATGACTTTGGCTTGTATCTGCTGTACTGATGTCGCTGTCTCCTAGAGATGTCGGCTTGATTTCCCCCTCTGGAACTGAAAGCTGCATCGCACAGATGAGCTGGATGCTCTGTCCACAAGTTTTCTCTGGAAACAGTAGACACATCTGTTATCTTCTAGCTCCTGTAGTAAGTGTCTGATTTACATTCTCTAACATAAAATTGCATTTGGAAGGAAGAAGTTGTGCAGTTTCTTTCTTTTTCTGTAATCCTGGAGGAGAAAATTTGGCTGGAAGCATTTTGTTGAAGACAATTAGTTCTGTTCTTCTTTGATTTACTGTTTCCAAGACTAAGTATAGTACCCCTTTTCTCCATTTGAACTAAGGCTCATATGAGCTGTGCAATAAGTGTGTTAAATGGATCCATATTACACTGAGTAATAGCCTCAATATGTTCTCTTCATTAACATGCTTAACATTCTCCCCAAGACCCAGAAGTCGGCTTCTATAATACACTGTTTAACACAAACATCATGTTGGACACTTAAGATCTCTTATGGGGCTCATTGTTGACAGTATTAGTAGTGAAGAGTTTTGGACAGTGTTTGTTTGTATGTGCGTGTGTTTGAGTGTGCTGGAGTTTTAGTCAAAGTGGAGGACAATACGGACAAGTTCATGAACTCTGAACAGGAAAACCTTGACAAGTTATTAAAAGATGAACTTTTGCCAGCTAATTAGAGCAGAGATTCAACAGAAAAACCTCGGTGAAGAGGTTAATACATTGAAGTGCTGTTGCAACACTGGGCAGCCACTTGCTGCATGTTCCTAAAATTGGCCATGCAACTTTGTTTTTGAAAGTAAGAAAATTCAATACTTGGCAAAATAAATGCTGAGCCACTGATACACTGATACAGTGGTTGAAAAAAACAAAACACAATCAATCACCAAGGACGTATTACAGCCATTTAATGCTATGGGTTAGTTGAAGATGTAAAATCTGCGTGTGTTTGTGAATCAGTGCTTTTGAACATATCTTGTGTGATTAGATATGGTTGTGTTTCTATGGGTGCATATATGCAGATGTCTGTTTTTATCAATCTACAGTATTAAATGTTTGCCTTGGAAGACCACCTGTCGGACCTTCCAAAGCCTGATTTACTTTAAATTTGATAAAGATGGTGGTTGTCTGGGCTATGGGCTATGATAATAACAGAAGTTGACAGAGCATGGGGAATCAATGGGAACTGGCTCATGATCAAAGCCACCACATCACCTCTCAAACATGGTGGAGGCAGTGTTATGGCTTGGACATGTATGGCTGTCAATGGAACTGGGTCACTGCTGTTTACTGATGACTTGATAGCAGCAGCAAGATAGACTCTGAAGTGTGTAGGGCTTCACCATCTGCTTAGATTCAGCCAAAACAGCAAAACTGAAAGGACAGTGCTTTGCGGTACAGATGGATAATGACCCACAACATATTCTAAAGCAACCAAATAGCTTCTCAAGGCAAAGAAATGGAAAATTCTTCAATGGCCAAGTCAGTCACCAGACCTCAACCCAACTGATCATGCTTTTCACTGTAGTCAAAACTGAGGGTGGAAAGACTCATACTCATACTGCAGCAACTGAAGGTGGCTGCAGTAAAGGTCTGACAAAACATCTCAGGGGAGGAAACTCAGCATTTAGTGTTGTCCATGGGGTCCAAACCTCAGACAGTCATTGACTGTATAGGATTTTCATCCATTTCATCCAAGTATTGAAAATAATCCTTACATTTATAACTACGTTGGCTTGTTTGGTTACCTTTGAGCCACTGAAAATGAGGGACTATATAAAAATGGCTATGATTCATTCATTCTTGAGATTTTGAAGAGAACATTAAGATGAGTGTCTGGTTTTCTCCCCAGTACGTCCTGAAGCTGAGTCACAGATTTAATGGGCAGATAGAGGGAGTGAGCAATGGAGAGGAGAGCTAGATTTTTCTTTTCTCTCCTTTTTGTGTTTATCTAACTTTTGCCCTTAAAAAAAAATCAGCTCACAGCACATGTTGACTAATACTGATAAAAAGCCTAATCAGGCACTTTCGGCTTGTATCGACAGTGATCTAATAGGCATGTGTTTGAAAGTTGAACTGAGTTAGGCAGCGTCAGAGCCGTGACAGCCAGGTGCTGAGCACTTGGCCCAGCGTACAACAGCCTCAGCCAATTGGAAAATGCTTTGCAGAATTTATCTGCACCCTTCTCCCTTGACAAATTATTTTATTGTTCCCACACAGTTGGTTTTCATTTAGTCTTTTGGCTAATGATAGGCTGAGAGCATGTGGGCTAGTGTTATTCCTTTATTCAGCATAGATACTCAGATACTCCGACTGGAAGTGTTCACATCTGATAGGACACCCTCATGCAATACAATCTAACCAAAGCATAACACACAGAAGGTATAAAAAAATACACAGAGGGTATACAGAGTTTGAAACTATATACATATATTGTAAGAAGGATAATCTTGATGTATGTATGACGTAATGGTTTAATGAGAATCTATATATGCTGTAAGTGCCACTGTGGCATGACCTCAGTGACTGTCTGTCAAACTGGGTAAAACTGGGTAAACTCCCTTACAATCTCCCCTTGGCGAACTCCAAACCCTGCTCCAAACCTTTAATCGCATTAATTCAGAGTGTCTCATGTACCAGGACTAGTAGATATGCTGTGTGAGAGCTGCAGATGGGAGAGATAGGGTGAAACTTGTCTCGCGTCCGAGCCCTGCACTCTGCCTGACCTGAGCTCAGTACATCAGGACTAGCCCACTAATCTTTTACAAATGCTGGGAGTCTCCATGACCGGGCCCTCGCTGAGACGGCTTAGTCAAAACAGCCCTGCTGCTCCTGAACACAACCTCGGCCTTCAGCTTAATTCAAACGTTGATTAACTAACAAATACCTGCTGCTTGTTCCACGGCATTACACAGGCCAGTGCATTCGGCAGCGCTCCATGGAGTTGACAGCGTGTTCGCTGTCCTGTAGAGGAACACATAGGCCCACTGTGTTACAGACTTTTAGGGTTTCTTGGTAAAATGATACACTCACTTGCTAAGTGAGCAAAAGCATAGAAATACTGCACTGAATGAAGAGAATTTTATTGTTCAATCTTTCATTTTAGCTTTCAGTGGAACTGCTTTTTATTTTAAATATCTGTGCTGGAAAACAACTATATAAATAAAGGTTTAGAAATGCTATAGTGCATTGTGAAAACCTGTGGTATTATCTATAATTGAGTACAAACACAATAAAAAAGATTGTAAAACAAACTGACCTGTTTTTTTTTTCATTGTAAGACTTCGTAACTATCAAATATTACATTGAATTACATTTACTGTGAAAACAAATTGTCAAGAATCAGCAAGTAACAATTCACACAGAGCCATAAACCAAACAGCCAAGCTTTTGACTTTCAGGCTTGAATTGAATGATTTTATGATTAAAATGACAGCTGGTTTAGTAACAGAGTTGTGTCAACACTGTGTCTCCTGCCAACTAACTTGACCGGTAAAAGCAAAACAAATATTTTCCGTAGATGATACAGGTAGAAGTGATGAAAAGATGGCCTTTTTGTCCAGTTTCAAATTTCATTGCCGTCCTGTTCTTTATTCACTCCTAAACCCTCTCACTTCCCATTTTTCCAAGAAAGTCCTTTGGTTTTACTGCCAAGTACATTCCTATTCCACTTGATCACAACAGTGCTGCCAGCAGTTATGAGACACAATTCTGCCTCATCTTTTCATACCATGTCACTGTTTACCTGGGCTCAGCCAAGTTTTCTGACCACTTTGAGCTTCAGACACACACCATGCAGGCGTCTGGCCAGGCGCACGCATGGAGTCGGACTTTGTCCATGGAACAGTTGGCATGCATAACATGTTGAACACTTTGAATTAAATGTCACTACTTGTGTTGTAACATGTCGTCTTTGAAAAATGTCTCAATGCTCCAAGCGTGATTCAAGTATCTAAAATGATTTTGATGCTGAATATATTGTGCAATTCAGCTAAGTATGTGGGATTTCAGTAGAAACTGCAAATGATGAATAACTCAAGTTTATTTTTGAGTCATTTTATGCGTCTGTGGTGTTTTGATTGTCAGTGTACTCATAGCTGATTGCACAGAAATGGCAGTGTAATACTGGTGGCCAGCATAAACTATGTTTCTTTTTTATTTGTAAATTTTTGAGAACCGTTGGGTGCACTGGGAATAATAAATTTTCCACAATTTTTGCAACAACACAGTCATTATTGTTCTAAAAAATTCAGGATTTGATTCCAGACGGAAAAAAATTGGAAGTTCAACAGTAGCTATAAACTGAATAGAATGAATTTAAAAATTAAGCTTAGCAAGGATGTACTTTGATTTGAGGGCTGGAAAAGGCTGTAGTAGAAATGTTTAATGTTTATCCCCTAAAACCACAATTCAACAAAAGTCAACAGAACTTGTTAGCCATGTCCTTGATAGTTTTAGTTGTAAATGTAAATGCACAGTTTACCACAGCACCCACTTTTACAGGGCCAGACTTGTCATTTGACACAAAAATATGGCCAATCTAGGCCACTGTAAAGATGCCAGTCTTCTACAAGCCTCAAGAGCTCTGAGCCATGAAGGACTCCAGCGAGAGAGGCAAAGCATCAGTATATGTACACTGCAGCCTGCCAAAGTACACTCATTTAACAGCACAAAAAGACTTGCACTGAGAACCCACATGTTTATGTTAGGGATGATGTAAAATGGCTAGAATTCATATTTCACATCAAATTTCTCTTTTAAGATGGCTCCTCTCAATTTTTACTTGCAAGGAAACAAACATTTGCATTTCAAAGTTCTTCAAATAAAAATAAATGAAAAGCAAACCCTTTTATGGGTTTGGAGACTATATTGGAAAACAGGTCAGGGGCGAAATGAATATTTTTTATGGTTCGTAAAAGAGCTTCACAATGAATGCCAGGTTATGTGAAAGGCTTGACACATGGTACAGGCCAGAGCCCTTCGAGATACCCTTTTTATTCAGCCCTTATGCTCCCGGGCCAAGAAGGGCCAAACAACACACGTGTCAGAGGCCAAGATCCAAATGCAGAATGATTTCTTTATTTCTGCTTGTTAGGGTCTGATTAGGCTCCTTCTCATCACAGACCGATCCAAACATCTATCAACTATTAACGTTTACTTTTTGGGCTTATCACACTAAGGCTGTTATATATATACAACTCAGTACTCAGAGCCACTTCTAGTTGCTTGGTATTTGCTGTTTCTTTTTTATTCAGTATTTTGGACGCATTTTTGCCTTTATACAAAGGCAGGCAGTAGATGCAAATGAGGGTGGATATTGGGGGAATGACATGCGACAATGCTTTCTGGCCAGAATCTACTCCGCTATGTTATCACAGTATATGGTATTCATCTATATATGGTATATGATGATAATGGACTAACGTCATATATTTGATGTACTGTATATGTACACATACTTTTATATATACATATATCTGAACATCAAACTTAGATATGTATATGTTTATATGTTCTCACATGATTATGATCACATTAATTAAGACTTCATATAGTTTTTATAGGCTTGTATAATGTGCCATGTTTTCTGTAAGTGAAATACATCATCATATCCTCCATACCAGTATGGCTCATGAAATTTTATATCTTTAATCTCTGAGAATTCAAATTTAACCTCAATATCAGATCACCTTTGATGACATTGTCGGTGTGCAGGTGATGGATTATATGGCTTTTTTTTGTTTACCTGTCTGTCCTGATGCACTGCGTGTCATCTTACCGCAAGTGTCACTGTTACACTGCTACCATTCTTAGTTATCATGATGTTAGCGAAGGTGCCGTGCCTGACCCACGGTCAAAAAGGGTGACAGGTTCCGACCCCGAAATAGTTTCACGCCCGAGACAAAACTCATGTCTCACTTTGGCCATAACCATCGGCAGCGAGAACAGAAATCATAATAAAAGGAATCTTATTACAGCCTTTAAAAAGGAGAAGGGAAAACCCAGGAGGGCTTTAATGCCTGGACATCTAAAATGCTTACGCAGTGAGAATATATTTGCTCATAAAGCTCTTTGATGGTGGCCCTGTCCGTTCCAACACACAGCACTGCTGTCTGTGTAAATAGCGTTGTATTGACCTCCCACTGCACAAGATTGAATGTGTTTCCATAGCTGTCATTTCGTACCATTCTGGGTTTTTACGGGCCCTGCTGTACCTTAGTCCCTGTAACCATGGGGGCTCAGGAATCATACCATCATATCTCAAGTGGTGGTCAACAGTGGGCTCTTCCTGAGGTTGATTAAGAACTGCGGCCTCCTCCTCCTCCTCATCATCCTCCTCACAGCAGCAATATTGAGCTCTCTTTGATGTGAAATGATATATAATGTCTGGTGGACTGTCCATCTTAAATTACGCAAAGACCATGTTCCTGTCTCTATGCATGATCTTTTGTGTGTGTGTGTGTGTCTAAGTGTGTGTGTCTCGGTGTGTGTTTGGGGGGGGGGGGGGGGGACTCAGTGCCAAAGCCTTTTAATGAGGTTTCCCTATACACAATAAAGGAATGGTATTGCTGACTTCCTTAGGTATGTGTGGTTTGAAACTCAACACAGGTTGGCTCAGTGGAAAACTTGGGGCCCTCTCTTATTTATTCTGTATATTTATGAAGACCCCAAAATTATGTGGTGCAACCCCAGTCAAGGAGGAGGTCCCTCTCCAGCCCCAGTTATCGTCATGTTTCAGTCGTGCTGTACAATAGCGGATCTTTAACACATTTTGTCATTGTTGGTTTGAATCAGTTAAAGAATATTATTTGATGTTCTAAGTGAGTCAGAGGTGTCTGCAGCTGCAAAATATTGGTTTTCGCAAATCATATAGCTTTAAAAAAATTAAGTTTTTCTTGAAATAAATTGCCATTAAATCAAGTGTAATTATTTATAAAACACGTTGATTGATAGTCCTCGGAGGCTTATTTGAAGAACATCCTCTAAAACAAGTTGATGTCAACAAGTGAGGTCATCTCACTTCATGCACAGAGGAACAAAACATTTGTTTACAGTGAATCATCAGATGATTACTTTACCAGAGTTGGGTTCTCTCACATTGTCGGGCACCATTGCAGTATACTTGTTGTTGTGCCATGTGTCCTCTGTTTAAGATAACATTTGTTTTGAGGACATGCCAATGGATTTAGTCCCTCATGTTTGAGCCGATCGGTTTACTTTGTACCATGAAATGTAAGGGGTTTAGAAACTGGTGACATGAAACAACACCAATAATCAAATGAAAATAAAAGCTTCCCCTCTGTGCCTCCACTGTCAAAGCAAATTGTGGGCTAATCATCCTGAATAGCTAATATTGACTGTGGACACTGCTTAGAAACATGGGCCTGAACTTTAACCGGAAACTTCAAAAGCCAAAGCAATTACTATGCATGCTTTGAACATATCCTTTTCACAGAGTAGCATTCCATTATTCTTCCTGTGCTAAAACAACAAAAAGTAACAAAGAAATAGGAAGTGAAATTGGATTCCTTTTTAGTTCCCAAAACATCTGGTTTGGCCCTTGTTTTAAACAACAAGCATACCCTCTCTGAATAACAGAGGGTTATGTGCACTGTGTGTAGGTAACAAAATAATCATTTTCAAATGTTGCTCTATTCAAATGTGATCTAATTAAACACTTAAATTCAACCTCACAGTTGGACCACCGACCATCAAGGGAATTTTCTTCCAGACGCTTTCCCAACTATTCATTTATTTCTCCCCCACTGTTGCCTCGAAACCATTAAAAATATACAGTAATTGCTGCAAATTGATCACTTGTTTTACAGAAGTCTTATAAATCTCCACTCAATTCGAACTGTAATAGATGGTTGCTGGGCAAGAGGACGATAGAGGATCTGTCAAATGCTGCTTGATGCGTCTGCTACATGGAGATACTCTCATGTTCTGTGGTTGAGTTTGGCCACTGTCATTTCCGAGGAATTTCCTGCCATCTGTGTTCAATTGAATTCTCTCACAGATTTGGACTTGCTTGTAAATATTGGGTGCTGGCTGAAGAGGACTGTGTGTTTTGCACCAAAAGCCTATCAAACTAAAATGAACAGGCCACTGGCACGGAGATGGGTAACAGAGTCTCATTAATGGGAGCAAGACAGCATAGTGTTTGGCAGCTGGGAAAGACGCTTCCATATCTAAGATTACTTATGAGGAAATCAAGTGAATCTTTTTCACTGACTTTGTAGCTCGATACCGAGCGGCTTTTTCTCTTGCCTATTTTCAGTCATGCTGTCAGCACAGATTTAGGGCTGGCAATGTCAGTCCACCACTTTGCAATATCTCAACAACCAAAGGATGAATTATCATGGAATTTTGTACAGAAATTCATTACAGCCAGAGGATGACTTTGGTCTTCCCCTGACTGTTTCTATGGTGCCACCATGAGGTTTTAATTTGAGAGAAATTTCTCAACAACTATTTGATGGATTGCTATGAAATTTGGTGAACACATTCATGTGTCCATCAGGATGAACTATACCAACTTTTGGTTATCCCTTAACTTAATTTGAAGCCATCAGGTTAAATTTCCCCAATACTTTTGTTTACGACCAAATACTCACAGAAACTGGTATAATGAGATTCTCATCAGTCGCAGCTGTACTTTGTGTCTCCTTTGTGTCTGCTAAATAGCACATGTTAGCAATCTAACAAACTAAACTAATATGGCAAACACAGTAAACGTTATATCTACTGAACATCTGCATGTTTGCATCCTCATTATGAGCATGTTGCCCTGCTAGCATTAGCATTGAAGCTCAAAGCAGTGCTGTGCCTACTGTAAGATCAGCCTCACCAAGGCACTAGCATGGCTCTTAGTATCAATCAAACACAAAAAAAAACTTGCTCAGATTGATCCAAATTCTTCGATTTCTCAAAGTTTTTCTGTTCAACAGTTAAATCCCTCTAAACTTCTAAATATCCAACTTTTTTTCGCTATTCCTATATTTCATACATTACGTTATTCTGTAATGAATGGTTTTTATTCCATTCTTAACTGAGCAGGCTGTGTGTGATCCTCTCTTCTATAAACATGAGTTAGCTGCACATGCATTTCAACCCACACCAAACTGATCAAATTTATTCTTAGCATACATGAGTTTTGAAAAAGGAACAGAATACCAAAATGTGCAAGTCTTGCTAATAATTTATATAATCACAGTTAAAAAACATGCGCAAAGATATGCATCAAATGTATGAGTATAATTTATGGAAATTTTGTTTTTTACAGTTTGCTTTTTTTGAATTCCCAATATTTAGGAACTTTTGAAACCACATTTTTGTATTCATGATATGAAGAAACAAAGAGTGAATATGTAAACTTTTATAAACTAAAACAGTTACTGTCGCCCCCATTTCTTTATGCTGGTAACAATTTGAAAAATTAAAAATAGGAGAAATAAAATTGTATTGTCACAAGTCTTTCTTTTATCGCTACACCACGTGAAATTAAATTAACATAAGAATAAAGTCATCATTACAAACGAGCCTTGTTTTTCTGTTATTTTCCTAACCTAGCCGTTCTCAACAGTACAGATTTATTAGGCTATTATAGTAATTTTGACAAATAGCGGGTCATACTGTTGTTTGACTAATGGATCTGATTTCACTACTGTTTCATAGGGACTTGTGCTGTGTTTTGATACGACTTGAACGGGCACACAGAGAAAAATGCTGCTTCTGCACTGAATCGCCATGTTTATTTTTTACAGCAGATTTACTGGTTGTTCTCAGGAGTGAACATGCACACAGAAGTACGCACACGTAAATTCACACAAGGATGAAAACACGGAATCGAAAACATATCTTAACACTGGTTTAAAAGGTTTTCAAGTGTTTTAACACTATTTATGTTCAGCTGTCACAGGAAATAACTTGATTCAGTTGAGTGTTCCAGTTTCACCTTTAACTCTTTGACACTGAGGGTGTGGTGCTTTGAGTGCTCGTCAGTCCCAAAACTCTGGACTGGCTACTTCACTCTGCCAGTATTTACTGCCGCCTCCCCAAACAGAGCAGCCTCTTGTCTGACTTTGAAGCACCTCCGGATCCCTTGCTGAGGTTTCAGCAGTGTTGGCCCAGTTCTGGAGCTGTGTTGTTCACCAGTCCTATAAGGGTGTCTGTCTCTAGACGAGACGCCTCTGTCACGTCTGTTGGGGAAAGGGCATCCGATTTTGTCGGTCTGCCGGTCTATTGAGTCAGTTTGTGGGCCTTACTGTTGCTTTATGTGCTGTTTCGCCTTTACAGTTATGTGGCATTTCTGTCAAATTATAGGATGTGGTTTGGCTGAAGGCTCCTTGTAAAAGTTTGTGATTGAGTATGATTAATCCTGGCAGTGCACAGATTTGTGGGCAAAATCTTGTTATGATAGTGTTTTGTCAGGATAGAGTTGTGGCTGCTATTGGCTTTAAAGTGGTTCGTTGACTGTGCACATTTTTGTTAAATTAACAAATGTTTTAAAAGAGTATGACTTGAAGATAGAAGATATGCTTACTTTTGTGATAATCAATCATTATTGTACCATGAGGCCTTTTCTTTGGATTTCCTGGAGATTAAGTTTAGGTTTCTCAGATTGTAAGATAATTATATATATTAAGACCTGGATACACTGGGTGTTTAGACCAGAAAATTGGCTCTGTGAAAAGCCTGTGCTGTGACTCAATCTTTATGTCAGAAGCAGAGCAAAACTTGCATTTATCTTTATGAAAATGTGCAAAGTTTACCTCAAACCTTCATAGCTTAGAGTATATAGATCTCTTATTTCTCCAGTATTTCTAAAATTTTCAATTTAAACACAGTTTCACAATAATGACAAAATGTCTGCAACAATGTCCTTAATGGAAAATTGAAATAGGGGAAAAATATTTGTTTCTGCTGCTTATACCTATTTTATTGGCCATTGCACCGAAAGCTCTATTGTTGTATTTGAGTGAAATCATGTCTGCAGTGAGAACATCTACAGACAAAGCTGATAATGAGCTGTATGATTTTATAGGAATGTGTATAATATTATATCATTACGACTTGTGCTTTTAAAATTCAACCAAAATTTTATATTCAGTAACTTTCATATTCAGTAACTAATTTTTATATTCAATAACCATACTTTTTCCGTCTTTTGCAGTTGTTGTGGTTCACCTGTCAATAGATGTGTCCTCATCGAGGACGGGCTGTAAGACTCCACCAGTGACAAGGTGCTACCACCAGGTGGTGACATGCACAAGTGGAAAGTTTTAATTATGTTAATTGGGGGCGGGGGTGAGTGGCTTAATCACTGTGGGATGTGATCTGGAGTGACCGCAGCCATTCACTGCATCTTCCTTTGCAAAAGTGTAGCGTGTGTGTGAGAGAGGTTGTGCTTACATGTGTGAAAAAGAGATGGAGAACTTTTATGTTTGTATGTGCACTTAAGTGGGCATGTGGAGTCACATGATCCCATAACATTCACTCCTTTGTTTGGGTTTCGACTTACACCGTCCCCTCTTTAAAACATGTGGTAAAGTGGTTAGTCTTTGAGACTTCGGCTGGCACCGAACCTGGGGCACGGGGATGGGGTAGGTTGGTGGGGATGGGGATCGGAAGGCTGTTGACTGCCAACTATTTGTTTGTGTTCATGACTGCGGTTAGCACTGCTCCATTTGAGGAGCCTGGTATTATGAGCTTCCCACAACATGTGCCCTCTTCTCTAAAAGGCAGGAGAGCTAATCATTTACCGACCGCCGCGTTCATCAGTATAACTTAAAACTGTGCAGCCACTTAGTATGAACAGCCAGTCGTATCCACAAAGAAGTTTGCCTGGACGGCCGGCCTCATAGCTGTTCTACAGTTGTTATATACACTAATAGTTTCTTTAATGTTATTAGTCTGTTGGAGCTGAAGTAAGATATTTGTGCGCTGTGCCCAGAAACTGGTTGAGGTTTTCAGCTGGATGCCTCTGGAGCCACATGAGTCCCTCTTATTCACTCTGAGATTTTTTCTTTGTATTCAAGTTCATAACAGCTAATCTGAGGTTATTGTTTGACCAAGTTGACCATGAGAAAATGGGGAGGAGAAAAGATACCTGGTTGAGAATGGCTAAAATCAGCCAGAACAAATTGATTTTATCCTCATGAAAGTTCTCATGTCTGCTGGTACTGGTAATCCTGCTACAAAAACACTGACATGTCTGTGCTCCAACAGTAATTTAATAGAGTTTTTTCTTCCTCCCTCGCTCTGCACCTGCTTTAATAGGAGCTTTCTTCCTAGACATTGTTATTTTTCATTTACTTATGCCCCCAGGTTTTTCAATCATACATCCATTACTAAGCAAACAAATAAGTTCCGGGCCTATGCCGCAGACACAAATATAGACATGAGTTATGAGATTCAGAGAAGCCGGGAAAGGCTTTGGACCCTAATACACAACATCTGCACTGGACAAGACGCACAACCAGAGCATCCAGCTACAAAGTCCCACAGCCTGCTGTTGCACACTTGTATCTGTTGACCTGACTAATGTTAAAAGAGAGGAAAGAGCAGGGGAGAGCCGTGGCAGGTGGGGGTGTTGTGGCGGACAGGAATAAAATGATCATTATTTAACCGTTTAAGTGCTGAATGTTATGATTTATGGAGCCAAAGTGGGGCCAGTTGAGGTGTCACAATGGATTTCCAGAGGCATCTGTCTTGTGGTTTTGGCAGCTTGTTGTAACTTGGGTTCAGATGTTTGCATCACACTCCTGACAACTCGTTTCCCTCTCCAACACCCCCTCCACAGTACCCTCTTCCTGCTTTAAGTACGGTACACCTCTGATCGCTCCCCTTTCCTCTCCTTAAACCATCTATCCATCTGCACATCTGCTTTTCATTGAGGCCTGCATGTCTCTGAAGACTTGAACGCATTAAATGCTGGCACAAGCACAGTCTCACTCTGGCACTTAACACAATGCTTAGGTGACTTAAAAGGGAGAGGCGAGAATTATAGAAAATGAAGTGTCACCGAAATAAAAAATCGCCCCAGATTACCACCAATTACAGTTAATAATGGTGTCCAGACCATCTGCTGATCAGATGGAGGACTGGTGGTGTCTATAGAGAAATAATGATACCAGAGAGCGGGAGAACGAGAGAGATTCATTGAGGGAGACAGCGACATAGACTTCCAAGTATGTGATGATGTGGTTTGATCTTTTCAATACTGTATAGACTGGAATGCTTTGGATGGTAATGTAGTCATAACTGCATATCGTTGGGATAATAGCCTTGTTGTTTCAGAGGGTTAAGTTCTGCTGGATTGGAGACATGTGTCTGCTCTGCTTTATTAGTCATTTATTAGTCACTGAGGTCAAGGGAGAGTTTTTAGCCAAGGCACAATGTTGCTGAACTTGAACATGACTCCGTTCATCAGCCCCTGAGGCAGCCTGAAGAGGTGTACAATTACAGCGCACCCTAACTGACCATGATCCCTAACATAAAATTCATCCAATATGTGATGCATGTTCAACAATCAATGTAATCACAGTCACAGTGACCACAACCTTACACTGAAGAGTGAGCCGGGCCCTATTTACCAGAATTATCGAGTCTGCAGTCATTCATTGTGCCTGTCTATTGTCTTATTTTTCAGCCTTTATGGTCACAGTGGCTGCATTAATCAGCAGGGAAAGGATTAGAAAGCACTTTCCACTCACGATCATGATGCATGTGAGTTTTATGGTATTGTGCACTGCTTTCCCAAAGGATTTTGACAAGAAGGAAGCATGACAAATGGATGACATCAGAGCAGACGTATTGCAGGGTGATTGGAACCTTGTTTCCCCCCAGCAGCCTCAGCCAAAAAATGATCATACATCTCCCAAAACGCGTTCTCAAATAACCACGTTCATCCCTTTATAATTACACATTTGTTTGAAGCATTAGTTTATGTATTAGTGTGCAATGAAGCATAAAACTGGCATACTGCTCCTTTAAGTTGACTTCTCTCGTACGTCTCATTGAGCTCCTCAGTTTACCGTCACCCTTCAGAAGGGCTCGCTGTACGCAACGTGCCACTTTAATTATACAGGAGAGGGGGCAGAGAGAGCAATAGATATCATGTGATGACATTTACGGAAAAGAAGATACCACTTTAAATGTTAGAGAGTATTATTAGACACCGCTTTATCAACAGGGTGGTTTCTTGCCTATAGTCCTTCTTCCAAAAGGGATTTTTTTTTTAACATGGTGTTTTAGAAGAAGATAACAATAGAGTCTTTATTTGTGCCTGCAACTTTAGTTGGCAATGCTTACATCAGTGACTCTTTGTGAGGATGAGCCAGCACATCTGTACGTGGTCTCTGTGCTGAACACAACACTTGCCCCAGGTGCTTCTGGCACTGTCCTGACTCTTTCTTTTGTCCACCTTTCTTTCTGCCCCTGCGTCCCTGATCACACACCCCTAGAACATCACAACTAATTGGGTCTGAATGCTTGCAACTGTGTGTATCACAGCTACATCCCACCCGGCGTGTTCGAAGATGCTCACAAGAACTCGGTTAAAAGTCCCCTGTGAAAGTTTCTTATGAAAAACTGAAGTTATGTGTACATTAAGCATTTCTTATCAAATTGCATGGTGTGTAGCTATGAGATCAAACATATGTGTTAAATGCATTTCCTTCCTCTTTCAAAGAAAAAAAGTTTTGGAATCTGTATTGTTTATATTCATCTTTATACGCCAGTAGCCTCCTCCTTCCCTGACTTTGCTGGCACATTACTAGAGTTGCAAATGTTATATTTTTCATATGTTATGGCCATCACTGGAATTAGTTGAATAGTGGTGTTAGAGCCTGTATCATCTTGCCCATGTGTTCATGCACGCTTCTCTGCATGATGCAAACGAGTTGAGGACCCAATTGTAAAAACATTGCTCCATAGTGCTATTAGAGGTCAAAAACTCCACAGGGTATCTTTAATTTCTGCTTGTTAATTATATCAAACACAGAGGGAGATTTTTTTTACAGATCAAGTATAATGAACACAAAGTTGCCTTGCTCAACAGACCACCCATAAACTCTGCACAATCAAAAGAGGAATGGTCAGTTCTTTCCTTCTCTCACTCTCTCACAGTCTCTTACACACATATACACACACACACACACACACACACACACACACACACACACACACACACACACACACACACGCACACACATCTCTTTCTGTTAATTGTGAGGAAACCCATTCACATGATGCATTAATGCATTCCCCAGCCCCTTACCCTAACCTTAATGGTTTCAACTTAGTGGCTCACTCCAACCATTACCCTAACCCTGACCTAAATATAATCCTAAACTTAAACCTAAAACCAAATCTTCACTTTCAAACAGCCCTTCGAAGTTGTGAGGACACACACACACTCTCTTTCTCACTCCTCTTGTCACTGTTGCTGGATGTTTTGCGTTTCACCTCAGTCTATGATGCTCTCTTTGGCTTCCATCTCCTGATCAAACTAGGCTTTAACACACAATGAAACGTTCAATGCTGAATTACCATGGCACATTCAATATAAACTGAATTTACTGCTGGGTCTCATCCAAGCCACCATATGTTGAGGAGCCTGCTTCCCCAACCAGAGCATGACTGATTCTGTTAATGTAGAAAAGCTCTAAATCACTGTAGTGCTAGCTTTCTGCAGCAGCGGGCTCAAGACCTTTAACACTTATTTAACACTCGGATTTTAACATCCTAGAGACATTAATAATGTGTCTCTGATGGAGACACTTTAGTCCACTTGAGCTCTTGTAACACAATACCACTCTCATCATGAATATTGGGCACATGGACACAAGCTAGATGGTCTCTCTTTTTCTCTTTTTCTTTTTCTTTCAGCCTTTTTTGGACACACTCCTACCTGTTTGTATTGGAACAAGTAAATTGAAGCCATGCAAGAAGGGTTTCAGTGACACTCATTGTCTCTCTCCTGTCGAGTTGATGATTATGCCACAAATTGTCACGCAAACTCCTAGATGCAATTAAGCCACATGTGAAAGTCAGATGCTGGCGCGAGGTTAAAAATCCAGATGTATCTGTAACTTCCCCTGAAGCAACATAACAAGAAAAAAAACATCTAACAAACAAATGGGAATCTAAAAATGCTGTAGGTTGTTTTCTCATGGTGGCTCCAAATAGCAGCAACAGCTAGTCTATCAGTCTGCTCCTGATTTGCGACTTGGGCAGACAGGGCAAGATTATGTTTAAAGCAGCTATAGCTATATATTTTATGTTAACAATGGAGCATATGAATACCTGTGTGTTAAAATAGTTGCACGTAGGTGAAAATTCACCTCAGTTCTACGGGCTAATCCAAACTCTAAAATAAGGTTGGGATATGTTTGAATTTTTTTGATACTGTTGATACAATACCTGACTTTTATCAATTTCATCTTTGAAAAATGTAAACGTTTTTCCACACAACCTTTTTAAAATTATCAAAAAAATTGAAAGTTCACAAATTTTATGTTGTCTAAAAACAGGCAGTTTTGCCTGAATAAACTAGTCTAAAGATGACAAAGAAAATTTCATTCAATCTTGAACTTTCTGATTATCGAATAAAAATTAACAAGTTTGTTACACCGACCAGATGTTTGCTGTCAGCTTTCAGTAGCTTAGAGTTTTTTAATTGGTTCTTCAGACTCATTTTGTATATCAGTACCGAAAAAGCATGGAGGTTCAATAGCCAGCTCTAATTCCAGTTAATGCTCTGTAAAATAAAAGTAAAGCAAGCTCAGGGCAGCCCCCCATTCAGCAGTTTCTGGCAGTGAAGACACATTTACAAAACGTGGATGTGAGGACATATTTGAAAAAGAAATGGCCACTTGCTTTAGTAACACACTTCGCAGACGGGTAACCAGTGATCTCTCGCTTTGCTCTGCGTTTAACTACTTTAAACCGTGAACTTTGCCTGGCAAAGTTTCAATATGTACCATGGAACAGACCCGTAAGTCTTTGAAAGAGCACTGACTCATAATTTGTGTTACATTAACAGGGCTGCTTGGTGTGGGTCTATGATTTATAGGTGATGACTCTGATATGTGTGTGAGAGAGAGAGCATGTGCACTCATGCAAGGCCTCACTGACCAACTGAAAGTCCATCCAGTGCTTTATGGTGACGGCGTTTTTATTTGGTTGTTTGTGCTTTTGTGTGCATGCACATGGACAGACAAGGCCTAATTAAGATAATCTCTGATAATGTTATTCATCTCCATCTCACCGCTGGCCACATTGATTACATTACTCCTGTCTTAAAGCAGGGAAACACTTGGCGGCACACCAGCAGGCCTTGAAGCTTTCATACGGGAACACAGTTGCATCTGCTAATTGGTTGGGATGGTCAGCCAACAAGCTGTGAAAAAAAATAAAAGAAAAAGAAGAGAAAAATCCAGAATTTTATAAACACAACAATTTGCATTGCCTGAAAACAGACCAGAGTTGAAAGACATCATGCCTCCTGTTAACAGCTTTGAGTGAAACCAGTGTTGTTCTTTCGGTCCCCTGGTGATCCAGGATTGTTTGCGTTGCTCGCTTCGCTTTTCTCTACTTCTTTGTGTTTCCGCTGTGACCCGCGACAAGACAAATGCAGAGGGGACTGTGGATACATCAGCTGTAGGAGGGATATGTGAATAGATGTTCCTTAAACAGAGGATAACATGGCTCACAAAATTCGCTTTTTTTTCCTTGTCTTTTGTTGATTCTTGTAACCTTTTTCCCATATTCTAAAACATTTCCTCCCTTTCCTGCTTGTCCTGTTTTCTCCCCATCTCCATCTGTGACTTGTGTTGTGATATCTTTCTTCCTTTGTCAAAACTTTTTTTTCTTTTTCATCTATAGCCAGAATCCTTATACTTGCTAAATGTTCATTCTCTTTGCCAATACCTTTCTGTGTTCTCCCTCACATACATAGTGCTCGGGTGAGTTTATTAATAATGGCTCATGGTTTGTGATAACATTGTCAATAACATTGTTAGGAGAAAATTGAATTTGAGAAATTGAGTTAGGAAAGTTGGAACAGGGGGCGCGTGGCCACCTACACATGAATGTGTGGGGATATCGGCTTTCCCTTCCCAAATATTTCCTCATACACAGAGCCCTCCCTTTGCTAACTTTCATCTTTGTCATTCCCATTTTTATTATATTTTTGGTCATATTGGTGGAGCCTTTATTGCTTCTCAAATATTCGGGTTGGAAATGATAGAAATTCTGATAAAAATACGAATTTTGAAAATATGCAAAGCTATAGAGACTTGTACCCCAGAAATAAAATACAATATAGTAAAGTAAAAAAAGTAAAAACATTTGAAGAAATATTCCTCCTACATAGTTACCTCTGGTTTTTGCATTTGAGTACATGGATGGACATCCAACCTTTTGAATGAGAAACCAAACATCAAGTCCACCTCTCCTTGCCTCCGCTTCTAGATTGAATCAATGAGTATTTACACCACACTTTAGCTGCTAATTTTTCTCCCTAAATTACTAATTACATAAATAAAATAACAGATGAATTCAATCAATTAATGAGGTCACTGTTTTCCCAAAAGGATTAATTGCATAAAATTAGAGAAACTGATAGTAAATTTAAAGGAACAGTTGTGTAATTTATTTTCTTGATTACTACAGTGGTTCGCCTCTTACTCGCTGGACCTTCTGGACATATTTTTTAATTGTGTTAGTTTATTTTACCAATACGGGCACATTGCCAGACATTTTTTTTTTCTTTACAGTTCACAAACTACTCAAGCAATAATATTTGGCAATAAATCTCTCCAGTGTTTTTCTTACTCTCACCAGTCGCACTTTGCCAAAGAGCTCTCCATATATCACTGGATACTACAGTTGTGGCAGCCAAAAATTATTCCTCAAGAGAATATTTATAATCTAATAGGATTTCAACATGTCACCAATGGCATGGATCCCATTGTAAACTGAATATTCTTCCAAGGTTGTCAGTGGATCACTGAGTACAATTTGCTTAGCCAGCTTTTAATTTGAGCGTGATATTGGGTCACAACTCTGCTAGCTAAAACAATAGTCTAATTTGTTCACATATCAGGGATGTACAATTCTCTCTATGAAAAAAAGATTGCAAATTTATGTAAATTGTTTATCAGCTACATT
This sequence comes from Istiophorus platypterus, assembly GCA_016859345.1. Lineage (NCBI taxonomy): Eukaryota > Metazoa > Chordata > Actinopteri > Istiophoriformes > Istiophoridae > Istiophorus > Istiophorus platypterus. Next base: position 11,444,466 of record CM029123.1, on the reverse strand, counting down.
CTGGTTATTTGAAAAGAAGGGCAGTTTAGTAATATTCTCCCTGGTCCTTTTCTAGTGAATGGCGCCTACTGCTCAGAGAAAGATGTAGACGCTGAGCTGGATGACACTGAGGGCACCCTGATGCGATGTGGGCAGAGCCTGCCACTGCCGGTGGGGGGTCATTCAGGGGGACTTTACCTGCAGAGCCTCCACTGTGACAGACCTACCCCCGACCTCCTTCTGCAGGAAGGCCCTCACCAAGACACCAGGTAAACTGTCATTATTATTCCTGTTTAATAATAATCTTGATCCTGTTATAGTTTTGAATATTTCCTGTTTGGTATAGTATTACTAACTGTTTGCAGGTACAATGTGTTTTTCATTATCTTTGCGATTGTGAATCAGATGCACACATATATCGCTTTAAGGTTTTACCCAGTCTCATAAAAACACACTGGAGGGGTCCAAAGTACAACATTTATGTTACACTAATGCAATTCTTCTGTTGTGCAGTTTTTGACTACTGTTGGTCATGTCAGAAAGATTTTCCAGTGAACTTCTCAGTTGTGGGGTTTGTCCTACATCTTAACCCTCCTCTTTTCTTCCCCCTCTGTTCTTAGTCATCCAACTGACTGTGCGTCTGGACAGACATCCACTTCTCTCATATTGTCTCTAGATATTTTCCCCAGAGCCAAACAGGAAATGGTGTTCCTGAATAGAAGAGAGGGGGGGGGGGGTTCAAGTCTTTATTAACAACAACGATGACAAAGTCTGCCAGTGGCTTTCTCCAATACAAGTTAGCATTAGCTCTGTTTTATCCCCTGGCATGCTCAGGGGAAGGGACAAAGACGATTCCTTCATGAGACAACCCAGAGAAAAGAGAGCTCTTCTCACATCACTCAGGGGCTTTGGACAAAATCCATAATGAGCCAACTGACAGGAATAATTATGTAGGAGATCACAGCAACGCATGGAGAAATCTGACCTGGGTTCCCCATTCAGCAGGGAAAAGATTCCCACCATAATACACAGTATTGTAAACGGTGACCCTTCATAGGCTGCAATTATGCCACCAAAACAGGTGACTCCCTATTTATCCCCAATGTTGGGTTGGGTTTAACCCCTTTGTGTCATCAAAGCTTGTGAGACGGACACACTAGCGAGTGGCCTCTCTGTCTCAGTAGCCATCCATCCCTCCCCCTCTCTCTATTCTTAGTCATAAATGCCCATTCATGTCCTCTCACTACTAGAAGATCCAGTTTCATTTATTCATAAAAATGCTTTGGAATCACCGGTAGTGGATGCTGCCTGGTGCCCAACATCACCTTATATCAGTGAATCCCTACGAGTGTTTAATGTTTGTTCCATAAGGTCCTTTGCGATGAATGTAATATTTTATGCTAGTGGGAAAAATTCAGGATGAAATGATTTTTATGTAAACTGAGAGAAAGACTGGAGGAGGAGGGGGAGGCAGAAGGCTAAACTCAGACAGTGCTGCTGGTGGGAAGGATGAACCAGTCTGTATCTGTCATCAGCCTGTGAGCTAAGAGTGCTCATATTCCTCTCTGTATGTTTTTCTCCTTACAGGTCCTCCACTGCCTTCCAAAGGACTCTGTCAGGGGCCTCCTCTGGCCTGGGTTGCAGTAGCGCCAGCGGGGCTCGCTCCTCTCTCCCTTACCTTATCAAACAGGAGAACTCAATGGGTTATAAAATCTCTAGCACAGGGTCAGAGGTCCATAGCACATCTCCGGCCGGGTTTCAGAACTGTAGAGCAGGCCAAGTTTTAGGGATGCCAAGGGACGATACAGTTGGAGCGCCGCATGTTAGCAACAACGGTACTGGCGTATGCACGGCAGGCGCTGTAGCTAGCGCTGTGTCAAGGGATGCGATGCAAGCGTTTAATAATGAAGATGGCTCCTCCTCAATGGCTTTGTCTCCAACTAGCTCCCGTCATTCAGCACGGCCGCTCAGTGCTAGCAGCCTGAAGAGACGCAGCCTATCCCTGGCCTCGCAGTCCACTGCCGCCACTGGCACCGGCAGCATTGCTGCCACAGTTTCCCCATCGGCTACTGGCGCTGCTTCCGAGGAGATCAATATCACCGCCATCATCTGCTCCTCCTCCCAGATGTCGATGGTGGCCTGCGTCAACGGGTTTCGCACTAACCTCTCACCCAGCCACACCAGCAGTGCGGGCTTCTCCTCGTCTTCCTCCTCCTCTTCTACATCCCCGCCCTCTAACTCCTGCTCACGGGAAGCCCTCCAGAGGCCCCCACCTCACGACAGCCCCCAGCAAGCCACGGTTCAGGAGAGCTGTAAGCTGTCCTCACCTGCCACCTGCCTGCTGTCCCTTTCCTCCTCCTCCTCTACATCCTCCTCTTCAGTGTCATCAGTGGAGCCGGAGCAGGGCCAGGGGCAGAGCCAGGGGCTGTGTGAGGAGCAGGGCTCCATGCTGCAGGGGCGTGGGGCTGGGGGAACAGCCGGGGGAGGAGTGGGAGGTGGAGGAGGAGGCTCGGACGGGTTGGGGCTATTGATGAGCGGGGCCCTGATGTCTGGAACTCTTCATTCAGGGCCTGAAGCCGGGGCTCTCCTGGATGGGGGCCAAAGATCGGGGGCTGCCCTCAAGCAGGAGCCCCTCGATGACTTCTCTCCCAGTGAAGATGAACTCTTTCAGCACCACTATCACCACCACCATCCCTTGAGTGGTCGTAGTGGGCACCTTCGTCATTCTCACCACCCCCCTCGACCTGCGATGCCTCCGCCCTACCACCTGCACCAATATGTGGGGCCGAGCCCTGGGGGCCTGCTTCACCACCAGAGCCAGCAAACAGCACCAGCCTCCTCCCTGGGACACAAGCAGACCTCCGGAGGCCTTCCTGGGTCCCACCCAGCCGTAGAGCAGGACGAAGTAGTTGGAGGAGCTCCGGGTGATAAGCAGGTCTGTCGCTGGATTGACTGCAGTGCTGCGTACGAGCAGCAGGAGGAGCTTGTGAGGCATATTGAGAAGGTCCACATTGACCAGCGCAAAGGTGAGGACTTTACCTGTTTCTGGGCTGGCTGCATTCGCCGCTACAAACCCTTCAACGCACGCTACAAGCTGCTCATTCACATGAGGGTCCACTCCGGAGAAAAACCTAACAAGTGTATGGTGAGTCATCATAAACCACTAAAATGATCTACACAGCCCTTTTCAGGCCGACAAAAACAGAAAGCGGTGGTCAGTTATATTCACAACACATACGTTCCATATTGTTGAAAATCCCCTCATAGTCAGCTGTCTTACTTCTACTAATTTTTCCTCCTTTTGAGAGTAATAGGTGGTATTCATTGGTTTAATGTGACTCAAGTTTGTCCCATAATTACAACCATCTGTTAAAAAAATGTTTTTTGTTCCAATTAAACACAAGAACATATTTCACAAAGTAATGCAGTCCCTGTAGATGATTTTTCCTTTACAAGATACACGTACACTGTGTCCAAAAACAAGACTGGACTTGCTCCATTGCTGATTACTTTTCAACAGAAACTTTTATTTTGTTTTGGTTGAGAAACAGTTATGATTGTAATTTCTGTATTTTTAGTGGAACATGTAAAAAAATTTTTTTTTTTTCCGCTGAAGATTTGAGCTGCTGTAAGGGAAGCACTACCTCGTTAGTATAAATAGTTTTGTGGTTGTATTCTTTGCAGGTAAGGCTCCAATTCCACAAGTCAACACACTAATCAATGTCAAGCTGTCATTCCCCTGCGTCCCTGAGCAAATGGAAAAAGCCCTTCAACCTTAAGAATGATTTAGTCCAAATACACAATTAGTCCACAATTTGTGTAGGGCAAAGCCATGTTTATTTTCACAAGCACTCTGTTTTTTGAGAAGGGATTCAGATCATGAAAAGCCAACACATATGGTTAACATAACCAAACAATGCCTACACTTGATCCATTTAAATGGGAGCTTTAAATGTTTAGCTGTCCCACAAGTATTAAGTGAGTTGGCTTCATATCCAAACCAAACATGAGGAGAAATGTAGTAGTCTGGAGAAGGGAGCCACAGAGGGATAGTCGGTAACATTTGCTAGTCTTGCTCAATTCACGGCTTCACCTAAAGACCCTGTCAGAAGTGGTCCTCTTCAAGTACAGGAATCCATCCAAATCCTAATTATTTAAAAACGGAGTCTGCAATATTGTTACAACACCTGTTTTATCTCACAGCCTTTTTTTTTTGAAGGAGAGAAAAAAATTTAGGTTGTGTTTATTTTTCTGATAACTTCTATAATAGTGGTTAGAAAATTAGCCAAAATGAGAGTCTTCTAATAGAAAGATGTATTTTATAGCCTATTTGGGCTGTTGAATACGAAATTCATGTTGATTCTGAATGACTCTGATACTTGTTTAATGCATATCTGAGCTGAAAGCTGAGCGAAGCCAAAAGGACACAAACTCAGATGTTGCTGCTGTTCACCCTGCTTTGCATCACTCTGGGATATTAGTGTTTCTGCTTCCTTGACTCAGCATGAACTAAAAATTTGGAAGTAATTTGCTGCTTTGTATGTGCCCCAACCGTTAATTCTTCTTTAGATGTGTGGTGTATTAAGGCTTCCGTTTCTCTTTCTGTAGTTCTTGTTTTGGTTGTTGTTTCCTATAGAACATTGTGTTGGTGTGTCTTTGACTCTATGTAGGACTGCAGTCTATGCATAAATGTGAGGGTGTGTGTGTGTGTGTGTATTTGTGTGTATTTTTGGAGATGTTTGCCATATGTGAGCACCAGAACAATTCAGCTCAGTGTAGACGAGCCACTGGACTCTGTCTGAAGACAAGAGGCACTGTGAAACTCTTGCTACACACCCTAGCCTCCTAATCACCCTTATTTCAAGCACTCACACACACATGCACACAAACACATGTGTTTGCAACCATGCAGCAATATGAAAATGGGGATATTGTTTCCATTGACACTCACAATAGGAAGTATTGATTCCGTGTACAGTTTGTTGGGTTGTGACACCCCTAATTTTCCGACAGAACATAAACAGAAATGTGAAATGTTTTCAAGCTTGAATCAACACAACTAATCCTCCCAGATTGAATGAATGTTGGTCTGGGAATTCAGCAGATAAACCTGGATGGCCAGAGAAAATAAATATGCTCTCTGTGTTTATTTGTAAATGTGTTTGTGTTTGTATATAGTCTATAGAGATTTAAGTAACTACTATGTACTTATCGGAAAACCTAATGCATTTAAAAGAGCATGCGTGTTCATGTATTTTAGTTGTGTCCATCCCAAGTTCTTTTTTTCTTTTTTTTCCTCTGAGCTTGTGGTGCTTTTTTGGCTGGTAGCAATGATACCTCTTGTGTTTGTTGTGCTCATGCAATAGACAAAGGCATTCAAGAATTCAAGCAATTCATATAGAGGAAATAGATGAGACATTCTGTTTTAGGACCAAATGCCCTAGAAAAAACAGAGCTAATCCCTTTATTATCTTTCCAGCAGCAGATTCCAGCGGGTGCTCATGAAGCCGGACTCTCCTCACATCCAAACATAACACATCTCCCTCTTTCTTTCTCTCTCTCTCTCTCTCTCTTTAATATATATATATATATATATATATATATATATATATATATATATATATATATATATATATATATATATATATCTTCTAACAGCTGCATAGCATTTGCTTCATGCTGCGTCTTGGCAGGGAAAAGTCATTATCACAACCCACAAGTCATACCCTGACCCCTACATTTGTGGGGGCGGGGGGGGACACAGTCTGTACCTGGCGAATGTTTTCAGAAGCTCTTCATTAATAAAAGTCAGTTCTTTCCAAATGTAGATAGCTAAGTTTGTGGCTTTTAAAATTCTGCTGCCTTTTAGAAAACATGTTTAGTTCCCTCTCCCCATCAATTAAAGTCAGCCCTGGGCTGTTGTGTAGTCCAGGCAAGCAATGATGGACACAAGGGCAAAAGGAAACAACATAATCTCTCTGCAATATCCTGTTGTGTTTCATGCCTAATTCACTTGTTTTTTTCAGTTTATTACATTTTTTCTTGTGTCTGCATAAATATTAAAAATATATCCAGCAAGAGCAGCCCATGTTCCTAGACTTTGATATTGTTCTGCTTTGTCAGAGCCTGGCCAAGCGGATTTGACGTGTCTGAAGGCTGCACTTTGAGCTATGAGGGCCAGAAAATATCCTCCTAAACCATTTACAACCGTTTACATGGCAGAGTGACCTCAGGCAAGAGTACAGCGTTGTGCACTTTATTTGGTTCGTTTGCCATAGTGGTTTTGGTCAGATGTCGGAAAAAAAAACGGAGTAAGACTTTCAAAACAATAGTACGCTTTAGATGGTATTAGAGGAGGCTATGTTGTTGTGGGATGAGGGATGTAGTCAGTGGTTCAAGGCATTAAAAAATGATTCAGTGGTTTTGTTATGCTAGTGTATTTATATGCAAAATTTCATAGTGAGAATCTTTTGGAAAGATGCCGAATTTTTTATAAATTCTAACAACAAAAACACAGTTTGGATGCATTATGTGCTTTAAATGGCAAAGATAATGTTTTGTAATGACAGTTTACGGCTTGGATACAATGTCAAGGATTCATCTAAAAAATTTTTTTCGCACCTGGCACCTAAACAAATTTATTAAGGCACGCTTATTAAGTTTTTTTATAAGTAAAGTAAGTTGATCTTAATGGTGATTTATATGTCACAAAATTGGGAGATGTTTTCATAGTGCAGCATGTCCACAGTAATTTATGAATGACATATGACATATTTTCACCTTCGCTCTGAGACAGAGATACACCTGCCCCTTTCACAATGACAAAACAGCCAGCATTAGCTTAATTGGGACCCGTCCAAGCATATAGTATGTACATATGCACAAACAAACTCTAAAACACAGACACACACACACACACACACACACACACACACACTCACACACACACGCGCGCACACACACACACACACACACACACACACACACACACACACACACACACACACACACACTCACTGACAGACTCAGTCAAACCACTTGTTGAAGGAAAGTTGGATGTTGAGTCCTTCTGGAAAAAAGCATAGATCATGGAATTTCCTCTTTTTTTCCATTGGTGTGAAAACAGCAAACATATATATTTAAATTTACTAGACTGATTTTTGGAAGAGAGTGGCAAAATCGCTCGGTGGCAGACGTTGAGACATAGAGTGCCAGCCGGTGCCAAGATGGCGTGTGCTTTCAGGGGTAAATGGAGTCTTTTGTGAGCAATCAGCTCAGAGGCAGGAGATGAAACAGGGAGTGCCATTAGCTAATTAAAACTGAGGTTCAGCTCATGACCTGACTTTTCCTCTGAATGCCGCCTGAAACTGGAGATGTCTGGGCACTGGGCGCTGGTGGCGAGTGACGTTGATATTAATGTGTTTGTACCAGTATGAGCCCCTGACACACCGGCCTGTCTGGACAATTTAGAGTCCACAGTCTCTGAGTCTAACGTCTGAACTACTGGATCTCAAAGCTACCTGTGGCAAAGCTCAGTTCACTAGCAGATGATCCTCAAGAGCAGTCCTACATAAAGAGGCTCGGGTATACACACACCTAGCAGCAGCAATGTGCAGATGTTCAAACTGACCAAAGCAACTCAGGCATGCATGGAAACCAAATTACCAACACGATGTATTGTGGATCATCTAGTCCAACTGGTTCCTCAGGCTGTACACCATAGTGTACTGGGAGAGGAGAGATCTGTATATGGCTCATTTGAAGCAATCAGGGTCAATAGGCGGGAAAGGGCACTGATTCAGCATGTCAGGAGTAACTGCATGCTTAGGAAACAGAGTCTGTTAAGTTGGCGCAAATGCAAAGACCTAATCAGACCTGGCAGAGATCAAATTATAGCGCTTTATCTAAAGGTCCCATGCCTCTGATCCCCATTAAATCATTTTCAGAATTAGTTTTGTCAGTCATTCCCCAGGCAAATGAATTTATCAGGTAGCAGATAGTCTAATTTCTTTCTGAAAACCCGTAATCCCGTCCCGTGGTTATCCTCTTTCTTCTTAGTCTGCTGTGCTCCTTGGCAGTTCAGCCGTCATGCTAATAGTAACACAACACTGACCATATGTGCTATTGGTATGATGAAACTGCTGGCGGAGGGGCTCTGCGACTGATGTTTTGGCACACGAATGAAAGCCCTGGCTAGATGGATTTTGCTTGTTTTCCTTGTTGAACAGGCCAGGCCAACTTCTTGTCAGGCCGAAAAAAGTGTTGTAGTCAGTCTTTTGCAGTAATGTAGTCCAGTGCTCCAGAGCCCCCCAACATCCCCCCATCTTTACTCTGTTTCCCCACCAGTATCTTTCTTTAGAACTTAATTGAGGACTGCTTTGATATACCCAACACTTACTGCATCAACACAGCAACAATGTACACCTCAGTTTCTCCTCTGTGTCTTTTTGTGTAGCCAGACACTGATTTATTGTTTCAAATAACAAAAAAAATCTGTCCATCTATTTGTTATTCGTTGGCATTACAAATACAGATATATATTTACTGCTCATTATGCTTTTGGCATAAACAATAAACCAGTTGGATGTTCTATATTGTATTCATATTAAATATTCGTAGTCCAAGGTTTGATTTGTAGTTCTGCTTTTAACCCAATTAATTATAAATATATAGAGATTTTGATTAAAATGTGTCTTATTTAAAAATGGCTACATAAATTGACGTCTGTCTTTGATGATTTGTTGACAGTCATGTCATGTTGATATTAAAGTAAGTGGCCCAGGCTGCAAGGCAAACGTAAAAGAAAAGTTCAAAATAACAATAAATGAAAACTAAAAAAAAACAAAACTAAAAAATAGATTTTTTTTTTGAATACTAACATTAAGAGCTTTTAAGTGTCTGACTATATAATATGTACTGAATATGGGTTTGGAGCAAAATAGTTTAATTTTAAAATTTTATTTCCAGATTTAAAACCTTGAAAAGTTCTACATTTTATAACTCAGTGTTTAAGTTTCAGTTGCTCCTTCTTTCTAAGTCTGTATGATACACATCAGCCTGCCAGCATGTTCTAATTACATATTTTACACAAAATTTTAGTACTTTTCCTTTGGACAAGTGACAAAATTAGCATCAGTGAGTGGGCATACTAAATTCATACTGAGCATGGTGTTGATGAAAAACCTTGCCTCTAAAGCAATGCACAGCAGAAATGGACAAACTGTTTATTGCTGGGGCAAGTAGTAAATGTTTGGAACAGGGTTTTTTTTTTCCTCTTTGTCAAGTATACAAGGTAGAAACTGTCATTTCAAGGTTGCAGTTTTATGGATCTCCGGTCGTGCATGTACGTTGATTTCTAATTTTTAGTCTTGTCAATATATCAAGTAACCAATAAACAAATTGCACCAGGCCGAGCCGAACGACAGGCATTTAAGTGCACCCCGAATGGAAACAGGAGAAACTTTTTCAGCATATGCACAATGTGAGCAGCTTTCATAAAAATGACTGTTCTGACATGTTTGGATTCCTCAACCATGGTTTAAAATGTCCATGGCTGGGATGACAATATATACTTGTCCATTGTGATATAAGGGATGGCTGTTTCATCTTCTCAGTGTCCTGGTAGTATTTCAGAAATCAGTTAACAGTCTGTATTGGTATCACATGGAGAATACACAATGGCATGAAATAGTTTAGGCACCACTGGTCAAAACTTCTGTAACTGTGAATAGTTAAGCCAGTAGAAAATGAACTGATCTCCAAAATACATAAAGTTAAGGATAAAACATTCTTTTCAACTTCATAAGCAAGATAAATGAATTGTTTTTGTTTTGTACAGTTTTGGAGTGAAAAAAAGAAGAGAATGGATTCAATTAAACAGCACAAAATTCTGAGAGTAAACATCACACTGTCTATAGAAAAGCTGAAGATTAAAAGGGGATGACGTCTACAACAGGATAACACTAAACACACCTCAAAATCAAAAATTGGCCAACATCAGGAGGTGCAAATTTAAGGTTTGGTCATGGCCCTCGCAGTCACCTGACCTAAACATCATGGAGAATCTGCGGATTAAGTGGTGCATGCAAGATGGCCCATGAGTCTCACAGAACCAGAAGCCTTTTACAAAGAGGAATTGGCTAAAATCCCTCAAACAAGAACTAAAAGACCCTTAGCTGCTACAAAAAAGCATTTATAAGCTGTGCTATTTGCCAGAGGGGTGTTACTTAGTAGTACTGACCACGCATGGTGCCCAAACTTTTGTTTCAGACCCTCTCCTTTTTGTTATATTGTGAAAGAAAAATAACATTAAAAAGCAATCTTGCTTAAGATAATTAATGTTTCATTTTCAACTTTATACCTTTTGCGGATCAGTTCATCTTCTACTCGCTTAACTCCTCAGAGTAACAGGCATTTTGACTAGGGGTGCCCAAACATTTTCATGCCACTGGAAAAGGCGGAGCATTTCTTGAAAATATTATACACCGCTACATTGGAGTCAAGCTACAAAAGGTCAAACAGCTACAGCTACCTTGCTTTCAACCTCGTAACCAGGTATCAAAGCTTGCAGGATTTACTACATGTGATACACTCTAATTGCATTTGTCTGGAATGCAATATTTTGAGTTTCCCCATTTCCTCAACATTTAATCACGCTCTGGTATTGGAAACCTGAAGACCGAGGGCTGCGGCTGGTTATACATTGCACAGAGATTGTGTCATAATTGTGACCCATCCAAAACCTTAATCAATTTAACCTCTCTGCTGAGCCAGATCAGTTTACTAATACATGGAAGAGATGAAGTTGGGGTTTGTGTTTGGGGTCTCTGTCATGTTCAGGGGCCTTTTTTCTCCATCTTAGACTCCTTTCTAGATACTAAAATTTTCCTGGTTGTTAGAGCTCAATAGTGTCTTTTTGCTGTATACCGTCATGGATCATGTGCATTGTGGAGGCGTATTTAACCATTTCTCCTCTACAGTCAAACAGATAATTATAGCCAAAGTATGTCTGTGGCATTTTATGATGCAAAGAAATAACAGGCCCTTTCTGCTCTAAGGCTACCATCCTCACCCAGTCCTCACGTTCACGCAGTGGCCTTGCTTTGTGCCAAGACACAATTTTTGCCACAGCAGCCAGTCAGCAAACATACCCACCAAACAGGTCCATTGCTTGTGTATGCTGTCTGTGTGTTGAACAGAGGTAAATCTCTTCGTGCATCCAGATGTTTGTTTTTGTTTTTTGCTGACTTGTCAGTGTGGCAGAGGGCACCGCAGAGAGCCGAGTCCAGAGTAACATCTCCCCCCCGACCGCCTTCACATCACCCACCAAACAAGCAAACAAGAAGGACATTTATACACACCAGGACTGCTTCTGTCTCAGGGCCACACCACAGCCCTAGGACGACTGTATCCCTTCGCCCAGCCAGAATGACACCACACCACTACAGACCAGCCTAGACCTGCAGCTAATAAATATGAGAAACTGGGCTGCTACCGTGCAAAATAAACACTAAGAGAAGTATGGATAAATTATGTAGCGAAAGACATGTTTACATTTATGGTGTCAAGTTTAAATTAAGCGCCGCAGTGTTCTGTGGTTAGTGTGCCGGGTTGAATTTAAATGTTTGAGAAAAGAAGTGAAGGTTGAAAGAAATGGAGCCAGGCAGGCAATTCAATTCTACTGATGTCATCCCAAAAAAAGAGATTTTTGCCCAGAATTCATCACTAGGCATTATGCATGACAAGTAATTTGGTATGCACTGAATGTGGACTTGAGAGCATTTTTGAAGCATTTGAAAAGCTGTTGCACACACAACTTAGGCGTTTGTGACTTGCGTGTGTGTGTTTACACTGTGAAGAACTTCAGCGTGTTTTCAAATGTCTAAGAAAGAGCACGAGAATAAAGAGCTACCAGTGGAAAGATCCAAGAAGAATATTGAGGTGTGGATTGTGATGTTACGTTCCACATATATCAAAACACTTCAAAACACACCCATACCATATCCACTGAAACGACTGATAATAAGAGAGAGTCGGGAGATTAGAGAGAGAAGGAGAGATAGGACCAAGAATCTTCTCAGTGGGACATATAAGGACACGATGCACACAATGATCCAATTTCTTATTACTAAAATATATGATTGTGTGACCCAGCAGAACTGGCAGAACAGAGACTGATATTAAAGCAGGGATTTACCTCTCCCCCGAAGAGTTTTACACCCCAATGATCTCTTAACTGTCTCCAGAAAGAAGCCCTCTTGGTTTCTGTTCACTTCTAAAAACATCTGTTTCACATTCAGTCTGTTCAACTTAAGAATTAGTTTAACGTCGATGTAAAAGGCTTTACGCTGGGTTTAGAACCTGAATGGTTTGGTTATTCAGACAGAATTGCAGTAGAAGTAAAATGCCTTTAAGTCAAAGCATATCCTTTTGTTTTTCCTCTGTTGTTCCAGCTTCTAATAACAGCGATCGTTCATACTGTGTCATGTAGCAGCTGTCATTTTGTGAGAGATGCTTCCTTGTCAGGGGCAAAACAATGATGACATCAGTATCATTAGCCTTCCAATTTCATTTTTAAATAAGTAAATAAAATTAGATTACATCATGCATGATTGCAAGTGCAGCTGGGAAATAAATATTGTACATGGGAAAAATGCTGTATTGTAATGTGCCTGCATTTTAACTGGCAAATTGGGTGAGGTCATTGAGTACTAGACTCAAATTATGGCTAACATAAACATATGTCTGATGAAAAATTTGAAGGAAATATCCAATTAATATGAAAACTTTTACCAAAGAATACCAGTGAGTAGTGAACATCAGGATTTCTGCCAGTGGTGGGTTGCTCAAGCCCATTGTAATTGCACTGGAATGGGGAGGAGTCTTACACTTAAATAAATGTGTTTTCCTCTCGGACGGTGGGCACAGACACATTGGTCTGGACTGAATTACTGAATACGAATAGAGAACTGTATATACTGAAATGTGGTGAACTGATTTATTGAAATTTGAATGTACAGCAATGTGCTAGCTGAGAACGACTGAGCTGTGATTGGACTTGACACACTGAGTGTCTAGCGCAGTCTGATATATTGCAACCAGCCATATCCACATAACTGGAACCTGGACCCTTAAACCCACAGAGAGCAGAAAAGAACACAACCTTGGCAAGCTGGGGAGTGAACAAATCTAGGGGCACTGTGGCATCCCAGTTGCAAAACATTTCTTGGGCAGCTGCTATTTTACCCAGAAGGCTTTGTGGTCTGGTCCCCCTCCAGAAGGTTGCATAAATGCACTCCCTTTCCCTTCACCCTGCTTGAGTCCTTGGGCTGGTGTTGATCACAATGCCATGTTGACCTATTGTTTAATTTTGCAGGCATGTTTTCTGTCTGAATACTGTAGTGCCTCTGGCATAGAGGCATTTTGCTTGGCAACTCACTGGGCTTCTGCAATGTTTATTTGTTGTCACGTCAGAGTTATAGAGTCGCCAGTGTATGCTACAGAAGGCGTCAGCCTTTAGACAGCTGTGTCAACTCTTGACTTGTGTGGACAATGGATGGTTTGCCAAACAGGGAGAAGGGCTTTTATTTCTTTACCTAAGAAGTCTGTATAATTCGGGAACACAGTGACTTCAACCATAGCATTCATTATATCAAGATGTCACACAGGAATTTATGCCAGTAGGCAGGTTTCAAAGATACAAATACTTCTTATCAACTGAAATAACAAAGTGGTAATGCAACCAAAGAGTGTCCCTGTTCACATTTAACTGGCAATAAAATTGTGGTGTTGGTTATGTAAGTTTGCATTGAAATACTTTCTGGCCACACCAAGAATGCGTACTTATACAAAATACACCCTAAAAGACTTTCACACTGTGAAAACATCTACCAACTGTGAAGAAAACAGCTACCAGCAAAGTAATTTGGTTTTCCGGACTGATACTGTGGTTTAGTGGTGTTTTCTTTTTTCTTTTTTTCTAGTACTTGAATGGTTAATGTCAGGAGTTGCTGTCAGAGCCAAGGCATCTTTCCAGACCTGTGGCAATGACCAAAGATGCCAATTTCTCCATTACCAGCAGCCTCAGTAGACTAAAATGAAATGCAATCACAAGACATTTTGCTTTTTGAGAAAGCAGTGTGGCACATTTTCTTTTTGTTTGGCAAATTTTCACCCTGGATGATTAAGAAAATTGCTGTAGAGGCAGACAGTGTAGTTTAAAGTAAAAAAGAGAGAGCTCAATGCAGGACAACAGTAGCTGTGGAGGAGAAAGTAAAGAATAAATGCCTGAAATAAAGAAGCTTAAAGGAAAGAGAAAATGATAATGATGTTGATGATGATGGTCAAATAAAAAGGTCATTGTCAAGCTCAGGCCAGTCATCACATTGGATTGTACAACATTTGTTTAATAGTCTAACAAAAACAAAAAAGTGGATCAATTAAAATTAAAGTTATTATCATAATTGGCTGTTGGTGAATTGGTGTATGTCACACCCAAATATCACCAGTATAAAATGGAGTCATGGAGCATTTTGTGGTATATAACAATGTCGGGCTGGGGCAAGAGGAGCTTATTGGCAGAAGGGGGTAAAAGAGAGGAGAGAGGCAGACAGAGAAAGCGGGAGTGAGAATGGAGGCAGGTGTGAGTGAAACGAGCTGGACAGATTGAAGCCCAGTTGTCAGAGGACGCCGTAGCTTATGGGCCCGTCAAGCGGGATCCTGTGTTGACTGCCAGTAACATCAGTCCAGGCGCCGGCTCGGAACACATATCATGTTTAGGATTTTCATTGTGTAACCCACAGTCTGTCTTTTTCATGGTGGGTTCGGATTCCTTGAATGAGTTTATAATTAATGCCTTGATGGTTACTAATGGCTGTGGCACTGGAAGGTTTGTATTGCACTCTAATTAGCCATTATAAATGGTTAGGATTGCTAGTGAGAATAAAACACATTGTCACGAGACAAAGTTGGGTGGCTCTCGTAGAAGTGTCTCACTGAATAAGAGCTCACAAGAACATGTCTATTTACTAAAGCGAAGACCTACGCCAGTAAATATGCTGTGTTTATTAATTCCATATTCAGCCCTTACTACACCATTAATCTCCCTCATCTTTCAGTCAACAACACTAAATAATTTTTCACTTTTGCACTGGATATTTAAAGAGCCCCCAGATGCACATTTCTTGGTGTAAATAATATGGCAATTACTTTAGCTTTAGCTTAGCTTAATCTTTGCCCATAGGGAAAATTTAATATGCCTGGGGCAACAGAAGAATTAGGTTGGGAGCCAGTTTGGTTCTCTGCTAATAATTCATGATAACACAAAAAACATATCCCTTTCCTTGTCAGTCTGCTTCATCTCTTTGAGAATGTGACCCTGTTTTCCTTTTTCCCCTCAACCTGGTGAACCAGTAAACCCCAGGCTGCCTGGTTTAAGAGGAAATCACATCTTAGCTCTCTAATCTGATGCAGGGCTGCAGAGCTGGTAGACATTTGAATGAAGGCCTCTGAATCACAACAGGTTAAGTGCTTCCATGAAGCCTCACCATGTTGTGCAGCCAGGCTTGCACTGTTGCCAGGCCTCCACCGCAAGAGCAGGGGTTCAGATCCATCACTGCACTTCCTCCTCAATCTCCAGCAAACAGCCTGTGAGAGGAACAAAACAGCTGGGCCGGCTCATTATGTGAGCAGCCTCATTTAGTCATCATAGGAATGCTTCCTGTTGTGCCATCCACATAGTTTTTAATCTGGCCCCCAAACTATTCAGCATGAGTGTAAAATGGCTGTTAAGAACAATTTCTTTAGTCATTTACATGACTACTTCCTCCCACCAATTTATCGGCTGAGCTCTCACTCAGCTTGCTTGTTCATTCGCATATGGACAACACTCCCTCGCTTTTAGTCATTGGCTAAGTGTACTCATGTCTCACTATTCATAAATCAAGGCTTCCCAAAAATTAAAAGTGCAGGAGACAGGGGAGCAGAGATGCTTCAAGCAAACACAAAGCAAGTGTGTGTGAATTAATCTCTCTCCCGAAAAAGGGGGGGGGGGGGGTCCATCACTATCTTTGATTCAAATTAAAATCTATTCACAACAGATGAGGCTGGCTGCTAAAAGGGTCCTGCTTCACACTGGAAATGATATGTGTAAACTATGTAATGCGAATGTTTTAGCCAAGCTGTGTTTAATTTTGTATCCTGACGAAGCGCATGAGAAACCTGCCTCTCCTTAGCTGTCTCGTTGAATCATATGGATATAATTTCATCCATTTACGTTTTTCTGCTCTTTGCTGTGGTTGCCACAGGGCATTTGGAAACAGGCAGATTAAATGCACATGTTCCTCCCATCCACAGCCGAGGCACTCTGCTCCATAGCCTCCACTCCGAACAGATCCTGAAGTGTTGGTGGTTTTCCTCATTGGTCAGGACAGAGAAAGACACCTTGTGATAAACCAACTCATTCCAGCAACCGCTTTTTTCATACTTATAAAGTTATACAGGGTGCTTTTGAGCATTGGCACTTTATAACATGTTTTGTTTGGCAGTGTTTTCTTGTACCACCAAAACTCTTTGCCCTTCATCGTGTCCGTCAGATTCGGCAGTAAATAAACCGTGATATGCTAGGTAAAACTAATCACAGCGGAAAAACTTTGGAGTTAGGCTCTGAGAATATTTTTTCTTTTATGGGGGCCCACTGAACATGAGTAATAGTTAATTTTATGCTAGTTAGCAGCTGAACAGTTGAATCTCAACTCCCTCTCATTAGTCAAAGGCCTTGATCCATAATTGCAGCCCAAAGCCAGAGAGCTATATTAGTGATGAAGTTGATATTAAAGGAGTCCATTGCATCTGTAGCAACCCTAGAATACCTCAGCTGTCAGGAAAGAAAATCCTGGAACTTATTCTTGGGAAAAAAATTAGTCCTGTAGGTGATGACTTTGGCTACAAGGACCACAGTCAGATATTATTTTCCAAGAGAAGAACCTCTACCTCACTTCTGATTCTCTCCTCTCTCCATCTCTCCTCTTACGTCATTCATTAAAGCTTTTAATCAGATTTCTGTCCTGCTTGTCAGCAGCCATATTTTCCCCCAACACCCCTCCATAACGGCTGGTTTGTTCGCATCATCTGCAGCTTCTGCAGGTTGCTAATGAGCCGCCGCATGTGAGGAGAGCTGCACACTGCTGCCTTTTAGCCCCGACACTGTTTGGCCTTTTCCCTGCCAGTCAGGAGTCATTTCCCATGAAGGCCTCAACTGGGCCTGCACGTCCACTAGCCTGCATGCTGGGCCCATAATCTGTCTGTTGTGATCAGCTGCCTGTCCACCCTTTAAACCCGCTCTGGCCCCCTTCAGCCATGTCAAGAACCCTCTGTCATCTCCAATGTTTACCGACCTACTGATCCCCCCCCCACCTCTACCACCACCACCACTCAAGAGTGAAATGGTGTCAAACGGGAATCAAATCCCTCCATGCTGCCAGTGTCATTCGCATCGTGCGGTGATCTGCCAGTTTACTGTAGACTGAGGTTTTCAGAGAGGAAAACTAAACATGTTTAAAGCAATTAATGTGATTAGTGCCATCTAAACTGTTTTCATAGATAATATCAAAGGTAAAACTGACCCTGTGTTGGAAGCTCCAGCCACCACAGCTCTCTCTTTATACCACTTTAACCTATGTGTTCATTACTTTCTAAACAGTTTGCAACTTCTTGTGGACCATATAGGGAACATACTGACATTAACATTTTTACTTTTATCTTCTTTATATTGGTAATTTTGGTCAGTATATTGGAAATCGGATCCAGGACCTGGGATTTATAATTACTATGGATAACTCCTTCACCATAGTAGGACCACATACTGCCCACACCAGTACTGTTAAAACACCTTCTCACCTGACAATACCAGCAGTACTGGTGTATTTTACACAGCTGTCTGCTCCAAATATCCAAAATGAAGCTGACAATCACCGAACTCACTTAAAGAAGTCATATTAACTGGAAGATTAATAGTGTTAGATTTTTCATGCAGGGTTTCTGAGCAATGTCCATGCTTAGAAGGTGGCATTGCCTATCGGTTTCCCAGGTGGCAGGAAAAACTGTAGCCTGATTAATAATGTGCTCTACACGATTAGTACTGTGTCCCCAGTGGATCCCTGGTTATAATTTAGCCTCAAATTTGGACTGCGGAAAAGAATGCAATGAAAGAGTGATTATTCCCTTACACATAAATACACAGTTTTGGCAAGTCAATAATGGCCGTGTTTGTTTTTCAAACTCAGCTGCTCGGTGCCAAATTTCAGCAGTCGGCATGGACTGTGTCTGTCATGACTGGTATGGCAGTGCGGATGTTCCTCTGCACTGAAATTTTTATTAAACTTTCCCACTCTGGCTGCCTCTCTGGTTTCCAGCTGAAACACTTGATTGACATGACTCAAGAATTATATGTTTATGCTGTACAACACTGTGTGACGTCAGAGCTCAAAGACATTTTCCATCCTTGCGTGCTGAAGTCTAGTTGCCGTGGGTAATACTTTTCCTCATACTTCATTCCAGTCCTTCCTGCTGCAAGTTTGTGCTTCTCACTAGTGAAGTAGTCAGACATATTTGCTGTGATGATTTTATTCATAAATTTTTGCACTTCTGATGAGCACTTTGGGACAAGTGAATTGCCTTAACTTTAACCACCCCACATGTTGTCATGATCCAATAATAGCTGAATGGATTGTGCCTAATTATACTGAATTTCTGTGCTTTGGAACTTTCTGAGTATCGGAAACTGTCAAGTGTTAAAAGTTGTTATCACATTTCTTGTTCAAAGTCTTGATCTTTTTTATTCATTCTTTGTTCATTTATTTCTCAGCATAAATCATGATTTTGGTCAAATTTAATTTATGTAAAGTTCTTATTTGTCTGTCTGCTGCTGAAACAAATTTACACTGGTGCTTTTGAGAAATTTTGCTATTTTTTTATCAAAAAAATGGTTTTGTAGAAAAATATGCTCATATTTCTCAAAATGGGGCATCAAAGAATGAATTATTTTGGCACTGAAATTCAGATATCGTATTGGCCCCAACAATACTGAGCCCTGCTTGAATGAGATGAAAAAATGTAGAGTTTTGTTCTTAGTCAGATGCACTGATAAATCTGCAGCCTGTTTTGGTGAATTATGTTTGCCCAGGTTTGTTTTCAGTAGAATTGACTTGACCAAACTCGTTGTTAAAAACTGACAATTAGAAAAGAGGCATCTATCTGGTCTTGCTGAAAGGAAAACTCTTGTTTCCCAACTCACTGGCTCAAAGCTCTTACAAACTTCATGAGAAGATGTGTGTTGCGTGGCTATAAATGAGCAGACTTCCTTACTAATCCACACAGACACATACACACACCCACAGATCAGGCTGGTCACCTAACACAGCTCTACCATGACAGGCTTAGGTTTCGCCTATATTAAATGTAGCCTCAGTGAATAGAGGGCCCTGCCTGTGCTCCGCGAGTGAATGAAGAAGACCAGGGATGAGCATTGAGCCCAGATGCAGCTGAAGGCCCATTAGAAGTATGGTGTCACTCTCTCCTTAGTCGTAACCCGACCTGTTGTTAGCAGGCGTCACTAAAGGTCAGGGTACAATGGACATTGGAGACCGCAGAGCCTCTGCAACAGTTTGTGGATGAAGTTTTTATTTGCACTGAGGTCAGTTTAGCCTTTTGAATGAATTTGTGTTTTGAGTAAGATTTACAAGTGGAGAAACTGTAAAGATAGTGTCTGGCATTTAAGCAGTAACTTCAGAGTTTATAGTCAGAGTAGTTGCACCATTGTCTTGATCGGACCAAACGCCTTCCAGACTCCATGTTTCTCCATGTTTGGATCTCATCTATATGTTTTTTTGACAGAGAATGGATAAAGACTACTTTGTTTCAGAATTCTGGATCCTTGTTCAAAACGGTATTTCATACACCTTGCATAATATATAAATAAATAAAAGTAGTAACTATTTAAAACTGAGGAGTTTCTGTTGGAGGAACTTTCCAAGGGGACCAAGAAGCTTTTAAAAGGAACTCTGGAAGTTAACCCGAGTTCTGAGTGGAGAAACCGGGAACAAAATTTTGTTTCTGCACAGGAAAAAAAAAGTCCCTCTCCAGGAGAAGCACTTTCTGATGGTTCATTGACAAATTTGTCAGACACAGACACTGCAGCAACTACAACTTTTCAACAGCTTAATTACTGAATAAGGATGTAATGGGCAGTGCCAGTGTTGATATTGGAAGGAGGGGTGGACATTTTCTTGATGTTTATTAATGTTAACAACAAAGTTGGGCTCTGTGTTGGCTCACTGACTGGTTACAAAAAAAAGATGAAAATTGAAATGTATAAATAAATATCAAAAACTCAGCAGATTGTCTAATATAGAGACAGGATTTCTGGAGTTATTAGACCTTTTCACCTCTGCACATCTAACTCAATTATCAGTCAGAGCACAGTAAATAGGAATAACAACAGGATCACACTGTGTTGTTGTTTCCTGGTGTTAAAACTGTGTTTCAAATGTTGCCATCTGTCATCAATCTTGTTTGACTAATCTGCACGATTACTCAAATGTGGTGGAAACTCATTTGCTGCAATAGTTCCTGGAATCTTTTGGTCAGAAAGGACTAATAGTTGCCTATATAAGCTTCTCCAGTTTACAAGATCCCTTGCTCCTTGTGAAGCTACCTGCTTTTTCAATTTTTCTTTCCAACTCCAACACTACTTTTTGTCTCCACCTTCACACATCTACCTGCCTGGTGCTCTCTTTTTAATGCACCAGCCATACAAGCCATGCATTTTAAGTTCCCACAGGGAAACATGCAAGTGGCTGTGCAGATAAACAGCCCCCCCCCCCCCCACACACACACACACACACTCCTATTATCTCCTGTGGCAATTGGGTTTCCGTTTATTGATATCAAGGTGCTCCTGAATACCTAAATGGGATTGACATTAGGTAGCTATAAGTAACATTGAGCTATGCTCCCCATACTACTATACAGCCTACATTTTGTGACTCTTTACACAGCAGCCCCTGTAGGGGTCTTGACATGGTCCGACCGCCTCATCAACCACTCAGCCGCATGTTCTGCTTAAGAGCAGCAGTGGATATATGAGAAGCCTCATAAATCATTCATGTGTTAACAAATCTGTGATGATCATTGGCTGAGTGGTTGGGATCAAATGGGCCAAGCTGGGTCGGATATGAGCTTGTTTACACTCACTGTCACTTGTCAGTCTAATGCACTGTACACAGCAGAGCACTTATCTCATGCTATGCATTACAGTCCATTAACCGCTGCTGTGCGGCACACTCCAGTTTCCCCTTCAATTTAGTGACCCGCCTTGAGGCAGGTGTACTGTCACTCATGCCACTGTCTTTCAAGTGGAAGTGGTTTTAAACAAAGCTCCTTAGATTGGCTGCGTAACTCAAGAGCCATGGAAAAAATGCTCGCAATTATACCACCCATGTTCTCAGGCATCTCTCACTTTTCTATGGCTGGCGAGTATGTGGTGTAGAGTGAACTCCACCAGCTGTGAGAATGATCAAGGGACTGAGGGAAAGAGTGGGACAACTTCTTTTCTGAGTCATATAAATACAAGTACACATAACCCACTCTGTACCATAATCTGCCAGTTTTACACTGATTAGTTTCTTTATTCTGTATTTGTGTGTGTGTGTGTGCATGCGTGTGGGTGTTTGTTTATTTTCTTGTGTGGTTCTGCGAATACCTGAGTGTGGTTGTATTTTTGTATGTATTTCTGTGTGTATGCATTCCTCTGTCATGTATCATGTGTGTGTGTGTGTGTGTGTGTGTGTGTGTGTGTGTGTGTGTGTGTGTGTGTGTGTGTGTCTGCCTTCCCTCCTCCGCAGTTTGAGGGC
Source organism: Istiophorus platypterus (assembly GCA_016859345.1). Taxonomy (NCBI): domain Eukaryota; kingdom Metazoa; phylum Chordata; class Actinopteri; order Istiophoriformes; family Istiophoridae; genus Istiophorus; species Istiophorus platypterus. Next base: position 11,422,579 of record CM029123.1, on the reverse strand, counting down.
TGTAACAAAGCGTTTTCACGTCTGGAGAACCTGAAGATCCACCTGAGGAGCCACACAGGGGAGAAGCCGTACCTGTGCCAGCACCCCGGCTGCCAGAAAGCTTTCAGCAACTCCAGCGACCGCGCCAAGCATCAGCGCACTCACCTGGACACGGTCAGAAACTAAGTCTGTGCTCTGTCTCACCTCCCAGTGATTCACCAGAGTAGATTAATGTTTAACATGTCTCAGGCCAACAGTTAAAATAGTCTGGGTGGTCGGAGTGTTGCAGATAGGATGGCTGCTTGAAATTACATACTATGACATTTTTTTAGATACATGCTGCATTTGGTTTCTATAAATTCCATTCAGGGATTAAATTATGTGTACATTTTTGTTGTTGAATACCTGGCATGTGTATCCTTGAATATAGCTTTGTTCATACTGTACCCCTCCTTTGCTTTTGCACCGACATTGAAAACTGCACTGCCGTCCAAGCCTCAGTGCCCTATTCAATATCTTGATAGTGTTAGACTTTAATTTGCTGTCAGTCAGTGAGCAGTGTTGCATTCTCACTCTCTCTACGCTGGCAGCAATACGCCACAGATCCTTAAATGATCAGTTCCATTAGGCCGAGTCACAGCTCAGGCTGTAACAGACTCGGATTGGGGCTGTGGGCTCAGACAGAGCTTTGTCTGTTTCTTTGACTTGTTGAACAGGAAGGAAAGGTTGAGTCAGCCATCGCTGCCGCTCATTATGTCTCAGTAACCTCTCCAATACCTCACTTTATCACTATCTGCATGCCAACACAGCTAGGGAGTAAAAAAGTTGTTTTGCTGAGACAATGTACTTGACTACTGTCGAAGTATTTGTTTCCCCTTTCATCTTTAGGGAACTTTTCACTTTTCTCCTGCTTTTTAAAATAATTTCCACTTTAAATCACGCTGCTCCAATCTAAACACGACCAAATCATATTTTTATCTACTGTTTTTGTTACTGGATAATTAAGAGACAAGGAAAATGAAGAACCTACCAGTTTCAAACTGTAGATCTAGAGGTCAAGGGAATAATGTTGGATATGGATAGAGTCTTTTAAAAAGTTAATGAATTTAATCAACTGTTGAAATCAACATAGTACCCTAGATTTGGGCAAGAATATCCTTAACCAACTGAGAAGAAAGATATGGAATCCCTGGGGGACAGGGAAAAATGCAGTAGGTGCCATAGGTACATGTCTCTGACACAACTCCGAATATTTCTCATTAAAAAAAATTAATGTTGATAATTGGGATAAAATTTCTCTCAATTATTAAATGTATAAAAACACGTTTTGAGTATCCTTAACATTTTTAACAGGTCACATTTAGCCTGTATAGCAGCAGTCATTTTGTATCAGAGAATTGCTTTAAATGATGGAAAGCACTTTTCACTTTTGCTCTACCTCAGGTCAGTCTCATGGACTCAGACAGCAAATAAAAGAACCTGTAGTAGGTCAGAATTATTATTATTTTTAATCAGTAAGCTCTAAAATCTGCCACTTTTTGCCAAACTTTGATTGATAAAGAAATTCGTTTTAGTAGTATTTGTTTTACCAGACCATTTCCTCCATGTATTGCTTTTTGGTCTATATAGTGCTAAATCCTTCGGAATTTTTACCTAAGTATTAATTTGAATGCAGACTTGTGTTTTTCTATCAGTTTTTCTTCCACCAGCCACTCTTTCCACAATAGGACAAATGATACAGCTAATCTGTTACCCCGATGCTTACGGCTTCACATTAACACCCTGCTAAGACCTTCACTCTGCCTGCCCAGCTGCCTGCCCAGCCAAAAAACACTTGGGGGGAAATCATTTTCATGCTTTAATTATATGTATTCTACACGGGAGCTCTGTGTTTTGGGTTTTTTTTTTTGGGTTTGGTGATGTATTGGGTGCATTGATTGGCAAAACAAATATGGCAGGGATGAGTGGCACTGTAAATACCTTGGAATAACAATGGATTATTTATAGAGAAGGTCAAGGTATGGAGGCAGAGCTAATAAAGACACGTATCGCCTTACACTTTAATGGGCAATTTATATTCCGTATGATGAAAATAAAATTGCCTCGAGGGGAGGAACCCCTCAATCAACGGGCTACATGCTATATTTGCTTGGTTAACGAGAGGAATGTGAAACGATGAGGAAAATCCATGACAGTGTGGTCATTTTACAGATGTCATTTCTGTTACACTAATCTGCCTAAATCTCCCTTTTTATGACCAGTCCGTATGTCAGCCCACACACATTTATGTACACACTGAATGTAGAAGATTTCCAATAACAGGTCTATTTTCTTAGTAATGCAAAAAAAAAAAAAAAAAAAAAAAAGAAAGAGGAAAAATGGCAACACAAACAAACGTGTCACATACAGGGTCTGATAGATTTCTTATACTTAAATATCAGCTGACTATTCAGCATCTTGAAGTCTTTCTATATTGTTAATGATGCAATATTAATTTTGTCAGTACCAGTAGAGTGGGGTTTCATTACTGAAGAGAGAAGGAAGAGTGAAACAGGACACAGACTAGACAGCCTTGAAGTCCTGAATAACAATTACACAGCAATTCTGTCGTGTTGAGATCATTTGGTATTGAAATAGTTTACAAATGATTGTTTTCTTTTCTTTTCATCCCTTTTCTGCTCTTCCGTTTACTTCAAACTAAGTGTGTTTCTCAGCTGAAAGGTAGGACTTTAACTTTGCCTTTACTTCTACAAATTTCAAACCTACTGTTTATTGACTTTGCTTCTAAATTTTTCGGTGGTATCTTCTTCAGTAGCTGCCCTGCTTTTTCCTCTGTCGCTGTCTCTCTCACAATATAGCTTATATAGGTGTATTTCACTCTTAAAAACTGATGTGAAATATTTTCTCTCTTCTCGTAGAAACCATATGCATGTCAGATCCCTGGCTGTACCAAGCGTTACACAGATCCCAGCTCCCTACGCAAACATGTCAAGATCCACTCGGCCAAAGAGCAACAGGTGCGTAGAAAGGTAAGATACTCTGTGCAAGAGTTGGGAGGAAAAAAAACTAAAAAATCTGTGTGTAGCTGGAGCTGTCAAGTAGTAAGAAAAAGGCAGGAACCAAAAAAAGGCAGGAACTGAAATTCTACCATGTGTCACCACATGACATTTGGTGTTTTCTTTTCATTTTGCCTTAATAATTAATTTGTATAATCAATAATTTGTATTGTGCCTACTGTATGTATAGGTGGCTTGCCCTTTGTAGACTACAACACAGTTGCTACAGTATACCCTGCTCAAGAGCTATTGCGCATCTTTTTCCTGGTGAACTTCCAATATGAACTTATTCAAGTCAATAAGGTGGGGCTGCAGGTCTTACAAACAGACCACTTTATATAATCGGTCCTTTTCTGCTCTGTATTATCCACAAATATATGTAGTTGGTTTAATTTAGGAGTTGGGAGGCTTGGGGTTGGGGGGTGTTGGACTAGAAGGGTGTCTTTGAGAATAGTTTCCCCAACAATAGATCAGGTTTGCCCACATTTCATCGTGTTCATGGTCAAAAGCCCATTCTTCCCTTGACTGGAAGCGGGTAAATAACAGAGAGAATGGACTCATTGTTGTGGAAGGGGCTGGATAGTGACAGGCTGGATGATGTGTTCCTTTGCTTCGGAACGTAAAGGGAAACACATGTGTGCTTGTAGCATTGTTAATAAGCTGTAGTGTGGAATACCCCAGTGGCCAGATGTTATGGACAAATGTCAAACAAATGCTCTTACTCCACTCTTGGAGCTGGCTGGGAAAAAAAAAACTCTTAGAGGAGTGTCGCTGTGGGGAGAACAGAGCCCCAATTACATGTGATGAATGGTTTGCAGGGCACTCATAAGGCTCTCCCAGGATGACACTGACACACAGTATCTAATCATAACTTGTGAAATCATAACGTGGATGACGCCAGCATGTTGAAAAGTGCCATCATTTGTGATTTCAGTGGCCAAGAAGGTAGAAGGTCTTAGCCATTACTGGTGTAACATTTTGTCATTTGAGGCGCATTGTGTATTTTGGGGAAATGTGATTTAAAGTTTATATAGTTTACATAATTGTTAAAGAGTATTATGAGCAAGTGCTAGGGTAGATATGTTGACCATATTAAAGTGTCTCTTTTACTCCTCACTCTGAATCAATTTACAGCTATATATTAGCAAGCTTATAACTGCATTGTCAGCTGGTGCTGTTAGCTACGTAGAACCTTTGCCTGATAGTTACTACGTGTAACTATTTAGTAAAAACGAATTCCTCAGTAAGAACTAATTTCTTTGGTGGCACCTATCTAAATTAACTAACTTAATTAACTCCATTAATAATGATTTGTTTATAGAATGCTTTATTTGCATGATAATTATGCTAAGTTTGAATTTAAGAAAAGCTGGTCAAGCTGGCTCCAAATCCAATATATGTTGGTTCAGTTAATCAGAAAATCAAAAATATACACTAGACGTAAGCCGATTTCTTTCTGCCATCATGCTTTGATATTATGTTGACCAATACATTTTTTTTCATCAGAGTTTATTACATTAAGAAGTGACAACTTTATGATGCCAAGAGGCATAAAAACTTGGCCGTGTTGCTCTGAGTCATTTGGACCAGAACAAGTCAAGTGTTTCTTTCAAAGAAAAGCAGTCCAGTTACACATGAGGTTAATGCTGTCCACCAAGCTTTTTTTCTCATTTATCATTCCAGCTCTATGAATGTGTCCATCTTTCTCACTGCATCTGCCTTTCTGTCCATACGTCCACTAATCCAGCCTTTGTTATTCCATGAGGATCAAAGCAAAAAAACCTAATTTTGATTTTGTTGGTTGGCCTGTGGGTCGAAACTTTCTTCAGCATTACTCTGACAATCTACTTCACCGTCTGATTTGAGTTAATGGACAGCAGTGAACCAAATGGACAGACAACAACTTAGTCTGTGCGTGACTTACTGTGCATCTCTAGCACTTATAGAAATGCTGTTAGGATAGTAGAATTGCATAACTGCATATGCTGTAGCTCACCAATGTGTTTTATTAGTTTGTTAACAAAAATGGAGGTCTACTGCATACTAGGGTGTGAACTATATCAGGCTTTTGCAGTCAGGAAATAACTGTAATAGGGATTTATTCATTGTTGGTTAGCTACAGTTCTATCCTGAACCCTGTGTAGGCTTTTCAGGTTCTTCGGAGGTAAATCTCATGAGGAAAGAACAAGATGTGGTTGTTAGTACAGTCCCGGTGTGTACCTCGGCAACTGTAAAGTTTTATTACAGTGAAAGCCATTGATGTATACCACAGAGGTCAGCTGTTCCACTGATCCATAAGGCAGATGTCCCATTTCTTTGCCTGACACGTTTCCATACGTTTAGGTTTCTTCCGCGTGGCGTGTGATCGACTCCAAAGCTGAAATGTGTCTTCAGATGCCCCCATTACTGTTGGCACTGAGAGAAATGGAGGCAATCTCACATTGGCTCTGAGCTGGTACAGTGATCAATGTACCTGGTGCAGGCCAATGTCGCAGGCCAACACATGACTCAAAAAGGAGCCTAGGCTCTCTCCCCGGGTACCCCCTGACTGAAAATGTATTGGCATTCACTGAGTTACTGTTTCAAATTAAAATTACAATCACATTATCGAAAAAGAAAAAAAAAATCCACACCGCACATGGGCTCCTACCTTCAAACAGACAAAACTTATGTGCGTTTTTTTTCTTATGTTGTGTAATCTTGCTGACCAAATGGAGTTCTCTCTAGTTTAATGTTACTTCATTCAAATCTTTGTGATTGACAGCTTCGACCATGCCCTCACCTGGAACAGGATGTCCTGAGTGACTGTTTGTCCATGCAGCACCTTCAGAGCTCCACCTCCTCGCAGCACCTCTACAACGGCAAAGATGGTCGTTCTCCTGGACTGGGCCAAGATATCTTCACAGGTACACAAAGGATGTCTCTGTCCTCCATCAACCTGATATTGTAACCTTAAGGAGGCATGAAGTAATCCAAGTCCTCTGCCAGCAACAAAAATATGTCTCTCTCTCAGTGCACCTTCCACGTTACATTTTCACAAAAGATGCCAGAATATGAATTAATTACTGCATGAATTCAACAATTTCAACCAGTAATACCTCTTCACCAGTTGCCCCTTGTCTTGGGTACAACGTGTCACATGACACCGGTAGTAGCACTATCCTCCATGGTTGAGCAATTCTGGCTTTGTCTCCAAATATCGATGGCCGGGGAGTATTTGCTCCAAAACAGAAGAACAGGCCAGCAAGCGAGGTCTGACTGCCAGAAATCCAGACACCTGGCAAAGCAATCACCGAGTCATTGCTGGTTATCAACAGCCATGTCAAAATTCCTGCAGATGTATTATGGTAATTTTGCACTTTCAGGCAGTAAAAATCATACTTATGGCGCCTTTGGTCAAATATAAACAAATTACACCACTATAATTTGTCTTTAATTGCTTATACACGTTTTATATCAACACTTTAGTATGTTTGTATGTAGTTATTTAAGTTTAAGCGTTACAACCTTGCACTTTTGTTTTTGTGGTTTGCATTTCATAACCATATCAGATTAACCTTAAATGAAATGACTGCAAAAACCATTAGCAACAGCCACGAATGGAAACTTTTTCTCATCACACATGGCCTTTAAACATCCACTTTTCTAACTGATGAATATGACCAACACCAAAAGTCAACACCACAATAGATTGGGAACGAGAGACATATAATAGATTATAACAATCTAAAAGACAAGAGAGATGCCCTGCAGCTTCCTCAGTTTATGGACACATCTGTCCTTGTTTTCTTCCTGTACCCCATCCAGGCTCCCCATTGCTCTCTGTTATTGTTGCTGGAACTCTGCGCACCGTTGACTGTGAACGCTCAACTTGTCTTTGAATGCCGAACGAGGCCTCTGAGTCTTGGCTTTTTACCCATGGCCTCCCTCTGTTCCTGAGTGGACGTCGCTTGCTCTCTTGTTTTAAATGGTTTAAGGCCCTGAGGAGTTTGCTCATGAGCTGATGCAAGAGCATTCAAGGGTGCAGTGTTATTCAAGGCCAGCAAAGATGTCGCAGGTTGGCTATCAGGATCTCCATTTACATGACTTTCACTTTGTTCTGGGGCCAATAGGATGCACGCAGGAGGTGGAGCGAAGTGGGGAGCCATCCCATCATTAACACTTGTGGAGCAGAAAATGACTCATGCTTCCAGTCAGAGCTGAACTTGTTTTCCTGTTCACTGGTTATGATTCTGCTCTTATTCACTTACGAGAAGCGCCTCTCTGTTTTACAGAGCGTAATTAGAGTGATCCCTGATTAACCAGGGGAAGGACTCATCATAGATTCAGTGCAGAGGTTTACACTTTCCTGCTTTTATGCTCAATGGTTGATATACATTTCTATAACTTTCTCACACAGAACCTTCCTCTTTAACTCGGCCAAAAGTCCTTCCACTACATCTCCACAACATAATCCTCCACTACCTCCTAAGGAGTGTTATCAGATCCTCTCTGTCTCCCTCTGAAAGGAACTAGCGATGAGACTGAGGAAATCACAGCCATTACTTGCTGACTGTTTTGCCGCTCTAGTAGCAGATGTTGGGGCGAAAGGGGAAAACATTTAAGGTCTGTGACTGATGATTTGAGGGTAATGAATCAAGCTTGTAACCGTTTCAGAGTGCTGTCAGATCAGGCCTTGGCATGCTTCCACTTGAGAACAGCTGGGCCTCGAAACAGCAAAACCAGGAGCATGATCTTTTCTCTTCCTTTCATCTCTTCCTGTCTTCTCCTCTCATCACTGGTTAACTGCAGCAGACAGTCAGCACACGGCTCTCCTTGTGGCTGCTGGGAAAGAAATCAGGTGATAAATGGAGCAGAAGATGGAGAGAGTAAATTTACTGTCTTGGAGGAGGAACAAGTGGAGATCAAGTTCAGTTTCTCTTGGTATCTACAACATGTAGTTCTTGACTGAACTAGTCTTTCCCTCTGGAGCACCATATTTAAATGCTGATCGAATAAAACCAACTGAAAACTATAGGGTTTGAAAGATAAGAAGCACTACAGCACATCACAGATTGAAAAAACCAAGAAGAGCAAAATTCACTAGTTTGAACTTCTCAAATGTTAAGATTTAATGCTTTTCCTGTGTTATATAATTTTAAAATGAATACCTTTGGTTTTAAATGGTTGGTCAGACAAAGCAAGCTATTTAAGATGTCATCTTTGGCTCTGGGATCTTTGGGATGGGCATATTACATTAAAAACTGAAAAATAAAAACAAATAAAATATGAATCAATAATGACAGTCATTAGTTGCAGACCTAGTTTGCAGGGCATTCTGGATAAGAAAAATGGATTCGTGTTTAATCATAGTTTGCAACTTTAAACAGCAGAAAAAGTTGGCAACGTGCAGCCGGCATCAGTAGAAAATAATGGCCCCCACAAACCGCTGCATCAACAACATGTTAATCAAATGCAATTTAAAAAAAACTCTGTGATTGAATAGTGAAAGACATATTGGACCTTTTGGAACAGTCATGAAATGATTCAGCTCTCATCTGCACATTTCCAGCAATGTGCAATACGCTTAAAAAAATCCTACTGATACGGTATGGTTTACATGCCGACGTGCAGATGCTGAAACGCATCACATATACTGTACCCAAGTTGAATATATCCCTGCATGTGCCTAGATAACCATAACCATGACAAACAAACTGGAGACTATCCAGTAACTTTATCCCCTCTTTTTAATTCCCCACTGTTCAAACACATGTAACATTTCATCTAATTATTGTGTAATAAGAACAAACAGCTTAAATGACAAACAAGTCGAATCCCTGTGCCAGCACAAACAATATAGCCTAAATTACAGACAGCACAAACACACAACATTCAGTTTCACAAAGCTCTCCAATTTGATGAAGGCTGTCAAAACAAAATCCTGTTGCCATGAAATAGCTTTTAATTAGCTCAAAGGAATAATGGAACACAGGACTCATAGGTTTATTTGGTACATTTACTGAATTAGCTTTGTTTTTCTTTAAGGCCTGTACACTGGCTCGAGCACCCCCCATCATAGTGCATCTTTGGAGCTCCTCTCCCCAAACCCCAACCCCGTCTCCACCACTGACCTGCCCTCCCGACAACACCGACTTGACCGGGACCTCGGCAGCCCTCATCACCTGTCCCCTCTGACTGCCATTGACGGCGCGAGAGATGGGTGAGTCCTTCAAGGATGTGTAACATGGATGTATTCAGATGTGTCATACTCTCTCCAGAGCTCTGTTACTGGTAAGGGTGGGAAAATTATAAATGTGCCAGCAGGGCAGTAAAAATAAACATTAAATCTGGTAAATTTCCTGATTAGAGGATGGAAAATTCTACGAACAGTTATGTAAGGCTTTGTCACAGTCCTGTGACCAGAACTTCTTCTAAATGGCCATAAATTCAGATAAGTAAAGTACAGTCATGAAATATCACACCCTGGTGAGGTAAAATTTTTCTAGCTGGAGTTACTAAAAAATTCAGAGGGTGAACCGTGAAAGACTTTTTTCCACATATACTGCTACATATAGCAATGTATACAGTGCATTCAGACAGTATTCAGACCCCTTCACTATTTGCTGAAATAAAGAAATACATTTTCTCCCTCATCAATCTCCAACTAATTCCCCGATAATGACAGAGAGAAAACAGATTTTTAAACATCCGTGCAAATTTATTAAAAACGAAAAGCTGAATTATATCACATTGCATAAGTGTTCAAACCCTTTTACTCAGCACATAGTTGAAGCACCTTTGGCAGTGATATAAGCCTTGAGTCTTCTTGGATGTGACAAAAAACATTGCTCTGTCAGGTTGGATGTAGACTGTCGGTAGACGGCCATTTTCAGGTCTCTCCTGATGTATGATTGGGTTCAAGTCAGGGCTCTGGCTCATTTCAAAGAAGATCAAGAAAATGGGAGGCACCTGACCTAAATTTCAATTTGAGGGGACCTACAGAGAACAAGAAGACCCAAGGCTGTTATCACTGCCAAAGGTGTTTCAACCAAGTACCGAGTAAAGGCTCTGAATACTTATGTCAGTGTGATATTTCAGATTTTCTTTTTTTTTTTTTTTTTTTAATATTTGTATACACTTCTAAAATTCAGTTTTCTCTTCGTCATCATGGGGTACTTGCAGATTGATGAGGGAAAAAAAATAATTTAAACAGTTTCAGCACAAGGCTGTGAAAATAAAATGTGGAAAAAGTGAAGGGGTCTGAATATGTCACTGATGCACTATATGTATCATCAAAAACACCCAAAGGTCAAAAACTTAGCAAAGCACAATCTTTTTTCCTCTACTAAGCATCACCCTGATATTATCATTATGATCACACATATCACCCTTTGTTTCCATTGTTTTTCACCTATTTATTATTCTGAATCCAGGACTAACCACAGGGCGAACCCCCTTAGCTCATGTTAGGTTAAACCTCTTGGTCCTGCTGACAAACCCATTTGGCTGTCTTACTGGAAACAAACTCAACTCCACAACCTCTAAGACATGCCTCATGGGAAGAGGGGCTGTGCTGGTCACCACAGGGTCAATGTGACACATCACCAGCTCTATTTCTGGCACTGAAATCAGTGTTCATAAGGTCTCCCTTCTCTACTGGATACGACAGCATTAGCACAATGACCAAACCACTTGGATGGACATGATTCGCGATTTAATGAGAGTAAACTGTCAAAGCAGATTGATAGTATCATCCTCTGGTGTTTGTGTTGTGAGTTGTTTTACCCACAAAGGACACGAATCAACAGCCTTCTTCGGACAAGAGAAAGCATTACCATACTATTCATACTGTAAAAATCTACTTTAGGTACTCGTGTTGTATAGACAATCAGATACTGCTTTAGACAGTTGAGCTGGTGATGGGTCAAACAACAATGAACTGTATCAAATTAAACTATCTCAAAAGATGATGCATCTTACAGATAATTGTGAAAATAAGTACATCTGGGGATACTTTTAAAGAGAAAGCAATAAAACTGAGAATGATTTAGTAATATTTAGTAAGTGTACCAGTATTGCTACATCTTTGGCGAAGGAGAAAGTGTGTTTCACTTCAGTTGACTGTGACAAAAATACATTAATTAACTCATTTTTACAAAGCTGCCTCTTACGTTAGATATGACAGTCCAAAAGAGCGCAAAGAAAACCTGCAGCTCGTAGAGGTCCAGCTGCCTTGCTCGGGAACACTTCGGCAGGGATGGACAGCTCTTTTCAAGCATCTGTGTTGTTCCTCCTGTGTGTGTGTGTGCGTGAGAGGCACAGCATGTTTCCTATTAGTGCTGATGATTTCCCCAGAGAGCAGAGTTACAGAGCCCGAGTGTCGTCAGGAGGCACAGTGTGTACTGTACTAAACAATGTGCCGAAAACCAGGGAGGTAGTGAAGGAAAACAGTCTTTTACAGTTTAATAACATTGAGAAAGAGTGGATGGAATCAAGCATCATAAACCCTGTGTTACAAAAGTGATCATGTTACATAAACATGCTTTCTTTTAACTCAGTGGTGCGCTCTTAGGGTGTCTATGTGTGTATATACACTTTTATGGGAGTATATACAACATAGAAGCATGACACAATGAGGTCTGATGGCTTTTTTTACTCTTAAGAGCCATGCATGCGTTTGTACTCATGTGTGTCTTAGTGTGCGGGAGTGTGTGTGAGTGAGAGGAGTTTACATATAGTAATCCAGGAAACACACATGATTGCATGTGATTAGGGTGTGAGGCACAGCAGACCGGTCGACTTCCAGCACAAACAGTGCAGCGGGCCGGCGCGGTTAAAACCGTGTGGATGTAAACCTCCGTGCGCCGCTCAGAGACGTCAGGCCGGCCTGGAAGCATCTGGAAGGCGACATGTTGTTTCAAGCCTTGAAAGCAGGAGAACGCTGTTGAAATTACCTCGCGGTTTCAGTGCCTCTTTCTCAGCAGCATGCACAATTAAGTGCATGGAGAAAGAAATGGAAAGTGAAAAGGACCTGAGTCGGGGATACTGGAACAGCGGTTGACAGGCAGGGGGACATATTGGTCTTTGATGAGGAACATCTGAACGTTTTGTATGTGCGCGTGTGTGTGTGTGCGTGTGTTTGTGTGTATGTGGGTGAGAATCCCCTTTCCTCCTTACATATGTAACCTAAGTGCCCGTCTTCCCGGATGAGCAATCTCCCTTGTTTATGCATATCTCTGCTTCGCCACCTTAAGCTCGGTCCTGCTTATGACATGATGACAACAACACATTAAACCTGCAGCAATTTCAAATATACAGATTTCATTAAACCAAGATGTTTGACCCAAAAGCGCTCATGAATGCACACCCACACACACACAAACACACACACACGTATACTGTAATGTTCTATCCGTTCATCACACAGTATGGACAGAGGGTGGGGTGAGGAGTCAAAAAGCAAGTTGTGGCTGGACCTACAACTAACCGGGCATAAAACGTCTACTTACATTTGCCTGAAGATGGAGCATTTGATTTACATGTTTAAAGCCTTGAGTATACAGGGTGCTGCCAAAGTCAATATCAGTGCCGCACTTGTTTTTCCCAAACGGTTTAGCAGGACATTAAACATTTTGACAAAATTATCAAACTAACCTGCCTCTAGTGTGGTAGCCTCTGACCTCATAGCTAAATGTGTTTACTCTGGCTCAAATGGGCCATTTAGACTCCTTTTACTTAAATACCAGTGTCATTTTTCTGAGGCTAATATTAAAATATGCCAGATGAAATACACTTGGTGATCGGTGTGGTACCAGTGTGAATGTGTGTATGAGAGCGTGTGTAGGGCCTCTCTCATGGAAATGGCTGTTCCACTATGGTGGCCTGTGCTCACAGAGAGATGGGTGGTAAATGTTGTCATTCAGTGCTTCGGCCATATGTGGTTATATAATTGCAGATGGAAGACTCTACTTTCTTAACCTGAGTATTGATATTAGAGCCCCTCTGCAAATATTATACTGAGTGGGTTTGATACCGTGGCAGTGATTGACACAGGCTAATTGAATTAGAGTGGCAGCAGAGACGGCACAGACCTACATTAAGAGTCCCTTTCCTGAAGGGGGACGTTCACGGCTCGTAACTCTACACTGTCTGTCCTCCAGCCATTATCATTCTCCAGTGATGCGGAAAAGAGTGTCAGTCTCACAACCCAAACAAAAACATTTTTGAGGTGGTCGCTCATGGCGGCATTTGGACAGTTTGCGGTCCTCGGTTAATAATGTGCAGTCTTCAATTAACCCGTCTACACAAACAGTTAACTCAAAGGAAAAAATTCAGATGATTTACTGTCTAAATTCCTCCAGGAACGATGGTGATTAAGGATGGATCCTTTGTGTTTGGGGCAGTTATCTTTCTAGGCCTAACAGAGAGCTTTAAGGGCCCCAAAAATATCCTGAGCCCTGGCTGTGCTCTTCACACTGGGGCCTGCGGGCCTGGCTTAGCTTTAGCCTAGCTTTAGCCAGGATGCCGTAGTCTGTCTCTCAAGCACAGCTTTAGCGTGCTAACCAGAACCAGAAGCGTTCCCACCGATCTGCGCCAAAGAAGCCCCTGTCATCCATCAGCAGGGCTTACAGGAGGGGGAGATGGGAGGGCAGGCAGAGGGTGTTTGTGGAGAATGTAGGGTCTGTGGAGGACGGGGTCTGATCCCTGCTCCCTAGTGGGACAGTTACCTGCGGGTGAAGGAAGACGAATGAGGAGCAGTGCAGGACTGCTCATGAATCTTCGGGTTTCTTTCCATCCCATCATGCCTCCATAAAGAAAGCCAAGACTGCAATGGCAGCTTCTCTTTAACATACCGAGCCGTAACGCCTCTGGACAATAGTTGCACTCCAGTAGTGATGTCCATTCTCCCATACCTGAGTACAGGTCCTTTTGTCTGGACTCGCGTGGCCTTAGAGCAGCATTAGACATTCCAGGTTGTAAAGTCCTTTTCATCTTCCTGTTGTAGCATTTGTAAGGCTGGAGTTTAGCTGGGAATTTCGGAGCTGACCGAATATCATTCCCAGAATGACATCAACTTTCCCATATTACTCACAGAAAAAAAAAATCACTGAGCCACTCAAGTCGAAGTCGCTTAGCTGGTGTCCTCACTAGGGTGAGCAGAGGGCGCGGTCTCATAAACTATTTAGCTCTTTGAAGAAAAAGAAAATCCCATTAACATCTCTTTCAAACACCATCTTATGACAATATAGACCACGGTTTACATCATTCTGTAATGGTGGTGACTGATTTACATATTCTCCCAAACCTCTCTCTGTATTTATAAAATGTAGTCCATCAACCCGATAACCTCACCTTAAAACCCCCCCCTTAAAAGATGCCACCTTCAGGAATCAGCAGGTTAATGGTCAAATCAATCTAATTGCAAAAGGGGCAGAGGGAGTGGGTGGGCCGGCTGGAAAAAAAAGTAGAGTAGAGCAGGATGGTCAGCGAAGATAAATATCTGAGGAGAGATTAACGTGGCATATGAAAGATTCCCCTCATACCTCAAGCTTGAGTAGCGAGCTAGGGACTAGTGAGAGCAGGGCCAGGGGCAGCTGGCAGTGATTAGCTTATGATTCACTTTAGCTGCACATAGAGGCAGCTCGTAAAAATATGAACAGTATAACTGTTTCCTGAGTTTGTGCTGACAGCAGCTCCCAGGGGAATGCTGATCTCTGCAGGAACACATGGCCACGCACTGGGCCCGTGCCAACCCATGGATTAGCCACGTTAAATAACAGCTAACTTCTTCAGAGCTGGACTAATACGAGGTGGCACAAAAGCTTCCTCGGTTTTGTCAAGGTAGACACGGAGGTCAAGTGTTGTCCAGATACAGTTAAGTACTTAAATCTGATACCTACATCAACATTTTCACAATTACAAGAAAAGTCTCAGAGTGAACAATTTTCCAATCTGCTGTTATTTCCAAAGGCATCGGCCCTATCACCTAAGTTTTAAGTTGTTATGATTGGCTTGTCCTTCAGACCTTGGAATTTGGAAAGTCCCTCTTTTTTTGTTTGTGACATAGTTATTTGCAATGGTGGAGCAAGTGTTCAGATCTTTTACCTAAGCGAGTTTCAATAGCACATAATAACAATACTCCATTACAAGTAAAAGTCCTATGTTCATAATTTTAATTGAGTAAAAGTACATAAGTACATAACTGTTAGCTGTAAAATGAACTACAGGTATCAAAGGTATTAGGAGAAGTTGTAGCTGGTCAATGTGCAACTTCTTCTAAGTACTTAATATACTGTGGAGTAGTTTGTTCTATAGAAAAACACCATATTTTATTGGCTGATCATTTGTATTGCAGGTAAAATCTGCAATGTAACCAATAGGTATAGTTGTCAAATTAATGTAGTGGAGTAAAAGTAAAATTTTCCCTCTGAGATATAGGAGAGTGGAAGGAGAAAGGTGAAACACCCAAGTAGACTAAAAGTAGGTACAATTACTTACTTAATTTCCTCCACTGGCTGTTTTTATGATGGAAATCCTAAATTACTGACAAAACATAATCATATGTACATTGTTTCAAGGCCTCACTCTCCATCTAATTTCATGGGATCAATTCAGTTCGACACAGGCAAACAGAATGAAGATGTACAGGAGCAAGAGCATTAACCCGTCGTATAGTTGCAATAAAGAGTGTGTTGCATGGTATATTTTCTCATTAAGTTTTATGATGATCTCCATCGATGAAGGCACAAACATTGGGAGCCTGAAGCTGTTTCCTATAGGTAAATAAATGTTAAATCAATTTAGCATTGGCAGGGAAACTTGCAGCGTTTCGCACTTTCCGTTTGACATTGTCCACCATCTGCCTTCACTGGCCGCTCTCTGCCAAATGCCATGCACATAGCCACTGCCAGCTACTGAGTGCTGGGTGGGACGTCCCTCATGCATGGAGCAGTAGGTCATATAGTAGGCTCCAGCCAGGCCAGCAATGAGCAGTCATCTGAGGGCTCAGCCGCCTCCAGCAACACTCTGTCATCACATTCATATAGCGCTTAGTGCAAACCATATGCTTCCACATAGTAACACAGCAGCAGTTTATGTGTTGGCATTCCTGATATGCAGTCATGAGAGGATACTAAGTAGCTGCTGAATATTTGGAGGGGAGGTGATCAGCCAGCTCTGTTTTTAGACGCCGGTCTGTTGGCTATCAGTCCAGATTTTTATAATTATTTTTTTTTAAACCAGATTGCTTTTTCCCAAACTTAATGTCAAATGTGCACCATTAAGTCGTTAAAGTGTTGGTCATTTTGAGTTTCTTGTTAAATTTCACGTTTAACATTTAAGTGTCTGAATAAAAACCAGACATGGTTCTTACTTCTGGGTAGATTTATCACTATGATCTTGATAAGGCAGAAAAAAACAAATTAAATATCTCTATTAAATATCTCTAACCTGTGCTGCTGTAAATTAAGGATGTAGTTTGATATTTTTGTTTTTGTTTTTGTTCTTTTGCTGAAATTCTGATGAGACCATTGATACCACACTCCATGTTCAATATGAAAGAGAAACCAGTTAGCTTAGCTTAGCGCAAAGTCTGGAAAAAATAGGGAAACAGTGAAACTGCTCAGTGCAAAGGAAAAAAAAATCTAAACATCACTGATTAATACACTTTATCTCCACACCACCTGGCAATTTTACATTTTGTGTTTTGTATTGAATAAATCAGTGGATTTATAACTTTTTTTTTTAACCATCATACAGAGCCAGGCTCACTGTTTCCTTCATTGAGTCTTTGTGCTAAATTAAACTGGCTTTAGCTTCACATTGGTTGTGCAGGCAGGAGAGTGGTAACAATTTTCTCATTCAAATGTTGGCAAAAAATGGAATAGGAGTATCCCTAAAAAGTCAAACTATTGCTTCACAGTAATTAAATTCAGACTTTTGCCGTGTTATAAGTGTTGATAGAAATGTTACTCAGTGTGACCTAGTAAGAGTGCAGTTGTGACTTTTACATAAATGTGACATATTACAACCTGAGACAGACACATAAAACTGCCATTACATGTTCATTCATGAGGCATATCAGAGAGAGGTTCTACATTTTTGCTTAGGTTTCTCCAACTTTGATTTTGAGTTGGAATTATCCTTATAATGATAATTATCAGTGATACCAGGATATAATTCTAAAAATATTTAGAATTCCATCCATGTGCACAATGTACAGCAATGAAAAAATTAAAAATAACTCAACAACCACCATGACAGCAGCATACGTTTCAAGTTAGATGATATGATGTTATGCAGAACAAGTCAACAGATGCTGCTGAAAGCTTCTGCACAAGCTCAACAAAGAATGCTGTACATTTTGTTCAGCAGTTTTTGAGGTTCAACCAGTTTAACACTAAGAGGCAAAATTACAATCAGCTGGTATGAAAGCTAACAGTGAGACTGAGACTGAAGATATATCAACTGTATGCTCTACTTAAATATTACTCTGGCAGAGTACAGTGCGAAGGTACAGTGTTGTCAAGTTGAAGATTATGTCCCTAAATGTGATTTGTCACCGCTGTATCAGATGAAATGTGTCCCTTGACATGAACAAACCTTTATTTAAGTGAGCAATGGCCACAAAAGTAAGCCAATGTGGAAACCTCGGCTGTTCTCCAGGCTTCTCGAGTCCACAAAGTCACAAACATGTAATCTTCATATTCCATCTCTCAGACGTCATGAATGTAAACACGATTGTGCTTTCTTCTCTCTAGGCCACAAAGCCCCGAGTTACTGCAATGGTGGGCGGTGTGTGTGTGTGTGTTTGAGAGTTGGGGGGGGGTGGTTTCACTTGAATGCACACTCTGCTGTTTGTTGACTTAAGATCATAATATGTGGTAGGAGGACGATTATGTGTGGGGAGCCCAAGTTTCCACACGCCCGGACTGTTTCTTCTTCTGTGTGTTTAGCATCACTAAGTGCCCTGCTGGGTTTGTCCGATCATGTGGTTTAGCAGGCCGGCGCACAGCTCAAGCTTTGACTGGGATGTCACAATGCATGAAGTATTTTCCTAAAATATTACTGAGACTGTCATGAAAGGAGTATTGATTGACTGAGAACTCTGTGTATCTCAACCACCCTCTCTGTGTCGTCTCCAGGGTGTCGGGTCCCCTCCTGTCTCCCGGGATGAAGGGAACAGGGACGCCTCCTCCTCCTCCTCCTCATCCTCCTCCAGAGAAACAGCATGTTCACTCTAACCAAAAGCCCTACTCCCACTACCACCATCATCAGTCTGCCAGTGATGGTAAGACTGACCAAGGGACATCTATCTTAACGTAAATTATCTTCTTTCAGGAAATCTGTTTTGGAATCAATTTGAAAAACTTCATCAGGATTTCAATTTTTTCTGTGACAGGTGAATCAGCAACATGTGACCCTTCTATTACTTATGTATCATGCTTATGAGAGTGTCAGATCACTTGCATATACTGCACTCAAAATCGGAATACCCCGTGTCGTTTTTCAAATGCTTGTTGTACCAGCAGACCCACAAAAAAGGCCTCGGAGAGAGGAAGTTCACTCTTAGAGGAGCGATACTGCCCTGTGGCTCTGTCAGAGAATTTTTAGGACAGAGAGATTAGAGTCATAGAAACAGAGTGAGGAAAACCACATGCCGGAAGCCTTTTCCCTGTGCTGAATTAGCCAACAAAATGCTGGCTCATATATTCAGCTGTCTCTCAGCGCCCTAACATGGCAGGCTCAGCTGTCACTCCTGAGCCTTTTTCCTAATGCCTTAAACACTGTTTTCCCTGTAAAGATCTACACATGGACGTCTCTCTAACCGCGCTGTGGTCGGGGAGTTGCGTAAAAGCGCTCCAGCAAAGGCTGCTTTCACATTATCATGACTCCTGCGGTCGATTCTGAGTACAAACTGAGACGATGGGGACAAATGTTTCATACTATGGGGCTGGCAGAGTTAGCACGAGCACAAATATAGCATTGTCATAATTTCAGGTCCACATTAAGCTTCAGCTGGATGAAGCGAACGCTTACTGACCTTAGAAACAATCACCCATAGATGCTGGTGGCAGTTGATCAAGTCTGGCTTCTATTTTTCTCCTCTCTCTCTCTCTCTCTCTCGTCCCTCGTCTCTCCTCTCTACTCTTCAACATTCTCCCTCATTTCCTAGAATACCAAGGCAGCTTTCAGAGCTGCTTCCATTTTGGAGACTCCTACAGAATGGAGCAGACAGTCGGTGGTGTCCACGTCCCAGGAGATTCTCACGCCTACACTTCCCATCAGCACAATGGCTTCCACATGTCGACTAGCAACACTGGCCCTGCAGGTGAGGATGTTTTACCTTGGGCCTATATGCTAGAATCATAAATATCCTAAAAGATAATCCGAATTATTTTATCAACATGTTAAACAGCTGCACTTATCATGTCTATTCTAGGCTTCAGCTTGACCCAGGAGCTGCAAGGAAACGCAGGGTGCCAGTTCTCTTCAAGCCCAGAGGAGAGCATTTTCTTCCAGGTGGGCAGCTTCGACCGCAGCCTGAGCCACATGTCCTCCGTCTACACCGAGACATAGAGCAGTACTGGAGCAGGGCAAGCTTCACCACACCCACTTCACCACTCTGCAGTCCAACTCCTTCCACATGCATCTTGTCACACTCCGATCGCTTTTTCTCTAGTTCCTGTTTTCCTTTTTTTTTCAGCAATGGAATATAAGTCATACAGTAAAATCAAAATCATTTATAGGTTCGTCTAACATACTTAGGTGTAAGAGGAAGAGAAACCAGCAAGACAAAACAGACAAAAAAAGTTCTGTTAAGACAACTTATCTTAACCTATGTGAATGGTCAAAATACAAATTACACACGCCTAATAGTTTTGTAAGTAGGTTAGAATCCCAACCTTTATGGCTTTTGACCCCCACAACAAAAATGTTTTGTCACAAATAAGGACAAAAAATGATTTTTCTTTTTTTCAGATGTAAAATTATCCAGTTAATCATAAGAAAGTAAGCAAAGTTTTGACAAAAGTCTGACAAAATAAGCAATTTCAGCTTTCTGATTCTGTTACATTGACGCTCCACTGAGGAGCAGTACTCAGCATGTAAAAGACATGTAAAGAGTCTTCTGTGGCTGTGAGGAACGTTTTCTGAAATCTGACAAAATAACCCCAATGATATCATAGTGATGTCATCAGGGTTATTTGGGATTGGGTTTGAGACAGATTTATAAAATAGCCTCTGCTATGAACTTGGGATCTGTAGTTTTAAATACGTGGGCATTTTCCCTGCAGAGAGGGTCCCTAAGACAGTGCAGTATGAGAAATGTAGGATCCGATATTTTTGAAACTTGGCCCGTACAAGAGACTTAAAGTCTAGATACCTAAACCCTTCCCTGGATTGATTTAGTCTATTCTGTTTATTAATCTGTCTCTTGCGAGTCCCACAATGTAATGAAAGTACAATGCTAAGATCACCAGGAGGTACCTTTAATCATTCTGTGACCTTTCAGATTCCCTTTGTGATCCCATGTTGGGGTCAGATGCCCAGGTTGGGAAATGCTGGATTAGAAAGATTTTAAGTATGCAAGAGGCAAGACATAAAAAAACAAACAAGAAAAACACACTATTTGATCTGCTTCTGGCTGATAAATCTTTACTTATTTTAAATGAAAGAATGACACAGGTGAAGAATTATGACTTTTGAAAACATCTTCCAATCAATGTCCATAAGCAACATAAACTTGTTGTATGTATTGGCCAAGAACTCCTGAATGGACATTAAGTGAAATGTCCTCTCCCTCGTCTCATGTTTTTTCCCTTTCTCTAATCTACATCTTTCAATCTATTTTAGACTGAAGTGTAGAAAAGATTATATCATTTTGCCGTGTTGTTTTAGCAGTGGAAAAAAAAGTTTGCCTGTCTGGATTTTGTTGTTAAGTGTTTTTTTTTTTGGTTGGTTTTTTTTTTTTGCTTTTTTGATTTATTTCCTGAGGAGGGTTTGGGCTCATTAATTATTCAATAATGCAGAGAAACCAACCTACTTTATTATTATATGTATAAAATGTACAGTTTGTTTACAACAATGATTGAATGTTTGTCATTTCTCAACTAAAGAAATAAATAATTGAATGATCACTCAAGGCTCTTTTTAAAAAAAAAAAAAAAATTAATAATGCATGA
Organism: Istiophorus platypterus; assembly: GCA_016859345.1. Classification (NCBI taxonomy): domain Eukaryota; kingdom Metazoa; phylum Chordata; class Actinopteri; order Istiophoriformes; family Istiophoridae; genus Istiophorus; species Istiophorus platypterus. Next base: position 11,401,380 of record CM029123.1, on the reverse strand, counting down.
GGTTTTAAATGGTTAACAATAGTTGTAAGAGTCTGTAAAAATGTTCAGTTTTGACTGTAGAGTGTAACAGACAGTTGAGGATCATGAGAAAAACCCTCACCTTGTGGTCATGTTGTGCACTCTAGTGGACACTGGTGAGTACTGCAGACATGGAACACTACTCACTGTACAAAAAGCTTTCACATCAGCCAGCCAGCCCCACAAATTAAAGCCTCATTGTGTCTGAATGTGGGGGACGTCCTCACCACTGCCTCTTATTTCTGTTTCTTCTTGTTGAGGTAGCTCTGGTAATAGAAGTTACTGAAGAGGATAATGAGGGTGACGCAGTAACCAAACACCACCATGTTCATGGTGTCGGGGAAGTCGCACTCTGTGAACAGGTTGTAGCCCGTGTGCAGGAGGAACATGAAAAACTGCAGCTGTAGAGGGAGCAGAAAAGTTCAAATGAGTTCGACCTACTTTCTTAACGCATATGCATAATGCCTTTCACACGGAGCAGGAGCCACTCACCAGCTGCAGGGACGTGATGTATCGTTTCCACCACAGGTACTTCTGCATGTGAGGGCCAATCGCGGCCAGGCCATAGTAAGAGTACATCACTATGTGAACAAAGGTATTGACCAGGCCGATGAAGAACGCTGCAGGATGTGGTAGGAAAAGAGCAATGCAAAAACATCGAGGATGGATTTAAAAAAACATCAGTTAACTACATCTTTTTGTCATCATTTATGTCAAACAAATGCATTAACAAATGCAATAGTGACTGAATCATAGATAGTTTGAATTACTTTATATACTGTTGTGTACATAAATCTATAATAATGCATCGTAGTTTATAAGATGTCCGTATGATTTGTACAAACCGTCTTTGTCAGCACAATAACTAGTAACTGCTGCCATCGAGTAAAAAGTACAATATTTCCCTCTGAAATGAGGCACTGTGAGAATCACAAATACTGAGGTCTAGTACCTCAAAAGTGTATTAAAGCACAGTACATGAATAAATGTCCCTTGTTGATTTTTACTACTGAAAATTTCTACTTGGAAGAATATCCGTTTTAATGAGAAGCAGCAGACAGACACCGTGTATCACTGAAAGAATAAGACACTGACGTTGCCAAGTTATTTTGTTGATTTTACAGTTTGGTTTTACTGCATTTCAGTCACATTATACAACGCGATTAAACATTTGTTATTTTCATAATAAATTAAACCAGAATTTGGTTACCGAGATGATGGAGTATATGATTTCATGGAAGGTGGAATATGAAATATTTTCTCTTCCACAATTACATTTTTTTTTTCTACTTTTGGTAAACCTTTTTAAACCAACATAAATTTGATTTCATTTTTTTTAAAAAAAGCTAAAGTAATATATTCTCGCTGCAGTATGTAGCAAAAGTTGCTAAAACAGGAGGAAATGGAGTATCTGTTCGGGACTATTTTTAGCTGAGGATTAATACACTTTTCCGGCGAGTATTTACAGCTGCAGGGTGGTGAATGTATAAACTAAAAAATAAACTACAGGGCCTTGGTTTATCGTAATGAAGGAAAAATGTCACCCAGAGCAAACTTGGGGATCACTGATGTGTGTGTGTTTTTAATAGTTTTTAAGAACAATGGAGCTCTGTCGTACCGAGGAATAAGCTCCATAATGCTCTGGCTTCAGATAAAATACTTGTAAAGACGATTGACCAACTGATGTTGTTTTTTAGTGTTTTCATTGGCTTTGTTGTAAATAAGAAAAAAAACAGTATCACCAGACTTTAAATACATCAGTATCATTAGATCACTTAGTTTAAATTACTAAAACAGCTGACTTACACTGTCCTCCGGCCACATACTTGACTCCCGCCCACCAGTTGAAGATCATAGTGCCATGGTGGTAGACATGAAGGAAAGTAAGCTGACTGTTCTTCTTCCTCAGGATGAAGAAGAGCTGCCCATAGAGAGAGGGGCAATGTTACAACTCCATATTCTCACACGTCTGACCGCATTTTGCTGATACTGAAATTTTTTAACTAATATTTACAGTGTCACTGAGCTCTATGATCTTGGAGAAGAAAAACCACCAGCAGACTCTGGCCATCTGAAGGGAAAAAACAATGGAGAATGGCAGGTTTTACGTATAATTATCAATTCAATTAAAGGTAACTATGTTTTACCTCTCAATCTACGCTGTCAGCTGTGTGGTAAGGTAATTTTATTGTGACTTATGATCCAAATGTAGCTTGTGACGGACATTTCTGTATGAATCCAACAAAGTGACTGAATATAGCAAGTGACAAACATGCTTACCCTCAGTGCCAGAGGGCTGGTGCTGTAATCTACAGGCTGACAGAGGTAGCTGTAGTTTGAGAGCCAAGAAGTGACCAGGAACTACAAATGTTAAAAAAAATCATTATAACCAATACAACCGCATCCGTCAGCTAAAAGACAATATAAAAAAAGTCCTATTTTTATGCTCCTGATTGATTTGGTTTCTCTGTTCAAACTATGACAAAAAATAGCAAAACACACACCTCATAGCACATGTAGGCAGACAGGCCGACCATGGCGAAGTTGTAAACAATGAGAACGACCCTGAGGTCAACAGGCTCCCTGTGTTTCATCAGACGAGGGCCGGCCCAGACCACACAGAGGTAAACCAGGAAGATGAGTGACACCGGGACAGGGGAGTAGACCAGCAGCCACTGGTCCACCCTCTTGTCTGGAACATAGCAGAGATCTGTGCCAGGGACTTTTAAGCTTTATTCATGTATTAATATAAATAAGGTTCGGGACACATCTGTAGCTGGACTTCAAAGTTTTTTAGGAGTTATTTTCATCAAAGCCAAAATTTCGTATTTGCTTTTGTCTGCAGAGGAAATGCCAGGTTTTTTTTAATGGTTTGTCTTGTTCCAGTTCAGCTGAGACGACCTGTTTTATGTGCAATTTTGTAAATGTTAACCCAATTCAGTTTTATAAAGTTGGAAATAAATATTCAAAAAGAAATGCTGAGTGCATGAATACAGCTTTCCTGTAAAAAGTAAGTCTAGTATAGCCACTGCAAAGAAGACTGCAACCTAATAATGGAATTTAAAACGTGGAAATGGTGGTGGCAAACCATGGGACAAGCCACAAAGCAGTCATTGTGAAGACAAGCTGACGAGCACATCTGCAGCTCCCAGCTCTCGCACACTAAACACACACGCACTAAACACACACGCACTAAACACACACAAGCACACATAACACACACAAGCACAAGCACAAGCACACGCGCCCACACACACACACACGCGTGCGCAGAGGCTTGTGCCTTTGGACTGGGAGTCTACAAGAGCCAGAACACATGAGTTTGCTGGAACAAAAATGAGGCAAAACGAAGAACAAAAATGTAGGAAAAATGAACAATCATCACACCTCCATTGTCCACTATCCTCTCGTGCATAGACAGGACACTTTGCCACGCAGAGGTCATCTGAAAACGCAGAGGAATGCAATGAACGACAGAGGGAAAAAACACGACAATCTCAAGCATTTAAGGGCGAAACTTCAGTCAGAGGTGCGAACCTTGCAGACGGTTTCTCAGGGGGAAAGTTCGGCGACAACTCGGCAGGACCTTTACGCACTCCGCTGCCGCTCGGTGAACAATTACCGGTGGAGTTGAACCCGCAGCCCGCCCCCGGAGTCCGGCCCCGGAGTCCGGTCCCGATCCTTTACGCGTCCTGGAGACAGACTGGAGCGAGCGGCCGCACCCGAAACTTGTCCGCTGCGAGAGACCGAAGGTCAGACTGAGGCTCGGCGAACAACGAGGCGCCGAGCGCGGTCACGACGAGGAGCTTCTCCACCTGAGCCGGTATGAATGTGGCTTCTCCACCTGAGCCGGTATGAATGTGGCTTCTCCACCTGAGCCGGTATGAATGTGGCTTCTCCACCTGAGCCGGTATGAATGTGGCCTTTCCTGTTTCCCTTCGCATCGCTCCGCGACTGTTATCCGACGGGATCAGTGGCCGCCGGATACAGTGCAACAGGGGGCGCTATATCCTGCCGCGGTGACTTTTACTCTTTATTAATTATCATCTTCTGTCATTTTTGTATATTCTGTTGTGTCGTAGCATGTATGTTTATTATACCATTTATATATTTTTTATAAAATAAAAGAACCCTTTCTTCATTACAAGGATAAATAGTAAATATATATATATATAAATGTAACTAATTACATTTACTGCAGACGGTATAATAATAGTAATAGTAATAATAATAATAATAATAATAATAATAATAATAATAATAATAATAATAATAATTTTCAGACTGGACTATTAGTTGGACAAAACAATCATTCTGGGTAATTCTGATAAAGGGCTTTTCTCACTATTTTCTGAATCATTGAAAACCAAACTATTAATAAACGAATTAACAAAGAAGATGAAAAAAAAACAAAACATTATTCGCAGCCCTAAATAGTTTAAAATGAGTTCGACATCAACCAGGTACAACAATAAAGTACTGCTTACACATTAATGCATCAGTGAGTGCTTATATATTTATACAAATATCCTGTTTATGATCAGATTTCCCAGTTATGTGCTGCACATGTAAACACCACAACCTGGTTTCAGAATCCTGGATAAGGCCTTATCCTGGTTTGGACAAAAATTAAAAAAACAAAAAAACAAAAAAACTGGATACGCTACCTGGAGTAGATAGAACCCAGGATTCTGTGGCATGTAAACACCTTATCCAGGTTTCTGAACAGCCTCTGCTTAAAAATAAGAAGCTGAGATGTTTAGAAATCATGAAACACCTGCACAGATGATGAGAAATCCAAAAACTGCTGATTTTGCACACAGGTATATGAATAACCAAGTTTTTTCATGTTCCATGTAAACACCATATTCAGAATATGACAAAATATCTGGGATAAAATTTAAAATCCTTATCATAATGTGCGTGTTAACACACTGATAAAATCTAATAATTGTGTAACACTCACAGTGGGACATTTTTCTGCATTGAAGTCCATTTTCCTGAGGATACTCATATACTTTTATCATTTTTAATGCAGGACTTTTACCTTCTGAATATCTTCTACACCACTGAATATTATTTGACACATTTTTCTCAGTGGTAAACCTACCGCTAGTGCCAGGCCAGAGATAATCATCAGGGTTGATTGATTGTTGAGAAAACACTGAGTGTACTTTAATCCAGGACAAGGACATACTTAATATCCATGAAACAGTCCAAGGTCCTATGAGACATAACACCAGGAACCCAAACTAAGGTTTTCCTTGTTTCGAAATTCTTTAGTGTACACATAGACCCATTCCAATACCATTTTATGAACTAAGCAACAGTAGTATATAACATATCATCCCCAGCATTTAAATTTGTGTAAAAGGAGTTACTGTCAATTTCTTTGATTATTTTCTTCAGGGTTCATCTGGATTATTTTCTCATTATAATAACCTCTGAAAGCTAAAGACATAACTTATCACAAAAACTCTTGTAGAAAAAGAAATGCATGTGCTTTAATAGCTAACAAATTATGTAAATCTAAGTACATTTTTATAATACGGAAGAAACTGGAAGCTGAACAACAGGTCTTACATTCCGCCAGCTGGAAGGAAGTCTGATGTTTGTCAGGAGTCTGGATCTTAACTGTGCTGTCTCCAAATAAAAATTACAATTTATTGTGGTAATACACATGACAATTACCTTACATACAACTTGTAAAATGTGTATTCAGTCAGTCAGTTGAAAAAAAATGATGATAACCCTGTAGTAAAATTTAGGAGGTCATAGACAAAAGTCCACATAGCCATAATATAGTGATAAAAACATTATCTGCAATGATGTTATTAAAAATCTAAATAAACTTACAATGCACTACAAGTCCCTAGAGTAATATTAAATGACTGATAATTGCAATTGTTGTTTATGTTTTTCCTTTTATAACTATTTAAAACTTGATCTCTTTAAAATAATTTGATCGCATTTTGTAATTCATTCCCAGTCATGAGACCTTGGCACCTAAAGAATAATGTAATGTTGGAACAGGGGTGATCATATGCAGTGTAAGGCACAATACAGGACTTTGACACAAAGTTCCATCAAGATTCCTCTTTCACTGCCTTGAAGTAGGAGTTGAGGGAGAGCTGTCTGCCTCTGCTGTTAGCTGCTGTGCCCAGTTTGGGCTTCTTTGAGGTCTGTGGTTTCTTGTTATTCTTTATATCAGTGTTTTTTTGCTTCTTTCCATCCTAAATGAGACAAGCAGAATACGTATGTAACATCTGTTATTACCACTGGATTATAGAATAAGGTGCATTATTGTAAAGGATTATAAAATGCATAAATATACAGAGACACATGCCTTAGAGGTTTCTTCTTTCTGACTGTCCACAGAATCATGAAGCTTAACAATCTGCAGGAGAGTTGACATGTTGATCCCATGAACACATCTGGACACTCACTAAAAACTGTTAATACATCAGCTCCAAACAGCAACATGATATCAGGAAGGATTTGAACTTAAAACCACTGGAATTCTCCTCCTTTTACTTTACTTTTTATCTTCATTTATCTCATTTTTTCCCCAGGAAGTGTGTGTATACACTAGAAGAACAAACTGTATATTTGGACCAATTAGACTGCTGTTGCAAAACCATGCTTTCTGTCTGTGATAAGAACTTCTAGTGCAGCAGGTACTGCTAACCTCAGTTACAAAACGGGGATTCAACACAGACACACACAGACACACACAAGCTGTGTAAACACAACACAAACCTTTTTCAGTCCTGTGGACACAGCAGCGTCCTGCAGAGCAGATCTGGTTAGCCACTGTACATTTTCAGTCTGTGAATGTGTGTCACCGTCCATCAGACGCACACTGTGCACTACGTAAGTCTGGTGGATGTGGGAGAAGATATGAACCACCTGCAAACAGCGATCAGTGAGTGATCAGTGAGTGGGTTGTTACATGGACACAGAGAGGGTTTCTTGGCGTGTGCATGATACTATTGGTTACCTCTCCGATGTACTGGAAGAGGCTCTCAGTCACATGTCTTCCCAGTATCCTGCTGATCGCATTGCACAGCGCCCCCTTCTGTTTCATCTCAGAGTTCTCCTCCTCCAGCAGAAGACTCGGAAACTCCCACAAGCCGGCCAACAAACCTGACAATACACAGGCACGCACGTCAAACATCAATGCTAAAAAAAACAAACAAAAAAACAAAACAAACACACAAAAAAACCTGAAGCTTTATTAATTAATTTATTCATATTAACAGATTTTATTTTATGTATGAATTTATTTTGTACTTTCAGAGACATTTTTGTAAACATTGTTTTTAAACCTGTTTTTTGTATTTCAGTATTTATCATTTCTTAGACTGCAGCTCAAATGAAAATCCCTTCTAAACAAAACACTGATGGAAATGAAGTTAAAGCTGCAGAATGACTGAAAAGTGGACCTAGACTGCTATTGTGTTTCCATATACTTATACAAGAATGTGAAAACAAAATAGCAGTCTCATTATTAGGTTGTAGACTAATTAATAGTGGGAAACGCCACAGGCACTGACCTTTGTCTGGTCTCTGTGTGAGCAGGTACTCGTCCTCTCCCTCCTCCCCAGGTCTGATCACTACACAAGTCAGGGTTCGCTCCACTCGGGGCGGCTTTTTTGCCGGCTTTCTTGGGAAGTTCTGAACACCTAACTCGTCATCCCAGGGCTCTGAGGGACAAAGCAAACATGTCCCGCTGGTCGCTGAGGGAGAGGAGAAAAGTCAAAAACCATTTAATATCACGACTACGTGACGGTTTGAGAGGTCTAAAGGAGGAAAACGGAGGGAGAAGGCTTACTACAGTCTTCTATATCAGGAGGGGCTGAAGTCTTCCTCTCCAGCTTCAACTTCTTGGAGTTTTGCTCTTGTTTGATCTGCACCTGCAGATTCAGACACTGTATAAGTGCGCCATAAAAGCCTGGTCTTACTATGACCCAAGAAGTTTACTGTGTCTGATAGCACTGACTTCCTCTATGTTTACAATACAAAGCAAAACACAAATCATCACAACTTCTTATTAGCAACGGTCTGCTTTTGTGATAGTCTTTACCTTGCGGTAAGATTGACAGTGAGACTGTATGGGACAATGGCTGCACACTGGGCCTTTAGGGGTGCAGACCCGTGCTCCCAGCTCCATCATGGCCTGGTTAAAGTCCCCGGGTCTCTCTGGGTCCACCAGTGTATTGGCCAGACCCCTGATATACAACAGAGAAAAGACACATTAAAGAGTACGATCACAGAACATTTACTTCAGCAATCAATTAATCCAAAATGTATCTATTTCAAGATATTATCCCTAATTGTATTAGTAATATAGAATGTTTCTTTTCTATGATATAGTTTTAAAGCTATAAAATGCTGTTTTATATCTTTAAGGAATATTCATCAGTTTTTTGAAAGAGGGTTTCCTTGAAATATTGACATCTTGAGTGAATAAAATCTCAAAAGCTTAAAAGTAAAGCTTGGATTCATTTTAGACAACCTTAAACATACAGAATTCATCTTGTGTAGAGTAAAACCAAGCTGCCCTTGTGAAGATGATTTTAAACAGACAAACACCAGTGTTTGAGTTTATAGGCACCAAACCAATATTGCAAAATCCCAGAGGGAAAAAAGGGCAAAACCCCAGTGGCATTTATAGGTGTCACAGTATCAAAGTGAAAATTCAGTTTCATTGAAGATATTTGTTTGGAGTTTAAACTCACCAAAGTGCCTCCGTTACCACAGGACCCGTGCAGTCTGCTCCGATAGCCCTAAGGCGACACAGCACCCGAATCACATTGCCATCCACGGCTCCGGTAACCTTGGCAACAGGGATTATTACAGTCAGCAATTAAATGAGGTTCTGCACTTATCAAATGTGGCCTCAGAGTTTACTCCTGCTCCTGGAAACATGTATACATACATCTCCAGGGAAGATGTGTGTGTTTAAAGGGGTGTATGTTTGTGTGTGTTTGTGTGTGTGTGTGTGTGTGTGTGTGTGTGTGTGTGTATGTGCGTGTATGTGTGTCTGATGACCAACCTCTCCCAGTGCAATCGAGCCTATAGCTGTAGCAGTGTAGCGTCCGACACCAGGTAACTGTTTCAGCAGGCCATTGACTGTCCGAGGCAGCTGTCCCTTCAGCTCTGTCACAACCTGAAAGAAAACAGCAATACAATTAACACACAACCCCTTGTCATTGACTTTGCATTCTTCTACTTACTGCAGATAACAGGTACAACTGGTAAAATATAACCATTGCAACTACTTCACATTTTAAGAAGTGAATCACTTTATCAATTTTCACACTGGACAGCAAGTTCCCATAAAGCTGTTGGTACAATGCAGAAAAATCAAGAGGATCTCAAAGCGGCACATGCTGAAGGTACATGGCACAAAACAAGTGTTACAATGTGCAACACAGACCTTCTGAGCTCCTTCATGAAGTCTTCGTCCTCTGGAGTAGTAGCCAAGGCCTGCCCACATCTGGTTCACCTCCTACAAGTAAACAAAATCAGTTGATTCAAATGCAAAACAATAACATTTTTAAATCACCATAGTTCCATAGCTGCTTTTAGTAATCACCTCAAGTGTAGCAGCTGCAAGATCCTGCACCGTGGGCCACCGCTGCAAAATCATGAATTGAGAGTTCAAACTACAGAGAGGGCATACACATATATTCACTAATAAGTCATGAGGAATCCAGAGCGCTTAATTCCTTTAAAGACACCTGCCTTCATCCATTTGTTGTAGTAGTCTTTTACCGTGGCAACTTGAGTCTGTTGCAGCATGATTTCTGAAACCCACACTGAAAAAAATAGAAAAGACGAGAAAACCATCAGGTAAACAGTGTCAGCAGCTGTTAAAAACATCTCAAATTGCCAAGAAAACATTTTCATACCTGCATATGTCCTGATGTTGAGGTCTGGTTCTATTATAGCCTGTCAGAAAAATACAGGGAGCCAGTCAGTTGTAATCACTTCATGGTAATTGTAAGCATTGGGTCTGCAGTTCCTGATGCGTGTAAGATTAAAGGCTGGTCTATATAGCTTGTTATGAGGAACTTCACTTAAGATTTTGCAACATAAGGGCATTATAGAATTTCATCTTGAATGATTGAGATGCATTTTTTTATTCAGTAGCAATCAAACGATACACTGATGTAAGAATTTGTGCTGAAAACCAAATGAGAATGGATCATTTGGGGGGAAAAAAAAAAAAAGCTATGACACAACAAGAGAGACTTTAATAAGACTTCACATTCTGTAGGTTCAGCTGAAAAGAGTTGATATAATATTGTTTAAAAAGATAGGACATCTGTTATTTTACATTTAGATTTTCTTTTTCTATCTCTGTACAGTGACAAAATAAGAGATTAAATATATTCATGAAAAAAAGTTTTTACCAAAGTCCTCCATGGCAACTCTCTCTTCTCCTTGTCATACCAGCTCAGGAGTTGAGAGCGAAGCAGCACAACATCAGCGGGATTGGAGAAGGCATGGTACGCTGAAGAAGAGGTGGCATTCGCGCTCTGCCCTGGAAGACAAAAAATACTATTCTCACGCAGACATTTATAGCACAAGTAATAAAATATTTTTGTCAAATACCCCCCGGATGGATCAAATGTCATAAGCTGTGGGGGAGAAGTATATTAGGAGAATATTTGATTTCAGTGAGGTAAGAAAAAAAAAAGATTACAGTAACGGTGTCAATAGGACGACTTTAATGGTTTTTTTTTTTTTAATTCTTATGTCATGAATTAGTAGAATTTTTACATTTTTTTATCAATCTTATTATTTTCTTAAATTAATCTTTTCAAGACCTCAAATATTCACACAAGCCAGTACTGAAGTGCAGCATATAAATTTCCAACAACTGAGAATGACCCAAAATGGAACGATAACTTAAACATTTTTCACAATTCAGTCTTAAGAGTATAAGAAAACCGTACATTCTATAGTACTAGAGAAACCAGAATAAATACTAACTGAAAACTCCATATTGCCTTATTTTTCCATGCTTTGGTTGGCAAACTCAAAACAACCATTCTGGTTCTGAACACCAAAACATTTCAGGGTTCTGTGGATTCATTTCATGGAAAATTAACCCTCTTAAATAAGTATAGTTTGTACAGAACAAAGGAAAATGGGACTCATTTTCCACTTCAACGAAGATCTAACAGCTGGCACAAAGCGCTCTTCTCTCAGCACTGCAACTAAAGGTCCTGTGATTCAAGGCCACATTTTGTTTGATATACATAAGTTTCCTTAATTTTGGCTTTAACAAGGTATTTTTAAAACATTTTTCCTCAAACTTCAATAAAAAAAATTACTTTTGATTTTAATAAAGCTGTTATTAGAGCACAAATCTTCCTGCACATACACAACAGATCTGCCTCCTAAAAAATGAGCAAAGCTCTTTTGCCCATGTTGAACTGTGTGATTTACTACAACCCCCCCCCCTTTTTTTTACTTGTTCCAATATCTGCCATTTTGATTATATGACTGCAAAAATGATCATTTCACGCAAAATGATCATTTCACGCAGTCATTGTACAGATTCTGGTAGCCAGAGCCAGGTCTCCCTGGATTTGCTGGAATAGGAGCAAATCTGATGTAGTGCATACTTCTGTTCTGTGTAGAGTCTACAAATTTAGATTCCTTTAAGCACTACATCCCTGCAGCATAATCCATTTCTGGGGAGACAGAAGAATAAGTGTAGGTCCAGTAGCCAAGATCTTCACAAAGTTTCAATTTATATCACGAAGGGAAAAAAACAACGCATTATAGTTTTAGTTTAAAGCAACTGAGACAAAACTCATTCTTTCAGACCTTTCTTTCTGAAATGTATTACTTCCCCTCCATTTATAAACACTGCATATAAACCATTTCAACATCTTAAAAACATGTCCCTAAATTGCCATCATCCTAGTCTGCAGAGCCAAGTTATTGAAAAAATATCCTAAAGAAACTTGGAGAGAGAACATCCCAATTTATAACTGCTTTATAAGGCGAAGTTTTATTTGAAGGAAGTTGTCATAGACTTTCAGACTCTGAAGCTGGACTCTGAGAAGCGTGAAGCTCGACTTAACAGATGAATCGCAGGGTTTAGATTCTGCTGCGTAGGATGCATCCTCAGACTGTTGTGGTCATGTTTGCAGGCGGGCACCGACAGAAAAAACACGGTGCTGGCTCACATTCATGTGTGCAACCCGATTTTTCCGCCTTTTGGATGATACGTTGAGTAGAACCAACACGGAAGCTATACCTTCCTCCGTATCTGTCTTTGTCCTCTTGCGCTTTGATTTCGCCGTATCTACCATCTCCTGGGCCGCTCTTTTGCCTTTGGCCATCGCTGATCGTAACCTGCTCATGGCCACACACACACACCCCGAGCAGCGATTTATTTCGTTTCCTCTTTCGTGGGTTGATTTCGACTCCCGCCACGATCGGGGCCGGACGGAAGCGGCTCGTCCAATCCGCTGCACGGAAACAGGAGACGTCGTGAAACGTCATCTCCGGTGGGAGTGTCGAAGTGGAAGCTACTTAAAGGCTTCCCGTGGGGTTGCGCAATTATCACTGCAAGTCGATTATTGTTGATTATCGCTATTTTACTCTGGAACAGAGGATGCATTCGTTCCTTTGGAGCAAAAAAAACAAAAATACCAAAATCTCCGCATGATAGATCAAAATCGCACGCGGTTTAAGCAAAGTGATAACAATTCGGTGTAAAACTTTATTGAAACTGGGCATAGATAATAACATAATGCACTTGTCTATAAAATCACGAGAAACGATTCAAATTAATGACTTTTTCAATGATTCCTCAAATGTAAAAAGGTAGGCAGCAAAGGTTGACATTTTTCTTATTGTACTAACACAGCATTTTCAGAAAGTCTTCTAATTTTTTTAACCTGCTTCAGTCTTCATTGCAATTATTTAAGCATTCCTCTTTAAGCCTTAAGAGATCTCACCATCCAAACCTGGAATGCAAGAAAGCAAGAAAAAATATTATTCCCATATAGCACAGCTATCTAAGGGAAAACACTTGTGGCCAGCCTTAAGATATATGCATTGCAATCTTTACCTTCTGTTATCTCAACTTTGTTAGTTAGCAGGATTTCTGCTTGTGTTTCATCCAGAATCATGTAGAATGTCTCAGGTTTGTCCTGTAGAAAGAGGATGATAGGATTGGTTGGTACTGCCTTCTAGCAGCTTTCACACTGACCTTTTAACCATTGCTATCATCATTTAGGAGGTTAGTAAAAAGCTTACCACAAAGGCTGCAAACAGTGTACTGCCCATGACTCTCTGTACATGTTCCCCTATAACTGGGAATGAGCGGACAAGGTGCTATAGGCAGGGATGACAACAGGTATTCAGTTTTAGTATGTGCATCTGTATTAATACATCATGTAATATGTCTGAACATGTGTTCACATTTGCATTTGAGTGATACATCAATACATTAGAAACAGTGAACTGGGGTGTAGTAGTGAGGGGAATGGTAGAACCAGGAGTGAGGGTACCCTCCATGGGGAGGGCCATCAAAAAGCCTGGAAATGTCCTACAAACCAGATTTATGTTTTTATCTCAAATCTTAATTTCCTTTTTTTAAAAATATAATTTAGAGAGCCAATAAAGTTCTTTGGGTCACTTTTCCAAATGGGTTAATATTGGTATGTATGATCGGGTGCAGGTACATTGTCACAATCTTCTGATGTTACTGATGGTACTGAGCACTTCGGACAAGCTGAGCTCATAAAGTTATGATCGGTCAGTCAGTTTTAGACCATAGCGAGGTAAACTCCTGTGCTTTCAGTTTTAATACAGATGATACATTTTTGTGTATGTATATAAATTGTACCTTTAAGTTTCTAAAGTTTTAATATACTACTGCTATGTTGCGACAGACTGGGCTCTGAAAAAACTTCCGTCTAAGTCTGCAAACAAAACATGGTTTAAGTGAGATTTATTCTGTTGTTATTAATGCAGAAATCCTTTCTCAGTATAGGAGCCAGAGTAAGATGATTTCCCACCTTCGTCTCATCTCCCAGATAAAACTAAGACCTAAAAACTGTGACATTCTATAATATTCTTCACAGTGAAAGCTTCCCACAGGAATTACACTATGATGAGAAATGCATTTGCAGACTTACTTAATTATGTTCTAAATGCTCCGATACTTATTACCATAATAACCACTATAACATGCAAGTGTTTACATGTTGATTCGGGTGTGACAGTGGATATGTTAAAAAGGACTGAGGGCCATTGACTCCGCTTATTTACAGGGCCCAGATTTTTGTGATACACCCCTGGTAGTGACAAACCTAAAATGTTTTTATGTACAGAATCAAACATGCAGAACTCTGCCGTGCAGATTTCTGCCCTCATTGTGCTCGTGCTGTGCTCCAGGCTTTGTTCACATCCAAATCTGTGTTTTTGTACATTCTGTGGAACATTTCGGTTTATTTTATGAGACAAAAACAATGAGCTTTACTGGAACACAAATTAATGAGCTGTTTTTTTAACCATATAATAAATCTGAGCATTTGCTGATCTACAGACTTGGCATTTTATTGGAAATATGTATCATTACTAAATTTCACAGTTGCAACCCCAGTGCCTTTTTAAGTGAGACAAATAATCACTACTCAGGCTAGGTAGAAATCATCATAGTGCATAATAGAACATTTTCGGAGAGCAAATGTGTTTGTTTGTGTGTGTGTGTGTGTGTGTGTGTTCGTGTACGTAAAAATAATATGTGTGAGAAAACACACCACTTACCTCCAAGGCCAGGCTGGCTTGCTTTTGGGCATCAGTGTGTTCTCTGTTGCCCATAGCATATAGGAGATGCTGGATCACTCCAAGAGAGAAAAGCTCACGAGAAAGCTCCTGATCTTCCTCAGCCAGCAACCTTCAACACATTCAACATCATAAAAATAGATCTTTTCTGTACGACAATAACTAATACTATGACACTGCGATAATGAATGCAATTAAAATAATGCATTAAAATATAATATACTGCAATTCATTCTTGCAGAGATTTGTTTCTTTACTAAATGACCATACCGTAGAGCTTTAGCTGCAGCAGCTTGTTGCACAAACACAGGCAGAGATCCAGTCATCCTGATTATCTCAGCCTCTGTTGAGATTGTGATAACACTTTGTTAGTGTCAAAAAAGCTAGGTCAAAAAGCTATGACAATAATAAACGAGTTTGGTGGTGTCTGTTTCAGAAGTCAGGAAAAATTTAGGCAAGACACAATTAACATAACTTTGGTGGTCTCAGTAGATTAATGGAAATTCACTTCTTATTGCTGATCAGTTTAAAGGGGATACTGCATCAGTCTTTGCAAAGAAAAAAACAAAAAACCAAAACACAAACAGAATTCGAGACCAACGTGTCACCTTCTGTGATCTGATGTGGCTTTACTTCTTCTTTAGTGGGCCTCAGCAGAGCCACAAGGCCACTCAGCAGCATTGGTCTCACATCATAACACTTCAGGTCTAAGATAAGATTAATAGCTGCCAGAAAGAAGAGTGTTAGATAAGGTTAAACATTGAAGGCACAGAAAAGGTTTACCACCATGTGGTTTTAAATGTATTCTCTTCTTACCTTCATCCTGGACCACCAGTTGCAGGGATCTGAGCATATTCAGCAGAGGTTCTACAATGCTGTGATGGGCCATATTCATTTTGGACTTTGAGAGAGAATATATTTGTGATTTTTTTTAACTTTGAAACATCATATATTGGTAGGTCAACATTACAAATAACTATGAACCATCTGGCAATAGGATCACACCAGCTGAGACACCTGTCAACATGCTGATGTTGAGAGTACTCGTTACTCATTACTACATTATTTCAAGTAATCCCCCAAGTACTTGAAAAGGCCTCTGTAGTGTTTCCCTCTATAATAGATGTTACCAAAATCACATTTAGCCATGGTGACACACATACACACACTTGTAGGTTATATATTGTCAGGATCAGTTTGTGTTTTAAACGTTGGAGTAAGTGAGGACACTTTGGTAGAGTGAGGACATTTTGGCTGGTCCTCCCTTTCTCTCACACCTTTAAAAGGCTTTTTGAGGGTTAAGAGAGGGTTAAGGATAAAATCAGGTTTAGGTTAGGGTGTGGGTAAGGGTTGGGATTTAGGAATGCGTGCGTGTTTGTGTATGTGTGTGTGTTCAACTCCAATGTGAGAAGTCTGAGACATCTGTCTTTAGTCTTCTCCATTGCATTTTACAACCTGTATCACCGGATCAGATATGGAAGGAAAGCTTATGCTTAATAGAGATTTTCTTTGATATAAAAACAGCACTGGTTTGTTAAATGCCTAAAATGATTTGTGTTTTTATTCACCTGACAAGAATTCTCTTGTTTCAATATGTATTGTGAGTCTTGTCTCCCTGAGAGGCAAAGGGAGAAGCAGTGACATGTCACTATAGTGATTCAAAACTTGTTTGAGAGGATGTGAGGTGGGTGGTCAGACATACACAGTGTTTGACTTTGGCTTGGGAGGCTTTAGTTTCCTTTTTCCCATTGTTAGCATCACTTGTGTTTTTCCTCCACAACCACAGTGATCTTTCAGTCCGTAACAATTTTGTGTTGAAGCTTAACCTAAATTTTGGAGGCTTTATTGGTTTTATGGCACAAAACAGAGAGGAGCAGCTGTTTTCCATCTACGATCTAAATCCTAAAGAGTTAATCAGACGCATGGGTCGGCTCATGCCCATTTTGGACTTGGACATCATTTTGATTTCAACTAAGCAGGAGTTTCGCAATTAAAAAATCTTTCCATACAGACAAACAGACATAAAAAAACACTTGCCAAAGTACTCAAATCCACATCAGCAGTGTCTCAAGAACCCCATTTTGCCATGATGACACGCACAAAGGCTCACAGACTCGCAAGACAAAAACAATACCAGCCATGTTGTCGCAGCTGCTAAAAATAGTTTCAAAAGATATGGTCCAATGTTTGAAAAAAACAAGAATGAATGGACGCACATACTACCGTAAGGCTTCGTATGCACTCTTTGTCTCTAGCTTTACCTGAACAGTGCGTAAGGTGTGCAGGACCAGCCGCCGGGCTTGAGGAGAGTTACAAGCCATGAGAGATATGAGGCTTTCATAGATTTCATTTTGGTATTTAGGATTTCCATGAGACAGGGAATCCAGCAGGGCCCAGGCTGCCTCTTGGGTTTCCTCTGTGTTTGACTTGGCCAGGCACTCTGCTGTGACTTTGACACCTGCAAAAAATAGAGAAGGCAAAGCTGATATGATGGCTCCTGAAGTACTGCACAGATTATACTGATCCAATTGGTAAATCGTAGATACTGGAATGAATAATGAAATGTACCACGGCTTTCACAGATGATCTCTTTGTACTTGCGACCAGCATTGGAGACAGTGAGCAGAAGATGGAGGGCTTCCGCCTTGTCTTCCTCTTTGCTCTGAGTGTGGCTCAAGATGTCCAGGAGAGTGAGAACGCCTCCACCCTCCAGGAACTCCATCAGGTATTGATCACTGACAAAAATACAAAACAACCAAAGCAAACAAAGGTATTGATCACTGACGAATGGTGGCAAACAGACACAGTATTTTAGAGTTTATGATGCAGCATTTTGTCGCACTCACTGGCCTGATGCAGACAGGAAAATCCTGATTGATCTTAACTGGAGTCCCAAGAACGTCCCAAACATGTATCTGGATTTTCAGTGAAGAACTTGGTCTCAGTCGATTAGCAGGGAGCAGGAGCAGGCTTACAGAGAACCTAATAATCCATCCTTTGTATTCTAACCAGTTTTAGAAATTAAATTTGGCTTTGCATTCATAGCTCACTAAGGTCATAAGTCCCCATCCCCCGGTGCATTTGTGAAAAGTTCATATGCAAAGGCTTGCATATGTATAAACTGCAGACTGAGTTAACAACGCTGTATATAACAATATAATAAGTTGATAATACAATTAATATACAGTAAAGCATACATACAGAAAATAAAGACGAATTTTGGACGTTAAAAATAACGTGAAAACATCATTGTTGCGATTATACATATAGAACACAACATTGCAATGGTTATAGCGTTTACCGATTATTTTTGCTTGTTCTGTTACGAAGCCCCGTAACTTCAGCGGGGTCCGAACCGTCTGTGGTCCGCGGACGGAGCGTCTGTGGACCGCCGACGGAGCGTCGGTGGACCGCGGACGTCTGCGGTCCCGAGGTTCCTGCCTTACACCGTCCACAGGTCTCGTTGGTTCCGGCTTTGACGCTCGTCTGACCGGCCGGAGCCGGAGCCGGAGCCCGAACCCGGGACGAAGAAAGGATACGTGAGTCTCATCCAGGCGCTGATCCGAGCCAGAAACAGACTCGACGCGTGCGAAAACTCGCGCTCCAGCTCGTAAAAGCTCTTCCCCGCGTCTCGGGTCAGAAAGGTGTTCAACATGCGGCCGCGGACCGTCCCGTCACCGCGGTCCCAGTCCCGGAGAAAACCGAGCACTTTACCGATGTTCGGTGCCGGTGTCGACATTGTTGCGGCGGCTACTCCTGTTTTCCAGGCCGGAGAACTGAAGTTAGAGTTAAAGTAAAGCCAGACCGAGTCCTGGCCTTCGCTGCTCCTCGGATTATTAGTCCAAAAACAGCTATAACGACCAAAGGCCCCGGTCAAGTGGTGACAATCGTCATTCGCTGGCTTCTTCCACGACTCACCGCGTTGGAGGTGTCTGGTTGCCTAGCAACGCTCTGTGTAGTAACCCCTCCGTATCGGTAAATACTAGTAATGATAGTAATACTAGTAATAATAGTAATACTAGTAATGATAGTAATAACAGTAATAATAGTAATAATAGTAATAATACATCGTAGATCCCCCAGATAAGCTTCTGGTATGAAAAGCATTTCCTTCTTTTTTTTCAGTATTTACAGGGAAATGCGCAGCGTTTATAAAGTGTGTAAAGGAACGGATAAAAATAATGGATAAAAATAATGGATACTAGACAACAACAACAATAATAATAATCATTATGATGATGATAATGGGGATAGGCTCTCTATTCATATCCCTTGAGCAATCATTGAATTCTCTCTGCAAGACAAGTAGACAGACAGACAGACAGATAGATAGACAGACAGACAGATAGACAGACAGATAGATAGATAGATAGATAGATAGATAGATAGATAGATAGATAGATAGATAGATAGATAGATAGATAGATAGATAGATGGATGGATGGATGGATGGATGGATGGATGGATGGATGGATGGATGGATGGATGGACGGACGGACGGACGGACGGACAGACAGACAGACAGACAGACAGACAGACAGACAGACAGACAGACAGACGGGTGGGTGGGTGGATGGATGGATGGATGGATGGATGGATGGATGGATGGATGGATGGATGGATGGATGGATAGATAGATAGATAGATAGATAGATAGATAGATAGATAGATAGATAGATAGATAGATAGATAGATAGATAGATAGATAGATAGATAGACAGATAGATAGATAGATAGATAGATAGATAGACAGACAGACAGACAGACAGACAGACAGACAGATAGATAGATAGATAGATAGATAGATAGACAGATAGATAGATAGACAGACAGATAGATAGATAGATAGATAGATAGTTAGACAGATAGATAGTTAGACAGATAGATAGATGGACAGATAGATAGATAGATAGATAGATAGATAGATAGATAGATAGATAGATAGATAGATAGATAGATAGATAGATAGATAGATAGATAGATAGATAGATAGATAGATAGATAGATAGATGGATTGATTGATTGATAGAAATCCTTAAACCCTTCTCTAACACACACTGAGGACTTAATGAGAGCCACTGTCTTTGTACTTTGTTTGTGGAACATTGTGTTATATTCATATCTATATTATATTTGTTGCTGCATATTAGTAGCATCACCAGCAGTATGGAACCAGCATTGTAGCACAAACTCCTCAAGATGTCACTGTAGTCCCTTGTTATCCAAAAGATGGATAATGGTGATGGTGATAATGGGGTGTAATATCAAAAGAACCATAAGTGTAAATCACTTATTTAATTTTTAAAAATATTAGTTTTAAAATTAGACTAGTAATTAAGTTTAGGTTTTGATTATTTCACAGAGCAGCGATGTGACAGCAGACGGCCCTGCAGCCTCCTCACTTCTTACCATTTGTTACATTTGTACCATTTGTATGAGTTAGTGGAAACACCTTAGAGTCCTAATCGAGCATGAACGGATAACAATGACAGAAGTCTAGACCTGGGTCTCCAGAGGACTGTGAGGTGTGTATAACCACCCCAGTCAAGGGTTGTGACACATGCAGGAAATAACAGTGTATGGTCTTTTATTATGTTTTAGTATTGAACAATGAGGGGAATTTTTAAGTTTGAATGTTGGGTTGAGGTCTTTTGCCCTTCTTCTGCTGTTGAGCCACAGTTTTGTGGTCTATACACCAGCAGTCCTGCTGTACATTAGTGCAGTGGGGATTACTAGGCTAAATGAGCAACCCTTATTTGTTTAATTTATTCATTTTCATTAATGTATTAATCATAATAATAAGCACGGGAAAATTTTTTGGAGTTATGATAAAATTTATAACGGGACTATGTTTCTACTATGTTCATTTAATCTGGTTAATTAATACCCCCAAAATATCTCAATATAACTTAATAAAACCATCAAAAGATTTCCCATTTTGACTTTTCAGTGATTCATTTTACTCATTAGACATCTTTAGATATTACACCTGTGGAATAATTCACTGTAAAAAGAAAAAAAAAAAAAACAACTGGCATTGTAGGATTAAAAATATAGCATCAGATTTCAGTTATTATTCTGGGAAATCCTCTTTTAGTGGGTGTGGCCATTCCTGGAAAATAACTACATATGTTTCAGTAAAATGTGCACAGAAAGTTTCGTTTCTCTCTGAGAATTATTTCTTCACTATTTCTTCTCTTTGATTCACTTAATTTTGAGTTCTGGTAAGTTCATTTAGCTATTTAACATTACACATGATTTATTAAGAGAATGACATAATTTTAGTCATAGTTAGTTACTGTAGATGTTCTTTTAAATTTTATTTGCATGTGTTAAGTATATTGGGTTACATGTTAGAATCATCCATTATTACATTATATCCACATCCCCCCTTTCTACAGGAGCTTATGTCTGGTTTTCTGAAATTCATTTTGATCCTAAAATGAGGTAGGAAATAAAAGTGAAAAAGGGAAACCAACAGGCTTGACAAACTTAGCTCTGTTACATATGCCTGGGTGTAAAGAAACAGTAGTGAATGGTCGCTGTTTGACAAATGTCCCGGACATTTATAAATAATGTAAAGCTGTTCCTTGCTTCCTGTAGTGACCTACAATCAAAATGAAAGACAATACTTTTTTATTTGGCATTCTTTTGCTGAGCATCAGCTTGTCTGCTGGTGAGTAAACTGTTCTTTTCTTGTGAAAGTATAGTCCCTCTGTAGCACTGTTGCACTGACATTAAAGGTAGAATTGATAAACTCAAATTAAACCTACTACATTTCTAAACTATATTGATGTTTAAAATAAAGTATTACACTTTGCTACTCTTTTGATAACAGTGATTACAAATTGGGAATTTTGCTGTCTTAACTGGCAGTTATTGGATCTATTCCCTGTCAGGTGGTATGAATTATTCTGGTTTTATTTTGCAAACAAAAGTGAAAGCAATACACTGTTCAAGAAGCCAGAAAACACAGTAATTTCATAAGTTACAGAATGTTTTTAATTCAAATGTTAATAAGATAAAATTTATTTTAGTTTATACTAAAATCAATTAAAAAATTTTCATAATGATGACCAGAACTCTAATGCAAATATTATGCACAGCATGACCTCAGACGTGCTTTACTTGTGTAAATACAGACTTTTTTTTGCCTTTGTCATCATTGCAGTTTGGTTATAACATTACATTTATTTTATTTTATTACATCAATTTAGCTATCGAGGATGGTAGTATTAGGCTGGCTGATGGTCAAGATTCCTTTGAGGGCCGTGTGGAGATCTTTTATAATGGTGTTTGGGGAACTGTGTGTGATGATAGCTGGGACATGAATCACGCCCAAGTGGTGTGTCGGCAGCTCGGTTTCCTTGGAGCAATCGAAGCTCTGGGATCAGCCACATTTGGCCAAGGTAAGCACTGCCTGACATTACAGTATAAATAGAAAATTTTAACCAAGTCTGACACTGCTATTTAGTAGTAACTCAGGTAGATTTGCTTTGCAACCCAAGAGAACTCATTAAACAATTGTTGTAACTACAGTATGAACAATATTTGCTACAGACTGTTCCTTATTCTGTGATTGCTGTCATGTTAGGGAACAACAACATCTGGATGGATGATTTGAATTGTGATGGGACAGAGGCAAACCTGGATCAGTGTCAGTTCCCTGGGTGGGGAATTAATAATTGTGGTCATAGTGAGGATGCTGGTGTCCGATGTGAAAAGGGTAAGGCAACAAAACTCTGATGAATACAATATTTCAATTACTCTTCCCAACACACTGAACCCACATCACTTACTGTGCCCATATCTATCTTTATCAGTCCTTGAAACGGAGATACCTGTCGACCCTGAGTATGAATTGGACCACAACGGAAGCCTCTCTAATCAGCTGGGAGAGCTGTTTGACAGTGGACATGACTGTGATTTAAACATTAGAGTGGTGGTGGACAACAACACCATTGAGACAATTTGTGCTCACAGGTTGATCCTTTCTCTGACCTCAGACCTCAGAACTTCACAGCCAGACTTCAAGAACCTCAGCATTGATGTCACTTCTGACTGCAGTCAACACACCAACACCTTTGTCAGGTAAAAGCGATTACAAGCTTCCCCTTTCTCTGTCTACAGGGCCCCAAAAATAGAAGTTAACTCTTTGTGACTCCAGTTCTATAAACATGTTTGTAGCCCTCTCTGAGCTAACAGGATTCTCTTTTGGCTTTGCAATTGGCCCATTGAGGCTCAATGGTGGCATCCTAAGACAGATTGTTGTGCTCACCATCCAATCAGGAGGTTGTGTCTATGCACTATCAAATGCACACACTCCTGCCGATCTTTTTTAGGGCCAACAGCTAAGGGCAGGGTCCAGCTGGGCACATGGTTAGAGGGCTCCCCTGCTCAGTTGCTGCTGCCCTGGTGGGGGCTGCAGGGAGCAGAGATGGGAACTCAGTTCCTCTGACACCTTCCTAGCCATTTCCAGCCTGTTGATGATCAGCTGGATATCAGCGTCAAAGAACAACTTGGTGGACAGCAGCATGTTGATTAGGGTTCTCTGCCCATGCTCAATAAGTTTCACTTTGTCAAGCCAGGGGTACCTTTGTGCCATCTGGGCAGGATACATGGTTTTAGACCCATTGATGGTGAAGGCCTGGGACATGCAGAGGAATGCAGCACTGTTATTTGCACCCCCACAATTTCCTGAGAGAAAAGCTATCTTTCTACTCAGGTGGTGCCACCCCGGCGGTGCCGATGCCTAGTTTGAACCAGTCAAACTTTTCTGGTTTTGTCCCATCCCTCTCAGAGAGGAGTGATGGGGTGTCCCGATAGCCGAGCGATACACCACATGGTTGCAAATCCCCAGAGTGGGGAGTCACTTGCTCTATCCAAGGAGGGGCCGGACCGTTTGCTGCATGTTATCCCCCTAATCTCTCATTTTTTTGGCTATCTCTACTATCACTATCAAATAAAGGCATCAAAGGATGCAGGAGCAGGCTTGCCAGCATTTTATGAGTGGAAAGATCTGTCTCAGGGAGCCAAAGCAGAGCCTCGATGGGATAAACCAGTAGTGAATCTTCTTAGAGGGTGGAGCATGTATGAAACATAACTGACAAAATTTAGTAAAAGGTTACCAGACAAGTAGTTAAGTAGTTATTCATGTTGGTAGTTAAATGATTTAGATTAAGTGCAAAAATAAATAAAAAGCTTGTTACTTTTTATATATTTTTTCTTTCATTTACTACCAACGAGTTGATAGAATAAATTTAAACTCACTTATTTTACTCTTCTGTTAAAACTTTAACTGGTCATTTTATTTTTTATCACATTCAGTGTCCTACTGTTTTTGGTCTTGGCACATGTTTATTAGACTAGAATTTGATGTCTTATTCCAAAATAGAAAATATTTTTATCAAATTGTTGCATGGGTTATGATAATAATAGCTGAGCCTTCCCAACTAAAATGTTTGAATTTCAGATATTTCTACACGAGAAAGATTAAAATCACACTGCCCTCTGCCTACTGTATCCTCAAGATGGCATTTGACTGGGGTCTGAGAGAAATTCAGGATGAAGCCGAAAATATTTTCAAATTGTTTCTCACGGACGATGTCAATTTCCACCATCAAAAATCTTTCTATGAGTATGCAGTTCATTCGGGCAATGAGTCTTTGCAGGAAGTCTGTCTTCGCTTCTTGGCATGGAACTGCGAGGCACTGATCAGATCTGAAGCCTGGAATAATCTTCCATTTGGATTGGTTAAAGCTCTCCTGTCTCGCTCAGACATTGTGGTACGTAATGAAACCGTCCTCTTGAATGGACTAGAGAGATGGGCAGCAGCCCAAGGAAACACAACTATTCCTGAGATCCTTCTGAAGTGTATCCGTTTCCCAATGATACCAGCTAAGGATTTATACGCACTAGATGTCTCACAGTACTATGCCAGCAAGTTGCAGGGATTTCAGTTTAATGCTCTGCCCTTCATGACATTGCCCGATAACCTGACAGAAGAACAAAATGTCTACACATCCAGGATTTACACGGGCCAGCCATGGAGCTTTACCTTCAGCACTCTCGACATCAGAGTTTACATGAAATCTGGGCTCTACTTTCTTCGTCACCAGACAATCAGTAGCCTGACATCTGATTTCCAAACACCTGTACATAACAGTGCTTCTTTTGCTTTTCTCAACATGCATTGGAAAACAAAGGTATATATCCGTGATCAAGACTGCTCAAGTGAAAATGTCTCCTGCTCGTCTTTGCCAGCTGTCAGTTTGAAGATTCAACAAAAGAACAGTGATTCATCCAGTGAGATAGAGGGACGTATTCAGTACAGCAACAGGCTTGTTGTTATGTGTGAAGGGAGCTACGTGTTCCACGTTGAAGAATTTAATGGTGTAGATGGTGAGAATCTTGTTTTTGTTCCAGGCAGGGCAGAACAAGTCTATCCATGCCTGTCAAACCTGGTCTCCTACCAAGTGGTGGTACGTCCTCAGTACTCAACAGATTAGTTTTGTTTTCTTCTCTGAGGAAGACAATATTGAGGAGGATGAATAAGTAAAAACATATTATTTGACATCTACAATGTTATCGCCTTAATAGTGTATATATTAAATCTGTCGAGGTTAAGAAAAGTCAAACAAAAATCAAACAAAAAACAAAAATCAAACAAAAAAACAAAAAACAAAAAACCCCAGAATGGTACAAGTCTGTCCATGCTTAACAAGCTTGTTCTACCAGCTAGTGGTGCATCATAAGTACAGCTTACGTTTAATCACGCCAATAAAGATGGAGCGGAGAAGGATGAAGAAGTCATTGAATGCATCATATTAAACTTCATGAGACTGCCTGAACATTCAACATACTGTAAAAGAGATATACATTCATATTCAGAGCACTGTAAAATCATTTAAGGTGAATTTCATATTTTTAATGAAACTTAAAGCTTTATGAATTTAAAACAACAGGGATTTCTTATTGTTATATTTACAGTAAAATTTTGTAAGGTTCCTCTTTTAGAAACGTAGTCCTTCAACATTGCTATATTTTTAAAAGAAGGTGTGAGAAAAAATACATGTACATCAGATGTAGGTATTTTAATGACAGTATAATAACTGCACAAATCTGTAAAATAATGTTATTTTACAAACTGTCACAATTATGATAGTGTTATTATACTTCTAAATTCTGTAAGATCTGTTTTTAGCAATATCTTGCAGTATTTATATAAGGTTATACAAGGTTGTTTGAGTGCAAATATATCTAATTTTCACCACATGTTGTGATGGGCTGATAATTTGTTGAATATGTTTAGTACAATAGATCTCTAACTGATATGTAACACTCAATATGTTGAACGAAAAAAGAGAGGAATGCACAGAGAGAGAAGACTAATAAAAAATTGGATTAACATAGCAAAGGGTTGGAACTGCTGGGCTTATCAATACTATAGAGCCCGAGGAGCAGTGACCGAACACTGCAACATCTCCACGGTGTCAAAGCAAGACACAGACACAAGAATACAGGTTAACTGTGCCAAGTGATGTGGAAGAAAGGACCCTGACCACATTACATACCCACTTAAAAACACTGCTGCTGAAAGCACAGTCTATAAATTCTGTATCACCAGACATGCATTGGAAGGAGCTGTCGACATGACACTACCATTTCCATGTGGAGGTTATAAATATCTCACAGAAGACTTTGCTAGTAAATGTCATCAATTATTGAAAAACCTTGTGCTTTTTAATAACACACTAACACACAGTTACAGCCCTTAATCAAATTACTGGGAGCTGGCAAGTATGATAATGACTGTTGATTCATCTGCAAAGGAAAGAACAGGATAAACCAGTGTCACTTTGCATCTAAACTCAGGCTTTACATATTCACTTGAGATTTGGACGGACAGAGCGAAAACTCAGGGTTGCTCCTTGTAAGTTTAAGTGGAATAAATGTTGGTGCAAGAGAATGCCGTGCATTATTAATAATACACTGTAAAGTACTGAAACTAAAATTGTTAGAAGCAAAACATACTCAGGTCTAGGTCAAGGTCAACTGGGCCGCAGAAGCTTTTTTTTTTTTTTTTCTTTCCCCAGGCACAATATCAGGTCATGTTGTTGAATGGTTTAATCTCTAAATATCAATCATATTTAACAGGAATGTTAATTGCAAAATTACAATGTGAAAATGAAAAAGCGGGCTAAGTATTGGCCTATGTGTCAAAATAATGTTTGACGGATATTTCAACTGAATATTCCTTTGAAACGTACTAGAGTCGGAGTAGGAAAAGTATCCTGAAATACAAATATTCAACAGCAGAAATATATCAGGATTGTTCAGTATGCTCCTTCATCTCCACTGTTGCTGAGCTCTAATTTACCCCGACCCATTAAAGAGGTGTTCGGGGCCAAATTCAAAGCAGTCGTCCCAGTTGTTGTGCGGGCACGGACCTGTACAACCGCCAGGAGGAGGTAATAAGACCCGGCCCCGGATGAGACAGGCTGCCGGAGGTTTGCTGCCCTCCGCTGGCTGCTTCCCGGGAAATGTGCCTCTCTCTGTCCGAGGAACATCTCGTCGTAGTGAAGAGAAACCACAGTGTAACACAGTGTAGTCCGGGACGAGGTCGCGTCCTAACACCGCACAAACACCCCCCCCCCGCCGGGCCCCCGTCGCTTTGCGGGGGTCCCTCACGCACGCACCCCGCGATCCTCGGGGATGCGCTTTGAATCTAAAACCCCCGAACGGAGGTCGGTTCACGGGGGCGACGCTTCATCTTTCCGGAGGAAACGCAGATTTTGTCGCGGCGCTGTTTACATTTTTTTTTTTTTCCCCGGAACATTCAAGACACTTTTTCGCACGATTCTTTCGACTCGACAACGACCCCGCGGAGCCTCAAAGCTCACGGATGCGTTAATATTCGGCGGCGATTAAACCGGCATGGCACGTCTGACAAAACCGGCTCGCAAGAACACAGGGAGAGTGACAAGGACGGGGAGAGGGAGAAAGAAAGGGGAGGGGAACTGACATTAAAGCAACACAACAAGGAAACTACACTGCGGAGCCACAGACGCCTTCATTTTATGTTTTTGAATAATAGCCGGAGCTAGTGTGGCGGAGCGTTGTCTTGTGAAATCCGCCCGGAGCTCAAACCCGCACGGTCCCGGAGCGTCCCGGGAAAAAAAACAAAAAAAAACCCAGCCGCTTTCGACCGAGTTGGATCCAGAGGCGCCCTCGACGCTTTCGGAGAAATGGGTGAGGATGATCAAAGTGGGGTTTAATTGTGATTCTGAGGGAAATTAAAAGCGAGAGCGGTGCGAGTGTGCGTGTAAGGGGGGGGGGGGGAGGCCTCTTCTTGCGGACGGAGCCAAGCCATAATGGGAGGTGGAAACAAAGGCCAACCGCATAGCTTGATCGTAATTAATGAAATGTCAATTTAGATTATCTTTTGGGCTATTTTTGGCCCCTTGGGATTCCTTTCACCATGATGGGATTTGTTATCGTTTTAGCGCGCAGTCTTTGTGAATTGATGTCGGCTGCCATTACAGCGGGGCTTTCATTGTAAAGTCATTATGACTAAAACAGTGGTCATTCACACGGGCTTTATTCCTGAAGCAACTTTAATATGCAGATGTTTAAGTGGGAGTCAGGTGCTTCGGCTCGTTTTTAAAACCTCTGAGTAACACGAGCCTTCACTAGAGGCTGGTGTTGAATGAGAAAACATTAAGTTCATGCATCATAACACGCCAAGATCATGGCATTGTTTTAAACAATGAGATCACACTCCAGCAGACCTGATGGAGGATCCGCGGTGTGTGTGTGTGTGTGGGTGGGTGGGTGGGTGGGTGGGTGTGGGTGTCCACAGGCTCAGAGCCACCCAGCTCTCCACAGGTGGTGGAGGACGGAGGAGAGGAGGACGAGGAGGAGCTGAGCGGAGGGGAGGAGGCAGACCTGAGGTCCAGCTCCGGCCGGGGCTCCCTGCTGACCCGGAGGGGCATCACCCTGAGAGTGCTGCTGAAGGACGGCCTGGTGGAGCCGGGGGACGGGGTACTAGCCATCCACTACTTGGTAATAACACACTTCACGGTAGTTGACAGTGAGAGTGTTGTTCATCGTTTGTGACAGTTTGGCGTTGTGTGATGTGGGGCTGCACCCGGCTCATGTCTCAGACACACTGCCGATGAAATGCACCGGGCAGTTGCTTTGAAACCCACATGCATTGATGTTTTCTTTAACCTTTCTCTCTTTCCACAGGGCAAGAACTTTGTCGGAGACCTGTTGAATGATGGCAAAATCCGATGGGTGGAGACTGGCCAGATCTTCAACTCCCCCAGTGCCTGGGCGACACACTGCAAACGTCTGGTCAACCCGGCCAAGAAGTCTGGCTGCGGCTGGGCTTCTGTACGCTACCGGGGACAGAAACTGGTCCAGTACAAAACCACATGGCTGCACAAGTACCAACCCAGCGCAGACATGGTGAGAGGACAACTTTTCTTTGTTTCTTTTTCATTTTCTTAATGGGGCAAATATCTGAGTCAGGATACTGAAATAAGTTGTCATTTTTCTGCATGTGAGAGGTCAAAAATCACGATCCAAGTTTAGACCATTATCATAAAACCTTTTTCCGTACAATCTTGTACTAAGAAAACATAGTTCAGTCAAGTTTAATGAAAGGACGATGAAGCTGAATGAAGATAAAGCCGATAAATTTGTAGCACAGCATCCAGTCGGATAGTTAATCAGGGATTGGTACAGAGTGTGGACATGCAAAGAGAAGAAGGGAAGAGTAGAGGAGAAATAAAATAACTTGCTTATTTCTGAAAGAGGAATGATGAAATCAGTAAGAGGGGAAAGAGCAGTACTGTGTTAATAAAGTCTACTTTTAGAGTAACTCTCTCACAAGGGAGAAAAGGTTATAATCTAATAACATACAGTCCATTATAATGAGGCAGATATATGCAGAGGGCAGTGTTTCTGAACATTTTTGACCCCTGAAAATAGAGCAGTATCTACAGTACTTACATCTTCTTGTCACAGGTTCACTGTGGACAAGAGCTGTTTTCTTTTATCAGGCTGTTTCAAGGACTTTTTAGAGGCTGGAAGCGTTGAACATATCCAGCATTTTACAAGTAAAAAGTAAAAAAAAAAGGCAGATTCTTTTTCCTTTATGTCTTTGACCAACAGTTTAAAAAAATCTCCATTGTATCAAATTTATGCTTGTCTAGAATGAAGAAAAATGTAACTAGAAAATGCTTGAAATAAATTGATTTACACTGAAACCAAAATATTCTGGAAATATTCTCACTGAAGTGGCCGATTTTCTCACTTGTTTAAAGACAAGAAGACATTGTGGTCACAAGTTACAAGCAGGGTTTTGCAGTGATCTTGTGAGCCCTCATTTTATCTTAGGGTCACCTTTGTGGGGAGGGCAGGGCTTCTGTTATTAGATGTGACTATTATCTACACGATCGTATATTGATATGTTGTCATATATTTTGTTCATTTCTTGCGATGTCAGAGCCTTGTGAGTGAGGAGGATGATGACGAGGACGAAGAGGAAGGTAAGACAGCTGTGCAAGCAGATGAGAAGAACAAGAACACCAAACCTGGACTACATGGTACGATCCAGCTCTTCTCTTCTCTTCCCTTCTCATCTTTTCTCCTGTGTAGATCTGCATTTCATAGGTGTGTGGTTTGAACAAATTGAGAAATAAATATTCTTGACTGTTATAGATGTAATGGTTTCACGAAGAACTGACAGAGAGAGAATTCCTGTCAGATATTGCACCTTGGGCACCAGGGATGCTGCCAGGTACTTTCTATTGTTTAGACTGATCACTCTAGTTCTATGTGCATATTGTACTGCGCATGCGGTGAATTAGACACTAACTTGTTTCCTCAGGGATCCACATACACTAGTGGAGCTGTCGGCCTTCTCCGCCATCAACAGATTCCAGCCTTTCAATGTTGCTGTGTCCAGTAATGTACTGCTGCTAATGGTAAGCAACACTCACAGCTAAAGCATGATAATCAAAAACTGATGAAAAATGTAAAGGACCTAGTTC
Source organism: Istiophorus platypterus (assembly GCA_016859345.1). Taxonomy (NCBI): domain Eukaryota; kingdom Metazoa; phylum Chordata; class Actinopteri; order Istiophoriformes; family Istiophoridae; genus Istiophorus; species Istiophorus platypterus. The sequence goes on along the minus strand of CM029123.1, from coordinate 11,370,478 downwards.
CCTGCTTTTTTCGTTCTTTATAGGACTTTCACTGTCACCTGACCACCAGTGAAGTGGTGGGATACCTTGGAGGACGGTGGGATACTAATACACAACGTGAGTGGGACTTAACCATAGAAATAGGAAAGCAACTGAAAAAAGCACACGTGACTAGAAGATGAGAATGAAGTTTTCTTCATTGCCTGCATGTTCTCTTAATGGTTGCTGTATTTCAGTGCTGACGGTCTTAAGGGCATTCCCCTGTCGGACCAGGCTGGCAGACAGAGACTCTGCTTCTGCTGTTGAGGAGGAGGTAAAGTAAAACATGGGCAGTGCAGGAGTAGTCTTGAAATAAAAAGTATGAAAGTATTTTACATACAGAAGCATTCATAGAACTGTTCTAGCATACAGAAATAAATGTGAAATCCTAAAGTGGTGTCCTCTGGCTTTCTTTCTTTGTACTGATTTTATATGAATATTATGCACTAAAAACGGACCAGTTGACAGAATAGGAAATATAAAAATGGGAGTTGAAAGCCAAACTGTACCTGTAATTCTGCATCAAACTTCAGCCACAAATTATAATTTAGGACTTTGTCCAGATTCGCAAAAATATTACCCAAACAACTAAAATTGTCTTATCCATTTCTAAATCCTCACTGAGGTTCTTCTGCGAACTGGCAGTGCCCATGAAAATTACTGTCTTAGCACACGTTAACGGCAGTAAACATAATGTAAAGTAAAACATGTCTACGACTTTTTTTTTCAGCAGCGTCTCAGTCATGTTTCCCTCCCTCCAGATCTGTCACTGTTCTGTCGCGGCGCTGTGTCGGCTGGTAGGCTGGTACCACAGTCTGCATGAGGTCCGCTCTGCTGCAGGAGCCCAGGATCTCCCAGATGGACCAGGACCCAGCTGCACTGGGGCAGCAGGGCAAACTCCAAGCCCAGTCTGGGTCTCATTGCGGCGGTCAGTGGGACTGTGGACTATTGGGTATAGTAAAGTGTCTACAGATGTCAACATGTAGTAAATAAAATAAAAAACAAAAAACAAACTAAAAACATGAAACATGAATGACTTATGATATGATACTATGATCAGTAACGTGCTGCTTCCACCTACCTTCTTGTGACCTCATGCTTATTTTTTCAGTTTGTTTTCATTTATTTTTCAAATTCTTTTCCTTCTTTTCTCTTTTCATGTGTTGGGATGTCAGTAAATTGATTTTTTTTTTTTTTATTTTTTTTTCTTTTTTTTACTGCAATAATAGATTAAGGATAGATTAAAGCGAAAAGCAAATGTAAACCTGTGAGTAGTACTAGTGCCTGCCTCTGCCTGTGCGAAGGTATGAGAGCAGATACTGCATGGGGGTCCATCAAGCTTGAGCAAATGACTGCTGCCAAAATGTCAAAATGTCTTAAAGGGAAATGTTCTACTGCAGTTTCTAAATCAGCAACAGCTTGTATTTCGCAATTTTTGTGGAATATGATGCAATATCCTGTCACAAACTTGCCTTTTTTTTTTTTTTTTTTTTTTTTTTTAATATTATCATTATTATCAATCAGGTGTGGTGGCACAATAATAATGTTTCTTCTGGGTTGTACCACCGCCTGAGGTAAAGGCACAGTTCTGTGTACACCAATTTAAACTAGTCAGCTTCTTATTTCTTTTTAATGTAGTCGTTCTTGACACAGTTAATTTGGACAGAAATTTGTGCTCAGTTTTCTGCTAAACCTATGCATCATCTGCCCTCCTGCAGCAACGGCCTAATGACTACGGCATCCCAGTGGCTGTGGAGGTCACCTATGTACAAGACAACTTTCTCACTAGCGATGTCCTTAATGAGATGGTATTGATACTGCAGCACCAAACCTGTGAAAATACAGCTGAGAAATCAAAATCTATGGAATTGTTTTTTTTTTTTATGAATGCTGTAAATGATATATTTTACAGTAATGTTTGGCTGTTTTTACTTCCTTTAAAGATGCTGCTGGTTGACTACTACAGGGCAGCCCCTGACCTCGTCCAATTCAGCCAGTATTGGTGTCCTGATACAACGATGATGGACAAGATCAAGGTAGGATCATTTATATAAGGCCTGACATTACAAAACAGACTTCAGCTCACTTGAAAGTGGGACAGCTATTAGGGGACGTGTCTGGGGTCCTCAGGTCCTGCAGCTGACCTAACTTGTTTGCCTTTTTCCTCAGGGCTCTCTGAGTTGCCATGCCCCGAAAGACCAGGCCTACTCCCAGATCTTGGAGCATGTCTACAGTCAGTTGAGCAACATGCACTGAGTGGATCTGCTCTGCATGTGGCTGCTCTCTATATCAAGTCGTTCCATTTCTAAACACTTTTTATGCAGAGCTGACAGGTTCTGGCATGACAGGCGTACAATGTAAAACCTGCTTGAAAAACATGTAGATGCCTTGAATTCTCTCATACTAATTTGATACAGCATTATCATGAGTACAAACTCTCTCCAGTGACTCTGAAGGTGCTAAATCTTTGATACTAGTCACCCCCAGGAGGTTGTAGTTACCACTGATGAAATAAAAAAAAGCTAGAATGTGATATTCAACAGCAGATTAGAGTACAGGAAACTGGTGTGTTAAAAACCAGTATTTTACTAAAATTAAAAATTGTTTTAAAGCCACTAAATGGAACCGTTCCATTGACCAGACATCAGCCTATGGATGAGTGCTGGCCTTACCTTTTACCTATGGACCTATGTGCTTATCTGTGCCAGTATCCTGTGGTACGAGCAGATATGGCCAGATATGTACAATGTAAATGTTGTAATTGCCTTTTTTAGACTAAACCAGGAACAATGATTGGAAAGAAAATGTAAAGAAAAAGAAATGCCAGTGCTAAATATCTTGAGCATACATAGGCAAAGTGTGCAAACATGTATTGATTTGATCCAAACTACACTCTACAGTAGGTTTTAGAAATGTTCGTGTTCCTCAAGTCAAAGCGAAGGGTTACAATGCAGTGCAAGTAAATCTAGTTTCCCATACAAGGATTTTTGTTTGTTTGTTTTTTAATTTTTTTTTTAAATCAATGAACCTGTGTGCGTGTGTCTGTGTGCTGTGTTGTGAATGTGCCCCTCTACTGTTTCCCTGTCAGGTCACATGAGACAAGAGTCCTGTTGTTAGGACAGATAATTGCTTCCTCTTTACCTGTACTGTATTTATTACTAACTGTGGATTGTGTGATGTACATGTGTGAAGACTTATGCCTTAAGCCTGCTGATTGAGGATCCACAAAGCATTAAAATACACACACTGGAACTATTTAAACACAATTGTCTTCCTTTTTTAAAATTTTGTGTGTTCTCTAGCTCAACTGCCTGAAATCCATTTTCAGAGCGAGCCATATCTTCGCTATTGACCAAATACAACAATAGCACATTTTTCCTTTTTATTTAGTGTAAGAATGGGGGAGATGAGGGATGAGAAACAAGCACGTTCAAATATGTTGATAATAAAAGACAAAATACTGTGGTTAAAGTCTGTACTCATACCAAAAGTAAAAAGGCAACTTAAATCTAAGACATACATTTACAAGGTGTAATACAGGACTACATGCAAAGATTAATTTTAAATATTTTAAGGTCTTGTATATAAAAAGATAATACCATAGAGAGCCAGAATGATTTGATGCTGATCAAGACGGCATTTAAGACTGATTCAACAAATACATTGCCCTTAAAAAAAAAAAGAAAAAAAAAAAAGAAATGAGTGGGACTTTTTTTTTTTCCAAACATGAATTAGAATCCACATAAACCTAGTTTCCACTGGTGTTTTGCTGATAATACTCACATTATTTAAACACAACATGATCAGGAAACTGCTCTAGTGTCATAAATTTCCAGAAGTGTGCACACATGCATTTTCATCTTTACACAGCAAAAGTGCAAATGGCTAGAAATAAAACCAAAAATAAGAGAAAGAAATGCTCGACCAATGTTTTTAAGTAGCTAGGTTAGGTTTTGGTTGTTGTTTTAGTTGCGGTACTTTCCCTCCATTCTTTGTAAAGGCACTAAAACAAAGCAGGTAAGGACTTTCTTTCTTTTTTTTAATGACAATGCGATCCTGATGGAACCTCCTACAGTCCTTTAACTTTGCCCTGAACCTGATACAAGCTTTGAAATGTAGTAAGATCAGAGATGTAAACATATCTAGACAAGGACTAAACTCAGGAGTGGGGGGACGTGTTTGGCAGTGAAGAGTGAAGGACAAACACACATAACGGAGAGGAAATGTAGCAGAAAGATACTGCAAACAGTGAAGCAGTATATACTTGTCATTTACAATTAAACCGTTTTCCCCCCACTATAACAATCGGACTGACAATACTTGTTTGGTAACCAATAATGTTTGGTAACAAGGGATCTTCAAATTAGACAAATTGTTTTTCCCTTGATGTTTTCCCTTTCACTCCAGGTCTTTCCCTCATACAGTGTATGCTGGATTAGACTCCATCTGCAGGCATGGACTGTGGCTCCATCCAAAACAAGAAACCAGCCTTGTCTAAACACCAGTCTACATCAGCCCATTATACTAGCAAATAAATCAAATCAGATCCATTGTGTACGATCAGAATTAGAGGGACAGAGTAAGCTTCAAAACAGAGACGAGTTTCACATTCTCAGAGACATGAGGGCAGACAGTAACAGTGGCACAGGTTAGATGTATATAAAAGACTGAGTCGCTGCCAGCAGCGTCGTCTAGTCAGGCGCTGCAAGGACTTAAGCGCCTAAAACGGGTCAAAAAAATAAACGAAAATGAGCTTAGCATAGTAAAACAAAGAGGCCCAAAAATAAAAGAATATATGGCTGTTAAAGAATATGTAGCAGTTTAACAAATAGGGACATTAATATGTTACTATTGCATTTTGAAAAGACTTTTGGCTGTCTCTTCTATTAAACAGACTAGCAGACAACCACTACATGACATATTCTGCATTTCTTCACACGCCTGCCTCAAGTGACAAAAAGGTGCAATGTCTGCATTTAACTTTGGGTCTCTGTATAGTGATGGAGAAGTCTGTCGCACACAACACCAATCTCATTTGAGGACCGCGGTGCAATTGCATTCTCTCACATATTCAGAAAGCAGCTCTATTCTTAAAAACTAATATATATCAAATGCTGAAACAATTTAAAAGAACCCACTGCCGTCCCCTGAAGTTACTATCATCACTGGACATCTTAGAAAAAGAACAAAAAAAAGGCCAAAATCTGAAAATAGTCTAAATCATAAATCTGAGATAAATTTGGCTAATTTTTCTCATTAAAATTATGAAGCAGGTTTTTTAAATCCAACTAAAACTACATTTCTTATTCCTGTATAGTTCCATTTTAGTTTAGGCACAAATAATTCTCAGTTTCGCCAGCAGGCGGCATCAAGAGACGCGCTCCAGTCCTTTAAGGCTCACAAAGTTTTCAGTTTTGAAATGAGTATGATATCCAGTCAAGTTACATGACATTACTGTTAGCTTTGAGTTGGCCTCTCCAGTCTGAAACTGACTGTTAAACCAACCTGAGTTTTGAGCAGACTGCAGTCACACAAAGAGGGTTGTATAAATGTGCCATCCCAGTCATCATAATCACCTGATTTAATACAATTCTCTTTACTATATCAGTAATTTGTGGTTAAGGAAAATATTGCTTATAAATGTTTCATCAATTACTCCTCAAGAAACCTTTATGACTGTCAGATAACGGCTAATGGCATTTTGTGTCCATCTTAGTCTAGATCCTTTTCCTTTGGGTGGAACAGGTTGATATTCTGGTCTGGATTTGAAATGTAACCATCTCCCCCAGAACTCTAGATGACAAAAAGTGCTCATCTGTGAGGATGACACTGGAGCTCAAGGTGAAAATGAATCTTCTGCGGACCATCCCCTTGGCTTCACTTTCTTCCCTCTCTACTAATTCTACTTGCTTTCTCCTCTCCATCAGTTTCCTCTCAGCTGTCTCGCTCTCTTTGTATTAGTGTGGCAACGGAACAAGGACCTCGACATAGTTGAGGGGGAAGAACCCCGACTGGCCGTTCAGCATGCCCTCGTACCAGTTCTCATCAATTTGATTGGTCAGGGTGATGATATCGCCTTCGTGGAATCCCAGCTCTCCCTCGTTCTCTGGCTCAAAGTCATACAGCGCCTTACAGCTTGGCTGCTCTGGGGCTGAGAAAACACAAGTAAACAGAAAATAAAGATAAAGACGATGGAAAAAGAAGAAAAACTCAAATTCAAAAAATTCAGGGTATTCTCATGCAGCGAAGGACCAGAGCAGTGACAGTTTCAGGAAAAGGTTAGGCATGTAATCTGCTGTAATCTATAGTTCATACTCTTTATATATGTAAGTAAAACATTAGTATCTGGTCAAATGAGATCAACTGGAACACAGCACCGCAAACTAGCTTAACAGTGCTGACAAGGTTTAATCTTTGACTAAAACCACAATATCCTATCACACAAGGTTTTCATATGACTGTTTTTCTCCCTCCCTATCCGTTGTTTCGACTGTCTACCCGTTTCTCTGTGACATCACATAAATCAGCAGAGGAGTTGGGCTCCACACACAAACTAGCCTTTTCTGTCGCCAAACAATTTTCTCATTGTTACGCGTTTAACCCATAGCCTGCTGGGTAGGTCAGAAATGGGGAAAGCTATGCTCTCTCATCTTCTGTGTTTTACTCCCTACTATATTAAAACCAACGTCAGCACAGCAGTTGTGTTGCATACTGACAATGATAACCACAACTTATGTTTGAAGAGCTTCCTCTAACGGGGTTAGGGTTACTAGCACTTTCATATGAAAAGGTTACATATAACGCTAACTAGTGGTTCTTAAAGAAGGGTTTATTTCATCTATCTCCTACCATAATCAGTTAAAATAGCAGGTCAAGACTCTTTAATTGGTAAAATATTTTTTGTCAATGTACTTGCATATGGCTCACTAATTGTGTTAACTAAAGTCAATATCTTAATGTTAAAAAGACATTAATTATATTAATTTTAAGAAGAGTGGTTTTTACCTCAGTATGAAAATTGAGCATGTCAAATCACATCCAATCTGTATTGTCCCCAAAACTAGCACTAGCTGCATGTTAATTAGGTAACAGTCCTAAAATTGCACTTGACCAAAGCGCTGGTCTAATAACTGTAGGATGAAGTGCTATGGGTAACACTGGTCATGAGAAGTCAAAACCTACCTGGGGATTTAATCAAATTTACTGAACAATCATACAATTCTGAAACTAATAGTAACTGTAGTTTTAGTCATAAAATATTCTTTAGAATCAACAAAGAGCACTATATTCTGAAAAAGCCCAAATCTCACAACATGCAAGTTAACACATAAAATCATATTAGAGGATGCTTTGCTGTACTCTAAGCAGACACGTGATGATCACATGGGCTCAGGTGTGACCAGAGGACATATACATAACATTATTAAAGGTTTCAGGATAAGGATATTATGTAGTTTCATCATTTAAGGACTTATACTTCCATATCTTTACGGTTTTGTATGTAACCCAACATGGACTGTTGAGAACTTTTATAATTTTAAAACAGAACTGAGCAGATCAGATACAGGGAAGAAGTCTTTCTGAGCAGAGCTCTAATACCTGACTGAATTTATTATTTAAAAAACAAAAACAAACAAACAAACAAGAAAGACAAAGATAACATACTGTGTGGCACATGAGTTTCTAAAACCTCAAATAAAAAAACTGTAGTTTGAAAAATTGTCATTTGCTCCTTGAACTAACTGTGCTTTGACACTTGTTAATAACTATGTGTTCAAATTAAATGTGGACTGAATAATTGGTTGCAGTGCTGTTAATACTTTATGTAGGTTGCAATGTCTGTAGGATAGGAAGTGCATTTCATACAATACCACATATAATGCAGTTAAAATACACATGCATCATAAACAACCATTTATGTGCTGAACCTGTGAGAAGCAACTCATACCATACTGCATACATTTCAATCAGAATCTGTACAAACACAGATGACCATTTCAACACCACAACTGAAAATGAGATGATGAAAAATGGCCCACACAATCTGTGACTCACACAATCTGGGTTTCCGAAAGGACAATCTGGCCAAGTGAAAAGATGGCTCTGATGATGTCACAGGAAAGAGGAACAAGGTCAGTGTGACACACCCACAGACACACACACACACACAGACACACACATACACAGACACACACATACACACACTCACTCACTCACTCCCTCCCTCCCTCCCCTCCCCCTCACACAGATATAACCATCCATTTTCTCAGCTTCAACGACTGAGTGCATTTGAGAGCCTGACATTCAGTGCATACCACCCCTTACAAATCCTTAAACAAGACTCGAGAAAAACAAACCAAAAAAAAAAAAAAATAAAAAAAATGCATGCTGGATGTTTTTCCTCATATTCCTGCTCAGTAGTACTGACTGGTTGCGGGGGTGGGGGGGTGGGGTTGGTTTCTTTTCTGTCAGAATTTTAAGGATGCAGGGATGCTGCTTTGACTAGTTGCACCCTGTGTGTGAACGTGTAGAAACAGCAATGTGTTGCTGTTGTTAATTTCTGGTATAGCAGCTGTGTAAGGATATTTAAAAAAAAAAAAAAAAATTCAGAGTGTTTTTTTCTGTGTTTTGTCAAGACCCCATCTGATCTCTGGCACCAACTGGACAGTCAGTTAGAACCCATCAGCTATTTTCTTACCTGAGTTACATGAAGGTGGAGGGGCCACTGAGGTTGAGTATCCACCATTTGAATGGTTGTTGTCTCCAAAGTCAAAGATAGGTTTGGGTTTGGGTGTGTATTCACGCCTTGGTCGAGACTGAGCCTCATTCATCCTGTTCAAAAAGATAAAGTAATAGGAGTCCTAAATTCACAAACACTTAACAATGAACACAAAATAACATCATCAGTTCCTGAGACCGAACCAGACTTGAAAAGCAGAAGGCTGCACAGTCAGATGTACTGTGCATTATGTTACTATATGTGTGTGTCCGGTTTCATTACTGCACCTGTCTCTGAGCTTGTCAGAGAGCTCCTCCAGCACCTGAACAGCCTGTCTGTGGTACTGCAGCTGGGACTCCACCAGAGAAGAGAGCTGGCTCACCTGTTCGATCTAAAACCATATAGAGACATAACACACAAACGCACACACAAATCAGACTCGCAAGACATTCACTGCTACTTTGCCTAAGTTACTGTAATTTACTGTATTGCCCATTAAAAAGAATAAACAGTCCAATATTCTGAAGAATAAATACTACAGTTAGTAATAGCCCCATTGACAGGATGTGGACATATACTGCACCTTGAGGATGCGTCATCATGAAGCTCACGTACAAAAAAAAAAAAAAAAAATGTATACCTTTGTTTGACAAAATAATTATAACTCATGGTCTACCGTGCTTTTTCCTGCAGCATTCAACCTCATCTCAATCTAATAAGTAGATTTTAAGATATTTTGACAAAACCTGTGTTTAATGCAATAAATTCGAGGGCACCACCCCCTACAGCCTCCAAAATTATCATAATGTTGAATCAGCACCTCCTTAAACAGTTTCAACAAAATCTGAACATTACAATCTTCATGAGGGCTACATCTGAACTGTTGTATTAGACTGCATTGGTTTTAGCTAACTGCAAAGCAATAATAAACTGGCAACTGAGTGTATGCTCTGAGTAATTTTCATTTCTGTGCCTCCTCCACCTATAGGTGTGTCCACCTGCAGTTATGTACAAGGCAAACAAATTCTCTGATTGCTAAAACGACAGGGTGATAATGGTTCAATTAGAGCTATTTAAGGGCTTGTTTAACAGGTGTAACTATTGCTGTGTTTCGTGGCAGTGTCTAAGACAAAAAGGCCCAGTCTAAAATAGCTATAGCTATGCCATGAAATCTACATATTAGGGATGGGATTTTTCTTTTCCATTTTATTTGATCGTTATATTGCTTTAAGAACTTCAGAATCAGTATTTTTATGCCATATATTTGAGGCATGTAAATGTTCTGTGTTCAATAGGGAAAAAATGTCACAAATGGAGGCATGCCATGTTAAGTATGACTGTCAGAATCTATCTCTATGGCTGAGGAAACGGACAACAGGGATAACAAAGGAACACCTGACTTTTGGATGTTGTTATGACTCTTTTTTATTCTAGGGGGATATCTGCCCTCAAATTACGCTTCAGAGGACAAACACTAACATCACACGGAACTGTAAATCCTCACATCAGTCTCCAGCAAGTTGTACATGCTGGTCTCGGCCACTTCCTTTGACTCATGAAACTTCTCCAGGGCCTGTCGGACCTCCTCATCTGGGATTTTGCCCTGGCGCTTTTTCTTGTAGTCGTAGTCCAGGCGACGGCCTTCAAGCTTCTTGAGGTGGTGCTGAAAATGGTAAGTGTAATAGTTGGTTCAGTAGTGATCAATATCTTGCATTAACTAGAATTTGACAATTTGAAGGCATGATGATGGCCTGTTTGACTGGTATCTTCAAATAGTGCACTATTAGAGGGGTGAATCAATAAACAGACACAAAGTTTATTTCTGCCACAAAATAATGAGTCAATGTGTCAGATACCTGTATCTCTCTGAGGTCCTTGTCACACAGCCCTTGCAATGGATCAATGAAGTTCTGTTTTACGTCAATGTCTAGAGAGTCTTTGACTTCTGCCATTCTCTTCATGGCCTCTCCTACATCTACTAACGCTCCACCTGATCAACAGAGACAGAGATTAATGGCTCAGTAACATTAGTAGATTTACAGTTTCTAGCATTTTTGCTAAGTAATTGTAGCCACAGTAGACCACGCATACAGAGAGAGATAGTATCAGATAAATACTGAGTCATGTGCAAAAAGGCAGAAGTATAATACTTAAAATAGTCAAAAAGCATTTCATAAGCACTGTGAATAATTCTGTTGGAATCGGATACTGAGCATTTAAAGTATTCCACACATACACAATCATGCAAACGTCAAAACAAATAATTACAGACACCAACATTTGTCTGCCAAGAACTTTCTATTCTAAACCATTACACACACACTCTCACACATCTTACCAAAGTTAGTGTCCTCTCCCAGTTCCCGCCCATACTTGGCCATACACTCCCCTAGCAGCCCCTCAGCCTGAGGATAACCTGGGTTCTTCACCTGACCACGAATCTTAGACATGGTGTTCAACATGGACAGTTTGGCTCGAGATGCTGTTGAAGGGAGTTGAAAATAATGTTCCTCAAAAGTGTTCAAACAAGTTAAATACATGCATGTAAACAGGTTATGTTCTCACCTGGGTTGGGCTGAAGGTACTCTGATGTCTTTGAGATTACCTCCACCACTGCTTTACTAGTCACATCTACTTTCTACAAAACACAGCCAGCACACATATCACAAATGTACAACGAAACTACTATAGATATAGAACTCAAACAGAATAGGGATTGACAAAACCCAAAAATATTCAATTTATCATCATATCAGAAGACTAAAAGAACCAGAGAACCTTCACATTTCAGAAGCTAGGAATTTTGGTATTTTTGCTTTAAAATGGACTTTTCAGTTAATGTTGTATCAAAGTGTTGATGACTGATTTTCTTTCATTAAACTAAACAATTAAGTGACTAGTCATTTTAGCTCTACTCTACAATTTTCAGAAATTTAAAGTCCAATACTACAGAAACTGAGATTTCCTTGTCTTCTCTGATAATAAAGTGGGTCTACGTGCAATTATAAATACTGTGAAATTATCAAAAAACTCAACCCATGCAGAAATGCACACAGAACATATTCAGAAACTGTTTTTTTAAAACAAGGTGACAGGACATCCATAACTTTGAGATGTCACATCAAAACAGCCACCCCCCTCAGCTATGACCCCCATCATGGCCTACCCACATCCACTGTCTAACCTTTTTTTCCTTCTTCATTGTTTTAAGTTTATTAAAACCAAAAAAAGTCAATAATATCATTGAACAGCCTTCCAAAGGAGATTTACATGAGAGACCAGTTGCTTAAGTTTAGTTTTTCTGTAATACCAGTGAAATTTAGCCAGAATGTGACTGTGAAGTTTTGTAAGTCCTTCATAACCACTGAGATCAGCCAATTTCCTCAACCAACAGAGGATGATGTAATACTTTAAATGAGGTTCAAGCATCAAGAAACAAAAAAAAAACTCAAAACAAAAACAAACAAACAAAACATAGCAGCATGTTTGTGTACTTTGTGAAAAAAAACAAGCCCACAGCTTTGATAAAAAAAAGTTTCGAGCTTAAGACCACAGAGAGATGCCTCTCTTACCCGTTCCAAGTCTCTGAAGTCATCGTCTAGTTTAGTTCCTTCTGCACCTCCAACTTTCTCACTTACCATCTAGAGGGAGAGAGAGACAGGGAGACAGAAAGAGGAGTAAGAGAGGGGAGTGCAAATTAATTAATGCTGCCCATACGGTTTTGTTTTGAGTGGGGAGAAAAGCCTAAACATGCATCTAATTTACACATTCATTTTTGCTCTGAGTAGAAAAGGCAATAATGGACATATCTCAGCATTTCCCATCGGCTCTCCTTGAGTGGCCCACACAGGTAGACAGAAATAATTTGGTTTCAGCTTTTTTTCAATTTTACAATAAAACACCTTGTTTCACTATCTTCAAACTAACTAATTTTTAGTGACAAATGTCTGAGATGCATGCGCTGCATTAACTCAGTGGGGAATAAAGGCTTCTCTGTAAGCAGCTGTTTAGCTGGTGTCTACCATTAGCCTGCATGTGAGACATTTAGGGAACATAGATAAAATTTAGTTACAGATAATAAGCTGAGTTACACTCTCCACCTCTAAAATGTGCGCGTCTCTGCATGCACGTCAGCCAACATACAAAGTAATTTCTCAACTTGTGGGTGACAACTCTTAGGAAATGAACTGTGTTAGAGGTTTCCTTTTGTTTACACATTGCAGGATGAAAAAATGTTGGACCAGCTAACTCCATTTTTTCTATCTCAAAACAGAGAATATGCTACAACTTAAGTAGATTGAAAGCACATGTATTTCCAAGTAAGATGTCTCACCAAGTTTTAGGCCACAAACAAAAGCCTTTAAAAAAAAAGAAAAAAGGAAAGAAAAAAAAGGGGGGAAGACAGTCCCTTTTGTGTTCATGTACAGAACAAGTACAGTTGCCCATACTTTTTGGATAATTCCTTGAACTATGAGAAAGGTAGTTTGAGTCAGGTGCATTTTTGGAGACAAAAGTCAGTCACAGAAAACTGTAAATTAAACTTTTATGCTTGCTTTGTAATGAGACTGTACTGCTGTGACAATTTAAGATAATCAAAATCTTGACTGCTCTGTCCATTGACTAAATAGTTTCCTATCTGAGATTCTCCAAGTGGAATGGGCAGAAAAACAATACCCATCACCAGCACTAAGATTATTAAAAAAAAAAGGGCACACAACAACACACCTTGGTAGCAGAGTAAGTTGTATTCTACAAAGACAAGAGAAAAGCGCAATAACTAATCCGTGCTTTTCTTAGGTTAATGCCATGATTCCAGTCAAAATTATTCACATTACCAAATACAACTTTTGCCACACCAGGACATAATGTATTGAATCTGTTTTGTTAATGTATATAAAAGTTTTGAGGGAAGTTGTTACAACCCTGATGTTAATATTTAATGATTTCGCCCTACAGTATTGACAGAGCAATTTAAACTGCCTGGACAGTTAATGAGACAACACAAGAGATCCTGAAAAAGCAATAAAGAACTTAATGAGTTAGCTTTGCAGTGGGAGGATTTGAATTTTATTCTGTAAAACACTATAGTAAATGAGGTGACATTAGTTTCCTAAAATTCCACTAAATATGTCAACAGTTTGACAGGTTTAAATTAACTTTCAGACAAATGTAAAATATATCTGCAAGACCTGGCCTCTACTATATAGACATCTACAATTTAGCTCAACACCGATACCTTTCCAGATTAGCACCATGATTTTTACAACTACTGCTGCTGCTGGTGACCATTTTGCGAATATTGGAATCACCATGACTTTCTGAGTCTGATGGTGATGCTTATTTAATAGGATTACATAAGCAGCAGCTGACAGACTTTTGCTGAATGGTCTAGTATCAGTATCTTCAAGTTATACTGCTGAATCTCTGCTGTATGCAGAAAGCACATGACAACGGGCCCTGTGGGTCACAAGTAAAGATACAGCCTCAATTCTAAGCCTACTCAGCATTACACTCCCTACCTCCAAGGAAAGACAAGATTGCAGTTTGTAGTCTAAGATTTTTGCTATCTCATCTTTTTTGGCACACTCTCCAGCTTTACGAGACTTCTGGGGAAGGGTAATTAATTCAGGATGGGGTATTTCTTTTTTTGTTATGAGCCACTAAACTTGAGATTTTAGTCTTTTCTTATTTTGTGTTGTAGGGTAATCCGTTAGCAGCTAAACGCTGTTGTATTTTTGTTCTGCTAATGAAAACATCAAGTTCTCAGACCTGTGTAACATTTATTTACATGCACACAGGCTCAAAGGAATGGTGCCAAAAAACATCCACACATGGTTATCATCAGAAAGTGTTGGTATAAACAACGCATAAAAGCTACAGAGAGGGATCAGTCTATAACAGGTATCCTTTTCATCATAATGACTACGTATCAGTTAAATAGTAGTGTACTATCTCAAAGCATGGTCAAAGCTCTTGTTTAGCTTCAGATGACTTCAAGATTGCAGGGCCCAGAATAAAGTTGTCTCATTCAGAGGCCAAGGTAACAACTCAGTAGCAAGAGAAAGTCGAGAGTAACAGCCTGATGTAGTCATGGTTCTCTCTCTCGCTCTCTTTTTTTTTTAACGCAATATATGAAAAATAGTTGTCAAATATCTTTTGATGATTTGAACCACATTTTGTCACACGATTATTTGTCTCTCGCACTAAATTGTGTATTAGCTGCAGTATGAATAATATATTTTTTTGTGCAGGACTAAAAGGCTAAGAAGAACAACTTGTTTAAGTTTACAGCATTCTGTCTAGATTACATGGTAGGAGAAAACAAAATGAGGTCATAGTTAGGACTCCTGAAAACTAGGTCAATGTTGTTTGAGATTAAAACAAGATATAAAAAAGAACTATATCTTCACAGTGTTTGTAGTGTTTCATGAAGAAGACTATTCAATTTTTCGTTTTTTTTTTTTTTTTTAAATTTAATTCTTTCTTCATACTTAATCTACTGAAGTGATGCTTCTTGGATACTATGCATTTAAGATTTCCCACCACCCTACATTTAAAATTCAAACCAACTCCCTCTTGGTTATTTACAGTCAATCAGTAAGCCTTCAATGATTTCACCAAGCAATAATCAGCACTAGAGTGGGCGATATGGATAGAATAAAATCGTCTACATTGGCTTATCTAAATTTACGTCTTACGTCTTTTAAAAACCCTGGCTTAAAACTGGAGAGAATAGCCAAAGCAAAAAGGAATTCTGGTTTTTGGCTAAACCAGAAAATGAAACATCTGATAAATCAAAGTACTTCATCAAACTTGCCTTAAATCGTATAAAAATACAATATTATGAAACTGTATCGCTCACTGATATGCAACGCCAAAGGTCTGATATACCCTCAGATATTAAAGGGATGGATTTCAAGGTATAAACAGCATGGAAAAACAGACTCGTATCTTCCACAACAGATATCATCATTTTGCTTCCCCTCTGATCTTAACTGACCCAATTAGCTGTAGTGTGCTGTCTGCTGCTTCCAACCTTACTGCCATCATCCCTTCAGCTGCTCCTTTATTATGATTTGATCTTGATTAAGACCAATAATAACCAAAATGGGGATTATATTGAAGACTGATTATCATACCTATAAACTGGTTTAATCCTTGCTGAGGTCTGCATCAAACTCTAATCTACTTTTTATCAAGAGTTTAACGCCCAGAATGATGTACTTGTTAGGTGACTAGTTGGATGCATGCTTTAAAGAGGCTTGTGCAGTTTAAACTGGGTTTAAACCTGTGCTCTGGTCCAACAAAAATGCTGTAAGAAAATCAATAAAATAAGTATTTTAATTAAGTTATGTGTTCCTATGAATATATAAATTTGACGCTTCTTCCAGTTAATGTTAAAAGTTTAAAAAGAGACATATACATAACTAGTGAAATCACAGTGTTTACTTTGGCATCTCTGAATTCTTAACTGTAGTTGTCTGGCAGAAGTCCATTAACTTCTGGTAACCCAACTGGACATCTCTGACAAAAGGTGCTAGTAACCTGTACTAACTAACTAAACAACTGCTCAGTTAGAACCAGAGAGGTATTATTTCAAATGTGTTTGATAATGGCTTCATGTCATCTGGTGCATTACAGTTTTGTAACAGACAACTCATACTGGGTGTTGGTTAACCTTCTAGTGTAGTTCCATCTCACCATAACTTTTTTTTATTTTCGGAAGACTTATAACTATATCTATATCAGTTATTATTAACTTGGTAAAATTTACATTTATTTTTAAAACCTCCTGGATATTGTCTACATCTATCTTCTCTATTCAGGACTAACATCTTCTTTTACTATCACACCTAGAACTTCTATGAATGCGATTTTGTTGGTCCTTTTTAGTGCTCTTTGAGTGTGACGTTTCAGGATTAAAGACAGTGTTAAGAGTAATTCTCAAAAAAAAAAAAAAACAAATAAAAAGGGAATGAGAGACAGTAAAAGAGAAAAAAAAAGACGTGCAAGCTACAAGACACAGATATAATTTCCACAGCCAACTTCCTGCATGCCTCCAGCGTAGAAAATCTGAGCTATGTCAAGTGTTGACTCTCATGGAGTTTTGGCATGAAATGCAGCTGCATTGCAGTCAAATAAAAGGAGAGCACACACTTCCCCTCCTTCTCTGCATCATTCCCCAGGGTCACTTTCTCATGTACTGATACACTTTATCTCTCTCAAAACACCATAAAAATTCATTTTAACTATGGCCAGAACCACCAGGCCTAGCATGACAGCTTGTACATCGTGTTTTTTTCCTGACAAACCAACCAAACCAACAGGGATCTGAGTCTGTTCCTGACAGGAAGCTGGGGCAGAAACCAAATGTCTTTCCTGCTTAGATCAGCAGGGGTAGGAAGAAAAGAGACTCAAAAATCCTTTTTCACAGTCCCCGCCTATGACTGGCTTAAATCAAAAACAACACACTACTGTTCAGACATCAAAATATGTGACCTGTATACCTCAGTGACCTGCATTGACATTTCTAACGCAATGGTATTTCAGCCTTTCCCCTCAGCTGGCCCTAAATATTGATCTGGCTCATCAAAACAGACCTGGACAACAGGGGACTTAAAAGAAGCGTTACTAAAACCCAACTGTTCAGGTTTCACTGCATCACCGATGGAAAAGGAGGGAGGGGGTCTCTCAGGAAATTACCCCAGATGTTTCCATACTGGCTCGTTTTTCTCATATTGCACGACTTTTTCGTGCACTGTTTTTTTTACTGACTCACCCGGAAAGTTATTTAGGCAAGCAGAGCAAATGTTTACCGCAGGCTGTGTACTTATTGAATCTGAATTGTTCCACCGGGGGGGTAAGGTGACTTGAAAGCAAAAAAGAAAATGTGAAAAGCCTGTAAATCGTCACCACATGACAACGTTACTTGGCGTTAGTTAAGGTTAGTTTACGATAGTTCGACTAATGTTAATGCAAAACACGTCCGAAGATACCTGTTAAGTTTAACTCTGGCTGTAAAAGAACACGGAGTGCCGACTAAAAATAACATTGACATTTTACACACTGACACAAAGGGCTAGTAGCGCTAGCCTGGTGCCGTCAACACACAATAACACTCACATTAACCCAGCGTTTATTAACATTAGCCGACAATAAACCGTTAGCTACTAGCGCTAAATGACGCTAGCTGCTAACGATACATGACAGTCGCTAGCTTAAAAGAAAAAGTTTTGCAAACCTGGCTGGCTTTATAAAACTGCTTCTTCAAGCCCGCTACGGACATCTTGAGCCCCGGGTTGTCTTCAAAATCCGACGAAGTTGTAAACGGGTCACGAAATAACTAAAGTTAGCGCTATAGTTTGTTAGAAAAGGGGCCAGAGCAGAAATGTTTAGGGAGAATCATAGGACCGCGCAGCCGTCACTCCAAGTCGGGACACACCAACTGACCGCGTCCACGTCGAGGGTGATTCTCGACGCTGTCACCGCGGATAACGCGGCGAAACGGGGCAAAGAATAAAACAAGTAATTAAAAAACACGCGGCTCACAAGAGCGACGGCGTTAAACTTCCCTGGACTCAAAACGGCGAGACACGAACGGCGCAGGACAAAACCGGGGCGATACGCGGAGCAGCGGATCCGCACCGGCCGCTTGGAAGTGATGAGTCCTCCGCGTCCGAGGCGGACTCTGCCCGGTGGTTACGCGGGGGCGCGCCGCCCCCTGCCGGCCGTGGCGGGTAACGCACCGTCTCCCTGCTGCCGGGGGGGGGGCCACACGTTCACCTGCTCCTGCGATGGACTTGGGCCCTTTTTCACGGCTGCGGACACAAGGAAGGCGACGTCCCGCTTTCTGTGCAGTTTCTTTTATACTGGGGCAACTCGCTGTAGTTTTACTGTGTAGTAATTTGATTAAATTCTGAGGAAATGAATGATAAGAACACGAAACTTCATTAAAACTAGGTAGTGACACAAGAACAGAGTCTTCAAAACAGGGCAGCAAATTTATGCAGTGGGCACAATATTAAGGTCCTTATCGTGTCAATTTATATTGAGTTTTCGTGGTTCATATCGCCAAACAAGTTATATTAAATCAACACCAACCATTTGAAACAGTAATCCTGGAGCATTTTGGGTTATCCAATTTATCTGGATGGTAATCCAGCTTTGATTTTTAGTACCTCAGTGCTTTGTAGTCCTCCAGTTATTGATGGATTTGTGTAATGAGATTTCAAGCTAAACATCTCTGACATACGGTGACAGAGGCCTGAATTTCACTTGTGGTGCTCAATGTCAGTGAAAACTTATTCGGCAATGTGCTCTCGCTGAAATTTAATGGCTGCATAAAACTGAAACAACCCAATGATTTGATACCATGGCAAGGAGTAGGAGGAAATATATTCATATTTTTGCTATTGGAGAGGAGACAGACTAACTATGAAGAGGAAATCTGTGCTGTGATCTGATTGTTTTATAGTTTCCCAGGGGCTGTAAGTGAATAAAAATGAACTTACCAGGAATAAAAGCTTACTCAGGGAACCGGTGGGGTTTATGAACATCAGCTTGAGAACCTTGGCTCTTATCTACCAATGGTAGTAATACTGCAGTAGATATTCCCAACATAGGGTATCATTTACTTCCTGCTTATTTGTATACTTTATTTGTGGGTATAGATTATGACATATCTATTTATAAAAAAAAAACAGAACTGGTTGATCCGTGTAGATCAATTCGTTTTAAAAAACGTGACAAAAGCCATAGCAATTTTTCCTTTTAATTGTAAAAAGACTTTTATTACATTCTTTAAATCCACATACAGTTTTGTATCACCATTGTGCAATAACACGTTACTGTGTTAAAACCTCTTGGGCTTTATATCCATGACATATCATAAATTATTTCTTATTAAAATCTATATTGATTTAATAATAATAAGGTTCTTAAAATAGAGTGAAAATATCATAAACAGAAGGATCATGACGAAAGAGAAACCTTTAGGGAGACATCTTTAAAAACACTCTTTAAAAAAAATAGAATTACATCTCTCCAAGACAAAAAGGACACTAAACTGATGAGAAAAAAACCCCAAACAGTACATATAAGGATAAAAATTAAGAAAAAAAAAGATCACAACAAAACCAACACAAGATTTAGAGATTATAAGCCATCTTTTATATTTATTTTACTATATTTTTTTAATATCCTATTCCATCTATTACTCAAACTCAAAAAAAACGTCTGCAATAATGATATTAGACAGGGGTAAAATCTTTGATACTTCTGTAATCAAACATTCACGAGAACATGTACTGTACACAGTGATCAAGGTTTTAAGGTCTTCTATGTTGGTGCAAGGTGTCTTGCTAGCTAGACTAACTGCAGACACTGTAGGACAGAGAGCCCAGCTATCTCCCTGAGTAACTCTAAATGGAAATGTAAGTGCAGATCTTCAGTACTGCCCCCTGGACAGATGCAAAAACTATAAAGTATACTGAATCTTTTGAAATCATTATGTCTAACATTCTCTGCCTTAGCACACATAGTACCGCACTTTTGTTACAATCTGTATGTGTCATCTGGCCATGTCAGCTCATAGCTGACCTGTTTCTGTAGTAGTTGGCTGAGTATTTGGTACATAATATTCTAAATAACATTATGTTGCTGTGCTGTGAGGTTGACTGTGCTGGAGTGCTTGTGAAAATATTAACTGTAATACATGGCAACAAAGGCCTAACAAACTGAGAACAATGGGAAAGACAATATTGCACAATCCCACTATGCCACTGTCTTACGTACCCAGAAAAAAGTAAAATACCCCTTCATACAATTTGATATAACTTGATGTATGGCAAAAAAAGCACTGTCCCAGCAGTGCAAAGCAAACCTGGCTGAAATATTAAATAAAGCTAGACATCCAACATCTGTCATGTGATTGTCTTAAAATGCTTGTGAGAGAATTAACAGCAGTGTTTGAGATTAAAACAACTCTTTTCGCATAGTTTCTTAAGTATACTGGTAGGACAATGTAATTTTATAGAAAATAAAATACATGACTGTACTTTAAAGATAAAGGTTTCATATGTACACATCCTCTTGCATCTCCAGAGACTGTACCTCAAATAGATCTAGATCTATGGTATTTAGGGCTGCCCAGACCTAGAGGTATGAACTGTTCTCGTATGACAGAAAATCAGGCAGACAGGACGTCCTCAGTATAAGTAGATCCAGCATTTTGGTTTGCTTTTGTCTTCTACCCAGTTTTATGAGCAAAATTATGTATTTTAAGATAGTTTGGTAACCACTGGCCTTTCAAATTTCACTGCTAATTTTTTATATTTTTCAAAGACGTTCTCTAGTATAAACCAAGGAAAACTAACTCAGGGGGGTAGCTGATGGCTCTGTCAACCCTTTCCTGTGCCGTGTAGTGTTTGTAGAGGGTGAGGTAGCAAGGGAGAGGGGAATAAGGGAATGAGGGCTTATTTCTCTAATAAGAGCATCTTGGCTGCCTGCGACAGCACAATCTGTCTGACCCCAGAGCAGTGAGAGTTGAGAAAGACATCGCTCACCTGTCCTCTCATCGCTCACCTGTCCTCTCATTGCCCCTTGTTCAACCGTGTAGGTGGCAATGAATTTAACGGTCACATTTCAACATCAACAACTCTTTTTTTTCAGTTCTCCCAAAGTCTTTTGACTCTGCTGGTTGAGACGGTGCTGGAGGGTTGATTGATGGCACTCTTCTGTGGAGGGGGCTGAGGTGTGACAGTTCCAGATGCTCCTCCACAAGAGCACATAACCCCACAATGCTCGGCCATCCAGCACCTTGTTCATACAGCTTGCCCACACTGGGCAGGTGTATCTGGCATTTCTGACTGGTTTCAACATAAGTTTCACAGATGGCAATTTGAGTGCAAACCCGTAAAATCTTGTGCCAAGAGTACATTTTGGTTTCTAAAGAGGACTCATAAGTGCTAATTATCCAATAGATTTTCTTTTCAGTGAAAACAATCTTCCCATCCCAGAACCCCAAAGTATGGGCTGGCAGTATCTGTTTGAGAGCCCTGAGCACAAGCACATTACCCTCCTCTTCCTCACTCTGTATGAATTCACAAATGCTCTTATCTTACATGATTATATACTATAGATGTTAATATATATATATATATAAAATGAACATCTGAAAATACTTTCACAATACCTCTGTGATTCTTTCTCATCACTCTCTAAGTGGCATTTGCAAAAGGGAAAAGGTATTAGGACTGAGGTCATTGATTGCATCAAAAAAAAAAAAAAAGTGAGCTCACATTAGTGTCTGAGGGTGTGCTCATAAAAAACACCTACAAAGATCATCATAAGTGCCATGTTTTGTGCTGTGAGCAAGCATCTGTAGGTGCATGGCGGCAGACACTTTAAATGTTTGCCCATGTTTCACACAGTTTTAAAAACCCTGTCTGCTTGTGAGTTTGATCATGGTCCCTTTAAACAGTTTGTTCATATGTTACAAAACTGCAAAAATGTGGGCGCTACCAAAAAATATTGAATGAAACAAAAAAAAAAAAACTGTTACAAGACTGACAACTGAAACAGGCATCGTTACCACACATCTCCACAAAGTGAGGTGAGGATTTTAAGTATGTACATTCTATATCAAGCCTAGGGCTGCGCTGAACGGTAAGGGGGAAAGGGGGTACATTCAACAATAGCTTACAGGAGCTGTGAGAACGATAAAAGTCAAATTTATATTAGGAAGGAGTTCAACTTAAGAGGTTTAAGGTCTCCTCATAGAAAAATATTGTTGAGAGTAAAAATTATGTAGGCTACTATTTAATAATTTCTTAAACTCCCTCAAAAAAGAGGTAACATGCACTGATAACTCAGCAGCAGTTCCTGTAGTTACACTGAAGCTGAAAGGACTGGCTTGCAGGGCAGTGTAAGCTCCTCCACAAGGTTGGGAGTTCAGAGGTGAGAGGAGTGTGTCCTAAAGTGTAGCGTGCAGGATTGTCATTGAATTGCTGCTTGATTTTGCCTCAGCTTGTTGCCACATTTTTATCTCCCCTTTCTAAACCTCAGTGTCTCTATCTGAATCATGCTATTTAGCTGAACGGTGCTAGCCATCTGTGGAGTCTGGGAAGGTGATTTCACTGCCAAAAACCTCCCTATACAGAGGAGGAAATGTGTATGCTGTCTCAGGGTGAACAAGACGGAAAAACTCCAGTTTGTCGATGTGAAGGTTGCAGATGGACTTCATTATAGGAAGCTTAGACACCATCTAGATAGGACATATAGAAAAGGAGGAGTACAAATTAATGAAATAAAACGGTATGTTAAAGATCGTCTTGAAAGTTATCTCCACCAAATGGGCATAGCAGTACAGCAGGCTCTGTACCTTAGCTAGCTTCTCTTCCGATGCTCCCTCTTTTTGTAGACAGCGCTGCAGAGCCACATAGACTTTGTCCTGCAACTTCTGTATCTTCTGGACATCTGTGAGCCAGGGTCGGTCTGAAGGGAACAACAGTGACAAGATGGTGTCGTTAGTGTTGTCCTGTCCCCAGTCTGAAACTGCATCTTGTAAGGTTTACGATGTACAAATATCTAGGAGCAGAATTCAAAATGCAATGAGAAATATATAAATTATGATATGATAAACTATGCTTGTTTATACATTTTTCAATGGTAATTAGAGAAATGAAACTTATTTGAGATGAGTGATCTGTCACAATGAACATTTTGATGCCAAATGTGAGTTATAAACGTAAATGAGTTGTATTATCAATGCAGTGATAGGGAGGAACCATTTTCAATCTACGCCTTGTTGACGTTTGACTTTGAAACTCAAACCTTCAAAACTGAGGCTGTTGTTTCAAATCTGTGAGGGGATTCTCACTTATGGTTTTGGAAAATAGCCAACAGTAATTTACATCGTTGGCAGCTATTGTGCTCTAACATACATAAGCATGGGTACGGCCCATTAGGGAGTTTCACCCTAGCACTGAAGCATTGTCTTGTCAATGTCAGTACTTAAATGTCACCTTCTCGCACGACATTTTTGATGTAAATGTATTGTGAATGTTGTGATGAAAATATGCAAATGTTCAGTTCCGTGACTGTCAAACAAATGCAATTCCTCCTCTTTATTTGTAGGATGTCTGAAAAGGATGAACACAATGAGTTGGTAAAAGTGGGTAAAAGTTTATTGATGTGAGTAGTCTTTATTACCTCTGCCGAGGAGGTTATGTGTTCACCTGAGGTTGGTTTGTTTGTTTGTCAACAGGATTTTACAAAAACTATTGAACTTGGTGAAGGGACTGGGTGTGAGTTAGGGAAGAACCCATCGCACTTTGGGGCAGATCCAGATTATTTACTATGACTTTGAATTTCTTCCTCTGAACTCTGGTGTATGTTGTTTGACACTGGCCTTGGCAGAGGTCTGCTCTCTACTGAGCACATTTTCCAGTTTGGGACTATATATGGATATATAATATTATCTGAATAATATTATTTATTTAACTAAAAATACAGGTTACTAGCAAAACTACATTATCATCCTAACAGTATTTTAAGAGTAGATACTTGCAAAGGTTGTTTTTAATTGGAATTAAATTCTATTTGTAATTGAGGTCTGCTAAAACATTTAATCTCTATCTCTCTCTATTAGTATCCTATCATCCCATTTATTTACCCATAGCTAAATAAACTGAGTTAAATAGTTAGAAAATGCACCCTTTTGAAAGTGGAGGACTGATGTTTTGCAATCTTTAAGAGGTCTCCTCCTGTTATTATGCTTAACTATGAGAAACCTTGTGACATCAGGAGTCCTATAGCTGGTAAACTGAGAACTCATATCTAAATACTTTTGATTAGGCCCTGCTTTTGATGTCCGCTGGCACGAGATGTACTGATTAATAATCAATCTCCAAGGTAAGACCACACCAAATGTTTGGCATACAGCGGCCTCTATAGATTCACTGATGTGATTCAATTGTGAATACTAAAGTGAGTAGGAATGCGGCTCTCCCTCAGGGTAAAATAAATCTATTTAGTTTGAGAAATACCTGGTGAGAGCAGCACAGCTGCACTGAACAGAGCCATCTCTTCCTCAGACATCTGTATACGGCTCAGGCTTTTAGCGAAGTCAAACACTGCATTCACAAGGTCATCACAGCCTGGGTAGAAGGAGGAGAAAAAAAAACAAAAAAAAAAAAAAAAACAAGATCACCACAACAGATACTTGCTGACTGTGCTGATTCTGACACAAATGAAACAGACAAAAGGTTTAACTATAATCCCTTGTTCATCCTTTTACATTGCATTCGTTACCATAGAGAGGAAAGAAGATAGACTCACCAAGAGCTTTGAAAAGCTGAGCAGTGGCAAACTTTCCATCAAAGAGCAATGTATTATTGATGGGGTTGTAGGCCCTGCACATACGGATAAGAAGAACATCCATGCAGCCTGGGGAAACACACAAAAAAAGAAAAACAAGAAAAAAAAGCTTAGCAGCATATTCACATTCAAAGCAGTTGCTGGGCTTAGGCTTCAAGAAAAAAAGCCTCCAGATTTAAAAATCACAAAGTGCATTTGACAATTGACTGAAATTAGCTAACTTGTGTTTAAGACATCATTTCTGCTATGGATAAATGTAAAGGAACAATAAATATAATCGAACTTTGGATCCACACATAGTCTACTTTGTAAAGATTTTTTTTTTGCACTGGATAATACAGGCACTAAGAGAAAAACATAGAGAACTGAACAAAGAAGAATCTTTTTTTTTTTTTTTTTTTAAAAAAAAAGGAAATTGCCAACAACAGAAGTTACTTCTTCCAATATTCAGCACTCGGAAAATAGCTGATATGACCATTTGCACTGCTGCAGATGGCAGGAAGAAGACCTCCAGTTTCTTAAATGAGTACTAGCTCAACCTGTCCTGTCTCTATTATATAATGTAAAACATTCTTTAATGGTAAAATCATTTTAAATAACTTAATGAGAGAACTGATATTTGACAGGGAGTTGTCACCTGTCCAACTACAGATGTGCATGATGTAATCAAGGTACAAAACGCAAATTGTCATTAAGTCACTGGCTTATACCTGACATAGAAATTGTTTGTGCATTAGTTTTTTTTGTTTGTTTTGTTTGATTGTTTGTTTTTTTAATATCAAGCATCTTTTTTATTGTGGATCTGACTTAGGATCTTTCTCCACTTTCCAGGTGTTAGTTAGGTTAGACAGATAATTCATGGGTGTGGAAACTTTTCAAACCTTTTAGAATTTTCTGATAGAGGCATCTAATTAGTCTAATTAAATGCTTTGTTTCTTTCATCTTAATGAAAATGAGGGCAAAAAATACCTTGGCTGCCTCTCAAAACAATCAATCAAAAGCTTTGACTAACTTATCATTTTGGTTGTCACTGAAAAACATACATAAAAAAGTAGATCTGGCCTCCTGTGAGACACATAGGTTGAGACACAGTGCAATTTTATAATCAGAAATACTGCACCACTCTTCAGAAACAGAACAACCATGCACCTTTTCAAGTCACTCTGCGTGCATTTGATATTTATACTCTGTGAAATCAGCTACCACTTGGGGGTAATATACAGTTCATATGACAATAGCTATCTTTGTTACAGCAAAATGATTGCAAACTAATAAACATACACAAAGCATGCTCACTGTCTTGCTGGAAGCAAATCTCTTGTAAAAACAGCTCCTGACTGTTATGTGGCTAAACACAATGTGCAGAACAAACCGATTTTTGACTGTCTATACTGGTGTCGTGCTCTGACCTGCTTTAAGGAGGATAATCTGATCGTTCTGACACAGGTCCATGAAGCCAGAGATGCGCTTGGCAAACTCTACCACATACTGGATTGCATTGGTGATGTGAATGGCACATTGTTGCCACATCACCTCAGCTGACTGAAAGAGAAAACAGGAAACAGAATGGCTTTTATGAGAATTGCATTCCATGGTTCTTTGCGATATCGGTAGGATTGTGTAGTCGTGTGATCTGATTTCCGCTTAAGACATCTTGACCGCCAGGATATTTGACCTTTTTTTCTGCATCTGTTAGAGCTACGGGCTCCAAACTCAACAAGTGAGACGGAAACCCAGACGCAACTTTGCGATAAAATGTTTGGATTTACAAACTTCACTGTTACGAATAAACTACAGTAAAAAGAAGAAAACACTTGTATTTCCTTCAGGAACAACCCAAGGTTAAAAACTGAAAACACTCCTCTCTGAACCTTGTACGAGAAACGAGAGGGCACGATGAGCCAAACTTAAGTCATATGATAAAACAGTTTTAGATTTAGACAAAAGGGTAGTTCATAAGACATTTTACTAAAATGAATTAGAAACATCCAGGTAAAAGGTGGAGATTTTCAAAAATACATTCTCCATCTTCCTTCTTGAAATTTGTATAAATAAGGTTCTACTGTCAAATGCTTGAAAGTGAATATTAAAATTTCACATTTACCTTGGTCTGGTATGATCGTGTCTCTTCTGGGCTATACAAGGTCCACGCCATTCTCTTAAGCTCCTCTGTGCTGTACTGGCTCGTCTCAATATGGGACTTGACAACACTCTGAGTTATACGCTCTAAGGGGGAAACATTTGTCATTTCTCTGGAAAGATCACTTCTTAACATCTTCTATGACAACCACACTAATAATGCTACATTTATTGGAAAAAATAACAAGTTAATTCTTTTCACCTTTATGGTTATTGTTCAATTTTAAACAGACTGGTGGTTCAAGTTTTCCCTAATTTATACTGACCTATCTCAAGCAATGAGCAACCCCCAGGCAGCGGGTTGAGGATAGCATGTGAGAAGAGTCCAGAGTCGTGCAACAGTTGGTACTCGTGCTTGATGCTGTGGTTGCCGTCAACAAAGTCCAAGTTGGTCTGTTCGGGTGAACTCTGAGAGGACGAGCTGCTGCCTGCACTGCCGCCCAGCATGTCTAGGTTACAGTACTCTCCACCTGCATCCTCTGGGGTCAGCGGCAGGTCAAAAAGCAGGCCTTCTGGCAGCGTGGTAATGTCATCCAGGTCACTGAGCGCAGTGCTGGAGCCTCTTCTGTATGGGCGGCTGAGGTCGGCCATGTCACTGTTCTCTTCACGGGCACCAATGCCTGCACACTCCTGGGACTGCTGATGCTTCTGGACCTCTGCATACAGGCTGTCACGCTGTTTTTTCGACATTCGTCCGAACTTCACCGCTGCAACAAGGGGATGTAAAGATGTACGGCCCCAGTTACACAAGGTCTGCATAAATCATTGATTGCATAAGCTAAAAACTGGGAGGTGGAAACTCTGAGTTAATTAGATATAGATCAAGTAGCTGAACTCACCATCACGGCTCATGCCCAGGGCGAGACACTTCTGCAACCTGCAGTGTTGACAGCGGTTACGGTTGGTCCGGTCAATTAGACAGTTCCTCTGTCGTGAGCAGGAATACATGGCGTTGTTCTGCTGGCTGCGTCGGAAGAAACCCTATATACAAAGAGATATGCAGTTTGAGCATCTAATGCAACATCATTTGTGCGTAGATCTTAAACAAAAGGCACTTATTAGACTGAGTAGACATTAAAGCTCTTGGAGACCAGTTACCACTTTAACCTCTTTTTATCATAACTCTTTTCTGATGATGGAGATGGTTTGATAGCTCACCTTGCAGCCTTCACAGGTGATGACACCATAGTGAATCCCTGATGATTTGTCCCCACAGATTTTACAGGGAATCACCTCTATTTGAGCTGCAGAGAGAGATGAATGAGGGGGAAAAAAAGAAAAAAAATCAGTGAAATACTGATATAAATTTTGAATATATAGTAATAGATACAGTACCAATAAAATACAAAGAAGGAAAGAATATTATTTAAATACTAATTGCTGTCATTCCACAATGACTGTCACAACACTGCATTTCTTTCAATTGTCACAATGATCAATGCTCAACAGCTCCTGTGATCAGCAAACTAATCAATAGGTCAATCAACAGAAAACTGACATGTAATTATTTGGCAAGTCAATGAATCTTTTGGGTAATTTTTCCAGCAAACATGCCAAACACTTGTCTGTTCTAGCTTCTCCAGTAGGGAAATTTGCTGCTTTTCTTTTTTAAAATCAGTGTAAATTAAATATTTTGGGGTTGGAATTTTTATGGACCAAACAACTAACCATTTAATCAGGAAAATAATATGCAGATTCATTACAGCACTACAATGATATACAGCATGTGAGGAAATTATGTTTGCAGCTGTTGTTGCACAATATTGAGCAATATGAACATATATAGAAAACCCAGCCCAAAGGTATGTAACAAGTAAACATATATTTTCCAGAAGAACTGCAAAAGGACCTTTTTTTCTCTTCTCTTTTTGGAGTCAGTCACAGGATCATTCAACATTTGCTTTTGAGGCCTATTGTGCTGATTGCATTTATGGTCAATGATTCCCCCCAATTCAATTCAATATCTACTCTAAAAAGCCATGATTTTGAACTCTACTTGAACTCAAACAAGATAACAATCACCCTGCATGTGATACTATGTGGTACAGGTGGATTCAGTTCAATTTTCTCACAAGAATTCAGGATATTTAATTTTACAAATGTCATCTTTCATTACAAGTTTTGAAATCTAGATAATAATAATGAAATACATCTGTAATAATGTTACAGGATTATGAAGAAAAGTGTCAATAACATAAAGGAAACTGTGTATACATTATACACCTTGTGTTCATTGTGGAAGCCTGAGCCGTCTTACCCAGGAACAGCCTGTTCTTTTCATAATGTTGTTTATCTAAGTAGCCGGGCCTCCTCAAGCCCAGAATAGCAGGTCAATTGCATTAGCTGAGGCCAGGGGTTATAAAGTTTCGCAGCTCTCTCTCCTGCTCTGCCACTCCTCCTCAAAGATGAACAAAACGTTAGCAGGTTAAAAAAGGCATACTGCCGTGCTGAACCCTCCAAGCCCCACAATTTTAACCCACAAAACAACTGCAACCAACTGTTACTGTGTAGACTCTGCAAATTTGACTTGGCTCGGGCTGCAGGGTGTGCCACACAATCCCTAAACCACTTTTGTTGGATCACACAGGGTATTAGGTAACCTGTAAATTGCAGCGAGGGCTTTGACTGGCCTCCACAGCTCTTCAGAAAATTACTGTTTTCTAAAGGCTCTTTTATAAACTACTCACAACCAACCAATCACATGAGTCACCCTGTGTGGGGAGAGACATGCGTCACACACTGAGAAAAAACACTAGAGATTAGCGACTGACATTACCTCAAAATTAACGAACTGTGGAGAAAAAAAAAAAAAATATATGTCTACATCTTCCCTCTAAAAAAAGATTTGTCTGTGAGGTGCAGGTGACATATTTTAGTGTTTTGGTTGGGGAGAATTCCTGCTGGCCAACCAAATGCAACGGAGGGATATAAATAAATAAATAAATAAAGAGCAATGGAAAAAATAAAAAATAAAAATCCTTTTATCGCTCCCCTTCCAGAGCCTCACCCCCGCCCTTCATCCTCTTATATAACTGCTGTCTGGCCGCATTCCACGAACACACTCATTCAGAGGTGGTTGCCTTGGCAACAGTGTGCGGCTCCTCCCTCATCCTCTCGCGCTCCTATTGGCCGCCGAGCCGGCGGCTTCGTCTGCGACTCGCCGCCTCACCTGCCAGTCAGCTGAGCGGCACTGTCAGGCCCAGAGAGCACAAGCTGCTCCACTGACACAGTTTCCCATTCAGCAAAGGGGGAGGCACTAGCGGTGGCGGCCCTGCGAGGGACAAAGTCTGGTTTCTTGCAGGTTTTAAGGTGGAACCAAATATGACTCAGGCTGTAAGTGAAGGCCGGGGGCCCGATTCCTCCGTTTGGTTTGAAAGGAAAACAATGTAAGGTTTGATTACTGAAAGAGGGATGACCAGTTGAAACGGGCAGGCTCAAACGACCCCACTGGAGATTGCACAACACGCACAACATCTGGAAATAGTTCAAAAAACATGTAGTACAGTAAGCTGGAACAGGGGGAACAGATGTAGCTAATATTAGCTCTCAACTTGCTGCAGCATGTCAAGTATTTGAGTGAAATTTCAGCTGTGTTTGAGCTAGACCATAAATCTATTTTTACTCTGCTGCAGTTGGCTGCCCGGAGATTCCTTCTGCCACTCTGGTCTGTTAGCAAATAACTGTTGCACAAATTAACAACACTGACCTGAAGTATATGCTGTAAATAACAGTGCGTATAGCAGCAACTAAACTGGTCTCATATGGCGACAACAGTTTGTTGTACTGCAAAAGTGGTCTGATAGTACCTGTTCGTGTTCGTTTATTTAGATTGTTACCATGAAGGTCCTTTCTAAAACAAAATTTTCTTACACGAAGAAGGTAAACACCACCTCTGTTTGTTTAATTCCTTCTAACACCTGTTAAAGCACATTTGTTTAAACCCAACAATCACTATATTTCACACAGTTGAAAAACTTGAATTATATAACTTAACTTGGGTTGGTGAATACGGTCGTCAACTAGCTTACAGTAGTTGTGTAAGTGAAGGCTAAACAATAACCAGTGAATATGTAAACAGACCTTTGACAAAACAGTAATCCAGTAATCTCACATGACTTTTATTGTTTAGTAGCTATGCCAAAGTGTGGCTAATACTTGCTAACAACATTTTTGGAGACTCACTGCAGACAGTCACCTTTTTACATGGAGGGTCACTATGAATTGCCTTTGGAAGTAATTTCTGCATCTGTCAGTCAGTCAGCGTGTGGGTGCGTCAGTGTCTGTTGGTCAGTACTTTGCCTCGTCAGTGCTGTAAACCCCAGCTGGGGAGACTTTGCCCCTCTCATACCAGCTAATCAAACAGGGTCCAAGGTCCTATTTACCTTGTACTTCCATTTACCTGACATACTATATACTTAACCCACATTTTAGTATGCTTCTGGGGGCCTCTACGGGAGGAATGACAAATAGTATACGGTGCACTGTGCAACATACTATAAAGCTTTGTGCGGTAAAAGTTTGCAGTTATTTTATTAAATATTCAAACATGTCCTCTGTCTGTCATTCCCTCTCTCCACATGTCTCCCGATGCAGGGCCTCAGCTGCCACCTGTTTTCTATACAGCTACTGCATTAGTTGAGTAATGACTGCTTGTTCTCTTCTTCTCCTACCTCTGGCCTACATAGGGAACACAGATAGTATAATATGTCCTGACACTAACCCCAAACTCTTTAAAAATGCACTGCAGGTTTTGGTAATTACTCAGCAGATGCAATAGCAGTGGAATGAGAGGTATTAGTGTTCACTGGATCGATTGCAGAGGCCTGCATCATGCATTGCTCTCAACTTTAGTGCAGTAGACGACAAATGAACAGGATCCATGTTTTGTGTATTATAAGAAATGTTTCAGCCCTATCTACGCAGAGTATAACTGGAAGCCAGCAGTGTCATGATGTGTACATTATGTACAAAGTGGCAAATATGAGACACGCATCCCTGCGGAAAATGTAATTGAAATTTTTGCCTAATACTCTGAACACAGGTGGAAAATTTTAGAGATGATTAAGAGATGTCCATCTCTCTGTGATACAGACAGTCTAGTAGAAGACTTATTTGTATTTCTATCTGTCAACATCCTAAGCAGCAATTTGGCAGAATAGCTGTCTGCCCAACAAGGTCAGAATACTAAAACAGCTTGTTTTCTTTTTTCACTTTAATATTTTTCACTTTTCATATGTCCCTCTTTTTTTCCATTTTCTCTATGCGATGGATTATCCCACTGTTAACAAAACGAACATGTTAATTGAGTGACTTGACAATCTATACCTGAGTATTCACATGCCGAACAAGTGCTATGCCTGCCAAGAAACCAGGCCTCATACTCAGTGCTTCTGTAATCCCTCCCCATTGATCAGAGAAGATAAAGTGCATTCATTTGATCATGCTGTTTATGTAGCTCCAAACCCAAACCCAAGAGGGCCTCTGCAACACAAGAAAAACCAGACTGAGGAATTCAGTTCACAGCATGTAATTTTTCATCCTACAAAAAAACCGCAGGTACAAATTTAGGACATGCTGCTTTAATCAGTCGCCTTGACTTGAATCTCCTCATGCCTGTTTAAATGTCACTTATCCTTCTGCATACTTGGAAAATAGATATGACCTATCAAAATGACTTTGCCTGAAGATACCACTGAGACTAAACAAATGTTACAGAACAAATTATTATTTCTTATGTAATCATGTTGTAACCTTATTGGCCTGCAAAATGAAATATAGTTATGAGACTCAGAAACGCAGGGATCCATGCTATCAGTTAGACATTTTACCTGCATACTAACATGAAACCTGGGTGAGGAGTTAAAGCTTTAGATAAGAGGAGTGGAATCTTGACACGCAGTTGTCAGAGAGAAAGGGCACCTTGACACATACTGTAGCTCACTGTGAACTTCCCCAATGCTGCACACTCAACAGATAGAGGCTTTGAGCCTGAGCTTAGCACAGCGGCATCCTGGGAGAGCAGAGGGCAGCCTTTCCTTTTTACTGCTACTGTACCTTTGATCCTGGGCTATAACTGAGCTCGAAAACAGTCTTGTACAAAGCTTCAGTTCCGCACACTGCAGGCGCACTGGGGCATAAAATTTAAGCGTGCTTCACTGAAGACTGTTTTTTTAATTGTGTTGTATCATAACTCCCTAACCTGCTTGTGCAACAGTTTATGAGATTCACTCAGAGATAAACAAGCACAACAGCATAGTTGACTGCAATCTATCAGGTATTTTCGCTCGTTATAGTTAATTTGGTAGAAGATTGGTCATGACATTACATATTATATGATAATTCTACAAGACCTGATTGACAAGCCATGCTCAACTGTGCCTGACTGTCATACACTCTGGATGATGTAAGTAACCTTAGCTGACAGAGGAAATTGGGCTTAACTGAACCCTGCTATGCTTCATGGTTAAATGTGGGCTTGCTGTGCCTATATCCTGCTTGTCAGTGTGGTGCGAGATTCTGATATCATAACTGCACTAAACGAATCATTTTTGTCTATCATTTCTCGTCATGGGCAAAAATACACATTTACGGGTATTTTTTGTACATATTTACTAAATGTAATCTTTGTCACAGACCTTCATATTAAAGTAGGCTAATGTCTTTGTTGTAGGTGAAAGAAACAAAAGGCCAAATGTATCTTGTAAGGTGCACTGAAATCAGGCTTTTTTCCCAGTGCATCTCATAACTACAGCATCTTAAAGAGGAACCTTCTCCCCTGACAGTTGATTTAAATTATCAGCATTGTCTCATCAGTAATGACGGTAGACAACGACCCTCCAGCCCTGCGCAGGAACACACACACACACACACACACACACACACACACACACACACACACGCACGCACGCACACACACACACACACATGCTGTAATCCTCAATGACAGAACTAGGTCAATGGAGCACACCCCCCCCCCACACACACACACACACTGGCCGCCATAATGCTGATACTGAAAACAAAAACACGCTGGCAGATGACCTAACAGGAACAGTGCAATCCCCGTCAAACAGTCAAGTGTTTATAGCCACTCTGTCACATCGTGTACAATAGAGATTAAATCCAGAATATCCACAATAAAATGATTCAAAAGAAAAAAAACTAAATGTTTCGGTGTCACAAAAGCAATACAAAAAAAAAAAAAGTCTGATAAAGTAAAATAGAGCGAAAGACAAAGAGCAGTAAAATCACAAGGGACTGGGACCATTTTCCCCGGACTAAAAACTCCCCGCTGGACAGATCCGGGCTCGACGGCCCCTGAATCCCTCCCTCCCTCCCCCGACTCTTACATAAGCGGAGTCGCTCACCGGCGAAATAAAGTAACCACAGCTGCAGCGCATTCCTGGCGTCACGGGCCAGAATAAACGCGTTCACCAAAAACCTCGCAGTTCATACGATCGTCCCCACGCACTGACACGAATACTTCAAATTAAAAAAAATCACATCATGTGCCCTTAAGATTCAGCATTCTGCAAACAGCTTCCAGTGTCTACGAGGGGGCATGTTTAGATTTTTAATACCGAGGTCAAAGTTTTTCTTTGGGGTTTTTTTTCCCCTCTCCCCTCTCATGCGATCCGGTGTTTACGCCGGTGCGCGTACGCAGGTCTGCGCGCCTCTGAGCGCGGATGGAGGCGCCCCGGTCCCGGCAAACGCAACACAGAACAAGGGGGTTTTCACCGACAGGCGCCGGGCGCGTCCGGCCGTCGGAGCCGCGTCTCGGAGACCGCGACGGTCCCCGCGGCGGTCCCCGTCAACGCTCACACTCACCTCTCATGTCGGCGGAGGAGTCTAACCGACTCTTCGGGTCATGCAACTCCGGCTGGAAACGAAGCCGAGGGACGGCGACAGCGACGCGCACTTGTTCGCTCCGGACCGGAGCAGCTGGAAACCGTCGCGACGGCAAATCCTCATATGGTTGTTTTGTTGGTTTTAAGTTGTTGTTGTTGTTGTTTTTGTTTGTTTTTCTGGTTTTTTGTTGTTTTTTTTTTTTTTCTACCTCTTCGTCGTGCGATCCGACCCTGAAACTAAAAAGATCGATGAACTCAGAAGCGGCTATAAGCGGCTATTGGCGTCCAGTCGGCTCCGCGCGGGGTTCGGGGGCGACACGTCGCGTGGGCACCGGTGAAGCGTCTCGCACCTCTTCCCTGCTCCGTCGCTCGCGCTAACCTAGTTTGGGCGCGTGGACTACACATGATCCTCAGCCGCGCGGTCCGCCCGCCTCGTGCCCCCGGGAGCACGCGCGCCGCCCCCTCCGCGCGCGCTTTAAGGAGGCTCTCGCGTGCGTGGGAAAGTGTGGCAGTGTGTCAGCTCGGGACCGGCGTGGGAACCGTCTAATAACAGGCGCGCCTCGCTGTTCGGTTTATTGTCGTTCCCCTTCTCTCCTTCGCTATTTGCGGCCGGTGTCTTATTTTGTCTCCAAGTGTGAAAATGAATGAAAGTAAACTGAATTGTTTTTGTTGGGTTTTTTTACGTAAGAGAAAAAGATCACAAGAAGATCACAAGGAAGAGGTCCCCATGGAAACCCCTGATGTATATGCCTATATATATATATATATATATATATGTCCCCCACTGTGTACACCATCCAGCCAACGAATTAAACAACATTAAAGGCTGTAAAAGATCAGATTGGAGATTTTAAAAAAACGGATTAAAAAGGGGGCTATGCTGTGTTTTGACAGGTTTTTCCTGAACTATAAACACTTTAAACCTATAAACGAGCTCAAGGCGTAAATTGAGTTTTATTTTATTTTCTTTTGGTTATGGTTTCTCCAAGTTATAATTACGCCAGTGAAGGAACACGGTAGACAATAGTTATGCCTGGAGCAAGTTCGGTTAAATGGTATTTGTTACATACTGAGATGAATGTCAACTAGTAGCCACATAAAAGGCAGTAAACATGCATTTGAAAGTCTAAAGAGCCAGCCAACATGTTTGATGGAAAGTATGTGAAATTGGCTAGGACTTCCAATAATCCTTTATGATAAAATAACGCCATAGACTTGGTATCTTAATATTACCTTTAGTTGGTTGCAATGACACCATATATGCTACTAATGATATCTCCTTGAGAAGCACAGGTAACGAAAGTGCCTTTTGATTTTCCTAATTTCATCTACCATGATGGTTTCAGTGTTATGTAAACCCACTTTTTAAAGACACACATTTTTGTCACTTTCATTAATAAATATGAAGACCAATGTTCTAGCCTAAGACTCTACAAGTAAAAGAAATACAGTTGCTCCGCATAAGGTAATATAAGATAAATTTGCTGCAATGCTTAGTTTTTGTTAAATAAATACCTACTGTGTCCTCAGTTTTGCTTTAGCTGAAACTCACTGCATTATATCACTGGATTAACAAACACTAATCTTAGTGGAGGAATTAAGTGTGACCGCAGGTTGTTGTGTTGTGCAATGTTTTGTTTTGTTTCCCATTTCCTGAAATGTTGAAATCCCAGGTACATTCATAACTTTAAATCTATCTATCTATCTATCTATTGCAGGGTCTGTTTTTGTTTCCCTTTTAAATGTGTGTGTGTGTGTGCACGCGCGTGCGTGCATGTGTGCGTGCGTACGTGCGTGCGTGTGTGTGTGTGTGAGGAGAGCAGACACACCTTTAGGCCCTGCCACAGAATAGCATATGACATAAACCAAAATAATTAATAACAGTTCCGATTGATCTGCAAGTGTGGGTAAGATGACGAATGTATCATGTAACTTAGGCACAGTTATGAAATGAGGAGAAGAGAGAGATTATGGAAAGTAGGTTAGTGGGGCAACACAGAACTTTCACACCCCTCCCTCTCTTGTCTTTCTGGTGTGCATGCGTGGTGAGTCCCCCTCCATCTCTCTGTCTTTTTCTGCTGTGAAACACTTTTGTCCTTAATCATTTCTAAATCAAAACTCATACTTTTACAAGGCTACAGTCTCTCAGCTCCACCTCTCTATTGTTCTCCCTCTTGCTTGTGGCTCTTTTATCTATACTTTTCTATTTCTACTTCTTCAACTTGTGGCATTTCTGGAAGAACTAAAAAAATATTTCAGCATAAATGCAAAGCAATAATACATTGCTTTTTCCTGAATGCACAGTTTATGAACACAATGCTGGGAAAACTAAGACTGTTTTGCTTTATTATATTCTGTGGCTATAAACTTCCTCTTCCTCCCATTTAGGTGGTTTTGTCAGTCTGATGGTTTCCTTCCTGATCCTCATCTGCAATCCTAGTCAGGTTATATTCTGTCCCTTAGCATGTCCCTCAGTCGCCATGAAGCAGTCACACATCCATCCGGTGTTTGCCTGCAACGTCACTGACCTCCTAACCCTGAATCTTATGTAACCATGGCAATACCCAAATTAGAACACAGAGCATGGAAAGAAGGAGGCGCTTAGAGCTTGACATGCAGGCATGTAGCTCCCAACCAGCTTTCCAGATTAAGGCAGACGGAATGAACACGCTTTTCACTGCATGCATGTATGTGTGTGTTTGTCTATCTCTGTGTGTCTGTGTGTGTGTGTGTGTGTCTATGTGTGTGTATTCCATGTGTGCTGGGTCAGACAGACATATACTGAAGAAGAAATCAAACTCCTCCACCTCTAAAACACAAGGAGTGAGGGTTTTCTGCAAATTCAAAATATGACAATCTAATAGCTTAAACTGGCCCCTGCCCCACAGCGCCTAAAGCCCACTATACTGAGAGGATTATTTTAGGATCTAGACTCTGGCTTCCATAATCCTCTCTTCTCTCCTCTCCCTCATCCTGCTAAACCCTCTCTCTTCTCCCCTTTCAAATGCCGTCTAATCTCTCTCACTTTGACTCTGGGTGGCTGTAATCTGGTTTGTACCTGTCTTTCACCTGCACCAGGTTCACATCAAAAGGTCAGTGTGCCAAACTACTGGGTGCCTCTTCCTTTTCCTCCTGTTATGCTTGGTCATAACCATTCCTGTCCCCTCCACAACCTCAGGGATGTTCCTTCTGGCGTTGGATTGATGCCTGAAGGTCAATAGCGGTGCTTTTGTTTTCAGACAGAATTCACCAATATTGTCTGACAGTGAGAATATATGTTTAGTATAGATCTTGAAAACAGTAGTTGACAAAGTAATCTCACCACCAGGTTTATTTAGTGGCTCTTCTGAAGTTGTCCAGTCATTATGGAACAGTCATTCTTTTTCCTGCGGCTTTACCCTCAAATAAACAGTGAATTCTTTTTTTACGTTTTGTGATGATGCTGTTCCACATTAAAGAACCAAATGTCCAGCTTGCCTTTTTTACACTGTTTTTAAAATGTGGCCATGCACTCTAAATACTATCGATAATGACAATCTAGGAGATCAAAATTACAGGACTTGCAATGTGAGCTCATGTGTATTCATTTACTCCACACGCCACACGAGCAGTGGTGGGCCCATTTTGTTTGTCACTGTCTCTCATTCATCCATGAACAGCTGATGACAACACAGAGTCTACAGCCAAGTCACGTTGGCAAATAACGGGCTCATGATGACAACACTCATATGCTGATGTTTTTAGTGGGCATTGTGTTTATCATATTCACCATCTTTCTTCAGTGTTTTACCAATGCTAACCTTTGCTAATTATGGCACTAGATGAAAAGCCAACATCTGCGCTAGATTTCATGGTAATCTATCCTGAAGTGTTGGAGACTTTTCAGTAAAAAGCCAAAATGTTGACCTCATGGTGGCGCCAGAGGAAAAAGCAGGGGATCCCCAAAATCAGTAGGATTCATCCTTTGGGGACCATGAATGTTTGTAAGAAAAATTGACGGAAGTATTTTAGTCTGGACCAAAAGTGACGAGTATTTTAGTCTGGACCAAAGTAACGGACTGAAAAACTAACATTGCCATGCACAGAGCCATGGGTCTAGCTTGGCAAAAAAAAAACTGCAGGGATAAAGAGGCTCTTTAGCTCCTTCTTAAGTGGTTTTGGAGACAAACGCTCTCACATTAAAT
Source organism: Istiophorus platypterus (assembly GCA_016859345.1). Classification (NCBI taxonomy): domain Eukaryota; kingdom Metazoa; phylum Chordata; class Actinopteri; order Istiophoriformes; family Istiophoridae; genus Istiophorus; species Istiophorus platypterus. The sequence continues at coordinate 11,331,194 of CM029123.1, read as the reverse complement.
AACCTTTAAACAGAAACCGCACCAATACTGATGTTTTTGTATTTTGCTCCTTATGTAAAATCTCATCAGCTCTGAAGTTATGCCAGTGGCAAAGTAAACTAGACGTTTCTTGCGGAGCTTGCTTCTAATAAGCTAAACAAACTGCTGGAGTGCCCTTCAGTTCCCCTATTGCTTGGCATTTTTCCTTCCTCAGCAACTGTTGATATGAGAGATCACTGAATATATTAAACATTACACATTAGCTTCACATCCTGTCAATGGGAGTCATGCTTTTTATTTGGTCTTGAAGGGCAATATTTAAACAATAGGCATCCAATTAAAGCTGGCATTTACCATGGTGTATCTGTCCATGCTGCTTCCACATGCAGTGTTCATCCTGTTGTCTGTCGATATTGCCCTGCTTCCATCTAGATAATATTGCATCTGACAGCCATGACAGGAAGGAGCGACCACAGGCATTTGCAGAGTTGTAACTGGGGCTTGATAAAAGGATTGTGAAATAAACATCAATTCAAACAGCCTAATAGATAATACTGGGACCCAGAAGATATTAGCAGCGATTACGTCGGTGGGATAAAAATTTGATTTTAGAGGAATATTAAATAAGAATGGATCTGGACCAGGGATAGCAGCCTACCAGGACTCACATTTATTTTCCACGGATGATTCAAGCTGAGATAAGATTGTATATTCAGTGTGACACACAGGCAAAACTAATACTAACTCAGTGTTTCCACCTTGAAACGACTGACATAGTTACAGGCTTTTTATACTGTTGACTCCAAACTTGATTATGAGTAAATCCCTTCATATTCTGTGAGCTGCAAAGAGAAAGAGGCATATGTGAGGCCTAGAAGCTCATTACCTCATTTCTCATTCCTCCCATCTGCTGTTATTTTTCCCACCCTCCCCTTCATTGCTAATTAAGTGCTAATCCTCTTCACATTTCTATGGTTACAACGCACTTTGTTCGAGCGATGTCATCGTTCACTCCTGCACTCATGTGAACGAATGAAAAAACATGTTACCTAAAGAGGAAAACTGGGCTTTTTCGAGATAGTCCGTTATCTGGGCATGTCTGCACATGCCTTTGCGTGTGTCCAGTATCTGAGGCCATCACATACCATCCACACAAGTATTTTTCAAGTATTTTTCCTTCCACAGTATTTATTAAATATAGTCAAAGGCAGTCTGTCACTCCGCTTTCTCTATTGATTTTTTCCACCCACCCCCTTCTCTGAATTTTCTCCAAAAAACAGTTACCAAGGCCAGCCTCGGTTCCAGTACCAGAAAGGAGAAAAGAGAAACCCCAAGTCGTTTGAAGAGCAATAGACAAGATCTAGAAAAATATGTCAGCTGTGTGTATAGCTGGGTCTTTGGGCCTCGGTGTACGTGTGTGAGTCTGCCTACATGCTATAATGCAGATCCTCAGAAAGAAGTTGCTGTGTGTCCACCGGGGAGCCATTTTAACAGTCTGCTTCTTGGGGTTAAATTGCAAATATTCAGCACCAGCTTAGCATGTTATTTTAGAATTGAAAAGTGTAGTCATTGCATTACAGATTAAAAAAATGTACTTTTATTTGTTTTTTAATCATGCATATATAATGAAAAGAAAAGCAAGTAATAGTTTGAGCAAGTTGATGTCCCAACAATCAGAAGATGATACTGAAAGGAGATCTGCTGTTTCCAAAGATTGCTTCCATGACAACAGGCGTACAGGGCCCCCGACACCACGGCTTGTCTGTAATGAATTATCAGCCCTGAAGGTGAGGCAACACCCACAAATGCACACATATGTGCATGCAAACACTCAGACACACACAGGTGCATGGCAAGACACACGTACACACAGTAAAGGTGCACGCACTAATGTGCACACATGCTCACACACAGCTGTGTTCTCCTCTCATGCAAGATTGGGAGATTGGCTTTCAGAGAACGCTTGTTTACCTCTGAGGAAAGGAGAGCCAGGAAGAGAAAAAAAACCATATACTTGTTTACATCAGGAAGTGAGGATTGTTTTTCAACTTCGGTCTGTACTGTACCTTCAGCCATCTGAGTGGTTAACACACCACCTGATGACTGATGACCAACTGTGATTACTGGTTTTGAACCACACCTGGAATTTGTGCCCATGTACTGTATGCATGAACGTGTGTCTCTGCATGTCAAGCTAAGTCCCTGCGCCACACGCTTGTATGTATCTGTGGAAAAAAAGAGCGTGATCAACTCTCTCCCAACAGCTGCTCTGAAGAAGAGACCGAGTCTACATGATGACAGTCAGACCTTTCAAGAGGGAGCTTAAAGAGCACCTACAATACTCTGATTGTCTTACATTTAGCGGACATTGGCCTTTGAATTTTAATGGCTGACATGTGTTTTGGCCTGAGCAATCAAACGGAGGAGAGTTTCAAATTTCACACATGCTTGAAAGATCTTAAATCATACCCACGGCTGCTCTGTGCTCTTGGCCTGTGGCAGCCAGAGTGTTTGATAAGCCATCTATTACTCAAGTGCTGTCAAGGCCCGACCTGGGGCCCTATCTCTCCCTTTCTCAACTCCTCTCTCACATGCTCTATCTATCTACCTCTGTACAGGGAGAGACAGAGAGATAGAGATAGCAGCCTGTCCAGGGCACAATTTGTCTCCTGTTCTGCTAAATGTGAATATAATCATGCAACCACACTTTGCTTGTATAAGTGTGGATAATTTGGTGAATTTAAGTCCAAAATTAAAAGGCAAAAATGATGAGCCAGATGTCCTGGTAAAAGCTCATACTGTATTGAAATTTAATCTAGATTACTTCTGGCACTACAGGTATCATTAAATGTGGCATATTTATATATAGTTGGTAAGATTTCAGTGCTTTCAGTGATCTGGCAACACTCATGGTTTGAGCCAACACTCCTTGAGCTACCCACTTCATCAGAGACGCAACAGAAGAGAGACTAATGTATCTGCTCACAGCTAAACAAACTCCCCATGTTTTAACAAAGGAGTCAGCGGGGAAAAAAAGGTCATGTATGGACTAAATTGACCTAATTTATCTGTAACTTCTATACCACGTAAGTGTGTTTGCATATGTATGTATAACTCAGTAATTTTCTATAATAAACTGCATTGTTTGAATAATAAAACCTCTCCTGCTTTTTCACTACTTTTTCTCTCTCCTCCAGAATAGATAAAAACTAAATAAACAAACACGTCCCTCTAGGCTCCTTAGGTGCAGTAGATTATTAGATTATTTCGTTTGGTTACTTCAAGTCATATTGAAACAGTCTTTTCTCTCAGCAGGAGAGATATGTCTTTGTTTATGTATGCTCCCCTGCCTTTGCTCTCTTGGTTTATTAGAGTCATGTGGATTGTTTTGAATAAAAACCCACTGTTGGAAAACAACGACCCCTGGTGATTGGAAGTGTGAAGACACCTCAGGCTTCTTACCTAATAGGAATCAGCCCCGGTCCCTTGGCACAGCTGCTCCCTGCATCAGATGTAAATGAGAGCTCATGGAGCTCAGTGATTATAATGAGAACATTATAATTCTGCTCATATGTGTTTGGGAACTCAGGCATTAATATTCTTCTAAGCCAGATTAATCAGCTGAACACACACAATTAAAGTAGCTCCAATTACGCAACTGCTCTAGTGGAGAGGGCTTGGTTCCAGCTTTACAGGTTGTTTTTGTGCCCTAGGGCATCTTTGTCACTCAGTCTTAAAATCTCATTTTGAATCTTTGCCCATATTCAAATAGTTTTTGGGAGCAACATTTGATCTGTGACATTTTTTAGTAAATGAAACAGGTTTAAGTGCCAAATCCTCAGTCAGCAAAACCAGTTACTCAGCAAATGAAGCAGCCCAGTGCTGTCTTCTCTGTAGGAGATGAAGGAGAGAACAGTCAAACCTTACAAGGACAGTCCATGTTCTGAATGTAAACCACCAAAAAAAATCAAAACCATTTGAATATCGATCTTTTAGTACAAGTAACTAGACCTTGATGAAAAATAAAGCTAATGTTGGACATCATTTCCTGAAAATATTAAAAGTTTGATTAGATCAGTATTTTAAGTCTCATTTACTTTGCACCCATAGAATCAGAAAATTCTGCTGCAGTTATACATTTTATATAGGGCTTTTTTCCAGTGTGTTTTATAATATGCCTCTTGTCCACCCAGGCACACACTCACACATCAACCATGTAAACGCCTAGTTTTTTTGTGTGTGTGTGTGCACTGGCCTCCCAGTGTTTTACAGTTTAGATTTGTACAGTTTACCTGTAAGTCACTTTAAATTGCACTAACCTGTATGAGAGGTGCTATATAAATAACATTTTATTGATTGATTGATGATTAATTTAGTATACTTGGGTTTACATGTCCTTGATATGATGGATATGTAAGACACCAGATTAAGATGTAAGATGTGTGAGAAAAAGTGAAACAATAGAGATGGGAAGTGAAAGGTGAGGAAAGGCGAGAGGGGGACAGAAGACGGAAGGGGGGGAGTAGGCAAGAACAGAGAGGGAGGGGGACCTGCAGCTCATGGCAGGGAAGAAAATCACGGCGTAACTCCGCCACCCAGTCTACCCCCCCACCCTCTGCATCCGGTGCAGCTCCATATCCATATATGCATTCATACAGAAAGCCAACACATTTTACAGAGGTGAAGCATTCAACATGAGAGTGAAAGCGCAAAAGCAGTTCTTTAGTTTCTGGAGGTTATATAAGGCTTAAAGAACTGCATTTAGAGCTTCTTGTTATGTGTCAGATCTGTAGGTAATGCTCATTATTGTATAAATGTTGCCACAATTCTTGCAAAAAAGATGTGAAAATATTCATAGCTTCATCATTGTGTGGAAAAACCGAGATACAGCACAAGGAATATTTTTCAAATATATACAGTATAGTTGATTGTCAATTACATAAATTGGATTGGTGGAGGAATTTAGCCATGGATTTATCATTTCCTGCTCATAACCCCTTAGCAATATTCAGAGACATCCCCACAAGCTTTAATCTAATCTCTGTCCAGATTCAATATAGAGAGACATTAGATGAGATCAAACTGACACTTTTCTCATGAGAACCTCTAGGTTATCTGAGAAAAAGGAAAAGTCTTTTGCAAAAAAAGTACTGTGTGACATTTACAATCATACAAAAAAACAAATCAAAACAAAAAAAAAAAAACACTTTCTTTAGCTGCGGTCTGAGACTAAAAAAACAGCTCATGGTACTTCTAGTGGGAAATAAAGTGAGAATAATGTTAGTCTACAATGATTTTGCAGGCTAAATTGTAAAAGGCTCAAGTCCATATCAAAATACTTTGTTGATAAGTGAATTACCCCTTGAATCATAGCAGTTTCTGAGAATTAAACTCTCTGCTCTTTAAAACTGAATTACCTTAAATTGCTGCCTGCTATAATTTGATTGAAAGTGCAAGGCTATGTGCGTATGCACAGTGCAGTGTGTCCTGCCTCAGAAATAGTATCTGTTACTAGCTAGTACACATAGTGTAAAGTAGGCATTACTTACCTGTCTTGGTGTGTAGAATTTCGCATTATATAACAAAGTATCAGTAAACAATCCCTAATTACTCTGACCTGATGTCAGTTGTGTCAGAAGTTGTGAATAATGGATCCCAAGTTGTCCCCAGGATAGTTCAACTGACCCAGATCAGAATTGTTTTTAAATTCATCATTTTAACATGTCCTTTTTTTTTTTCTTTTAAATTCCCCTTCAGTGTTAAGTGCTTAAGACAGTCTAGATGCGCCTAAAAAACATTTAAGTGAACTGTTTGTCAGGAATAAAATTGAATTTGTAAAAATGTGGTGCAGTGTGTCGGCCTCGGAAAGGAGGACACAAACAAGACAACAAAGATCATCCTGTTTTCCCGTCCTGTTTCACAGACTTTGTGATTGTTCCACATCTTGTGATTGCAACTTGTGATCAGTTTTGCAATCTGTGGGTATAAGCAGTCAATGGATTTGGTACGGTACAAGTATTATAAACAGTAAATTCAAATCACTTTTTAAAATCCATTTTTCACATGAATACACTCTCAAGAAACAAGTAAAAAGAAACAGTACTAGACTTTGTTACTATTTTTTTAAATTGTTAAGTCTATTTCTTTCAAACATGACAGCTGGATGGGAGAATGAAAGGTGTTTACCTTAATGCTTTTCAGTGAGAGGAAATTTCTCAATATATAAAAATTATAAATAGAAGGTCTGGTAATGCTCAATTGCTTTCGTGTTACTTGATGACCATCATATATGAAAATAATGATGAAATCCCTTCTTTTTCATGAGAGAAAGAAGAGTTATATCACTGAACACAAAGTTCAAGGGAGAAACACGCACCCATTGATGCACACGAACACACATAGCTGCTAATCTTTTGTCAGTGAGACTGATTGTTCTCATGCAGTGTGATGTGGGTGTGGTTACAGGAAAAAGTCAGTCTTTTTCTAAGTATTTGAACAAAAATATGCTGAAATTAGGTGATGTTTTGGTTACGCAGCTGCTCTAGATGGATGTGCATGAACAGGGTCTATCAAGGGAAAATTATAAAATTACACCTAGAGGTAATCCAATTATCAGCTGCCTTAATCGAGTAATTTAATGTCTTCAGTGTGAATAGAGCTCTCTGACTCACTCAGACTATAGTTTGTAGTACTTAATTCTTAATATCCTGCTGGAAAATGACAGCTTTTGAATTTGCAGCCCTCTGGATTTGGAGATTTTGAGTGGCGAACATCTATGTTAGCAACAGTGTTGGTCCTACAGTACGGAATATTCTTCCTCATAATCTGATCACAGCTATTGAGCTAGAGAAGAGCTTGGTTTTACATTACCATTTCATGGCATTGCAGCATGTGACAAGAGGAATACACTGATGTCAGAAACAGGCATTGTGCAAGTATGATGTGAGATATAAAGAAAGAGAGGTCTCCACAAAGCTGTTATGTATCTGTCAGAGGGTAAGAGTATATTTCCCTGTTCATTTTATATATTGTGTTTCAAATCCTGTTTATTGTACAATGAACAAAGCAGTGATGATTGGAGGAGTGAATAGACATGTGATGACACATGATAATAACATATTGTCTGCATATGGACATGCACAACTAGAGAGGTACACACTGAATGAAAGTGAAAACACAGGCGTAGACACAAAGGTACACGTACATCGATCAGCCACAAAATTCAAACTGGTAACTGGTTTGAATGTTGATCAGTGTATGTTTATATCACTACACATGTGACCCCTTAAAATTAAGCTATATGTATTTGTAAGCCCTAAACCTGAGTTTTGAGTTAGAGAAGGGTCGGAAATTCAGAAAAATAAGCATTGTCTTGAATGACATGAGATTACAAACAGAAATTAAAAATCAAAATCTGAAATTTCTCATTTATAAAAGTATTCAGACCTTTAATTCAGTACTTTATAGATGCCCACTTTGGCAGCAATTGCAGATTTTTAGTCTTCTGTAAGTCTCTACAAGTTTTGAACATCTGGTTCGAGACTGTATATCTAGTTCTTTGTCTCATTAGACCAGAGAAATTTTTCCCATTCTCTCAGAGTAATTCAAATGCCATTTGGCAAACTCCAAGCAGGCTGTCATATGCATTTTACTCAAAGTAGCTTCTGTTGCTCCACCATGATGGAGGGCTGCCGAGATGTTGGTCTTCCACGATCTTTTCCTAACCTTAACAAAGTGCTGTGAGTGCCTCATCATAGCCATAAGATGTCTAATAATGTATTTAGTTTAGAAGACAGGGTTAATTATTGGTTATTGAGTATTGACTCATGAGAAAAATGGCATTTTAAAATTAAATCAACAACTTATTAAATGAGCAAAAAGTGAAGGAGTTTGATAGTTTTCTAAAGCCACTGTATGTAGCTGCCACCAGCAACTAGTTAGGTTAACATAGGACTGGAATTAAAGGTAAAACAGCTCGTCTGTCCAGAGAGTGTAAACAAAAATCCATTAAAAAAAATCCCATATATACGTATATTTTGTTAAAAACTGAGCTTCGGAAAAGCCAGTACAGAGTAACTCTAACATTTGGACAGAGCCAGTCTAGCTGTTTCCCCCGGTTTCGAGTCCTTATGCTAAGATAGGAAATCTGGCTGCTGGTGGTATCTTCACATTCATCATATAGACTTGAGAGTGGCAAGAGTATTTCCCAAAATGTCTAACTCTTTCTGTAAAAGCCAAGTCCAGGCCCTCAAACTGCCCCAAAGTTTGAAGTTTCCTCATTTAGAGAGAATGTCCTCACTCAATCAAAAGAGCTTTGGATGCACACACACACACACACACACACACACACAGAAATACATACATATAAAAAAACATACATATAATGTGAATATAATCGACACAGACTCAAAGAGTTATTCTATCCTTAAACAAACCGGTGCTCTAGAAATGATTCTTTGGCATTCAGGCGAATGATGTGGGTGAGCTGACTGGGTCAGAGTCGGAGAGTGGTGTGTATCAGTCGGTCTCACTTTCAGTCTTGATGTGGTCGGCGGACTGCGGTAAGACAAGGCACAAGATAAAACGTATCACAGCAAATGATCTGAAATGGCCCCGAGGAGGCTCAGTTTTCAATTAATCCAACCCTCATTGTATTACAGCACACCAGTACCACAGCTAATCACCAGGACGAGGACCGACACACTGACACAAATTTATAGCCACAACAGGCACACTCACCTATAAGCCCCTGAGTGAGCACCAAGAGCAATGCATGTGATGTTAGTGTGTTTGTGCCTTTCTCTCTGTGAGAGTGTATATGTAGGTAGCTGAAGACAGAGGGGTATCTACATTACTTCTCACCCTGTCAAGAAATCAGAAATACACACAAACACACACACACAAATGCAAGTTACTAAGCATAATAACTTTATATGGTCACTTTGTAGCACATAAGCAAAAGGCACAAAACAAAGAAAATGCAAAGATTAGAACGAATTACATTATAAATAAAATAAGATAAAATAAATAACATGTTAACACATGAAATTAAAAGTTTGAATGAAACAGCACAGAAACACACATTATAAAGAACTATTTAATGAACTTTAAGGCTAAAGAATATATATTTTAAAGGCATTTAAAAAAGGAAATAGAATTTTACATGTGTTTTTTTTGGAATACAGATTCTTATATTAGTTTGATTTGTTAACAGGAAAAGTAGATTTCAGCGACCTTGGTTTTTAGACAAATACATATATACATATATATATTTTAACATGGAAAGGAAACAACACAACATGACCACTCAGTATTCACTCAAAGTCTGGTCACGATGTTTCAATTTACAGCATTTTTACACGTCGGTAAAGTGCATCTGCAATACACTGACCCCTGAACTGCGTTTCCATGGATACGTCCGGTTGCCTCACCAACGCATGCAGCTGGACAATGGCAGGGGTAATCTCTGCATCACATAAAGCAGGTAAACACCTCTGTGTGCAGGAGCAAAGAAAAAATGAGGACAGTTCACTGGAAAATTGGGAAAGCGATAGAGGCAAAAAATGGAGACACATCGAAGAGGGTACAGAGGGAGCCGAACCGGGACAAAGGACCTCACTAATGAAACAGCATTCTGCTCTACTGCCCCAATAAACAAGACATCTACCAGTTGACCGACTTTTATGTGTTCTGCAGCCTTGTCACAAAAGCAGCTACAGTCATGTAACAGAGAAATCGCTGAATTAAACAACAAAAAAAACTTTGCCCTACATAGAGAAGTTTGGTAAATTACGGGATTGAGTGAAAAAATAGTAATTAATGACATTTTGACTGAATATGATGAAATGGCGAGATGTCAGCTGTATTTTAATTTAATATCAGTGACTACTAATTTTGTAAAAAAAAAAAAAAAAAAAAAAAAAGGCAATTTTGGACAGTTTTGTTTTCAGTGGGTTTCAAGCATTAATTCACGACCAATTAAACCATCCAGGATAATACTTTATTTATTTATTTATTTTTATTCTATCAAAAAATTGTTAGACTCAACAAAATTGTCAAGATTTTTTTCCTACAACACCCTCTTTCTTTTACCCTGAACGTCGCTGTGAACTGATGATATCATATCAGATTGCAGGATAATTGGGCAGTTTCGCTACATGAAAAATTGTGTGTCAAATCGGAGTCTCCGGGATCGTGTTACTGCCACATACACTTTGATATGCAAAACCATCTCTTTATTCAAAAGCTGCTAATTTTATTCTATTGTTTGGGTAAAACTGCTCTGTATAAAAAAAATCATCAAACTCCTTCAAATAGTATCACACAGCTGGAAGCTGAGAAAGTGCAGAGAACTTACGAGTGTATTTAGAAGGAAAATGGTTCGCTTATGACATCACTATTCCCATTATCATCATTTTAAAATGTCTGAATGATTTGTGTAATAGCTGGAGATAATGAACTATGTAACTTTTTTTTTAACATTATAGCTGCAATAACACAGAAAAAAGTTAAAACACCTGTTACATCTGATGTACTTACATCTGCAAATAAACAAGAGAAATGCTGTTGGCATTTAAGTTTCGGTATCATCGTAATATTCTGTTTCTAGAGGCAGATAACATACAGAATCTGAAGAGTGGAAATCTGCTTTACGAGTATCTAATCAACAGAAAATAAAATCTGCAAAACCCACATGGTGCACCTGTCTAATAGTATATTCATATCAAGGCATGAACTGGTTTGGATGCAGAGGATGAAAAATATAATGTTCCTATCAGAAACTAGGTGAGCATGTTCTGTCCAAAGAACAGCTACGTGAAGAGCAGTCTGGGATAATTCAGCCCTCTTCCTAAGCAACGCACTGAAATGGCTGAGGCTGCTGCAATTTCACACAAAGTCTGATAGCTTTTATGTCTTTAAAATGCCTGAAATTCTTCGTGGTACTCCTGGGAAGGATGAGGTGAAAGCCTGGGTGTCTGTGATGCTAAGTGGGGTCCTCAGGTCAGCTGGCTGGGGTGGGAAACCTGTCAGATCTGCCAGAAACTTCATTCTCGTCTCTCAGTTTGTTTTCTTTTTCATTATCTGTTCCTCTTCCGCTTGGTAGATGCACTTTTATTCCACGATTTTCTTAGGCAGTTTGTGGAGCATCAGCTTCGGAGTATAATTTTGTTAGTCCACTAGATGCTTATTCCTTCATACTGAAATTTCACGAAGGTGTGATGAGCCAAAGCAAAGAGGGTGAACAATGCCCACGACAATATGCACCATACTCTACTGGAAGGATAGATAGTTTTACCTATAGCTCACATCCTGCATTCTGTTGTAATAAAGCATGTTTTTCATGCATGTCTTTGCATGGTATGAGAACGAGAGACAAAGACACACATAATTCCCCAGACCACAGTGGTGTTTGTGTTCATGAAGATTTTTGTTGTTTACACACTTTGCACAAGTTGCACACTCTGCTGACTTGCTAATTAAACCTACATGGCCACACATGCCAATGACTACGGATAGGCCTATGTACTCTCTGTAACTCACAGATGTGCATATCATGTGCGACTGCTGGGGTCATTGCTCATAATGTACAGGTAACAAAGTCCAGTAGGGAATCAGTCAAAATAAAGGGGAAAGACGCGTTTGGGTGAAAGAAAAAATGAGATGGAAAGGAAATAGTATTAAGCTTTATGAAGCACTCCTGACAGCTGCATTGCACTTCCAAGGAGGCAATGGTTTTCTGTGTTCATACATAGCTAAGTAGTTCCACTAAACTGAATTAAATATGTGGTCAGCTGAGGTTAACTACAGAGTTTATCTTACTGCAGTGAACTGATCTGAACTGGCCTATTTACTTTACTCCTCTTGCAAGGTTGTTGGTCGAACAGAGAGTGAACAAAAATGCAGGGTTGTCACAGATTATCACATAAAGAATAACAAGATGTTAAGATACTGGACCTTGAGCATTCATTCTTTCTTAAAAGACACCTCTCCAAAGGCTCAAATTACCACATTGTCTCTAAATCACATTGATAAAAAGAGTATGACCTCATGTGCAGCGGCGTATGGGATATTGTATGACTGTCCCTTAGCTGGAGGAGCTACTCTGAAGTCCTGTGCCAGCTGCTCGGTAGTGACCTCCATGTGGCCAGACCGGCTGGGATTTCCCCCCCACAGAGGCCTCAGTAAGAATCAATAATTACTTAAGGTTTGCTTGTCCTTATATACAAACCTCAACACATGTACGAATAATATGCCACCAATTAATTTGCAGCCCAGTGATATGTCTTCAGAATTCAAAGAGTCCCAGCTGCTACATTTCCACAGGTCTTCCAATCCATGTAGAAACAGTCACTGCTTTTAATGTAACCAATAATGAGTTATAAACTCCCTCCCTTCTGCTTTGTACCTCCCCCTGCATGTCCACCTGGGGGCTCTCTGCTTCCATTCAAACTGCTGAATTAGATGCTACGGACCTGTCTATTGAGCTCCTCTGAATTTTCCTTCGCTCTCTCTCTCTCTCTTTGTTGCACAATTTCTCCCACATGGCTCTTATTTCATTATCTCCCTCTTATTACTCTGCTTTTGTTCTTCTCATGTCCCAACACGATTTTCAATCGGTTATCACATTCCAGCCATTTACTCTTAAATATACTGTTAAATATTTAAACCATTTTATAATAAAATGTGAAATTCTCTTAAAAATTATGAAAGGTGCTTTAAATTGGTTTGATGTGATCCATTGCTGAGTCGAGCCACATATAAAGCCGGAGGAACGGAGGGGGAATAATAAAATTAAGCCTTAATGGATATGAGTGGTTTCAGCTCCCTAGCCCCCCCCCTTTACCCTGCCCCCTGGTGGTCAAGATTGTTGTTGCAAAGCAATTTCTTTCAGTGGAAAAACTACCTGTTCTGTGCTGACACATAATCCTCTCCTCACTGCATTTGTTACACATGTTGGCTCAGTGTAAACAAGTCCTTTATGGACTTTATGGACATTTATGGAAAATGTTGATGCTGCACCAGAGTGAGCATCTGAAAAATATGTAGGGATGTAATGTTCCGGTATTAAAAAAAGACCTCTCTATTAACAAATGATGATTTTTATTGTGTGTTAAAAATTGCCTTATTCATGGGCAGAGCAAAAAATATAAAGATATAAAGAAAACAAGAAAAGATGCTTATAGTCTTTTGTGTTATTATCACCTGTATCTCATTGGCCACATCCATATAGCTGGATTTCTAAGGTGTGTGTGTGTGTGTGTGTTTGTGTGTGTGTATGTGTGTGTGTGTGTGTGTGTGTAGAAAGGCGTCTGTATACCATGTCCAAATGTTTATGCAGTTGTGTAGATGTTCACTCGTCAATTAGGCACCAGTGGATGCAGCGTCTGAGACTGAGCGCTAACATCATGACCTTTGCAGATATTTTTCTACTGTTCTCTTGCTCTCTGAATGTTTCCGCATTAAACCCTGTGAAAGCACAGTCACATAGTCTCGGACTAAGTTGTGTTTCCCAAATCATTTCATTTTACAACTACTTTGTAATTCGGTCACAGTCACAGTGATCATTTGCAAGTGAGACAGTGACAAGTTGTTTCATATATCATGCTGATTGTGTATCATGAGTTATGAGTTGGCATCTTCCTGCCTGGACACATGACCTACATTTGATCTTCCCCCATTAATCCCAATTAGCTAATTCTGCCTAATTACCCTGCCTATAATATATAGTTTAATTTAACTTCATGTGTGTTAACCAATGTAAATTCAGTTTTTTAGCCTCACTCTAAAAACGGCAACATTTGCTCTGTCAGTCAATTCAACACTTTGGTGCAGAATTAAATATATCTCTATGACTAATGGATGAATTGCTATGAATTTTATACAAACATGATTCTCATGACTTTGGCTATTGGGACTTTCCCTTTAGCACCACAATGAGTTTGACATTTGTAGTTTTGATTTAAATCTCTCAGCAGCTATTGAATAGATTACTATAAAATGTGGCAAAAACATTCATGTTCCCCTCAGGATGAATTGGTAAAAACACCTGAGTTTTTATTTAGTGCCATCATTAGGTCAAAAATGATGGTTTGTCCAATCTTTTGTTATGACTAAATACCTGCAAAACTAACGACATGCCCATCACCTTCAACTGTACGTTGTGTTTAGTCCTGATCAACAAATATTAGCACACTAACAGGCTCAACTAGGGAAACTGAACCAGGTAAGTATTACTAGCTTAAAACATGTTGATGTAAAACAGCACCTACGAGCTGTAGACTCTTAGTCCTGTTAAAATATACAGAGCAAAGAAATTACAAGAATGGAAAAAGTACTGAGCCGAGAAAAAGTGAGTATTTGGACCTCAAACACTGAGATGGTGAGATGGATGGAATGGAAGCTGGCATTATTTGGAGCTCAGCAGTGGAGTAAGGAGTCAAATCAAGGAGAGTACCCACTGGCACTGTTTCAGCCTCTTCATTAATCAGATTCATCATAATGAGTGTGTGGATGTGTATTTGTGGGCCTGAGGGACGAAGAAGGGCGGAAGAAGATAGATAGATAGATAGATAGATAGATAGATAGATAGATAGATAGATAGATAGATAAATAGATAGATAGATAGTTGAGAGACAGAGGGATAGAAGGATGCAGAGACAACTCCCTGGTGTCAAATATACCCTTCTCACAATTTCTTTAATAGGACACGGACTGGGTGTAAACAAGCTGTAAATTATCCCAAAGCTGACATGCAGTCACCTTAAATTTGCAGAGGAGAGTGAACAATGATGCAAAAAATGCTCTTTGACCACAGCGTGGGACATGCCCCCCCCCCCTTTCTCCTCCCTCCTCCATTCCTATCACTCCAGTACTGTTGCCCTGGAGGACTTTAGTCCCATAAAACACCTGCAAATGAGACCCCCTGACAGGTCCTCGTGGTCTCCAACACTCAACAGATGTGAGATGGCCTGATGGGCTCCCCAAAAAGATGAGGATCTGTATTGGGGAGGATAGGAGAGAGGAAGAGGAGAAGGAGGAGGAAGAGGAGGAAGAGTACGGTGGGGAGGGCAGGAGGGTCAGGAAAAATTGTTCTGTAAATGTCTGTCTACACATGGTAATATGAACTGACAGCTGAATGACAATTCCCCTCACAAGTCTGGCTCCAGGATTGTGACAGTTATTGCAGCAAACATCTTATGGAGCAACAGCACCTTCCAATGAAAAGTGGTGGTACTACACTACAATCCCACTTCGCAGTTCAGCCCTGAGTCATAATGCTGCTCAATGCACTGTGTGGAAAATGACAGTAGAAATATCTATTCATTAATTACATGTTTTTTTCCTCAAAACATGAATGATTTTTTAGCTTATTTCTTCTTTAAACATAGAAAAATAACAAAATATGACATTAGCCTATACAGTTTTCATTGAACAGCAACAATAGTATATTTCTATAGTTTTTGAATTTTTTTTTGTCACCTCATATTTGCATTTCAGTTGACATCTTGTATCGTAATTTATTAACATCACTGATGTTAACCTTCAAATTGGTGAATCTTTAGAAAGTCAGTTAATTATTTTAGGTACTTGTAATTTACTTGAGTATTTCTATTCAATGGTACTTGAATTCTACTCCACTGCACTAATCTGACAGCTGTAGTTAATAGTTACTTTGATTATATTTACAAAACCCATGATCAACTCATAAATATGATGTATTTTTTAGAATAAAGGCCCTGTGCACCTATGCATAATAAATACTTTCACACTTGCTACTTTTAATCACATTTTGCTAATATTACTTCTGTACTTTTAGTCAAGTTGTATTTTC
Source organism: Istiophorus platypterus (assembly GCA_016859345.1). Taxonomy (NCBI): domain Eukaryota; kingdom Metazoa; phylum Chordata; class Actinopteri; order Istiophoriformes; family Istiophoridae; genus Istiophorus; species Istiophorus platypterus. The sequence goes on along the minus strand of CM029123.1, from coordinate 11,315,383 downwards.
AATGCAAGACTTTTACTCTTGATGCAACTACTTCCATGGTATTGCTACTTTTACTTGAATTACTTTTATCTGAGTAGTTCTTCCAACACTGTTAAACTCAGTGTCATAACAGGAAACAGACCAGTCTTTTGTGGAAAAAACTAGTTTCATGTTGTGTTAATGTGCTACAGGGTTTTTTCAGTGCTAATATGAGATTATAAATGAATTCTATCAACTGAGGAAGTCAAATACATTGTAATCAATGAACACAAGTTTGAGTTCAATG